>WOAB01000622.1:1200000-2400000 GCA_027886185.1 Rheum nobile
ACTATCGAATAGATTCTTGGATGAGTAGATTCCGCTGAGCGCGAAAGTGGATGTTGTTTCTACTTGTCCATTGATCTATACAGAACTTAATGGATCTTTATTCGATTAGCTTTGTGCGAAAGTGACTGCTAATCAAATTTAGGTACGTACACTATTCGTCCGACAAAGAGGTAGTGTTGACATTAGATAGTGAGACCTTCAATTGACATTCATATTGAAATCTAATCAAATATTGCTTAGAATCTACCGTGACACCATTGTAGGGATCCTAACCTTGGAAGCTTTTTCCCTAATTGATAATCTTGTTTTGCTTGACATTTGTTGCAATTGAAACCGAACAACAACTTTTCTTGTCTACGACTTAATCTATTAGTTGGTCTGACAATTGGTACTACGTAGTCCCAGAGTTCGACACCTTGATACTACAACCGAACCCGTACACTTGCGGGGTAGGATTTGGACCCCCAAGCTTATTTCCCAAGCACTCACACAAGTCAATATAGTATATTCCTAGCTCCTCGGAGGGGAGAAAGGCTCATAAAATGAGGCTTGGCCAAATTTGTGAAGCTTATCAATCAAATCGGAAAATGAAGGCTCAAAGGGGAATTAATGTAAAGGGTAGTCATGGGTAAATGGGGTATCAAACTAATTGCCTCAATCATTTTCTGTGCATGTACAAAAGTCATAATGTGGTCTTGAAAAACAGTGCAAATGCAAGTTCTAGAGCAAGCAATCAAGAGTGAGCATCACACATAAAGAGAAAGGACTCGTGAAAGTTTAGTAGTCCTAATACAGGCCAAAAGAACCTCACGTGGATTTTTGTCTAGAATTTCAATGCCAACTTAAATCTCAAAGAATATGCATGCTCATCCAATCATCAAACAAGTTCAAAACCAAGCTAGACATCATCAGGACTTCAAACACTTCAAGCAAGTCTATGGGATAGAATTGAAACTTTTTAGAAGATAAAGGGAATGATAGCTCCTATCATGCACATGCAACTAACAATGCAACTAACAATGCAAATGCAACTAATCATGCAAACTATATGAAATGCAAAACGAAAATACACCCCGCCCCCAAGCTAGAATCCTACATTGTCCCCAATGTAGAAAATAAAGCGTAAGGAAAAAGGAGTACTCACAATTATTCTACTACGGTGCAAGGGATGGAGAGGAGTCTACTCTCGTGGAGGCGGAGAACCGGGGAAGCGCCAGCTATGGAACTCATCACGCAAATCATCGATGCGCTGGTTGACGCTAGCAAATCCGCCCGCTATGTCCTGCTGCATTGTCTCGAGCATGGAGTAAAAGCGGGGATCAAAGCCCTGTGAGCTCCCAGCAGCGGGACCGGACGCATCAGCAGCATCATCCTCGTCCCCAGCTTCATCTTGCTCTTCTGCTTCCATGGGGGCGGCCCTAGCTTGCTTGCCGCTGGAGTGAGGAGGATCCGATGGCAGAGGACGCACATTCCAGTTGGCTGGCTGCTGGAGGGAAGTGCGCGCCGGATTGGGGAGACGGAGAAGTCGCTTTCCCCCATCAAGCATTGGGAGCACCCAATACCAAGAGGTATCGCGCTGGACCACCACCCTCATACTGGTTAGCGTGGAAAAATCAAGAGCACAGGAGGGTTGGTAGTCGCGGCGTCCCGCCAAAGAAATGCCGAAATGCCTAGCCAAGGCAGTCACTAGCCCACCAACAGCAATGGTCCCGCTGCTCTTATGGCCCACGAAGCGCAAGTGCCCCATCAGAAAGGCAGCAGAATTGATCTCATGGTCGTTCAGAGCAGCGCAAAGGACAAGCATCTCCTTCTTGGAAGCGCTGTTCTCAGATCCATCACCGCGCCCAAAGATAGTGTGGGCCATGAACCGGTGGAAGAGGCGGATGGCCAGATTAGTGATCCAAGAAGCTTTGGTTTTGGCGGGGTCATACCGGTGAGAGGCCGCAACTTCCATCCAAAAGCGCAGATAATCGCAGAAGTAAACCTTGCACTCAGCGCGAGGAGCTTCTCTACTAGCGATGGGAAATCCGAAGATGGCGCTAACCTCAGCCAAGGTGAGAGTTCTGTCGACGTTCCCCAGTCGGAACGTGCAAAGTCCCTCATCGCGGTTGTCTCCGTGTAGGATGTCACATTCCACACTACTCAGGAACTCCAGGGTGAGATGCTGGTAAGTGGGCTGCTCAAAGTGAATGAAGTTCTGCCACCCTAACCGTGCGGCTATCCACTCAACGTCCTCAGCAATCCCAAGAGTGGCAAGCATCTGGAAGTCCAAGAAGCGTGTGGGCATGAACGCCCGATCCTTGATTTTCAGGAACTCCTTGCGGTGATCATCAGAAGCGAAGGTGATTCCCATCGCGTTAGCAGCGTCCGCACCCCCTCGAGGGTTGGCGCGGGATCTAGAAGAGCTCGCTGTGGCCTGCCGTGGTCTCTTGGAAGTTGACATTTTTGGTTTCCTGGAAGCCGATACACACAACAGAACAAGCAAAACCAAGGTAATGCATACCCACATAATTGTCGTTCCGGCAAGAACGACCCATAATTTCAGCACAAAGGGTCAAACAAGTGTAATCCCAAGTAGCATATATGTCGTTCGAGCAAGAACGAGCAACAATTATAGCACAAGATTCATATGAGCAAACCAACCAACAAGGATCACATACTAGCAAGAACAAACAATGAGCACACCACAAAAATTCAAGCAAACCACCAACCACTAGCAATTTCACCCAAATTTACCCCCAAATTAAGAAATCTTGAAATTAACCTAACATTGCTAGGAAATCAACAAGCTCGAAATTTAGACCCAAGTATCCACCCAATTCAAGCAATCAAGCATCCAAATCAAGAATACAAACCTATAATCACCCAATATCCAACAATAGAAATTAGACCTAGGGTTAGAAACTATACCTTGATTGCTTAGGAATGGTGAAGGGGAGAACGAAGGAGGGAGGTGCCGGTGGTGGTGGGGTTCTTCGGTGTTGCCGGTGGTTCGTGCGGCTCGGAAGGGAGGAGAGAGACGAGCGGGGCTGGTGCGCGGCGAGAGAGAGGGAAGACAACGAGAGGAGAGGAGAGGAGAGGTGTGGGGGCTGACCCGGTCGGGTTGGGGAATAAAAGAAAAGGGTGCTGGAAATTGGGCGAAAACTGAGAGCAGCCCGATCGACACCCGATTGGGTCTCGGTCGGGTTTCGCTCAGTTAAGCCACACACCCTTTCTTTTTTTTTTTTTTTTTTTTTTTTTACATAGGTATGTGAAACTCGGTTGAGACCCGGTCGGGTCACGACCGGGCTTCTCTCAGTCAAGCAAACCCGGTCCGAAGCCCGGTCCCCTGTCATTGCTTTGCGCGACCAGCTGAGCGAAACCCGGTCGAAACCCAGTCGAAACCCGGTCGGGTCGCGGCCGGGTTACGCTCAGTTGAGCATGGTCGACCCTTTTATTGAAAGAAGAAAGAAAATGTACCTGATGGGTTGCCTCCCATCCAGCGCTTGTTTACGGTCATTAGCTTGACCTTCCGTCGTCTTTCAAGGAACCGGATCGAAAAGGAGGGCGGAAGCTGTCATCTCGATCGGGGCACCTGCGATGTACTTCTTTAACCGCTGCCCGTTCACCTTGAATTGTCCCGTTCCTTCGCTCCATATCTCAATTGCACCATGAGGGTACACTTTCCGCACTTGGAACGGACCATTCCATCGGGATTTCAGCTTTCCCGGAAAAAGTCTCAACCTAGAGTTGTATAACAAGACGAGATCGCCTTCATGAAATTCTCTAGGGACAATATGATTGTCATGCCATCTCTTGGTCCTCTCCTTGTAGATTCGGGCATTCTCATAAGCATCCAACCTCAACTCCTCAAGCTCAGCATCCTTTTCTCACCGACTTCCTTCATGTCATAATTGAACAATTTGATTGCCCAATACGCCTTGTGTTGAAGTTCCACCGGTAGATGACAAGACTTCCCATAAATCAAACGGTAAGGTGTTGTGCCAATGGGAGTCTTGAATGCTGTCCTATAGGCCCAAAGAGCATCATCTAGCTTCATTGCCCAATCTTTCCGGGATCGGGACACGGTCTTCTCTAAGATGGCCTTGATCTCCCGGTTAGAGACCTCAACTTGTCCACTAGTTTGAGGATGATATGGAGTTGCAATCCGGTGCGTAACCCCATACTTCTTCAGCAAAGCCTGAAACTTCTTCTCAATAAAGTGTGATCCTCCATCACTTATTACAACTCTTGGAGTCCCAAACCTTGGAAAGATCACCTTATTAAAGAACTTAGACACCACTCTTGAATCATTTGTCGGTGAGGCAATGGCTTCCACCCACTTGGACACATAATCCACTGCCACAAGAATATACTTGTTAGAGCATGACGGTGGAAAAGGTCCCATGAAATCTACTCCCCAAACATCAAAGATCTCAACCTCCTGAATGTTGTTAAGAGGCATTTCATTCCTCCTAGAAATGTTCCCCGTACGTTGACATGCATCACATGAAGCAATGAAACGGTGCACATCCTTAAACATAGAAGGCCAATAGAGGGCTGAATTCAAGATCTTGGTGGTTGTCTTTGAGGACCCAGCATGTCCTCAAAGACAACGGCGCCAAAAACTTGATAGGTTGCATTTGCATTGTTAGTTGCATTGTTAGTTGCATGTGCATGATAGGAGCTATCATTCCCTTTATCTTCTAAAAAGTTTCAATTCTATCCCATAGACTTGCTTGAAGTGTTTGAAGTCCTGATGATGTCTAGCTTGGTTTTGAACTTGTTTGATGATTGGATGAGCATGCATATTCTTTGAGATTTAAGTTGGCATTGAAATTCTAGACAAAAAGCCACGTGAGGTTCTTTTGGCCTGTATTAGGACTACTAAACTTTCACGAGTCCTTTCTCTTTATGTGTGATGCTCACTCTTGATTGCTTGCTCTAGAACTTGCATTTGCACTGTTTTTCAAGACCACATTATGACTTTTGTACATGCACAGAAAATGATTGAGGCAATTAGTTTGATACCCCATTTACCCATGACTACCCTTTACATTAATTCCCCTTTGAGCCTTCATTTTCCGATTTGATTGATAAGCTTCACAAATTTGGCCAAGCCTCATTTTATGAGCCTTTCTCCCCTCCGAGGAGCTAGAAATATACTATATTGACTTGTGTGAGTGCTTGGGAAATAAGTTTGGGGGAGTTTTTGTATGTATTGCAATTGTAAAGTTCTTGGGTATACAAAAAAAAAAAAAAAAAAAAAGAGAGAGAGAGAGAGAGAAAGAAATAAAGAGTGAAGTCGTTCTCCACATTACTTAGTGTTCGAGTGCATTCACAAATGCTTGTATCTCGATGAATCATTGGAGTGGAAACAATTTTACTAATGCTGGGGTCAATAAAAAAAAATCGAGTGAAGCATAGTGGTTGGGAATGATTGTTGTGTTCTTCAATTTCGGTGCACTCTTTTGTAATGTCGAGATAGACTATTTCCGATGTTCCTCGGACTTGCACCACATGGCCAAACAATTCCCCTACCCACTTGTCATTACCTTGGCCCCATTACAACCTAACAAAAGACCTCTTGATTTGTGTAGTGTGCAAGGTTTTTCGTGGTGGAGATTTAAGTCTTATGCAAGCTTATGGTAGTCAAGTTTTCATTAGTGAGATTTGAGCGTTAAATGTCCAACTTTAAACACTTGAGAGAGAGAGATTACAATGTCCTATGTGAGGTTTAGAATGGATATGCCTGCTTTGTCTCTTTGATGTTACACATGCATGTTATGACTTCTATTGTCAAGCCTTGTTCTATAATTTTTGCCTAGACCATTGTTGAGATGAATGCACAGCTTGCCAGTTTTGTGGTGTGTCGAATTGATTTCTTACTTGAGGACAAGCAAGGTTCAAGCTTGGGGGAATTTGATAGCATGCATTTAGACTAGTTTAGGTCACGTTTATTTCTGTCATTTTGGTTTGTTTTGCTCCTTTTCCTTTTAGTTTTATTTGGTCTTAGTAGATTAGTGGTGTTCGGAGTCTACTCTTGCGTTTGTCTCATTTCAGGATCTTTTGGAGGCGTTTTTGGAGAATGATGGCTTTGATATGAAGATGTTCGAGTGGATGACTCGAAGGGATGATGCCAACGTCGAGGGCACGGATGATAAGAAGAAGGCGGGACTGAGGCCGATCAAGGAGAGAGTCCGAGACAAGAGCTAAAGGAGGAAACTGGGCCAAACCCGGCCATGACCCGGCCGGATCTCACCCCGAATCGCGGAAGCCGCTCAAGACAGAAACTGGGACAAGCCCGGTCACGACCCGACCGGGCTTGCGACCGGGTCAGCACGGCAGACTTCAACTGAGTGTAACCCGGTCATGACCCGACCGGGTATCTGGCCGGGTCAGCACGGCAGACTTCAACTGAGAGTAACCCGGCCATGACCCGGCCGGGCTTCGGGCCGGGTCGGGACGCTGTTTCATTTCCGACTCATTTAATCCCGAGCGTTTTGTCTTCTATTCGGAGGGGGGTATAAAAGCCTTGTTAGAACTGCTATTCCATTATCTTGTAACTGCATTTTACGTTTCTAAAGCTCTCAAAAACCCTAGGGAAGAACTTGGAGATTGGGCTACATTGAATCGTTGGGAATTCGAATCTATTTTGAGAAGACAATTGGTATGTTGTTTCTTTCAATGGAATTGATTTCTTACTCTCTCATGTCTAGCTAAATCTTCTTTTCTAAGGTTGGGTGAACCCAATGGTGATTTTGGTTGGTTTGATGGCGGTATTTGATTGTATGGATATGTGAATGTGAATTGATTCTATCCTAGGTTGCTTAATGACCTAATTGATCTGTAATTGGGATTTCTATTAGAATTTGAGACCGAACGAAGATAATGATAATAGGAGATTGATGTTAGATAGATCCCTAGGATAGAACTTGAGGATTATTTGCGCGAAAGTGACTTAATCCTCTTGTGGTACTTGACTATCGAATAGATTCTTGGATGAGTAGATTCCGCTGAGCGCGAAAGTGGATGTTGTTTCTACTTGTCCATTGATCTATACAGAACTTAATGGATCTTTATTCGATTAGCTTTGTGCGAAAGTGACTGCTAATCGAATTTAGGTACGTACACTATTCGTCCGACAAAGAGGTAGTGTTGACATTAGATAGTGAGACCTTCAATTGACATTCATATTGAAATCTAATCAAATATTGCTTAGAATCTACCGTGGCACCATTGTAGGGATCCTAACCTTGGAAGCTTTTTCCCTAATTGATAATCTTGTTTTGCTTGACATTTGTTGCAATTGAAACCGAACAACAACTTTTCTTGTCTACGACTTAATCTATTAGTTGGTCTGACAATTGGTACTACGTAGTCCCAGAGTTCGACACCTTGATACTACAACCGAACCCGTACACTTGCGGGGTAGGATTTGGACCTATCAGTGGCAGTACACAAGCCCAACTTTTTGGGGGTCGTACGTGCCCGAAGGAGCCCCTCCTTATGCGCCGGCAGAGCCATACCCTCATTATGGGTTTCCAAAAGAGCCATAGCCACCCTATGGGTACGGATACATACCGACACTCGCCACTCAAAACCTCCCTCCATCCCCAAGGGGAGCATGACATGTCCGACCTACACCACAAGCAGGCCCAACCCGACCAGCTCCAGTGGCCAGCGCACCCGATAGGGACCACCATCATGAGAGGAGAAACAACTTCTCACACGCGGAGCCCTACCCCGCCACAGACAGGCCCAAAGTATGTCAAGACCTCGCCGACCTCCCGGCCCTATACGGCTCCATCGCTTTCACGAACGATGTGTTAATGGCAATTCCCCAAATTGACGCTAGCGCGATTCCAACCATGAGGGAGGCTCGGGGAGGGGCGAAAGCAATTATTAAGCAATATTGAGAATGACAAGGCCCGGGGAGGGGCGAAGCAATTATTAAGCAATATTGAGAGAAACAAGGCCCGAGGAGGGGCGAAAGAAATTTTTAAGCAATATTGAGAAAGGCAAGGCCCGAGGAGGGGCGAAAGCAATTATTAAGCAATATTGAGAAAGGCAAGGCCCGGGGAGGGGCGAAATCAATTATTAAGCAATATTGAGAAAGGCAAGGCCCGGGGAGGGGCGAAAGAAATTATTAAGCAATATTGAGAGAGGCAAGGCTCGGGGAGGGGCGAAAGCAGTTAGTAAGCAATATTGAGAAAGGCAAGGCCCGAGGAGAGGCGAAAGCAATTATTAAGCAATACTGAGAAAGGCAAGGCCCGGGGAGGGGCAAACACAATTATTAAGCAATATTGAGAAAGGCAAGGCCCGAGGAGATGCGAAAGCAGTACTAAGCAATATTGGGCCCGAGAAGGGGCAAAAGCAATACTAAGCAACACCAAGCAATACTAAGCAATATTGGGCCCATGAAAGGAAGAGAACAATACTAAGCAACACCAAGCAATTCTAAGCAATATTGGGCCTGGGAAGGGGCGAGAGCAATACTAAGCAACACCAAGCTATACAAAGCAACATTGGGCCCGTGAAGAGGCGAGAACAATATTAAAATAACTAAAACAGTAAATGTGCAGGAACTAGTCCGCGTATAAAGAAAAGAGCAACGCCAGACCAGCAAGAGCAAGATAGGTTAAAGCAATGAATCGCGGCAACATAGCTCAGGACAAAGCAACGATATAGCAGAGAAAATACAACGAAGCAAGAGAGTGGCGGGAGCACCAAAACCGTGGGGCCACATAAGCACCGTAGAGCAAGAAAGTGGTGAAGGCACAAAGACCACAAAGTCGGGTACAACAGAAAGGGAAGGATATGCACTACATGAAAACACGATTGTGTGCATGCGAAGTATACTACTGTGTGCAATGAAAGTATATTACCATGTGCATGTGCAATTGGCATGTTTGTGCATACGATATGCACTACATGCTATGTGTGCATGTGAAACAATGTAGGTGTGCATGTGTGCACATGAAAATAACATATGTGTGCATGCGAAAATGACCCAAAGCACGTACGGAATAACATGTGTGCATATGTATGGAAACCAACGAAAATAACTGATGAGGGGTTTGTCGTAAACACCTATCAAATAACCTCAAAAACCTAACTAACGTAGTAGGGTAAATAAGGATCGATCCCACAGGGAGGTAAGCAATATTCCTAATTGCAAAAGTTGTATGCCAATAGTAACAAAAATGGGGGTTTAGGTTTGTAATCAAGTAACAATGTAAATCAATGCAAAAGATGTAATCAATGGGTGAGAAGTAACTTAGCCAGACAAATATCCACACTTCAGTTTGATTGGTTGATCCTAGATTATCTCCAATTCCTACCAATGAATATTCCTATTCCGATCTTATGTATATAGACAGGTCAACTAGCCCTGAAAATACTTACCATTAAACAATCAAGAAACAATCAAGATTCAATCTAACGGCAGCAGTAAGAATAGGAATTAAGTAGGATACAGGCAATATTTAACAACTAGTCAGTACTCGACATGTAATCAATTCTCTTCACAATAAACATTCACAACTAGTTCATGTAAATCGTGGTTGCTACACAAGATAAGGGATTTCAACTAGAAATATCCAAACCCTAGCAATAGACAATCACTAATATCAACTAGATGATCAGACTAGTCAAATCAGCAAGAATCAATGGGATGAAGCACAAAGAGAATCAATATAATCAAAGGAAAGGAAATAGAGTTATAATCTCACAACCAAATACAAACGAAGACTTCAATCGTCGGACTAAGCAATGGTTGCTTAGTTCTTCATAGTCTTCAAAGCATAAAACTCTAAGGGAAAAACTGAACGATGATGTGATTATAATGTGATAATGTCTGCTATGAAAGAAGGATAAATAACCTAGCAAAACCTAATCCTAAGATAAGAAATAATATCTTCCTAAAAGAAAATTAAATGAAATAATAAAGAAATAAAAAGAAATAAAACAAAACAGATCTCGGACGAAATCCCAAACGCGCTCTTCGCTCCGCGCCAGAAAGGGTATCTGCGACCACGGCCAAGCTTCCGCGCCCGCGGAAATGCAAACTGTCGACTTCACACTCTCGCTTCATTCCGCGCCCGCGACCATCCATCCGTGCCCGCGGAAAAGACTTTGCTGCATCTTCTACTCCTCGCTTGCGGTCTTCTCTTGTGGTGGCTTCGCCTTATCTTCAATGTCTTCACAATATGCACTAAAATCCACCTTTCCACAAGTACTTCTTCTCTACAAACTCCATTCTCCTAAATTGTGTTCTAAACCCATAGAATTGGAATATTCAGTAACAACTCCTAGTTACGCACTACAAAGTAGAGCGGATCAATAACCTACGTGTGCATACATAATTGACATGTGTGTGCACATGAAAACTACATGAGTGTGTGTATGCGAAACAACGTATGTGTGCATACAAACCAAAATGTATGTGCACGCGGGATGTGTTTTTTTCGCGAAAAAATCGGCATGCCTAATTATATATGAATTCTTTCCTTGGTTGATCTGGGCGCTCTTTTCCTTGATCAAATAGTCTTGGAGCGTCCTCACTCCCCTCTTAAGCCCCCATCCTCACCTTATCTTTTCCCTAATAATAAAATAATTAATATTATATTGTTATTTAATAAAATATAAAAATATTACGTATAAATGAGCTAATATATATGAAATAACACGTTTGGGTCGAGTTTGGGTCGGGTTCAGGTCGATTCGGGTTTGGGTTCTTCTTGACCTAGTGACTTTCGGGTCGGGTCTCGACCCAAAAAAATCGAGTCGGTCTGGTTTTTCAGGTTGGATCGGTTTTTGACAGGTCTAATTGGATGTGATTCTATATGTAATACCCCGGATTTATAATCCTTTATAAGCATTAGAGTGCTACCCATGTCAACAAGAGCTCTTCCTTTTCATGGTTCTAGTGAGGACAAAGAACTCTGAAGTTAAGCGTGCTAGGGCGGGAGTAATACCAGGATGGGTGACCTCTTGGGAAGTCCCCGGGTTTGCATAAGATGACGCTTTTAAGGCTTAGGCCTTACAAATGGTATTAGAGCCGACTCTGGGTTACGAGTGGGCTTGGTCCGACGGACGGTCGCTCGACCTAGAGGGTGGACTTTGGGCTTGACGAGGTCGTCAAGGGTTTAAGTGGGGGTGATTATAATACCCTGGATTTGTAATCCTTTATAAGGATTAGAGTGTTACCCATGTCAACAAGAGCTCTTCCTTTTCATGGTTCTAGTGAGGACAAAGAACTCTGAAGTTAAGCGTGCTAGGGCGGGAGTAGTACCAGGATGGGTGACCACCTAGGAAGTCCCCGGGTTAGCATGGGATGGCGCTTCTAAGACCTCGGGCCTTACATTACATATTATGTATATACAAAATCACATTCATCTTTGTTAATTGATTATTAGTAGAGATTTCTCCACAAGATCTTCCCAAGATCTTCTCCAACAGCCTACTCTTATCTCTCCCCACTACATCACACGACTGCCTCTCACCCATGCCCCACGCAATTGCCAGCCACTCTCCCTAGATTCGTGCAAGAGATCTTGTGGCGATTATAGCAAATCTTCCCAAGATTCTCTCCAACAACTTATCCATATCTCTCTCCACTACCCAAGGCTGTCATCCCACATACCTCTCTCCAGCCTTTGAACCTCGGCAATTCTCCTTGCGTCAAACAAATTCAACCGAGGGTTTGACACTCCTGGTTGTTCGTTTGGTGTCAAACCAAATTCCTCAGCCTTCTCCTTGGCGTCAAACAAGTCAACCAAGGGACCAAAAATCTCATCTTGACGTCGAAAGAAGGGGAGAAGCCAGAAGAGATGATAAAGACGCCACTTAAGCAAGAGCCTATCGACTATGATGCCACATATGATGATCAAGAGGAGATTGATCTACTCAAGGAAGAATTCCTCCAGGAAATGCCGAGCATGAGTTATAATCCATGGGTTGATTACGATCAACGTGAGCTCGGATGCCACCACACTTGCTTCATCGGAGGAAGCCTCATTCCTTTCATTGCCTTGATCGATAGTGGAAGTGACTGCAACATCTTAGCTGAACATGTTATTCAACAATTAGCCATTCAAACCAAGACCATAGAGCCGACGGTTGAAGTGGGCTGGATCAATGAGAGTCACCGGATCTTGGTGGACAAGGAGGCCGACATTGTCATACGCCTAAGAGACTACACAGATGTAGTGACTTGCTTGGTTATGCCCAGCAAATACAATGTCGTGATTTTAGGCCGGCCATGGAAGTTTGACCGTAGTGTGTTGCATGAAGGGAGGAGCAACCACCATCACATAATCCGGGATCAAAGGTGGTACACACTTGAGCCTATGAGTCGTGAGGAGTTGAGGAAAGCCAAGGGAATAGCTCAACGCATGCTTCTATGGCTTAAGGAGGAGGACATTGGCTTCCAATGTACACGGCCAAATCCAGCTAAGAATACTCTTATGTGCTCTAAAGTCTTTTGTTCTATATTGCCTATATGTCTCATTTTTAGTAAGGTGTATTCTTTATGCATACAACATGTAATGGGAGGGTATTCAGGTATATTCTTTTCATGTTTGGATGGGAAGGATAGGCTGCAAATTAAGAAGGGGAGTCCCTCACATTTGTTTTCAGGCATTGTGGTCGGGTTAGTACCTTAGGCATTGGCTAGGAAAGAGTGATTATGTAGGGTGGTTTGAGAGCTTCGAGTTTTATGTATTTGCACGGAGAACTTATGCAGATTCGGGGTCGAATCTTCCTCAAGAAGGGGAGGATGATGTGATCATGAATCCCATCCGAAGCCTTGCAAAGATTGAAGCTACCCGAGAGCAAGTGAAGCCGGGTGTGCACACATCGAGCCACCATCACCATGGGCGAGCTCTCTTGGGACCCATCTTGAAGACATGTCCAGCTAAGAAGATAGGCCCATTTGGTGGAGGAATGCAGCCCATGAGCGCGGAGGCCAGCACCGACACCCAAGGAGTGAGGGCCAAAGTCCACGACCCCTTGCTTTGAAGGATGCCTTTTGGATGTGTTTTATGTTGTTTTTATTTATTAGAGTTGGTTATTTGATGGATATTTGTGAGACCTATTTAAAGGCCTTGTTGGCCTCATTTATTTTTCTGAACACTTGAATTGAAAAAGGAAGCTTTGAGCAACTCTTGTGTCTTCTCTCTTTTGAGAGTTTTTCTTGAATGATTTGATGCATGTAGTGAGTCATATCTAAATGTTCATTTCATGTCCTTGGTGAGTAATATCCATGGCTAGGTTGATTGAGAGTAGTGAGTCATATCTACTATCAATTGGCTTCTTCTTGAATACCTTTGGTGGGTTATATCCTAAGAAATTCAAGTTTTTTATCCCTTTTCTTGATTCTTCTAGGTGAGTCATATCCTAAAGAATTGTGTTGTTTATCCCAAACTCTCATTGATTCATCTTGGTGAGTTATATCTTTCCCTTTCCATAAACACATTAAATACAGTCCTTTTAGAGAGCTTGGCCGAGATCATCACCATTGAAGTATCTTGGTGCCCTTCACCTTGCTAGAAAAAAAATCCTTGCAAGTGCGTAGCACATCAGTTTATAAAGAGTTTTTTTGGTTCACTTACCCAATTCTCACTTTACCCAAATCAGAAGAAGTAACCCTTCTTTCCTCGTCTTCCTCAGAAGTATCTCCTCCATTGTCACCGCCTCCTCTAACCAACCGGTGCGTTCTCTGTGCGCCAATGGCCTCCTTTCATAGGCATTCTTGCTCTTCTACTCCCTTGAAACTTCCTTCGATGCTCTGACCTATTTAGCCTTGTTTCACGCCTCCAGCTCCGCCTCGACGATGCCCTCCACCACCACTTGCTTGATCGCCACCCTAACTGCCCGCCTAACTTTGTCCTTGACAATCACATCGTTAACACGTATGTGAAATGTGGTCACTTGGAGTATGCACACCAGTTGTTCGATCAAATGCCTCAGAGAAACATAATCTTTTGGTTGACTCATGTTTTCGTTTATGGCCAGTTTTATCACCCCTTTGAGTGTTTTAGGGTCTTTGCTGACATGTTGGCTCATTTCCGTCCTACTGATTTTGCATATGCAAGCGTGCTTAGTTCTTGCGGATATGTTGAGGGTCGACATGTGCATGCTCTAGCTCTCAAAATAGGCTTTGATGCTTATCTTTATCTTGCCAATGATCTCATTGCTACATACTCGAAGAACTTTGAGCACTCGGGTTGCCATGATCTTGTGTCTTGGAATTCACTGATTGAAGGGTTTGGAACTCGTTGTAGTTGGATGCAAGCTATTAGACTGTCGTGGCGGCGGCGGAGGATGCGGAGGCGACATATGAGAAAGAGATGGAGAGACGCACGACGGCGGTGGTGGATGAAGAAGTAAACCCTAGAAATCACCCCAAATTCTATCTGATTTGGGTAAAAGTGTACAGAATAAATAAGTGGTAAAAATCACCCAAAATTATTAAAATAAAAAAGGGTAAAATGGTCATTTCATTAATTTAACTGTGATTTAACGGCCAAGTAGAGCTAGGTGCTATTTCGCTAACAGAGGGCATAATTGAGGTTGTTTCCGATAAATATGCAAAGATCGAATGGTTATCCGCAATATGGCTTATTCAGCGGGTTGTTTTCGGTATTTGACTCTAAAAATTATTGTGGCCAAACAAGGCCAAAGCTAGTTAAAGTAATAAACTAACGGATGATGATTGGGTGACCCTAAGGATCACCAACCCTCTTCCTTTTACATTGGTTTTTATACCCTAAATTTAAAATTATAAATCCTAAGCCATATGTTATAAACCCTAAACCCTAAATTATAAATCCTAAATCTTAAGCCCTAAATTTAAAATTTAACCATAATTTTCAATTTTTTACATATATTCTAAGAGAGGGGGTCTCTTGCATATGGTACCCTCCTCACATAATTACATTGGTTTTAAAAAAATCTGACATTTTTTTCCTCAAAATACCTTAAAATACTTTGAGTATCACTATTATAGATGCTCTAACAAATAAAAAAACCTGCCATTGGCCCAATCTCTAATCCACACAACAATTTTTTTTATACAAGGCAAACACTAGGGCCGTTCTAGAGAAGAAGGCTATCCTAAATCATAGCAATTGATGATCTTTATAAAATTAGCATCAAAATTAGCAAAAGTAGAGTTTAGACTAATAAACTCATATTTATAAGGAAGGTGGTTCTGAGCAGCAGTTGTAGAACAAGAACGAGAAATGATAATCCACACAACAGTTATAACCGCAATAATCTCTTCGGAAATCTTCCTCTCCAATGTTCAAACAAATGGATGCTCTATTCATCTGACCAGTGTAACCCTAAAACGCTCCCATGAAGCCTCCCCCCCCCCCCCCCCCCCCCCAAATTCTCATCTGATCTTGATCTTAATCTTGAACTCCAATCTTGATCTCCTAGCTTCTCCCACAGCTAATCTGAACTTCCTCTCCTTCATCTACACCCTTATCTTTGAAGTTGAGCCTCATCTCACCCCGGTCAATGCCAACCATCATATTCTTCCAGATCTATGGTTTCTTGTCGATCCTCGTACTAGATCACCCAACCCTACTCTCAATTACAAAAACAGCCTAGGAAACCTTGAGCTCTCCTATTTCTGTATAGTTCTGGAAAGTGGGATGGTGGATCTGGCAAATCGAAGACGACTTCGATCTTGGGAATAACAGCGGAAGCCTCTTGAGCATTCCGGCATCTTGGTGGTGGATCTCTGTTGCAGCGGCTTTAAGAAGGTGGCGGAGGGCTGCGGATGAGATTGGGAACCTTTCTCTTTCTCTGCGTCCTATCTGGATGGATGCTCCTCTCCGAAAATTTCTCAAGCTTTTCAGGTGGTATCTTTCTAACCCTTCTCTTCTTGAATCTTGCCTTAGAATCTTAGTTCTGAACCTTTGTGTTTGTAATTGGATCTTGACTTTGCTTGATTCTGATCTTAGTCTTAATCTGGAGCTTTATTGGTTCTATTTGGGGCTGATAAGCTTCTTGACTCTTAATAGTGCCACTGAAACCTTTAAAGAAGAACCTTATTACTCTATAATATTAAACTTTTTGTTTTTAAGTCTCTCTGGTTGTTCGACCTTTCTGACTTGATGTGGTGGTCTTACAACTATGACTGGCATAAATTTACGTGTCATGTGTGTCAATATGTTTATTGTAACTCATATCTCCTTACTAATCTTGAATGGTTATACCTCTCTATGAACTGTCCTTTGGATTTGGATGACCTCCTTGAATTGAACATGACGTTATTGACCAATTGTTTACTTATCTGTAAGATCAGTACTGTGTTACTTGATCTTTCTGTTGACAATGTTATCCCTGACTCTGGATTGACATGTCTCTATATTGTTCACTCCAATTTAAATGACATTATTGTGACTATCAGTTACAAACTGCTCCATCACTTGAATATGTGCTCCTATGGCTTGATGCTCAGTAATTCTAAGTACTATAACTACTGGAACTCTACTGTGTGGGATTATTATCCTCCTTTGAAATTCTAAACTTACCTTTTGCTCAGAATTGACAGAGCCTATTTCTCAAACATTTCTAAGGTACCTTTATATTTCAATCTTAACATTCATCTTTACAGTCGACTACAGATTGATTTTCTTCATTTGAAATCTTACTAGGAAATAATCGGTTCTGCCTGGCTAGCTTATCAAATACTTGGAAAAGGACACATGCACTTGCTCACAGAACAATCTGTCCTGATGGGAAAAAACACCAACTCGAACTCTTACCCCATGAACAAACAAATTTGGAGTCATGTATCTATGATATATGTACTCTTGAGAACTCTATGGTCCCTAAACAATCATGAAACAATGATCTATATGCAGATTATTTCTGAACCCAGAAATTTCCTTGATTACTCTTGTCTGTCTACAATGAAATTTGATATCAATCTTACATGTATTAGGGACTACTATACAAAACCAAGACTTCATCACCTACTGGTGTATGAAGCTAACTGTTGTTCTACCTGGAACTATGAACAAAGACATGACATGGTACTTAGATGCCTTTAACTCAATATTGTATCCAATTATTTAGCCATGATCACCCATGAATAATTATTTGAATAATTATTTCAGTTGCTTTGATATGAACAAGGGGTGCTTTTTGGTTTGTTACACTTCAAACCCACTGATAAATACTAGGATCCTTCACAAATTTGATTGTGATAATCTTGTGATTAATATTAATGACAAGTACCATACTGGAGTTTGCATTTTATTTATCCTTAGAACGGAAAACAAAACAATAAATTATTTAAACCCAAACATTAAAATGACTCATTATGAAAACGTTAAAACAAGGATGATAATACTCTATCACAATGATAACAAATTATTTAAACCACAAATTGTATGTATGTGGAACAAGCCTCAACAAAAACAAACTAGTTTTAAGTCCCCTCACAGTCTGCGGACAAGAGGCAATACAAAATTTGGTTTTTTATGAAGATTACAACATGTAATTGTCGAGGGATTGAAAAAAAAAACAATTTGGATGGATATTGAATCATTTTGCAAGATTGAAAGGATTCAACTACTTGCTTTATTTGAAACAAGAACGAACAAAGAGCCAAGTGAAAAATTATGGAAAAAAGCAAGGTTTGACAATTTTTACTGCATACTGGCAAATGGTGTTTCTGGAGGTATCTGTGTTATGTGAAAATCTTATCAACTCACAAATAAAATCCTTGAAGTTGACCAAATAAACTTAAGATTTGTGAGCATTAAATATAAAAATATTTGTACAAACATTATAACCCTGCTTATTCTTACGTATGCACCTCCCAATGAAGTGGGCAAAAATGAATTTTGGGATACCATTATTCGCTTTATAAAAAATAGTTCTTGTCCTTGTATAGTTACGGGGGATCTTAATGAGATTTAAGACCATACTGAAAAAATGGGTGGCTTAACCCCACCACTGACAAAATTCACTAGATTAAAATACTTCAAAGATGAATGCGAATTAATGGATATCCCTTTTACATGGAATGCTTTTACTTGGCGAAAAAATAAAACCGAAATAAATAACATCTATGAAAAATTGGATAGAGTTCTGGTTCACCACCAAATACTACAATGGTATCCTGACATATGTACCAAAAATTATGCTTTTACTAGCTCTGATCATTGTCCTATTTCAATTGATCTTACTTCTGCAACTAATTTCAAAAATCAACCCTTTAAATTCAAAAAAATATGGATGACAAGAAATGATTTCAAGAATATTGTTAAACAAGTCTGGAGGACAAATTATCATGGATCAAGAATGTTCGATCTCATTTCCAAAACAAAGCTATTAAAAAAACACGCAAAAAGTTGGAATAAAAACACTTTTGGTAATGTTTTTACCCAACTACACAATTTAGAAAAACAACTGTCTGACATCCAAATTGAAATTTGCACAAATGCTAACAATAATCTAATACAGAAACAAATAAGGCTTATTAAAAAAAAGGAAAAGCTCCTTAGTTTCCAAAAGATTTTCTGGAACCAAAGAGCAAAAGTTAAACATATTAAATTCGTAGATACAAATGCTAGCTATTTTCATAAAATAGCTAGTGGCCGAAGAAATAGAAAAATTATAAAAGAGATTATAACACAAGAAGGAACTAATATAATTGGAGAAGAAAATATTATAAATGAAATTAGAGGATTTCATTAAAAGATTCAAAAGTGAAGAAATGAACGAAGGTCTATTATGGGAAAATCTTGATTTAATTCAAGATGAAATCACCTCTGAAGATAATGAAAACCTAATTAGGAATGTCTCAAATGAAGAAATTAAAAAGGCTATTTTTGATATTGGTTCAGATAAATCACTTGGACTAGATGGCATGACAACATAATTTTACCAAAAATATTGGAATATTGTGGGCCCCTCGGTTATTCAAGCAGTGAAAAGCTTTTTTCTTTCTGGAAAAATACTCAAACAAATTAACCATACATTCATATCTCTTATCCCAAAATGTAATAACCCTAATTCAACAAACCAATATAGGCCTATAAGTCTGTGCTCTATAATTTATAAAATTATCTCAAAAATTTTGACAACAAGATTAAAACACACTATGGAAAAACTAATTCACCCATTACAAGAAGCTTTTATTACAAATAGAGCTATACAAGACAATATTTTAATTGCACATGAAATATTTCATTCTTTCAAAGCAAAACAAGGAAAGAAAGGTTTTATAGCCAATAAACTAGATATGGAAAAAGCTTATGATAAAATTGAATGAGATTTCATTCTTAAAACTATGGAAAAGTTTGGCTTTCACCAAAAAAGCATTAATTGGATCAAAGAATGCATTACAATGGTCTCCTTCTCGGTTCCTGTTAATAATGGCCCGACGGAGATCTTTACACCAACTAGAGGACTACGACAGGGAGACCCTCTATCTCCGTTTCTTTTTATTTTAGGATCGGAAATCCTAGCCCAAAAACTACAAGAAGCAACTACTAGACCACGAAAACCAATTGGTTTCCAAATTTGTAGACAAGGAACACGAATCCCTTTTTTGGCATTTGCGGATGACATCATGATTTTCTCAAAAGCAACTCTAGAAAATTGTAAAGAAATTAAGGATAATGTGGATGATTACTGCAAAATATATGGACAAAAAGTTAATTTCAATAAATCAGCCTTTAAGGTAACAAAGAAAGTTACATGCACCAACAAATAGTTAATCCTAGGAATTCTTACAATCACAAACATGACCTCCCTTGAAAAATATTTGGGATGTCCTATCATTAATGGTAGAGTTAACTCAAATACTTTTGCTGACCTTTTAACAAAAAAAAAAAACAATTAACAAAATGGAAAGCTAACTCTCTATCCCAGGCAGGAAGAACAACATTGATTAAAACCAATCTTGCTTCTAGACCAAACTACCTAATGCAAAACTTTATGCTTCCTACAAACACTTATAATGAACTTGACAAATTAAACATAACCTTTTTATGGAGCAAAGATCCAACATATAAACCCCTTATATGATGAGAAATTTTTTGCAAACCTACACAACAAGGAGACTTAGGACTACGAAAATCAAAAGACATGAACAAAGCATTACAATTCAAATTACTATGGAAAATCCTGGCAAAACCTGATAATTGTTGGGTTAAAATTATAAATGAAAAATATCTAAAAACACAACACCTTCTACACTATGAAAAAAGTGGCACATGCTCTTGGCAGTGGTCCAAAATGATCGAAATCTTGGAAGATTTCAAAAAGGGACTCATTTGGCAAGTAGGAAATGAGAGAACAATAAAATTTTGGACTGATAATTGGTTATCAAAAAGTCCCTTAAACAACATAACCAAAACACAACAAATTCAGAACATTGATGCCTTGGTTACAGATTTCATTATGCCAGACAAGACATGGAACAAAGAAAAGATTACACAACATGTACCAGGTGACATAGCTAAACAAATCACATCCATACCAATCCCATTTAATAACATTGAGGATAGGATGTACTAGGAAGCCAGTAAAAACGGGTTAGAAATTTTCTTTGAAAAATTTGCCATGAACATGATTAATGAAAATAAATGATATACAACACATGATTCCTCTTGGATTTGGAAACTAGACAGTTACCCGAAGGTTAGAAATTTTCTTTGAAAAATCATGAAAAATGGACTCCCATCAAAAGCAAGACTAGCTGCAAAAGGAGTTTCAATTCCTCCAGGTTGTATTCGCTGTAGGGCACAAATTGAAGATACTAATCATATCTTATCCCTCTGCAACCATACTATGAAAACCATTGAAAAAATTAATCTCCATACTCTTGGGATTATCAAATCACTTAACATTGGAAATAAAAAAACATACGAACTAGTTGAGGAAATCCGACAAAAAACTGATAATTCACAGTTTTTATAACTACTTATTTTCTGGTGGAGAATATGGTTCTAACGAAACCAACAAAGTTTTGAAAGGACAAACTATGACATAGGCCCTATTAAGGATGTACCAATTTATATCCAAAACCAAATTCATAATTGGAAACAAACAAAGAAATGGAACCTAGACTGTTTGAGTACAGATCAAATACAAAAAAAATCAATACAAATAGAAGACGACCAAAAATAAGTGAGAAAAACCACCAGATACAACCATAAAAATAAATACGGATGGATCCACTAAGACTAATGGAGAATCTAGTTATGGCTATATCATCCGAAATAGCAAAGGAGAACCCTTATTCATCTTTGGTGAAAAGTGCGGATTATCAACCCCACTAAAAACAGAAACCATTGTGTTGAGGAATGCTTTGTTTAAAGCTTATAAATTAGGCTTTAACAACATCCAAATTGAATGCGATAACCTTACAATTGTAAACGTTTTGAACAAAATATGGCACTGTCCTTGGGATATTCAAATTTTAATTTATGATATCCTTTGTGTATTACAACTGTTTTCTTCAGTGCAGATTTATCACGTCTTCCGAGAAACTAATGCTGTTACGGACTACATTGCGAAGCTGACGCAACGAAATTCCTTAGAAGACTTTAGAGATAATTTAAAACTTGTAATTCTCATCCGTAAGTATGTTATAGATGGAAAAACTATTCATTTTATGATTTATAAAATAGATGCTCTATTCCCAAACCTGACCACCAAATTGCCCTTATTTACAATCTTACCCTTCTTCTTCTTCCCCTTTACATGTGACATGGCTTTTGATTTACGATATTGACAAATCCGACAGCTTAACCATTGCAGGCTTTGTTGCCAATCTTCTCCCCAATCCCCAATTTCTTCGAAGTTCCTCCTTTTCAAAATTTTCGTAAATCCTGGCACAATTTTCGATTTTTCAATTCCACTCACCTTTAACTTTTCTCCGTACAAATCAACAATTCAAGATGCCATCTCAAGCTTCAGTTCTCCCTATTGCAGAAAACCCTTCTTCTTCTCCTCCTGCTCCCATGGTGGCGATCAAATCAGACACACCTTCAATGGACGGATTGCTGCTCCAGAAAGCAGCCAAAGCCAGCGACGATTTCATCTCTTCCCGGATTCTCATCTCCCATCCTTCATGCGAAGAGGATCGACCTCTTCTATCTAGGGCTTACAGCTACGACGGAGTCACCTCTACACCGACCGCTGAAGCAGTTTCTGGCTCCGGCAACCGCCAACAGAAGCAGCGGCGGAGGCGCTCTGCCAGCCACGAATCGCTACTCCCCCTCTCCACTCCCGATCGCCGGCGGCATTCATCGGCGACCTCGTCGTTTAGGGAGAATGTTGGCCATGCTGCTTCTGAGACTTACTTGGTTACTGGACTTAGCTTGAAGCTCTTGAGATTTCTCGGGTGATTTCTTTTGTTTTAAGCTCTGGATAACTTTTCTTGCTTTTAATCGGATTGGTTTCTTTGTGAATGTGACACAATTGATTTGAAGCTGCTACTCCCTTCGATTTGTGAATGTGACACAATTGATTTGAAGCTGCTACTCCCTTCGATTTGTGAATGTGACACAATTGATTTGAAGCTGCTATGCAAAATTGTACATACACTTTCTATACAAATCCTCTTTATTGGTTAAAAATGCGGTAAATAGTTATTAATAAATTATAAGTTTTAGAAAAAGTTAATAGTATTTTAGCTAATCATTGCATTCCTTAATAATTTTGTCATAGTCTAAATTTTTTTGGTTATTGGTCTTACGTGAAGTATTAAGGATTTTCGGCTTCTTATAGCAATTTTTTGTGTGCAAGGTTCTGAAACAATCTAATCAACTTTTGGTTGCATTTCTAATCAATTCTCTTTGTTCAGGGTAGGCTATCGTTGGATGACAAGATTTCTGGCGCTAGGTTGCTATGCTGTGCTACTTATGCCTGGGTTTATTCAAGGTTTGCATCCTCAGAACATCCTTATGCATCGTTTTCATGTTCCTAGTTCGACGTTACTCTTCTTTGATCCAAGTGCTTGCTATTTGTGTTTAAGTAACCATCAACCTCTTGCAGTGGGATATTATTATTTCTTCTCAAATCAGGTTATAAGGAGCATAGTTTATGGTGGCAAACCTAGAAATAGGTACTTTTCATGGACTTCTTAGAAATTCTTCTTTAGTGACTTTGAACCTATGAAAATTGTGTTATGTATTTTTGCCACTAAATGCTAATTTCTAAGTATCTGCAGGCTTGATCTCTACCTTCCCAAGAACATTAATGGGCCAAAGCCAGTTGTTGCATTTGTAACTGGTGGGGCCTGGATTATTGGGTAAGTTATCAATTTATGTCCAAATTCCTATAAAAGTGCTCAAAATGGTAATTTGGATTAACTGTAATGCATAATATTCTGCCCTTGCAAGTTGCAACTTTTGTCTGTATGTAATTGGTAGAATATTCAATGATGTTTGTGAAAAGGTGTAATGATCTATTACTCAATTAGATATTTCCTCAGATCTTATGCAGTTATATTTTTTTCTTATGCAGCTACAAGGCATGGGGTTCTCTTTTAGGGCGACACCTTTGTGAAAGAGACATCATTGTGGCATGTATAGACTACAGGTGGTGTGTCTCATCCTGAATTTTTTTTTTTCGGGACATTTTGACATTTTGTTTAAGAAACATAGGCTCTCTGGATTATTCTGGGGTGCGGCTGTACCAGTAGGTTAGCAATGTCTTTGTCAGTTTTTGCTCTGTACATACCGTGCTCTTTGTAACAGTCCTTTTGTCAACGTTGCTACCAGAAATTTCCCTCAGGGAACAATAGGTGATATGGTTAAAGATGCTTCAGAAGGCATTTCATTTGTGTGCAATCATATTGCTGAGTATGGAGGTGATCCTAACAGGTATAAGAGCTCTATATCTCTTTCACATCTTTATGTTACACTTAATTACTAGCAATGTTGACTCTTGAGAACAATAGAGATCAAAAGAGTATGAATCCTAGTTACATTTTAGTCTAGTTTCTTGCTGTGCTGTTTATAGACTGATATAGGTTATGCAGCCATGCTTTCAACGTGTCTTTAGCAGTCACAAAAGTGCAACTTTAATGCTGTGCTGAAGCTCACCTCTTAAATCATCACCTAATGAAGCTAAGCTTTGTGCTAATAACTGATGAGATGGCCTGATAGAGTTGAAATCGCGATTCACTCACAACACACAATAATATCAAATTAACACACAAGAACAACACAATCTAACAAAGATAACACTATAAGTCTGTAGAAAAGGAACAAGATAAATCTCAAAGGAGCACAAGTCTCCAATGAGCCTAATCTCTAGGGGAACCCTCTCCCAAAAAAGCCCAAGGCAGATTGCCCGAATTCACTACTAAATCTCTGGATAATCTCCAAAGTATTCCCCTATTTATACTAACTCCCCTCCTTATGTCACCTCCAAGTCACTTTCACAAATCCCATCTCACAGCCTAACCGTCTTTCATTCCAGCACATGGCCCTCTTCTAGAATAAACTGCCAAATATCACTTTATATAATTTCTTTCTATTTTGTATCCTAACATGGCTAGTTTTACAAAAAAAAAATTACTTATTTTGCTTACCCAATGTGATTCAGAGTCTATACGAGTCTTGGTTTTGCTGTGCATCTCACTGTCATGAGTGCTTAAGATGTTATTTAAGTCGCAGAAGCCATCACGTTTCTCTCTCTTACCTGCACGGTTTCTAGTTTGGTAAGGATCCATTACTTACTGTGTTATCTGCAGAATTTATTTGATGGGACAATCCGCTGGTGCACATATTGCTGCATGTGCTCTCATTGAGCAAGCTATTGAAGAAGCAAGAGGGCAGCAAGGTCTTACGTGGAGTGTCTCCCAGATAAAAGCTTACTTTGGCTTATCGGGAGGGTATATACTGCTAACCTTCCCCCCTTTTCACTTCCTTTGTCGAGGTTGAGAATGTCGCAGTAGTTTTAAATTTCTCATGATGACCATTGTGCTTCTGTTTTTTATACCCCTTTTGCATCAGAATTCAGAATAGTCAAAATTTATTCTCATATCATGCAAGCTCACAACTTCTACTTTTTCCTTAGGTGATCTGTTTGACTGTTTCTATTGGTGTTTCTAAACAATGACACTCTTGACTCTTCCATGGTTTTTTAACATTTTCCATATTTAATCATTATATGAAGCAAAATATGTAAGAAATAAACGTGAGTTTTCTTAGAAAGGAATATGTCTGTTTTTTTTTGTTAAAAATCACTATTTCCTTATTCTGTACTTCTTAAGACATTGGCCCTTTCCCATTTCCATTTCGACTTTTGCTTTTGTGCTGCTAAGCTTTCTGTTCTGACTTATTATAGCTGCTTATGCGATTATATTTTCAACCCATATTGCAGGTATAACTTGTTGAACCTTGTAGATCACTTCCATAATCGAGGTTTATATCGTTCTATTTTTGTTAGGTAAAAAGTCTTTCTACTAAAAAACTCTGCACAAGTACATGGTCATAGTACTTCAAATGTAGCTCATGATTTAAGATTTTGGCACAGCATAATGGAAGGGGAGCAGTCTTTACATAAATATTCTCCAGAGATTGTTGTACAGGATCCAAGTGTCAGAAATGCAGTTTCTCTACTGCCTCCTATAATCCTTTTCCATGGTACTGCAGATTATTCCATTCCATCAGATGCCAGGTTAGACTCTCCTTTACTAAACAACCGTATCTCTTTTGTTTTGAAGCCAAGTGTTGGAAAGAATGTCTTGTCTAAAGTTTAAAGTTTGTCTTCACTATGAGTTCGCATGATTCCGCTTGTATAACAGATCTCCATGATTATGTAAGCTATATAAAGAAAATGAGAAAGATGATATTGCCTTCATCTCTCTCCTTTTGAACAGTCTCTCATAAGTTGTGGTTTTTGGTTCCTTTGGGTAAATTTTTGATGGATATTTAAAGTTTTAATGCTAAATGATGAAATTAGTGAAAACCAGTGTGAAACTTAATGCAGATTGACTGATATAAGATTAAGCTATTTATGTGTAGAAAATAAATAAGATCATCTTCTTCTCATCTTAGATCCCATAGAGGAACCCCAAGGATGAAATGGACCATCAGATTGACGTGTCTGGCTTCGTGCTCTGTCCTCTTCCTGCTTTTATAAGCATTTTCTACTCTCTCTTATGTTTTGCTACCTTAGTTAACCTTCAATTAACAGAAGCTTAAATTATTCATATGCAGCCTAAGTTTTGCAGATACTCTGAAGTCACTTGGAGTTAAAGCCGAATCAGTGTTATATGAAGAGAAGACCCACACTGATCTTTTCCTTCAGGTAATTGAAAATTTAATGTTCTCTTCTCTGTTCAATAATGCTATAGGTGTAGCGTCTCACCACTTCGAATACCATATCCTTCCTTCCCAGTTCTGTAATCCTATACCATATTGATTTCTGTAATAATGTTCTTTTTCATTGGATATGCACACCACTACCGTGTTGTTGTTTCTGTTGAACAAGTGACTTCTATATCAAAGTGGCTAAGAATTAACTCGTCCAACAGGGTTGATGTTGGTTATTTTTAATTCAATTTACATGTTCTGATTTAGATGTATGCTAATGTTCACACAAATTTGCTTAGGACCCAATGAGAGGTGGTAGAGATGAAATGTTTGAAGACGTTGTTGCCATAATTCACGGTAGTGATGAGCAAGCCATTGCAAAGGATGTCGTGGCACCTCCATTCAGACGTCTTGTACCTGAATTTATGCTCAAGTGGGCTCGTGCTGTTAGTCCATTTTGATTCTTAGGTCATCAAACTTTTTATTCATTGAAATGCTAACTTGCAGTTTGATGCTATTCTCCAGCAGTGATGTCATCTGTACATACCACTTCTAGAAAATTATAAACACTTATTCCCATTCTTTTGTGGATGCTTTATGGTACTTTCAAGTAGTGAAGAGAGTTAAGTGTCTCAGGTACTAATCAAGATTCCAGTTGCATCATAATTTTACGAGGGCGTTATATACACGCGATTTTTGAACTTTTCGCACGCGGTTTGGTGTGTTAATGTTTGGCGTGTAGGTCTGATGCGCAAAATTTTGGCGTGCAGGGGGCAAAGTAGTAAGAAGGGGGCAAAATGGCATAAAGCTCATGTGCCATATTATGGCGCATAGGGCGCCTCTTGTTGGCGCGCAAACTGGCACGTCAACATCTGGCGTGTAATATTTAGCCGTTTGAAAAAAACGACCGTTGGATGTGCCAGATTTTGGCGTGCCAAACGGGCAGATTTTCCAACGGCTAAATCTCATCCTAATAAGTATCCGAATTCAACTCCATATCCAAAACACTCTTATAAAAAATGTCTCATACTAGTTTAGATGATGATTTGCACTTGAGCGGAGACGATGGAGATTGTCAAGCTAGCGGAGAAGAGGACGATGGACACTCGAGCGGAGACGATGACGCTTGTGACTCGAGCGGAGAAGATGACAATGAGAACTCGAGCGACAATTTCGTGGTTAGTGTTTAATATATGGTAGGTGTAAGAAAAAAAGTTTTAAAGTAGGATATGTACCTTTAGAAATTATAATCGAGATTTTCTAAATCATTCCTGATTATGCAAACATGTATAAGAGAGAGACTTTGGAGATATATTTCGTACTAGCCTAATGTGGGATAGTCGCCAGGAATTGGCTGATTGGGCTAGGCATAAGGCAAAAGATTTGATGATTGTTCTAGTCACTCGTTACTCAAATGAGAGAATGATTAATTTGACTTGTGAGCAGTACGGTAAATATAGACCGGGAAGGCCAAAAGTTAATGAAGAAGATCCGGAAAAGAGAGTTGAGATTATTCGTAAAACCAGATCGAAGAAGTGCAGATGCAAATTTGAGTTGTATGGGGTTCGGTTGAAGAAAAAGCCATGGTCGACTAATCATAAATGGATCTTGAATGTGATAGAAGGTCGCCACAACCATGCGCTTTCGACTAGCTTTATTGGGAATCCATACATGGGTAGAATGACCTCCGATGAACAACTCGTGGTTTAGAGCTTGGGCGAACATTTCATGCGGCCGAAAGGTATTGTTGCGTATTTGAGGACTTTCTTTCCCGGCAATGTAACATCCATGAAGCAGGTTGCAAACTATTTGCAAAAGATCCAGTACGAGGATCGTGGCGAATTGACGGTTACCCAGTGGGCGCTAATTTTTTTGAAAGAAAATAACTACGTAGTTCGTCCTCTGAGGAAGAAGTCAACGGGTGAGGTGGATATCCTATATTTTGCTCATCCGGACTCGCAACACTTGTTGAAGATGTTCTCACATGTGGTAGTTATCGACGCCACCTACAAGACAAATAGGTATGCATTACATTTTAATATAATAGTAGATTTATCTATGTACCTAATTTTGGTTCTTTATTATTAATGAACAATATTTTATCTTTTGTACATGTATGATATGCCATTGGTGGAAATTGTTGGTTTTACTTGCACTCACAAGACATTCAACATTGCATATGCATTTACCCGAGGGGAAAAGGTTATGCATTACAAGTTCATCATGAAACATCTTCAGCAATTGTTTGAAGAGTTGGGAGTAATGCCTGCGGTTATAAATTTATAATGACTGATCGAGAAAAGTCCCTCATCAAAGCAATTCATATAGTCTTCGAAGGGAAAGTGCAACACCTTTTGTGCTGGGTGCATATTAAACACAACATCGAGGCATATGTCTCCCCAATCTTGAAAAAGAGTGAGAAAGTGAAGAACTTTGCGGACCAATGCTGGGGACTTTGGTGTTCAACCACTGAAGAAAGCTACGAAGAGAGGCTGGACAGATTGAGAAAATCGTGGCATAATGGCCTCGTTGGGTACGTTGAGAGGGAGTGGCTCATTCCATACAAGGAAAACATAGTAAGCGCATGGGCGGATCGTCATCTTCACTTCTTCACGCGAACTTCAAACAGGTATCCCTTAACCAATGTTTAGTTGATTAATATTGTGTCTCATTAAAGTGTTATAACACGAGTCCTTTTACCTGTTTTGATAGGGTTGAGGGTATGCATAAGGTGTTGAAGGACATTTTGCGTTCTAGTAGAGGTGGCTTTAATAGAGTGTCCGTGAGGATCCACCATGCGGTCACAATTCAAATTGAGCAGGTGAGGGCGAGCATGGAGATGTCAAGGATGACATGACCAATGTTTTTGATGAAAACGTTGCGCCAGAAGTAAGAATGGCGTTTGCAAGGTTATTCTACAAAGTATCGGACAGGTGCTTCGATTTGTTGTTGGGCATGTATGATCAGATAGTGAAGGAGGAATATTATGAAGATTGCATTGATCAGTGGGTGCGAGATTGCTTTGGCCTGCCGTGCGTCCACAGAGTTGCAAATGCCTTCATTACGGGGACCCCAATCGTGCCGAATGAAGTACACGACTTCTGGAAGCAACTAGTATGGGAAGGGACTCCAACAATAAATGTGCCCACTCAGGACAATGTACGGATGTGCCATTCATAGTTGAAGGTGCGTCACATGTATACGAGGTTGGAGAAAAAGGATTTGGGACGAGACACATTATACCAACTAGGTGAGTTGTATTATGACTTGGAGTTTCCGCATGAAAGTACGTTGAAGGAGCTGACATGGATCGTTGCAAAAGGAAGGCCAAAGGGTTTCACGAAGTATGACACCACGAGACAGTCGAGCTTGTTTGAGCACATAAGGGACGAGTTGGAGGAGTATGAGAAGGAGAAGGAGAAGGAGAAGGAGAAGGAGAAGGAGAAGGAGAAGGAGAAGGAGAAGGAGAAGGAGAAGGAGAAGGAGAAGGAGAAGGCGAAGCAGAAGGCGAAGGAGAAGACTAATGAGAGCCAAGGTAGAGGTCGGGGTCGCCCTAGAAAGGAACCAAGTGCAGCTTCGACCGACATTGGGAGTCAATCCCAACCCGAATGGTCTGGGTCACAGTTCGATGAACAACCCATGGTTCATATGGGGGTGAACTTTGGGGTTAAGAATGTGGATTATTTTTGGTATCCGTACATTAAAGGGGCTAGAGATGTACGTCCAGACGGACACTGTGGGTACCGGACACTAGTTGTATTGTTGGGCATGGAAGAGCATGAGTACACCAAAGTTCGACATCAGCTGGTGACAAAGTTATTTGACAACCCAGATGTATACATGCCAATACTTCCTAGACTACGGCCGGGGTTGTCCTATGAGGATCTTATGTTTCAAGTGAACTATATCATCAGTCCTTGCTCCTCGGACTACTGGCTTGATATGCCCTTGATTGGTTTAGTGTTTGCCACCGCTTATCAAGTTGCGCTGGCCTTCTTGTCCTGGGATGGTCCGTGCTTGTGCTTACCAATGAAGGCGTCTGACACAAGCCCCGGCCCTCCAAAGAAGATATTGACGATGGCCCACGTGGGGAACCGGGACCACTTCATACCGGTAAAGCTTACTGTTTCTAAACTATGTAATTGCTCATTTGTTTAGTCTAATTAGGGTTAATAATTGTGTTTGTAGGTGTGGCTCAAGGATGGCTCTCCACTACCCCCCCCTCCGTACGCCTGGCGCAACTAAAGGGACCAAAGCGTCAATGGTTGGGATGCTACGTTTGAGTCGAGCTTTAGAGTGTTTCGAGAATACCGCACCAGATATAATCGTCCACCTAATCCTCCAGTTTAGTTTATTGACCTTAGTGATATTGGATGTAAAAAATGTGTAAAGTGTAATATATTAGCATGATTAGGGTTTAGGGTTTATGACATGTAATAGTTGTAGTATTTATTTGTGTTTTAATGTTGTGTATGAAACATAAGATTGTTTTGAAATAGGCATTATGGGAGGGCTACCCCTATTGATGCGGGACCATCCCCTCAACCTCCTTCCAAAGGCCCCGTCACAAGGTCACGAGCCAAATCACTCCAAGAAGAGTCGGACGTTGTCATTACCTTGTGCTTAGCAAAGGAGGCCACCATGGATGAAGAACCCAAGCCCTGCCTCTCGACCATGATCACCATAGGAGCATACAGGGCACATACCGCACCCGACGGTCCCAATGGCGCACCCGCGGCGGTTCGACAGAAACTCCCTCTTCTGGAATCTAGTTGACCGCACCCAGCAGTTCCCCTGGCGCACCCGCGGCGGCTCTACAGAAACTCCCCCTTTTGGAACCCAGTTGGCCGCACCCGACGGTTCTCCTGGCGCACCCGCGGCAGCACCACAGAAGCGGCCCACTTATGTTGTTTTTGTTGGTTGGTTTGTGTGGACTATATAAGACACTTGCCTTTCTTTATTTTGATAGACAACCTTTTTATGTGTAAAACACTCCCTTTGTGGACCCAAAAGAGAGCTTGAGAGTTTCTCATGAAGTTGATGATAATTGTAGCTTAGTTGTCTTGCGTTTGTTAATCTCTCTCGAGGTTGGTGATCGTAGGCCTTCATAAGTCCCCTCTTCGTGCTCTTGGCGGAATCCATTGCCAAGTTGTGTGGAGTTGCAGGAGAAGGGATCGTATTGATCCGTTGGCTTTGTTCTCGGTATCTTTCGAGTGCCGTTGGGTCAAGCTTTCGTCTTTACGGGTTCTTCTTACTTATCCCCTTTTATTTATCTTGTATTTTCAGTTTCCTTGTTATTACTTGTGTTCTTGAGCTTGCAAGGCTCCATTTCACAAGTTCCTAGCTTGTTGTCCTCCTAGTCACTTGTGCTCTTGCAATGACACAAGTTTCTAGCTTGTTTGAACCTTTCTAGTTTTGGTTGTTCAAGGGCTCTTCGTCTAGATCCGAAGCAATACGGCTAATCCCCGCATCAAAGTGGTATCAGAGCTTTGGGACGTTGAGCCACCATGTCAATGCAGCCCGCTTCAAAAACAACAACAAAAATCGGGTTTGCAAGACTCTCTTGAGTCATTTTATGTTCACCTTTGTTGAGTCTTTCAATTCCAAGTTTGGTTGTGTTTTTGCTTGCATTTGCTTGTTCTTTGGTGTTGATTCCTTTCCCCATCTATACCCCTACATTGCCTTGCATTTTTGGAACCGAAATCTGCCCAGAAATCCTCCCCCGAACAGCTGCGTTTTCTTGGCCTCCAAGAACACCAAGAACACCATTGTTGGAGCTTGAAGAACACCATCTCTAGCCTCACCAAAACCCAGCTACCACACCCCCAAAACCAGCTACCAACTCCCCACAAAACCCTCACCACTTCCCCAAAAATGAGCCAGCTACAAGCCACCCCCCTAAGTTGCTTTTCAGCCCCCCTACTCAGCCCCAAGACAGCCCCAAAAGCTGTCCAAAAGGCTACCAACTCCCTTTTGTACCATCCTAAGTTCTACCAAGTCATATCACCCCTTTTTGTTGCTCCAAAAGTGAAGAAAAGAGAACAACCTATTGTATATTTGTTGGGCACGTTTTTGCATCAAAAAAAAAAAGAAGAAGAGAATTTCAGAATATCAAAAAAAAAAAGAGAAAAGAAAAGGGAAGACTTTCTTGCATTGTTTATGTGTAGTACTTGTTGTATTAGTGTGTTAAGTTACAAGTGCTTAACAAAAGAGATTTTGCACTTAGTCAACTTTCAAGAAGCAAATCAAGAAGAGATCAAAGAAGAATGAAGAGCCAAGCTTGAAGAACCTTGCCTTCCCTTGCCTTACCTCCAATCCGTCCATCCAACCTCCTTTGCACAAGTGTAAGACAAGCAAGGCATAACTTGGTCCTCTTGAGTTCAAATTTGAGTCTTTAACATTGAATACATTGTATTTCATTCTTGCAATTGAGTTGATCTTGAGTATCTTGTTGTGTTCTTTGTTTCTTTTGTTGAGTTCTTCTTTTGCTTGTTTTGTTTGTGAGACCCTTGGAGCTAACCTCAAAATATCTCTTGTCCAAGTGCCCTTTACCAAGGTGACAAGTGATTGTCTAAGTTCATCCATTTCATGTGGAGTTGTTAATCGATTCAAGGCACTACATCAAAGTTGCATTACCATCAACTTGAGTGTGAGGGATCAAACACACGAGTGCCAAACACTTGTGAGGAGATTTTGATTTCACTAACTTGACAAGGTTGATTGTTTGTTGATTGTGATCATGTCTAGGTCGAGGCCCAACAGCCCCACGCCCTCCTCACGCAGCCCGGAACCGGTTCCCCCCGAGGTCTTCAACATGTTGAATGCTATGACGGCGCAATTGGCCGCGATCGCCACTCGGCTAACCACTTTGGAGGCCGAGCGACCCCCGACTCTATCCGTGAATGCCCCTTTGGGTTCGTTCCCAGCCCAAGGAGGAGGATCCGGCGCCAACACCGTGCCACCAAGTGCAAATCCTCCAGTCGCTGAGGGTCTTGCCGCACCCGCGGCAGGGTACACCGCGCCCGCGATGAACACCACAGAAGCCCCTGCTTCTGGTTCTGGCGCGAGTCGCACGCTGGCCGCACCCGCGGCAGGGTATGATCCTTTGACTCAAAATCAATTACCTTTCGTCAATCGTCAAGTCCCTAATGTTGCACATGCTCTCCCTCGAAATGAGGTGCCCCTTGCCCTTAACCGTTTCAATGAGTTTCATGATGATCCAAGGCTTGAGTATGATGATGAGGACGAGATGGGAGAAGAAATGTGGAGACATGAACCACTTAGGAGACACCCACACCCAAGAGATAATCGAGATCGTCGAGAACTTGAGCAAGATGGTGTTTGAAAGATTAAAATCAAGATCCCATCCTTTGAAGGAAAATGTGAACCGGATGTGTACATGGAATGGGAAACCAAGATTGAGCAAATATGGAGTTGTCATAACTTCATTGATGCTAAGAAGGTACAACTTGCTTCTTTGGAATTTTCTAACTATGCTCTTTTATGGTGGACCAATTTAGTGAAGGAAAGAAGAAGGAACCTTGACCCACCCGTAGCCACATGGGAACAAATGAAAGTCTTGATGAGAGCTAGGTTCATTCCACAACATCACCATAGGGAATTGAGGCAAAGGTTGGAGAACCTTAGACAAGGGTCCATGAGTGCCGAAGAAACCTACCATGCCATGCAAGTAGCCATGATACGGGCAAATGTTCAAGAGGATGAAGAATCCACAATGGCTAGGTATCTTCGCATCCTTAATCCATCCCTTACTCTTGAGATTGACTTTTATCCTTATGCCACTATGGAAGACTTGCTACACTTAGCTCTCAACGTCGAGAGAAAACTTAAGGATGCTAGTCGTGGAGCAAGAGGGATGAGTGGCCAATCAAGCAATTGGAAAAGTCAAGGTCAAGTCCAAGGCCACAATAGAAGATATCCACCGAGCCCTCAAGGAAGAATTCAAGGACCCTCTCCGATTCCTCATGTGGAACAAGGAGGACTAAGAAGGAGTGCCCCACCAAGTCAACCTCCTACCGTACCTAGGCCAACCACCGCACCCTTCAACAACCCTAAAGGGAGTACTTCTAATCCTTCTCCTAGAGCTAGGGATGTTGTATGTTATAAGTGTCAAGGTAGAGGTCATATGATGAAAGATTGTCCTAATAGGAGAACTCTCCTAATTAATTCCCAAGGATTATATGAGTCCGAGTCCGAGGAAGGTGACCATGATACTTGTGTTGACGATTTGAATGTGCATGAAAGTGATAATGATTACCCGGATGGCATAGAATATGAACATGGTGAATCTTTAGTGTGTAGAAGGACTTTGCATACCCAACCTCTTCCTTGTGATGATAACCAAAGAGAAAACTTGTTTCATACTAGATGTTTGGTTAAAGGAAAGGTTTGCAACATGATCATTGATGGAGGAAGTTGTTGCAACATTGCTAGCACCGAGCTAGTAACTAAGTTACATCTTCCTACACTTCATCATCCAAAGCCTTATAATTTGCATTGGATGAATGATTGTGGTGCCCTCAAGGTGACTAAGCAAGTTCAAGTCCCTTTTAAACTTGGTCATTATGAGGATACAATTTTATATGATGTTCTTCCCATGCAAGCATGTCATATCTTACTAGGCCGTCCATGTCAAAGTGATAGGAAGGTCATTCATGATGGTTTCACTAACCGCCATTCTTTCACCTTTAAGGCTAAAAGCATTGTCCTAAAGCCTATGACTCCCACGCAGGTAGCCGAGGCTTATGAGCAAAGGAAAAACAAGGAGAAAGAAGAGGAGAAGAAGTCGGACAAGGCTAAGGAGGCCCCCACCATCCACACCGGCCGAGCTCTCTTGTCTTCCAAGCAAGACTTCAAAGATGAGTATGTTTCCCTTGACACCACTCTTATGCTTCTATGCAAACAACTTGTTTTTCTCAATGAAGATGTCAAGGCAACTCTACCCCCAAGAATACAAGCTCTACTTGAAGAGTTCCGAGATGTGTTTCCGGAGGAGATCCCACATGGCTTGCCTCCAAGGCATTGAGCATCAAATCGATCTCATCCCGGGTGCCACCTTGCCAAACCGACCGGCCTATAGGATGAATCCTAAGGAGACACAAGAAATTCAAAGTCAAGTGCAAGAACTCTTGGATAAAGGCCACGTGAGAGAGAGCATGAGTCCATGTGCCGTTCCGGTGCTCCTAGTACCCAAGAAGGACGGAACTTGGAGAATGTGTGTTGATTGTAGAGCCATCAACAACATCACCATCAAGTACCGCCATCCTATTCCAAGGCTTGATGATATGCTAGATGAACTCCATGGTGCTTCCATCTTCACCAAAATTGACCTCAAGAGTGGCTATCATCAAATCCGAATGAGGGAAGGAGATGAGTGGAAGACCGCCTTCAAGACCAAGTTTGGGCTCTATGAATGGGTCGTCATGCCCTTTGGCTTAACCAATGCCCCAAGTACCTTCATGCGCCTCATGGATCATGTGCTACGGCACTACATTGGGAGGTTTGTTGTAGTATACTTTGATGATATCCTTATCTATAGCAAGTCATTGGAGGAGCATGAACAACATCTAAGGGAAGTTCTTTCTACCTTGCGTGTAGATCACTTGTTTGCCAATCTTAAGAAATGTGAGTTTTGCTCTAACAAAGTTTCATTTCTTGGTTTTTTATGAGCACTCAAGGGTTGCAAGTGGATGAGGAGAAGATCAAGGCCATCCAAGATTGTCCTACACCCATCTCCGTTAGCCAAGTGAGGAGCTTCCATGGACTTGCTAGCTTCTACCGGCGCTTTGTCAAGGACTTTAGTACAATAGCCGCTCCCTTAACCGAGATCACAAAGAAGCATAGTCCATTCAAATGGGAAGAGGCACAAGAAGAAGCCTTCAAGGCCTTGAAATGGAAGCTCACCGAAGCACCTCTACTTGTGCTACCGGACTTCACTAGACCTTTTGAAGTGGAGTGTGATGCCTCGGGAGTTGGCATAGGAGGCGTCCTTATGCAAGAAGGTAAGCCTATTGCCTTCTTTAGTGAAAAGTTGAAAGGCGCTTGTCTTAACTACTCTACTTATGATAAAGAGCTATATGCCTTGTTTAGAGTGCTTAAGACTTGGCAACACTACTTGTTGCCTAGAGAGTTTGTCTTGCATACCGATCATGAATCTTTGAAACATTTTCGAAGCCAAGACAAGCTTGATAGACGCCATGGTAGATGGATGGAGTTCATTGAGACTTTCCCTTATGTCATTAAGTACAAAAAGGGGAAAGACAATATTGTTGCCGATGCCCTTTCTAGGAGATATGCCTTGTTGACCACACTAGACTCTAAGGTGTTAGGCTTTGCTTACATTAAGGAGCTCTATGTGGGCGACCCGGATTTTGGTGCCATTTATGGGCAATGTGTGGACAAGGGTTCATTAGACAAGTTCTACTTGTTTGATGGCTTTTTGTTCAAGGTTGATAAAGTGTGTATACCAAGGTGTTCCCTTCGCTTGTTGCTTGTTGAGGAATCCCATATAGGAGGGCTAATGGGACACTTTGGAAGGGATAAGACTTATCATATGTTACGTACACACTTCTTTTGGCCTCACATGCTTAGAGATGTTGAGCACTTTGTTAAGAGATGCCTTGAGTGCCTCAAGGCCAAGTCTAGAGTCAAACCCCATGGATTGTATAGCCCTTTGCCTATCCCTAATGCCCCTTGGGAAGATATAAGTATGGACTTTATTGTGGGATTACCTAGGACTAAGAAGGGGAGAGATTCTATATTTGTTGTTGTTGATAGATTCTCTAAGATGGCTCACTTCATTGCTTGTCATAAAACCAATGATGCCTCTAATGTAGCTAACTTGTTCTTTAGAGAAGTAGTTAGATTGCATGGAGTTCCTAAGACCATTGTGAGTGATAGAGATGTCAAGTTCTTGAGTTACTTTTGGAAAACTCTTTGGGGAAAACTAGGAACTAAATTGTTATTTTCTACCTCTAGTCACCCCCAAACCGATGACCAAACAGAAGTGACTAATAGAACCTTGACAACCATTTTGAGAGCCATAATTAAAAAGAATTTGAAAACTTGGGAAGATGTCCTACCTCATGTTGAGTTTGCTTACAATAGGACTCTTCACTCCTCTACCCAATTGACCCCATTTGAGTGTGTCTACGGCTTGAACCCGTTAACCCCACTTGATCTTACGCCGTTACCTATGAGGGAGCGAGCGGACTTAAATGCAGAAAAACAGGTGGAGTTTATCAAGGAATTGCATGCTCGCACCAAGGAGAAGCTTCTACAAAAGGCGGAGCACAATGCCGCCAAGGCCAACCATGGACGCCGACGTTTGATCTTCCAACAGACCTTGTGTGGGTGCATTTGAGAAAGGAGCGCTTCCCGGACAAGCGTGTGTCCAATCTATCACCAAGAGGAGATGGACCATTCAAAGTCTTGAGAAAAGTGGGCGACAATGCCTATGTCTTGGAGCTACCCGAGGAGTACGGTGTGAGCCCTACCTTCAACGTGGGCGATCTCACTCCTTTTGAAGGACAAGGAGATTCGGGGTCGAATCCTTTCCAAGAAGGGGAGGATGATGCGGGACCATCCCCCCAACCTCCTTCCAAAGGCCCCGTCACAAGGTCACGAGCCAAATCACTCCAAGAAGAGTCGGACGTTGTCATTACCTTGTGCTTAGCAAAGGAGGCCACCATGGATGAAGAACCCAAGCCCCGCCTCTCGACCATGATCACCATAGGAGCATATAGGGCACATACCGCACCCGGCGGTCCCAATGGCGCACCCGCGGCGGTTCGACAGAAACTCCCCCTTCTGGAATCCAGTTGACCGCACCCAGCGGTTCCCCTGGCGCACTCCCCTGGCGCACCCGCGGCGGCTGTACAGAAACTCCCCCTTTTGGAACCCAGTTGGCCGCACCCGGTGGTTCTCCTGGCGCACCCGCGGCAGCACCACAGAAGCGGCCCACTTATGTTGTTTTTGTTGGTTGGTTTGTGTGGACTATATAAGTCACTTGCCTTTATTTATTTTGGTAGACAACCTTTTTATGTGTAAAACACTCCCTTTGTGGACCCAAAAGAGAGCTTGAGAGTTTCTCATGAAGTTGATGATAATTGTAGCTTAGTTGTCTTGCGTTTGTTAATCTCTCTCGAGGTTGGTGATCGTAGGCCTTCATAAGTCCCCTCTTCGTGCTCTTGGCGGAATCCATTGCCAAGTTGTGTGGAGTTGCAGGAGAAGGGATCGTATTGATCCGTTGGCTTTGTTCTAGGTATCTTTCGAGTTCCGTTGGGTCGAGCTTTCGTCTTTACGGGTTCTTCTTACTTATCCCCTTTTATTTATCTTGTATTTTCAGTTTCCTTGTTATTACTTGTGTTCTTGAGCTTGCAAGGCTCCATTTCACAAGTTCCTAGCTTGTTGTCCTCCTAGTCACTTGTGCTCTTGCAATGACACAAGTTTCTAGCTTGTTTGAACCTTTCTAGTTTTGGTTGTTCAAGGGCTCTTCGTCTAGATCCGAAGCAACGCGGATAATCCCCGCATCACCTATTGTGTAGCCCAACTTGTATTAATCTTTATAAGAACAATACAAAATGATCATCAACCTAGAAGACAATACAAATTGTTCATTATGTTGGTTGACTACAATCACATTTAGCACACAATACAGAAAACAATACAAATTGATCATAAACTTAGAAAAAAATAGAGAAAAAATATGACACTACTTTAGCGTTTGAAGAAATTAGGATAATCTCTGGTGAACATTCGCTTCATATGATATCTCTGGTTTGCTAAATTTGCTTGCTCCCTACAAACGTTGATAGTACATAAACAACATTACACAAAAGATACGACATTAATCACCTACGATATACATCATTTAATAGATTGAAGTTATACCTACGAATGTTATCAAGATCTTTAACAAGATCTTGATTTTCCTTAACAAGATCTTGTTTTTCCTGCCATTGTTGTCGAATAACCGCGTGTGCCCTCTCCTCTTACATTGGATCAATCCACTCCCTGAAACGACACCCCACTTCTGGGCATCCCAAATACCTCCTTCCGTAGTTCCACTGCAAATCCCAAGTTCGGACAACGACTTTCAAATTACAATAGCATAGCCTATCTTCGTTTGTTGATGATTTTGATGAAGATGCTATTATTTGTTATAGTGTTTGGTTTCCTACAAATATCATAAATCCATTAATATCAAAAATTAGCGTTACTAAATCGATAGAAACTGGAAGAAGAAGCTTACCCAAAAGTCTATCTGTAGGCGCCGCTTGTGTTAGAATTGTTGTAGTGAACAAACAACCCTAATGCTTCTTATATAGTGAAAAGAACAGGCAATGTGTTTGACAGCTAATAACCAGCTGGAAAAAAACTGACTAACGTGTTTGACAAATCTTTGATAGCTAATAACCAGTTGTTGTATATAGCTGTATACAACTGTAGTCACGAGTCTTTTATCATAAACCTCAAAATCCTAAACCCTAAAATCCTAAACCAAATCTCCCTCTCAAAATCTCCCTCACATCCACCTATGCGCCACCTTGTGGTGCATGAATGTAACACGTCATATAATGGCGCACAATGCCCATTTGTGGACGCAAGTATCTGGCACGCCTGATTTTGGCGTGCAATATTTAGCCGTTTGAAAAAAACGACTGTTAGATGCGCCTGATTTTGGCATGCATAACGAACATATTTTCCAACAGCTAAATCTCACCCTATAAGTATCCGAATTCAACTCCATATCCATATCCAAAACACCCGTATCAAAACGAAAAAGCTTAAGGTAAGCTTCTCGGTAACATTATTCATCTTTCCTTAAATTAATTTTTTGAGTTTATAGCTTGTGATTTCATATTTCAGATCCGGGATATCAAGGTTGTTGTAGAGTATGGCTTCGTCGTCGAGAAGTGTGATAGTAATCACCGATGACTCAAATTCCTCTGATGATGCTGGAGATGTTACAAATTCAGCATTACAAAGAGCCGAAGCTATGCTACGTGATAAGAAGAAGAGTTTCATTGTTGTGCTTAATCAAACCAATGTCTACCCAGAATATCGGCTGGTAGGCACCGCATCCTTCATAATGTAAATTTATGATTCAAATTACTTCATAATATCAACTTTAAATGCACTTACTGATATGCAGAGTGTCCCGAGGGAGCATGCTTTGAAATTCTTGAGTTCTGCAACAACAACTGAAGTCACCCTGGATTGTGGTAATGCTACTTTGCCTGTGTCTATCGCAACGAGTGGGAATCGCTACAGATTTGGCAACGGTTGGCGGGATTTTGTTCAATACCATAGATTGAAAATGAACGATGCATTAGTGTTTGAAATAATAGGTCGGCGTCCCCAAGCTGTATACAACGTTACCATATTCAAAGCTTAGTACGCATTTAATATTATTATCCTTAGGGATATTATGTTTTCGGGATTAGGGATATTATATTTTTTTTTGTTATGTATGTATTTTTCGGATGACATGTACTAGTACGCATTTAATATTATATTCATTAAATATGCATGAAATGGCCCAATAGTACAAAAAATGAATAATGGGCCCAAACTAGGCCCAATAGTACAAAAAATGCATTAAATGGCCCAAAATCAAAAAAAATGTACTATTGGGCCCAAACTAGGCCCAATAGTACAAAAAATGCATGCAATGGCCCAAAATCACAAAAAATGCATAATGGGCCCAAATTAGGCCCAATAGTAAAAAATGCATATTGGGCCCAAACTAGGCCCAATAGTAAAAAAAATGCATAATCGGCCCAAACTAGGCCCAATAGTAAAAAAACGTGCCTGTTATATGCACGATGAAATTTTTACATACGCACGACGCCTGTACGCCAAAGTCTGGCGTACAGGCAAAAACAACCCAAACATGTACGCCAAAATATGGCGTACAGGCGAAAAATTTGTACGCCACATTTTGGCGTACAAGTTTGTCGTGTATATAGCAGCGGCCTACAAAAATACATAATGGGCCCAAACTAGGCCCAATAGCACAAAAAAATGCATAATGGGCCCAAACTAGGCCCAATAGTATAAAAAATGCATAATGGGCCCAAACTAGGCCCAATAGTACAAAAAATGCATAATGGGCCCAAAATCACAAAAAATACATATCGACTTCTTCTTAAGACTTCATAAGACTTTGTCATATCCCATTAATGTATAATACAAGTGATAACTTCTTAAGAAATTATAATAATATAGTATTATAACCTATAAATATCGACTTCTTCATACTTCATGCTATACCGTAAGTATGAAGTTCATGTTATAACTTCATAACACTTAGTCTTATCACATTATAACTTCATAAGACTTTGTCATATCCCATTAATGTATAATACAAGTGATAATGATCAGTGCTATTTGTAGTGCATATCTGGGGGTTATTACCAGGTTTGAGGCGCCATTTGGTTGGATTTAGAGCACAATCGTGGATTATGGAGTTAGAGTGGAGAAGTGAAGAAATCGTGGGATTTATAGAGGTTTGAAGTGTATTGAAGAGTAGAAGAACAATGTGCTGAATTCAAATGATTCTTTCTCTCTACTCAGATGTCCAAATGAAGTGATTCCAAATCGAGGAGTTAGATCTTGAAGTCTACTGCAAGTCCTAAAAATATGAGCACAATCCGAGTTGGGAATAAAAAGTTATGGCATTTTTACGGAAGTGTCACAGAAGTTGAAGAAGACACCGTCACCGCCGCCCCACGGTGGAACTGGCCGCCCCGCGGTGGAACTTGACGCCCCGCGCCAGAAGCCACCGCGACCCGGCGGTGGATCTCAGAGAAGGAACTGACACCCCGTGGTGGGAGTCACCGCCCCGCGGTGGACTTGTTAAGCGCCTCGCGGCCAGCGAGATATTATTTCCTATTTTGCAATTTTGGATTTTCTAGTTCTATTATCTTGTTTCCTTTATTATTTTTTAGGTCAAGTTTATTTCGTTTGCCTATTTAAGATCTTTTCTAGGTCTTAGATAAGAGACTCGTTTTCTTTCTGCCTCTAGGGTTTTAACCCATGAAGAACTAAACACGTTTGTTTCGCTAGACGATTGAAGCATTGCAATGGATTGGTTGTGAGATTTCTATTCCTTGTTCTATATCTTATTAAGTTGGTTTAATTCTCTTGAGCATATTGTCTATTGGTTTGTGTTGATTTATCTAGAGTTGCTAACTAGGTTTATCGATATTTATCATAGTGCTAGGATTTGCATATAGCGGAATGCGAGTGCATATCTAGTAGCAAACACAATTGTTACATATAGTGGAATACGAGTGTGCAATTGTGAGAGAGAGTTATTTGCATGTTAAGTAGTAAGGTTTTCTTCTATTTGCATGTATCCTATATCCTTGTTTGAATGCTATTGCTTTATTGATAGTAAGGTTTTCTTCTATTGATATTGTGGTAAGTACTATCAACAACTGTCTGAATTGGTAGTTAATTACGATCAGGATGGGAACGACTATAAGATTGTGAAAAGAACTTGGAACAATAGTTATCAGTGATCAACCAGTTTTATCTGCAGTGTGGATATTTGTCTAGTGGAATACTTCCACACATCATACTTATTCTTTCTCTAAAGCTTGCATCCTTGTTACTCTGCGATCATACTAAAACCCCCCCTGTTACTTGTCGATTACACGTCTTTTGCATGCTAATCAACACTCAGAAAGATCACTTCCTCCCTGTGGGAATCGACCCTTGCTTGCCTCTACTACTTGTTTAGGTTTGTTAGGTTTTATTTTGACCGGGTTTAAGACGACTAAAAACCCGTCCGTCAAATTGGCGCCGTTGCCGGGGAGGCAAGATTTGACCCTTCTTTGTGTTTGTTTGTGTGCGTGTTGCTTTGGTGTGGACCTATCTTACGGTCCACACCCTTGCTACTGATTTTTGTTTTCCTTTTTGATTTTGATACAGATATGGATTTTTAGGGAGAGACGCACGATGACCCATACCCCTGCTCATTTTCTCCAGAGAGGGGATACTACCCCAACTCGGGTGCAGAAAGACCAGTCAGACCCTGCAGAATCTGTCGTGAAACGCTGCACACCACTGACGATTGTCCAAGACTGCCCGCATTCGCTGCAGTAGTAAAAGCACGTTGAGGTGTAAACCCGCAGGGACCGAGACAGGAGCCGTATCCGAAAACCTACAACTCAGGGTGGAGGGAGCACTATAACCCAGTTTCGTATGGACATCAACCACAATACGGGCAACCATATGCGCATGGATTCCAAGGACAACACGCAAACTTGCCTGCACCCAATGCTGATGTACTCATCACTCTGGTTCAAAGCATGGCAACCATGGCCCAACACGTGTCCTCACTGCAAACAACCATGGATCAGAGTGTCCAACAGCAACAAGAGGCGATTTCCAGCCTCCAAAGCCAGTTTAACCAACCGAGTTAAGCGTTGATTGAGTCGAAGTCCGCACAACCACGAGTCCCTGCATCATAAAATACGCAAGAGACTGTCTATGCTATGAAGCTGAGGTGCGGGGCTGAGATTGAGACCAGAAAGGCCATGGAGAGTATAGAGGTATCCCACGAAGAGAAGGTGATCGAGGGAGAATACGGCGTTGATGAAGCTGAAATTGAAGATGGGCGACCCCTACCGCCCCGCGGCGACACCGACCGCGACCCGGCGTAGACTCTCAGTTCTCCTGAATTACCACCGCCGCCCCGCGACCAAGTACACCGCCCCGCGGTGAAAGCCCAGATTTGGATATTGAGAACCCTGCCCCATTCCCAGAGGTGCTTTCGGAAGAGGAATACTTTTTGAGCCTGGGGGATTTCAGCGACAATGAGGAGGAGAGCCGTGACCACGGAAATACTCCAGCGACGCCCGTTCCCCTAAAAAACAAACATACAGCCCCTGAGATGTTGGGTAGGCCATTTCTGAAGATGGCAAGTGCGTTCATGGGTATGCATAACGGTCCACCCACAAAGAAGTGCAGGAGATTGGGGGTCACGCTCAACATAGAGCATACAAAGAGGCACCCCCCAGATCCATATCCCAGGTGTTCAGTTGCTATGAGCAACCCAAGTTGAGAGGATGAGTAGGATGTCGAGCCAACGACGTTAACTAAGGCGCTGTCCGGGAGGCAACCCGAGGTATGTTTTTCTTTCTTTGTTTTTGCATTTTCTTTAGTGTGTTTTTGCTTTGTTTTTGTTCTTGTTTTTTGTTTCCGACTAACCTGCAGGGAGGAGACCCATGCTTATTGAAGAAGGTGTTTCCCACACCAATGTAAGTCTCTTCCTTCCCTGCACTAAGTCACTCCCCGAAAAAACCTTAAATGGGGAGCAAAAAAAAAAAAAAAGAGTGGTACCGAAGGCCAGCTGTCCAGAGTTCCCCATGGAGAAGGTGCGCATCATGTTGTCAAGGAGGATACATTGCCCTACACATTATTTGGCAACGATGATGGCCCTACAATTGACAGCTGAGGAGGAGGAACACTAGAGCCCCCACCACGATTATATCTGGGCTCCACCATGTGTTCCTAGAAGGCCGTGCAATCCTACTATCATTGTTTTGCCACTACTCACCAAAGTGGTTCCCTTTTGATTGCACGGTAGGAGAAGATTATAGAGTTGATGAAGACACCCGCCCAACACCAGAGACCTGGACATTTATTGAGAAGACCGCCAGCGACACCTAGAGTGTCCAAGTAGCTTGGCGACGTTTGTGAGTTATTTTTTGCTTTTCCCTGTGCTTTATTCTTTTGTCTTTCATTACATTGAGGACAATGCAATGTTTAAGCATGGGGGAGAGTTCTATACTTGCTACGTTGTTGAGGAGAAAAATTAAAAAATGAAAAAAGCCAAAAAAATTGAAAAAATGCTAAAATTGAAATCCTGGGATAGGTCGAAAACCCGAAAGGGCGGCCTAGGTAATAAGCAGGTGGCTTGGACCAACATTAGGCTGGGGTAATAATTGGTCAAGAGTGATGTGAGCATATGTGAGCCCATCTATTGAAAAATGAAATGAGTGGCTTGGTGAAAACCCGAAAGGGCGCCTTTACAAAATGAGTGAAAAGAAGAAGAGTGAATTTTAGGAATCCTCATTTTTCCTGGCGTGGCGACATAAGAAGAGGTGATATAAGGAGGATTCGGGTAGGTCACTCTGGGAGGTATAAGAAGATAGATGAGAGATAGGATTAGATTATATTCACTCTATGGTGTTTGGGATAAGCTTGGGGGAAGTACTCTACTTTCCTTTTGGCTTGATTGTGTGGGGTGTTGGGATTTTTGATTTGATGTTGTAGTTTATTGTGCTGGGCTTATATTGTATTGGCTGCCTGGAGTTTATTGTTGGGTATGACTCTTGGATATTGAGTTTTCTATGCTTCCTGAAACCTTGGGGATTGATTGAAGGAGTAGGTTGACTTTAGCTTACTCGAGGACGAGCAAGGTTTAAGCATGAGGGATTTGATCAGTGCTATTTTATAGTGCATATCTGGGGGTTATTACCAGGTTTGAGGCGCCATTTGATTGGATTTAGAATACAATCGTGGATTATGGAGTTAGAGTGGAGAAGTGAAGAAATCATGGGATTTATAGAGGTTTGAAGTGTATTGAAGAGTAGAAGAACAATGTTCTGAATTCAAATGGTTCGTTATCTCTACTCAGATGTCCAAATGAAGTGATTCCAATTCGAGGAGTTAGATCTTGAAGTCTACTGCAAGTCCTCAAAATATGAGCATAATCCGAGTTGGGAATCAAAAGTTATGGCACTTTTATGGAAGTGTCGCAGAAGCTGAAGAAGACACCGTCACCGCCGCCCCGCGGTGGAACTGGCCGCCCCGCGGTGGAACTTGACGCCCCGCGCCAGAAGCCACCGCGACCCGGCGGTAGATCTTAGAGAAGGAATTCACGCCCCGCGGTGGGAGTCACCGCCCCGCGGTGGACTTGTTAAGCGCCTCGCGGCCAGCGAGATATTATTTCCTATTTTGCAATTTTGGATTTTCTAGTTCTATTATCTTGTTTCCTTTATTATTTTTTAGGTCAAGTTTATTTCGTTAGCCTATTTAAGATATTTTCCAAGTCTTAGATAGGAGACTCGTTTTCTTTCTGCCTCTAGGGTTTTAACCCATGGTGAACTAAACACGTTTGTTTCGCTAGACGATTGAAGCATTGCAATGGATTGGTTGTGAGATTTCTATTCCTTGTTCTATATATTATTAAGTTGGTTTAATTCTCTTGAGCATATTGTCTATTGGTTTGTGTTGATTTATCTAGAGTTGCTAACTAGGTTTATCGATATTTATCATAGTGCTAGGATTTGCATATAGCGGAATGCGAGTGCATATCTAGTAGCAAACACAATTGTTACATATAGTGGAATACGAGTGTGCAATTGTGAGAGAGAGTTATTTGCATGTTAAGTAGTAAGGTTTTCTTCTATTTGCATGTATCCTATATCCTTGTTTGAATGCTATTGCTTTATTGATAGTAAGGTTTTCTTCTATTGATATTGTGGTAAGTACTATCAATAACTGTCTGAATTGGTAGTTAATTACGATCAGGATGAGAACAACTATAAGATTGTGAAAAGAACTTGGAACAATAGTTATCAGTGATCAACCAGTTTTATCTGCAGTGTGGATATTTGTCTAGTGGAATACTTCCACACATCATACTTATTCTTTCTCTAAAGCTTGCATCCTTGTTACTCTGCGATCATACTAAACCCCCCCTGTTACTTGTCGGTTACACGTCTTTTGCATGCTAATCAACACTCAGAAAGATCACTTCCTCCCTGTGGGATTCGACCCTTGCTTGCCTCTACTACTTGTTTAGGTTTGTTAGGTTTTATTTTGATCGGGTTTAAGACGACTAAAAACCCGTCCGTCAGATAACTTCTTAAGAAATTATAATTCCATGGATTGGAAATCAACAATGCATTATTTTGTCGTTTTTGTTTATCGCTTCTATTGCATAATATAACTATAGGATATAATCATATCATATAACGATAACATATAACTATAGGATATAACCATAGCATATAACGATAACATATAACTATAGGATATAATACTTAGTGTTTAAGGATAATCATATACGATATAACCATATAACTATAGGATATAACACTATATATAACCAAAGTACATACCACTTACTATTCTTCGAAACGTTTTTACAAGTTTAGGGCCATATATACGTAGTCAATATTTTTTATGTGACTTAAATCCTTCAATATCATACATTATAGTATAATACCCTAAACCCTATACCCTATACCCAAAAAGACAATCCAAATCTCAATCACACTCATGCGCTAGATAGAGGCGCATCGCACGCCACTTGAAACGCACTGCGTGCTAAAATCAAGCGCATGGCACGCCAAATGAAAGCGCGTGGCGCGCCATATGTGGGCGTGCTATGTACATGAAGCGGAAAGGTAGAGGTTATTTGTGCGCCTGATTATGGCTTGCGGTGCTCCCTTTTTAGGCGCATATTTCAGAGGGAGATTTGTTTTGAATTTAGGGTATAGTGTTTAGGTTATAGGGGGTGTGTATCCTATATTGGCAGTGGTTATATGATATGATTATATCCTATAGTTATATTATACAATAGAAGCGATAAACAAAAATGACAAAATAATAGAAGTGTCGAAATAAACTAACGACCATAGTCAGTACATACAAACATCCATAAAAACAAATATCGGACTAATCATCGTCGCTAGATTCTAATTCTGATCTCTGTAGACGCTCAGCCACCTCTCGATCACGAGCCTCACGGTCACCCGCTTCCCGCTCAGCCGCCGTCCTCGAGGATGAACCGACCCCACTCCCCTGACCTTCCTCGTGCATAGAATCCCGAAACTACTGGGATGCACGCGGTGGGGTGGGGGCCATCGGTGGAGTCTGATCAGTCAACTGGTGAAACCATCGTTCGACCGGCGCAACGAAATCCGTAGGCCTACTCTCCGGCTCCAAGAGAAATCTATGCATCTCACCAGAAACTAACTGGCTCCGCTGTATTGATAACAATACGCATTAGAAAAAATAGAAGATAACAACAAGAACTAAAAAGTAAACAAATTTATCTTACCGCAAGAGTGTCGACGGGAGGAGGTGGATGGACATGCTCGGTAGGACGATCCTGCCTGGGGGACCTAGGATCCACGAGCACATGAGACATGTCATCCAGCCAGTCCAAGTAGTCGTCAGTAACATCCTAGAACGACGTCGCCAAATCCTGCACGTCCAGCTCGATGAGAGGTCTCGGATCGGCATCCCATGCACCTAAAAGGTCCGGATCAAAGACCACCTCATACTTTTGCAGCTCGAATGGTCGGACGCACTTAATGGGCCTAGGTGGCGCGGGCGGGATCCCCTGTACATATCCGAATTGCCTGAGGACGCGGTCCGGAAGGTACGGCTCATGCATAGTAAGGCCAATATGCCTCAGAAACGCAAAGTGGCGTACAAGGGTGCATGAACGTCCAATCCGGGCCATGCGGTCCACCGTATCTGTAAGTAAATAAGGAATATATAAACCATCTAAATAGAATGTACATTACATTATATGAAAAAGATGTAAAATTAAACCATTATAAATTACCTCTTCGTATCGGATGCCATCTAGGATGTGGCGTATGGCGACCAATCGCTCCAAATCATGTCCATGGGGCGCCTCTTTGCCATCTCTCATGGCTGCCCGAGCGTCTGCCATCGACTCCAGGTCCATCACATGATGTCCTTGGAAATGGAAAAAAGTATGCCCAAATCCAAGCCTGCAAAACAATAATTAAAATTAGTAATTAAAACAATAATATGTTATAAACGAACCAACAATAAAACTTACCCTTAGAAGAAGGCCACAACCGGCAATGCCCTGCGCCCCGCAACGGGAAGCCTCTCCCAGGTTCCTGTACAGAACGGCCAGGACACCTGCTCCCCATGCATAGCAACCGGTGATCTCGTGATCAAACAGAAGCGCCATCCACTTGTGCTTCACGGCATTCATCGACTTGTCCACCAGGATAGTTGTGCCGAGAAGAGTAAGCAGGTAGAAAGACGCAATCAGTCCCTCGTCCCTCTCGGGAGCCTACATCATATCTGTCAGTCGCCTCATGAGGAGACCCAATGGAACTCTGCCATTTTTGTACCACCGTGTAATGTCGGTCAGTTGGAGACCGAATGCAGTGGCAATGCGCTGCATGACCTCCCCGTCGTCCATCCCGGATGTCATGCTCCTCCCGTCGATGGGCAGCCAGACAATCTGATGCACATCGTGCAATGTGATCGTCATCTCCCCCCACGGGAAATGGAACGAGTTCATCTCGGGGTGCCATCGCTCGACAAATGCCGAAATCAGGCAAGCGTCAATCCGCCCGTACTCAAGCGACCCTAGAGCAGTGATGCCACTGCGCTGTGCTATCCCCCACCACGTATCCGGGCCCTCTACTGCGTGCTCCTCCAAAGTCTGATAGTGTGCCTTCCGGACGTGCACCTTCAGAACCTTCCTCGTCTGAAAAAAATAATAATTTTAGGGTATAAAAATTGGGATAAATATGAAATGTAATGGTAAAAAAAAATACGTACCAAATCCTGCTCTGCTTGGCGGCGCCTAAGCCCTCTAAGAGGAGCATCCCCAACGGGTGCATTTTTGGCAGCAGCATCCTCCACAGGAGCCCGTCCTCCGCGTCCCCTCCCGCATCCCCTCCCGCTTCCCCTCCCACGTCCCCTACCCCATGCCCTAGCCGGAGGGGCAACGGGATCGAGCTGTACAACAGGAGCAGCCGGAGCAGCAGCCGGCTCGACATCAATCAGCTCCCATATCGCGAAGGCGATATGGGTCGGGTAGCCAACAAGGAGGGTAGGTCTTCATGGCCCTCCCGACATTCACGGAGCGGTGTCTAAAATAGGACCTACTGCAATATCTGGTGCAGCAGTTGGTGCGGTCTCCGGTGCAGGAGCGGGATCCGAAACCGGCTCTAGAACGGGAGGGGGAGAGGCAACTGGGGGTGCGTCATCCCTCTCCAAATCCTCGACCATCAAAATAGGATCATCCTCGACCGTCAAAATAGGATCAAAAGACTCCACATAATCCTGATCCATGTCCTCCTCCTCATCATAATCATCTGAAGGGGAACGAGTAGTCGTGACATGGACGTCCTCCATAACCACATCATCGTGGGCGGGTGGTGAGGACGGCTGCGCGACGTCTAAAATTTGGCTACTAACGAGTGTCGTGCGCTGACGTGCCGACTCGGTCAGACCACGTCTCCGCCTCGAACGTTGCTTCGGCGTTAGATTTCTCACCGACAACGAAGAAAAGAAATCTTGTACAACCTAAAATTAAATATTATTAAAATACATTACATTCATTTTATTATTTTCCTAATAATTTTTTTTACGTCTAATTTCATTCAAATAAATATTTGTTATTTGAACTTGTTATTTGAAATTGTTATTAAATTCTTATAATTTATGCCATTTAATTTCGTATATAATTAATTCTAGTTATGCATTTTTTAGTAATTTCTAATTTATTATAGTTTATTCTAATTCGTTCTAATCTGTACTATTTTTTTTCTTTTTTTATGTATTTATTCTAATTTGTTCTATTTTATCTAATTTCTCAACCAAATCAAATTTCTAAACTAATTACAAATCTAAATATAAACTATAAGTGTGCGTTATTAAATTAAAAAAATAGGAATTAGAAAATGACATACCGTTTGGCTTCTCCACCTACGCGTAACTGGTGGCGTCTCGAGATCCTCCGCTGCCAGTGCAGTTGTCGTGGTATTGTCGATGGCCGAACTAGCTGGTGTGCCTCGAACTCGTGCCCCAGCTCGAGTCTGGAATTCCCCCGGTAATAAGATCCTGCCTCCCCTTCTGCGAGATCTGCCTCCGGCCTGGTAAATCTGAACCTTCTCGCCTCTTCCAGCCGTTGGCTCCACCACTTCCTCCTCCCGGCCACCGCCTCCAGCCACCGCCTCCCCCTCTGCCACGTCGCCGCCTCCAACCACCGCCTCCACCACCTCCACCACCTCCGGGCCGGCGCCGCCAGTCACCACCTCCTCCACCGCCTCTGACCCACCACCGCCTCCAGCCACCTCCCCCTCCATCTCTGAACCGCCACCGCCTCCAGCAAATCCCTCTACCGCCTCTGACCCACCACCGCCTCCAGCCACCTCTCCCTCCGCCTCTGAACCACCACCGCCTCCAGCAACCACCACCGTCTGTACAACCGCCAAATTGCCTGGATTCGGGGCTCCGTCCACCGACCCCACCGTTGCCACTTCCGCCGCCACCACCGCAATCTCTTCACCGCCACCGCCAATGTCGCAGCCGTTCATCGCTGCTCTGCCACCGTCGATCGTTGGTAAGAAAAGTGAGCCGCCGCCGGGGTAGAAGAGAGGAAGAAGAAATGAAGAAGAAAGGAAGAAGAAAGGCTGGTGCGCTGGGCGTTCAACTTAACCTAAACCCCCGCACGCCATAATTTAGCGCACCAGCCATGCGCCATAATCTGGCGCATGACTTTGGGCAACCCGCACGCCAACCACCAATTTTATAGATAATTGTTAATTTTACTTTATTGAACATTAATTGTTCATCTTCCCCATTTCATCTCTAACTATGTAAGTCTACCGCCGACCACCAATTAGCCATCGTGAATCTTCGCCACCTCTGTGTTAATCCTCAGATCCATCCACTACCAACTCTCATTCACTCTCGGCCATTTTGAGGTTTAATTCCTCGTAAATTTGAGTTTTGATTTTGGGAAATTTTGAATTTGGATATGGAGTGTATGAATAGGTGTGGGACGTCGACAACGAGCAAAGTTAGTCTGGAGTTGATATGTCTACATATTAACAGTGTAGTGATGGCGAAACTACTATATTGATATTACACATGTTGTAGAGATGTTAAGTAGTTCTCTTATCGTCGGAATCACGGTCAACGTCGAAGGAAGGCAATTGGGTGGTGGTCGGGGCTGGAGGAGCGGTGGGAGCCCGAACTTATAGGTGGTGTCGAAGCCTGACATTTGGGCAAGATGAGCGGTGTCATGCTTCCGGAGCAACCAGGAAAGTTCAAAGGAAATAACAATGGCATTTGTTGGGGACTTGCTTTATTTCACATTGATATCATCACCAGTTACTTTACATTTATTAGTGAATGTTTGTGCCACGTGGATGAAAAGAATGGAAGTGTTACAAGATTAGTTTCAAGCTAATTAAGAATGTTGATGGGGAGTATAGAAATGTGTGCTCTTGTATGATAGCATTGCTTGATTAGATTATGTGAAATGAAAACCTTGCATTTTATTGCTAATTTGAGGAGTTTTGATGCTTCAACTTTACCATTCAAAATTCTATACCTTCAAAGTTTGAGGTTTAGATGCTGGAGCTGTTTGCCAAGGCTGGCTTTTTTATGCAAAATAGCCTATTGTGGAGTTTGCGGTTGAAAGACAAGAATTGCTTTCCACTTTTTACTATACTCATTTTGAGTATGATCTCTTTCTTAGGCTGTCTGATCCTGATCTATGTGACGGATTTAATCCTCTCTTTCACCCTTCTTGATGAGAAAAGTTCAAATGAGGACAGCTCCCCGTGTCAGGACTCAAGATGCACCAAGCGCGTCCAAAAATTCGGCCCGGCCGAATTATTCGGCAAAAATTCGCGAATTTTTCGGAAAATATTTTTCAAAAATTCGAATTTTTGCAAAAAAAATCGATTTTGTGTGCATATGAAATACACTGTTGTGTGCATATGTCAGAACATATGTGTGCTATGTTAGGCTCGGTGTGTGCATGTGGTTTTCAGAATGTGTGCATGTCTGGGAACAGTTGTTAATGCTAGAGACATGTGTGCATATCAAATACACATCTGTGTGCATACGCGAAAAAGTGTGTGTACACATATAACCAACAAGGTGGAAGATTTCCTGGGTATGAACACATGATTTCTGCGGTATGAGCACATGATTCCTGGGCTTATATTTGATACGCACACGCACGTAGTGGATATGCACACAACAAGGTGGATGATATGCACACAATAGTCTATTTGACATGCACATAACGAGTATTTGATATGCACACATGATTTGTGTGCATCAACACTTGAGACCATATGCACACACGAGGTATGCACACGATAGTGTAATGGATGTGCACACGACAAGTTATTTGGTATGCACACATGGTTTGTGTGCATCAACACTTGTTTCCATATATGCACATGACTTGAGACCATATGCACACACGGGGTCTGCACACGATAGTATAATGGATGTGCACACGACAAGTTATTTGGTATGCACACATGGTTTGTGTGCATCAACACTTGTTTCCATGTATGCACATGACTTGAGACCATATGCACACACGGGGTCTGCACACGATAGTATAATGGATGTGCACACGACAAGTTATTTGGTATGCACACACATGTGTGCATACCAACACTTGTTTTCGGGTATGCACACGACCCGAGACCATATGAACACACAGAGTATGCACACAGCAGTATAATTGATGTGCACACACAGGTTATTTGATGTGCACACAAGTCCTCTAAGCATAAACACTATGTTAAAGGCATTCACAATTTCAGAAACCATATGCACACACACATAGTTACATATGCACACAGCAGTGCATCTGATATGCACACACACGTTATATGATATGCACACAAAATCGATTTTTCTGGGAAAATTTTTGACTTGGAATTTTTTTTTGTCGAATTATTCGCGAATTATACGCGAAAAATTCGACAATTGTACTACAAGGCCAAATTGAAGCTTTTCCCTATAAGGGCGCGCGCCTCCGCCACTGTTCACTCCGTTTTTTTTTTGTTTTTCCCTCTAATTTTTTCCTCTTCTCTCATACATCCTCAATCCTATCATGAAACACCGTCTTCACCGGAACCGGAACCCTTCTTGATTAGGCTTTGTTCCTAGTTGTAAAACCGTCTATCAAATTTAATGTTGCTCTCACTAACAATCTCCTGATATGCTACAATGAAGTGTATAAGTATATTTTAGTGATGACTGTATTTTTCATGATTAAGTTTGGAATGATAATCAATGAAATCTTCTCTGCACAAACAAGATGATTGTGGAATTCGGTCTTTCACTTTTCATCATTTGGCCATTAGTCTCAAAATTCTTTGTTTTAAAATTGTTGGAAAGTGACTTTTCGAACGCGAGTTCTCTTGAAAGTTCCTTTCCTATATTTTTTTTATTTTGACGATGACAAACACAAATACTTCTAATGTTTTTATGAGTTTAATATTGCAATATCATTAGCTTGATGAAACAAGGAAAGTATACCATGGAACTGACGAAGGAACTAAAGCCATGAATTGAAGAACAATGACAAGTGACAACACATTGTAAATGAAAGGAACCAAATCAAGCCAATCTACTAGTGCGGTCGTAGACGATGCTGCGACTCCTACACATGGAGGGGACGATGTCGAGACCCCACCAATTACTCGTGTGTGGGGAAGCCAAACGATATGTAATTTTAGAATTATATTTTTTATTTAATAATGCTATTATATGATTTAAAGTTTAGAAATTGTTATAAACTAGATTTGGATTTAGATTTGTAATGGAATTTAGAATTGGAATTAGTTTAGAAATAATTTACAAATTTTACTTATGAAATTAAATTTGGAATCAATTTTGTATTTAGATTTGAAAATAGTGCATTTAAAATTAATGAAATTAAGGATAGATTTAAATATACTTTTTAAATATTTAGTGAAAATAGTTGATAAACTTAATAATTTGTAATAAATTATTACATATTATATATTATAAATTTGATACATTTGTAATACACTAGAATAAATTAAAATAAAATAAAATAAAATCATAATAAATTGAATAATTAAACTTAAATCATTATAATTTAATTAAATAATTGATAAAACTTAATAATATGTAATAAATTGTTACAGATTATATAATATAAATTAGATAAATTGTAAATTGTAATACATTTTAATAAATTAAAATAATTAAAATTAAATTAGAATAAATTTAATAATTAAACTTAAATTATAATAAATTAATTAAATGAATCCAATGTATCTTATAAATCTGTAATTTTAGCGTGTACGATAAGTATTTTCTTCGGTGTCGGTGAGAAATCCGACGGCGAAACGACGTCCGAGTAAGAGAAGTGGTGTGATCGAGTCGGCACGTCAGTGCGTAACGCTTATTAGCAGCAAGACTTTTGACGTTGTGATGCCGTCCTCATCATCTACTCGTGATACGTTAGTTGATGATGATGATGGGACGACTTGGATCGGGATTATGTCGAGTCTTTTGATCCTATTTTGATGGCCGAGGATTTGGGGACGGATTACGCTCCCCTTACTACTTCCGGTCTGATTTTGACTCTAGTTTCCTCTCTCACTCCCGTTTTTAAGTCGGTTCCGGATTTCGCTCCCGCACCAGAGACCACACCAGCTCCAGCATCGGATACTGAACCAGCTCCTAATATAGGGCCGCTTCTTGGATGCTGGGAGGGTCACGAGTACCTACCTTCATTGTCAGCTATGCGATCCATATCGCGAAGGCTATATATGATCTGACCGATCTCCAGCCTGTTTCGACTGTTATGGAGGAGGTTCTCGCTGCCCCGCTCGATCCCGCCGCCCCTCCGAGAAGGGGATGCGTGAGGGAATGCGGGAGGGGACGCGGAGGATGGGCTCCTGCTGGGGATGCTCTTGTCGGGATGCTGCTGCCGAGGATGTACCTGTCGGGGATGCTCTTCTTAGAAGACGTCAATGCCGCTAGGCCGAGCAGGATTTGGTACATTTTTTTTACCATTACACATTTCTTTTTTCCATATTTATCCTAAATTATATTGACAATTAATTTTTTGTTTCAGACGAGGAAGGTTCTGAAGGTGCACGTCCGGAAGACAGACTATATAGATCTCGAGGAGCACATTATAGAGGGCCCGAATACGTGGTGGGGAACTGCACAGCGCATCGGTATCACTTCTTTGGGGTCGCTGGAGTATGGGAAGATGGACTCTTGCTTGATTTCGGCATTTGTCGAGCGATGGCACCCCGAGACGAACTCGTTCCATTTCCCGTGGGGGGAGATGATGATTACATTGCACAATGTACATCAGATTCTCGAGTTGCTCATTGACGGCAAGAGCATGACTTTCGGGATGGATGATGAGGAGGTCAGGCAGCGCATTGTCACAACATTTGGTATCGAGCTGACCACGATTGCACAGTGGTACAGAAACGATGGTATTCCATTGGGTTTCCTCACGACTAGACTGAGTGCCATGATGTAGGCCGCCGAGAGGGATGAGGGATTCATTGCATCTTTTTACTTGCTTACTCTTCCTGGCACGACTGTCTTGGTGGACAAGTCGATGAATATCGTGAAGCACAAGTGGATGGCGCTCCTTTTTGACAACGAGATCACCGGATGCTATGCATGAGGAGCCGGTATCCTGGCCGTTCTGCACAAGAACCTGGGAGAGGCTTCGCGTCGCGGGGCGCATGGCATTGGCGATTGTGGGCTCCTTCTGAGGGTAAGTTTTATTGTTTGTTCATTTATAATAGATTATTGTTTTAATTACTAATGTTAATTCTTGTTTTGCAGGCTTGGATTTGGGCATACTTTTTCCATTTCCAAGGACATCATGTGATGGACCTGGAGGCGATGACGGACACTCGAGCAACCATGAGAGACGGCAAAGAGGCGCCCCAGGGAAAGGATCCGGAGCGATTGGTCTCCATACGCCGCATCCTAGACGGTATCAGATATATGGAGGTAATTTATAACGGTTCAATTTGACGTATTTTTATTATAATCTAACGTACATTCAATGTAGATAGATTATATATTCCATATTTAGTTACAAATACGGTGGACCCCATGGCCCGGATTGGACGTCCACTCACCCTTGTACCCCCCTTTGCGGTTCCGAGGCATATTGCAATGTCTCAATGTGCATGGTCCGTACCTTTCGGACCGCATCCTCAGGCAATTCAGATACATACTGGGGATCCCACATGCCCTACTTGAGCCCATTCAGTGCATTCGACAGTTTGAGTTGCGGTACTATGCCGTGGCCTTTCAGCCGGACCTTTTAGGTGCGTGGGATGCCGATCCGAGACCTCTCATCCAGCTGGACGTGCCACAATCATTATAACCGTAGGCATTACTCCCAAATCTATAAACAATTGCCGAAATTGTATCGTTATCAACCTATAATGCATAACCTTGTCCCCTCGGGTAAATGCATAGGCAATGTTGAACGTCTTGTGAGTGCAACTAAAACCAACAATCTCCACCAAAGGCATATCATACCTATAGATAAATGTAAAAAGAGAAAATGTAGTAATTAACAATTAAGGAACCAAAATTTAGTACATAGATAAAACCACTATTCTATTGAAATGTATTACATACTATTTATCTTGTATGTGGCGTCGATATCTACCACATATGGGAACATCTTCAATAGGCGTAGCGAGTCCAGATGAGCAAAAAATAGGATATCCACCTCACATGTTAACTTCTTCCTCAGAGGACGAACTACGTAGTTATTTTCTTGCAAAAAAGTTAGCGTCTATTAGGTAACCGTCAGGTGCCCACGATCCTCGTACTGGATCTTTTGCAAATAGTTTGCAACTTGCTTCATGGATATTACATTTTCTGGAAAAACGTTCTCAAATACGCAACAATACGTTTCTGCCCCATGAAATGATCGCCCAAGCTCCTAACCACGACCTGCTCATCCGGGGTCATTCTACCCATGTATGCATGCCCATTGAAGCTAGTTGGAAGCGGATGGTTGTGGTGACCGTCTATCATATCCAAGATCCATTTATGAGTATTCGACCATGGTTTTTCTTCAATCGAACCCCATCACTACTACAAAAATAACCTTGGACAACCGTTAAAATTCAATATAGACAACGGTTATTGGACCGTTGTCGTAGCCAGGGTTGTCTATATAGTCTATGTAGAGACAACGGTTGCTATAATAGACAACAGTTGACAAAGACAATCGTTGTAACTATTGTCTAAATGAAAAATAACCGTTATCTTTAATAATGATTAAAATAAATAAAAAAGGACAATGAGTAAAAAACCCATTGTCTTTGGAGTTATTTTAATAAAAAAAACAATGCGGGTGTATCAGCCACCCATTTGGCTCATTCTCCTATATTAGTACCCAAATGAAACATGCAACTTGATTGAATAATAACCATGTAGGCTATAGCCTTATTATTGAATAAGGTGTGGAAGCATCTTGTGATGATTAAGAATAAGGTTTTGGAACATAGGGATGATACTGTGATTGAGGAGCAATTTCTTTCCAAAAGCAATGGTAAGATGGATAGTCAGTGCCTTTACAATATGCTCAGGAACCATTCCCAGGAGAGTACCTAGTGTAATGTTTTGTGGAATGGTGTTCATCCGAGGAAGTGGAGTTTCATATGTTGGTTGGCAACCCTTGGTCGTCTTCCTACTGCAAGTAAGTTGCACAGATGGGGTATCCTTCCTTCAGCTAGATGTGTGGTGTGTCATGATACTGAAGAAGATGAGAATCATATTTGGTTTGGTTGCTCGGTTATTAAAGAAGTTGTTCAGATTGTTATGCAGTGGCAAGGGGTCAGTACTCGGAAAAATAACTTGATTGAATGGTGGGCTTGGTTTGCTCAGTGTAATAGGAGAAACAACAATATCTACCAGAGTAAACTTTTGGCTTTGACTGGTACTATCTACCATTCCTGGAGGATGAGAAATGAAGTCATTTTCAGAGACAATGGAGCAGCTTCTTCAGTACAGTGTGCAGCTAGAGTGATTGAGGAGTGCAAACTTAGAATTCTGCATAAGATGAAGTCTACAGGTAGAAGAGGTAGAGCTCTTCGAAGGAGGCTTCGGATTTGAGCTATTGTTTCTTTGGTTGGTTTTTGTTGATTTTTTGTATCTTGTTACTGGTTTTGTTAGCTTGGCATATTTTCTTGTTTTCTGTAGGGTTCTTGTTCCTGTCTGCGTGCAGGACCTATTGTGTTGTTCTGTTTTTTTGTTTCTGATTTCTATCCTTGTATTGTTGTTATAGTTCTTTTTGTTGTTCTTTGTTTGGTTTGCATTGGTGTGTGTAAACGAGACGTTGGGCCTTTTTCCCAACCTATCAATACAATTTACCGTTTGGCTAACTAAAATATGAATGAGGAAAGCTAGTAAACTTGCAAGTTCACATTTATGAAGTAGTACATGAGCAAGATATTATAGTCATTCATAACATGACCAACAAAATTTCCAAGTTAATACATAAAACTTCTTAAGTAACCAATGAAATTAGATACATGCTGGAAATACAAGCATTCAAGTACAAGTCAAAAACATGATCGATAATCTCTACAAGCTCAAAGCACTTTTTATTGCCCTTGAACTACACTTAAGCACTGAGACCAAAATAAACTTCTAAATTTTTATATATCTAGCCATCCAGATGCTTGTCATGATAATTAAGGCTCCACTGATTGTCCTGGACAGATGAGCAAATGTTGATTTATAAGTAATGGTCCTACAAAGAAATCCTTCCCCAAAAAAGAGATTAAGAAGAAGAAAAGATATTGATGATAAACAAGCCAATAATAGAACATGATACTGTTTAGAAAGACATTCACTCAAATAATACAAATCAGTAGTTCAACTATTAATATCAAAGAAAGAGAGTGAAAATAGAACATGCAAAAGAAGAAGAATGATGTTAATAAAATCATGCATGAGTGTATGTCCTATTTCCTACCATTCCCTCATCAAACTAAAGGTTCACATATTTTTGCCAAAATATGATCTCAACTCCTTTATCAATGTAGATGAAAGCTCTACCTCAATTAGGCATTGAGTTTTCCTTCAAAATCAGTTGTTACAACATCAATTAAATCCTCTATGTTGAGAGCCTGCAACATTAACACAAAAGAAGGAAAAAAAAGTGTTAGGGAATTTATAATTTTCATAAGATTATAATATATCTTTTTCATTCCAATAATATGAAACACAATTACTTGGATCCATAAATAATAAGAGCAAGATCCTTGATCATCTTGGTAGGCTCAATAGTTCAATTTAAGCTGCTTCCAATTTATGTATAAAATCCAAAAGCCTATCATTGTTGTACAACTTCACCCTGTTCAAATTCAAGAAGTATCAAATCATAATGACTTCATTTTTTCATTGTATAAACCAAGCCAACTACAAAGGAAGTGCAAGAGCACAAGACACTGAACCTATCAGGTTGTCTTTCCTTGGGCCTACAAACAACAAAAGGAAAGAGTTCAAAGCTATTGAAGACATGGTTGAATTGGCAACTCGTTTCCATGTGTATCCATAGAGTAAAAATATCAATCAAATTCTCGAGCACTCTTCCCACTTAAATGACAATTATAGTCACTCCATAGAGACATATAAGTTGAGCTCAAAAGACTAAAATTTAAAAAAATATATAGTATATACATTCCAAAAAAATAATGAAACTATAAACCATAATATTATTACATTTATAAACAAATTTATGTCACAATAGACACCCATCGGCCAACACAGTAATCATTACAACTTATTCTTACTTGTTCATTCAATCCTATCTTATAACAACAGAGACAAATTATTTATCCAACATAATCACTAGAATCTCAAAGGCATGCTAAAAAATTCCAAACAAAATAGGAAATGCATATAATGTGCAATAAGTGAAGGCACAAAATGCTCGAGTGAAGGAAGAGGCACATGCTTTAGCTGATAGAAATATCCGAGATCTTAACAACAAGAAATAATTAATCTAAAAATAAACAACTTAGTGTACAATAAGTAGGATCACAAAAGTATTAATCAAAATTACATGTCAGAATGTCAAATTGGGATTTCAGGAGTCAAAACACAGTATAGCTAGATGTTATGCATAATTTAAATCAATAGTACGATAAACACAAGCCAACTTATAGAGTAGATCTAGCCTTAGCTGGTAACGCATGAGTGTACTTGGAATAAGCACCGTTAACATCTGAAATGGGTCTATATACCTAGATGGTAAGGATGAACTTGTTAAGGGCAAACTTATGCACAAAAAGCAATCAAACAGAAATTGAAACAATATCACCATGAACATATCTCCACTCAGCACTCAAGAGGTCCACTAGACAAAATCATCACCAGGTGACAGAGAGAACAAAACTGAGCCCTACGCATAGAAACAATTCAGCCACCTGGATTGCAACACATGTTTGATTGGAATTATTACATAATTGATCAAGATCATCATCAGACAAAAAGAAAACTCACAACACGGAGCAATGTGTAAGTAATTTGGGTGTACTATACAAATTGCTTGTTAGAAGGAAGTCAAACCCTAATCATAGCAAAATTCTGTAAGTTGTAAACTAAAACTTAGAAAAGGTCAACACAACAATAAGGAAAGAGAAATCATGAGTAAAAATACAGATAAGGCGAGACAATCATCGAGGTTGAGCGGGAGATCGACCGGTTGTCGCCAGCGCCTCAAGGTTGAATAGCTTGAGCGAAGATATGGCTTGTGTATGCAGAAGCAACCTTAATGACATCGGAGGAGCATGGACACCGATGACTAAGAGATGAGATCGAAAGAAGGAACGGCTAAGCTAGGGCACACTGAACCTCAAGAAAAAGCGTACACGGGGGGAGGGCGGTGGTTGTCCGCTTAAATATCAATAATTAAAAAAAAATTAAATGATAGACACCGGTTGTTTAGATAGTCGTTGTCCGCATCATCTTAAAAGCTTGATCACAACGCCTACTTGGGAAACGTTGTCTATATTATGAAAAATTCGAAAATCTTAAACAACGGGTATTGCAAATAACCGTTGTCCGCATAATCTCACGTTTTGGAATATGTTGTCTGTGTTGTGTAAAATTCAAACACCATAGACAACGACTATAGCAAAAAACCATTGTCCGCGTAAAAAATCCAACATCATAGACAACAATATGTAAAAGAACCGATGTCTGCACACCTATTGAACATACGTCAACCTACAACTTTTAGGTTAGACAACATGTATTGAGCAACCATTGTCTTTAATGCGTATTTTAATCAACATTTTGTACTAGTGCATAAAACTCAAATTTGCATCCGGACTTCTTCGATCCGGTTTCACGAATAATCTCAGCTTTCTTTTTCGGATCTTCTTCATTAACTTTTTGCCTCCCCAATCTATATTTACCGTAGTGCTCGCAAGTCAAACTAATCATTCTATCATTTGAGTTACGAGTGACCAAAACAATCATCAAATCTTTTGCCTTCTGCCTAGCCCAATCAACCAATTCCTGGTGACTATCCCACATTAGGCTAGTACGAAATTCACTTCCTTTGCATAATCACAGATGGTTTAGAAAATCTTGATTATAATTTCTAAAGGCCTCATGTACTAGTTTAAATCTTTTCTTCTTACAACTACAATATAGGCCTCTATGAGTATATGTAATGTAAATATTAATCTTTAACGAACAATTATGCATTACTAAGGTTAGAAATTAATCTATATATAGACTATGAAACTAACTACGTACGAAATTTATACATATAACTACGACAAAAAATATCAATTCAACAAAAAATTATTTCAACACTAACCACGAAATCTTTTCTTCTTACACCTATAATATAATCAACCATGAAGTTGTATTCATCAATAACTAAATTAAATAGCTACTAGATCATACCTAATAGTATAGGCATCTATGAGTATATGTAATGCAAATATTATAATCTTTAACGAACAATTATGCATTACTAAAGTTACAAACAAACTACATACGAAATTTATACATAGAAGTACGACAAAAAATATGAATTCAACGAAAATTATTTCAACACTAACCACAAAATTGTTGCTCAAATGCCCATCGTCATCCTCTCCTTCATCTTCTCCGCTCAAGTGCCAGTCGTCATCTAAACTACTATGAGACATGTTGATAAGGGTATGTTTGGATATAGAGTTGAGAGAAAGAATTCGGATACTTATAGGGTGAGATTTTGCCGTTGAAAAATATGACCGTTAGTATGCCTCCAGTCGACGCACTAACGGTTGTATTTTCCAAGGTAAAATCTGGTAAGCCTTTTTTAGGCATGTCATATTAATGCGCTCCCCTTGGGCGCATCAGTGCGTCTAGTTTAGGCATGCCAGTGTGGCGCGCCTGAATAAGGCACACCACCTCTATCGGTATTTTGCCCATTTCTTACTGTTTTGCCCCCTCCACACCTAAATTTGGCATACCAAGTTTGATATGCTCTAAGGATCTATGAAGCTTCGGTGCAAAGCAATGCCTTCAAGTTCTCACAAACCTGGATTGCCGTCAGAGAAGTGTTCTGCAAGAAACGAGATTACAGCCCAACTCGATGTGTTGCCAGGGTGATTCCGAACGTGGAAGTGAATTAGACTGGCTGTAGATGATGGACGAGGAAGCAAAGATCGAGACTTGATGATTTGATGGAAGAAATCGCAGGAGAATTCGAAACTGAATTCTGCCAGAATTCAGCGAGAGGAAGTTGTGATGTTTGTGGGGATTGGCGAACTTCTTAGCTTGGATATGACACACCAACACAAGAAGAACGATGATCGTTGCCTTAGCGATATAACACACTCCAAAAACGCAGATCAAAAGGTGTTTCTTGATGCAACTCACAAGAAAGAAATCCAAAACTTGGTTCTTAAGAAAACATGTATTCCGGAAACTGAACTAACTCTCAAAATTAACTAAGGCAAGCTTATATAGGGTCATAACAACCTCATATAGGGCCGGCCTTTCTAAGGAAACAAATAACACTCCTAAACGAAATAATCAAAACAAATATCCAAGTAACCAACTAAATATTGTCAAAAACAAACAAGGAAGTATCTTGGCTACTCTTAGCCACTTGATATGCACGTGACCCACTCTTGAGGGTCTCCTTGTGATGCTCCAACTAAGGCAAGATCCGTATGTAGCTTGGAGTGTAGTCTTCTTGCCATTGCCCTAGTAATGACCCCGAGCTCTTGATCTAGATCTTGATCTTGAAGTTCTTGATCTTGAAAGTGTTTCGAGTCTGAATCTTGATTATCTTGATGTGACGAGGTTGTAGTCACATCAATCTCCCCCACTAGGGAAGGATTCGACCTCGAATCAAGCACGTCCATGTCTCTCATTGTAATCCTCAGGAAAAAATCTATTTCTTAGAGCAAGTTTAAGCTCCTCCCAAGTCTCTACTTGTGGATACCCTCTATAGTTTCTTTCCTCTTTGTCTTGCAACCACCAATGATAAGCAAAGTCAACAAACTTAATAGAAGCAATGGCTACATGTTGAGCATCAGAATAACCATAGAAATCAAAGATTTGTTCAGTTTTGTTCTCCCAATCAAGGTAAGTTTCTACCTCGATAGAGTGACCAAACTGCGGTACCTCTAACTTGATGTTTTGGCCCCTTTCACGCCCTGGACCCTCCTCTCCTTGGTCTTCAAATTGGTCCCTTGGCTGCCGTGGGAGTGGTCCCCTTTGAGGCTGCAAAAAGCCACGCCTAAAGCCTCTTCCCGGCACATTCCTCCTCGAAAACATGGGTTGTTGTTGTGTTGTTGTTGGCGTGGGAATGGCTGATGTGGCAGCCTTGTTCCGTCTCCACCTCCTAAGCCAAAAGCTTGTGTATATGGTGCCCTAGAAGCTCCTTCCCCTGCAGGATTAGTGTTCCAAGGGTGCAAAATTGGAGTAGTAATAGTAGTAGGGATATGGAACTCAAACTCTTCTAGTGGATCGTAGTTTCCTCTCGTGGTGGCCGTATGATTGTCATGGGATATAGAGGCGACCTCTTGCAAGGAGAGTTGTGAAAACTCTTGTTGTAGGCCTCCCGTTCCAGCTCCTAATGGCGTTGAAAAAGACAAGGACTCTGACCTTGTTGCGCCACCACTTCGTAGCTCACTTTGAACTTGGTCCAACCTAGCTTCCATGCCTCTCATGAACGCAGCTTGTTCATCTCGAAGCCTTTGGACTTGGCTGTCCATCCTTTCCCCTAAACTCTCGTTTTGAGCTTGAATAGCAAGGATAAGCTTCTCCATGTCAACCTTAGAGTGTTCCACATGCTCGTTGATGCGAAGCCCCTTTTGTTTCTCTCGTTGCTCCATGACCAATTCCTAGCTGCAATCACTTAGCAAAACATGCACGCAACCAAAAGCCACAGAACTTCAAGCAAACAATGGTCAATAGTTGTAAGAACTCAAAATCTGAAGTATGGTGTTAGAAAGTTCAGATCTTGGCAAGCAAAAGGGTAGGGTTAGGGTAAAGCCAAAAGAACAACTTGGAACACCACACAAACCTGAATCCTTGGTAAGCTAGTGCAAGACCACCACAGTAGGTACTAGCCTCCTCTCCTCCTTGGTATGGTTGTTGGAGAGACGTCCAAAACTGCAGCAAGGGTGATCTTCGCGAATTCTTGATTGGCAAGGCACGAACTCTTGATGTTGTGAAGCCTAAACTTTACAAACTTTGTGCTTTGTTGATCCACTTTTTCTATAGCCTTCTCTTTTGTTTATTGACTGGGTATTTCTGGATTCAACCACTTTTTCTAAACTTTTCCTTGGTTTACAACTGAGTTTACAATAATTCTTGGACCGCAAACCCCTTTTCTTGAATTCTTGATGACTCTTGATAAGTTCTTGGAGTTTCTTGGACGGGAGATGCTTCTTGATGGGATCTTGATACAGCCTTGTATTCACTCTTGGACCACACGTCAGACTCAAGAAACCTTTCCCGTAACCTTGATGTTCCACACACACTTGGACGCAAGAACTCAGTTTTATGGGTTAGCAAGACCGACTCAACAAACAAAACTCAAGAAAAGCAAGAAACAAGAAAGTTGGTTAGATCTAGGACTTGGCTAGGACAAAACCTTTTTTTTTGATTTATGACTCAAACAAGCAAAACAAAAAGAAGACAAGAACAAACACCAAGAAACGCAATAACGAACAAAGACACAACTCGGCAGAACAAGGCACAAAATTTTGGCTTGCAAGATTGAATCTTTTCTTAGCCAAACTTAGAGATTTGAAGCATTACCTTACAAGCTTTGATACCACATGATATGCTCTAAGGATCTATGAAGCTACGGTGCAAAGCAATGCCTTCAAGTTCTCACAAACCCGGATTGTCGTCAGAGAAGTGTTCTGTAAGAAACGCGATTGCAGCCCAACTCGATGTGTTGCCAGGGTGATTCCGAACGTGTAAGTGAAGTAGACTGGCTGTAGATGATGGAAGAGGAAGCAAAGATCAAGACTTGATGATTTGATGGAAGAAATCGCAAGAGAATTCGAAACTGAATTCTGCCAGAATTCAGCGAGAGGAAGTTGTGATGTTTGTGGGGATAGGCGAACTTCTTAGCTTGGATATGACACACCAACACAAGAAGAACGATGATCCTTGCCTTAGAGATATAACACACTCCAAAAACGCAGATCAAAAGGTGTTTCTTGATGCAACTCACAAGAAAGAAATCAAGAACTTGGTTCTTAAGAAAACGTGTATTCTGGAAACTGATCTAACTCTCAAAATTAACTAAGGCAAGCTTATATAGGGTCATAACAACCTCATATAGGGCCGGCCTTTCTAAGGAAACAAATAACAGTCCTAAACGAAATAATCAAAACAAATATCCAAGTAACCAACTAAATATTGTCAAAAACAAGCAAGGAAGTATCTTGGCTACTCTTAGCCACTTGATATGCACGTGACCCACTATTGAGGGTCTCCTTGTGATGCTCCAACTAAGGAAAGGTCCGTATGCAGCTTGGAGTGTAGTCTTCTCGCCATTGCCCTAGTAATGACCCCAGGCTCTTAATCTAGATCTTGATCTTGATCTTGAAGTTCTTGATCTTGAAAGTGTTCCGAGTCTGAATCTTGATTATCTTGATGTGACAAGGTCGTAGTCACACCAAAATTGCACACCTCTTTTTGGCGCACCAAAGTGCGTGCAAAAGGAAAAAAAACCGCGTGTATATTACGGCCTCGTAACAAAATCAGATCGTGAGATGTTTTCCCAAAGCTTTCTCAACACTCTTCTATTATCATAAATAATCAAATCGACTTCAGATTATCTTATGCATTTTCAAAAATTACAAAGTGCATCAAAAGCTGATTGAAGTGTTCATCTGGACGAAGTGTTTTTCAGACGAACATTGAGTAAGTTCTTCTTGCTGTTGGTGATTGTTTGTTAGATTATTTAGGGCGATATTCTTAGGAGTTTTTGTGAATATTACCGTGTGGTGTCTTAATCTATCTTGTAATCGAATCATTAATACATAAGTAGACTTGTTCAATCCTTTCCCTTGGGTTTTTATCATGGACAACTAGTTGATTATCAAAGGTTCCCACTCTAAGAAACCGTGTGTTTTAAAATTGTCTTAAATTTTGTTGCGTAAGGAACTGACCTCTCTAATTAAGGCTCAATTCCCTTTGATTACTAACACACCTTCGATCCTACAATAATTCCTCTCAACAAAAGTTAAACTCTTGAAGTTACCATTTTTGTCTAGTTGCATTTTTTCAAGGTTGTGTTTCCTAAACTGGCATTCGTATCCATTCATCGTCCCATTTTGAAATTATTAGTTCAAGTATATCTAATAAATCAAAATTGTAAGTTTAGTAAGGCGAGCACAAGACTTTGAGATTGATCCATAAGGGAAGAAGCACTCTTTTTGGTTATTCTTGAATCCTTATTAATGATTGAGATAATGAGATTCTGTTAATTTTTTGTCTTAAGAGTTTAGCCATTCCAATTTAGCAATTTAAGAAATAGTTTTCAAATTTGGCTTCTTAGCTTGTGCTCATGAACACACACTAGAAAAATTGAAAGATAAAAAGTCTCTAGCAGCTTCAACATTTGACCAAGAAGCCAAAATTTGACCAACTAACGATTCATCTACTAATGAATGACATCCCCAGGATGCGCGCCTAAGATGGACATTACAGCTAATCTCAGCTCACAAGTATGACTTAGTCTTCATGCATGTGTTTACTGGAGTTGTCGGGGCCTATAAGAGGTTGCGGAGATGTCCGATTCTAGCAAACCAGGTCGGGATGATGGTAGAAAGGTGAGGGTAAAGATCATTGTTTGCGTTTCTTATGGTCACTTCTACACCTCTCGTAGCACTCTACACTACATTCATTTTCTACATTGATGAGTCCATCAATTTAATAGCATGATCCAGTTACAAACCTCGCGATGGCATATTGGCATTGCCTTCTTCTCTTTAGAGATTTGTGTTATGATGTATATAACAACAACAACAACAACAAATGTGGGATTTCTCCTGCAACCATTGTTGAATCGTATGTGTTAGTAAATGGAACGACAAAACTGTTCCTTGGGCAATAGACTAAAATGACAGATTATAGAGTAACAAAAGTAACGTTCCTTAGAGAGTAAAACTCAATCAACCAACTAGTTGAATGAGAAAAACATCTACTCCTAGGTTTTACCCTAGTAGGATTTCAAATGTGTACTTGTGTTATTAATACTGGTGTTACAATCGAGCAAATCTTACTCAATCTAGTTCACTCCTAGATATCTAGACTTATATGTGTAACAAAACTAATAACACCTAAGACACCCAAAACTCTATCAAGTACTCAACTCACCAAAGGTTTGTACTTGCAAGTGTTCTTCTTCTTAGAATTCTAAATCTCATTGGAAATGCTAGTGGTGCGTTAACAATGATAGTTGCTTCTTCTCATACATATAGCCTTTGAAATACTCAGCCGATTTACCCTAGTGCCAACTAAGGAAATCAAATAAAAATATTCCTAAACTATCTTTAAACAATCATTTCTAACTACCAAATCTTTATCAATCTCTTTCCTTACGGCCCAAGCCGCTTTTGAATATTTCTTTCCAAGAATATAATTCCTTCATAAGTTCGTAGTGCACGCATCTCTTCGTTCCTTGGCGTTGTTCCCTTGTTCTGTTCTTCTCTTCTATGTACGTATCAACTCTCAGTTTGGCTCAAGCACATTGTTCCATTGTTGACTTCGCTATTTATTGCATTATCTGTTTTGCCTCTTCACATGGTTTTCATCGTTCCATGTTTTACTCATTGTTCCCAAAATTCAAAGTCACAATGCAAACCATCAATTGTAATGGTGTTTATCATCATCAAATCTAGAAGGGAATATCATCGTCCCAACAATTTCCTGTGCCATGACGCTGAGGAGCGGAACACAAGTGGACGAAGGTCGGGGCCAACAGAAAGAAATCCGCGACCGCGGAGAAGAAGGCCGCGACCGCGGAGTTGTCGCTAGAAAACATGCAAAAATCGGCGAATTTTCGCGACCGCGGACAGATATTCGCGATCGCAGAAATGTTCCTAGGGACAACGAATTCCTGGACGAAAATCCGCGACCGCAAATAGAAATCCGCGATCGCGGAAAATTCACTGGAGGCTCAGATTTCCCAGACGAAGAGCCGCGACCGCGGGTCCCAAACCGCGATCGCGGTTTTGCGTCTGATGTCCACGACACGTATGCGCGTCCCAACTTTCCTCCGCTCGGTTCGCAGAAGCCTCCCGCACCCTTCCCTAAGGCTCTGAAGGATACAAGAAGGGTGGAGAACGACAAGGATTTATTTGAGACCTTCAGCAGCTGCGAGGTAAATATTCATTTGCTCAAACTTGTTAACAGCATTCCTCGCTATGCAAAATTCTTGAAGGAGTTGTGCAAAATAAAGAAAAAGCAAGATGTGAAAGAAAAGAAGAAGGACCAGGTCAGTGATAACGTTTCCTCTATGCTACAAAAGCGGTTACCAAAGAAGTGCAGTGATCCTGGCATGTTCACTATTCCCTGCAAGATAGGTGGCACCATATTTGAAAATGCTATGCTAGATTTGGGTGCCTCTATCAATGTTTTGCCTCTTTCAATGTACGAGTCTTTAGAAGTCGGGCCATTAGAGAAGACAGGGATTGTGATCCAACTGGCGGACAATTCCTATGTGTATCCAAAAGGAGTAGTGCAGGACGTGATGGTGGAAGTTGACAAGTTAATTTTCCTTGCGGACTTCTTTGTGATGGATACGGGGCAAGACAAAAACACAGCCCCTGTGATGCTGGGAAGGCCGTTTATGAACATGACGGGCACAAAGATTGATGTGAGTAGTGGTTCGCTCACAATGGAGTTTGATGGGGGTGAGGGTCGGTTTCAACATAGACGATACAAAGAGACACCCTCCTGATATTGACCCCGAGTGTTCGGTTGATGTGAGCAACCCAAGTTGAGTTGGAGAGCACCAAGTCGAGCCACAACAATAACTAAGGCGCTGCTCGGGAGGCAACCCGAGGTATGTATTTCTTTTCCTGTCTTATCGTTTTCATGTTGTTATTGTTTTGTTTTGTTTTTGTTTTTGTTTTGTTTTTAGACTAACCTACAAGTAGGAAACCCGAAGCCAAATTGAAGACGGTGTCAACCTCGCACCAGTAACTTTTCCACGGGCGCAGAAAATTTTCCGCGATCGCAGAAATATCACTGTAAGTCTCCTAATCTTGAAAAAAAAAGTTCTACCGAAGGCCAGCTGTCCGAGTTTTACATTGAGCGATGGTGCGCATCATGCTGCCAAGGAGGAGACATTCACCCCACATTTTTATTTGGCAATGATGATGGTTCAACATTCAACCGTTGAGGAGGAACACCAGAGCCCATACCATGATTACATCAAGGCTCCATTTATGTGTTCATTGAAGGCCGTACAGCCCTGATTCTTTGATATTCCACTACACCTTACAGTGGATTCCTTTTGGTTGCACGGTAGAGTTGGAGTTTGAAGACCGGTGTGACACCAGTGACATGTGCTTTCATGTTTATACCGCCAGCAACATCTTCCAAGTCCAAGCCAACTCGGCGGCGGTTGTGAGTACTTTTCTGCCCTTCCCTGTGCTTCATCTTTTTTTGTCTTTCATTACATTGAGGACAATGCAATGTTTAAGCATGGGGGAGTGTTCTATACTTGCTAGTCGTTTGAGAAGAAAAAGAAAAAAAATAAAGAAAAAGAAAAAAGTCAAAAATATTGAAAGGACTTAAATAAATCATGGGATAAGTCGAAAACCCGAAAGGGCGACTTAGGTAATAAGCAGGTGGCTTGGACTAGCATTAGGCTGGGGTAATAATTGGTCAAGAGTGATGTGAGTTTATGTGAGCCCGTCTATTGAAAAATGAAATGAGTAGCTTGGTGAAAACCCGAGAGGGCGTCTTGGCAAAATGAGTGAAAAGAAGAAGAGTGATTATTAGGATTCCTCATTTTTCCTAGCGTGGTGACATAAGAAGAGGTGATATAAGGAGGTTTCGGGTAGGTCATTCTGGGAGGCATAAGAAGATAGATGGAGGCTAGGATTATATGTTTATTCACTCTATGGTGTTTGGGATAAGCTTGGGAGAAGTACTATGCTTTCCTTTAAGCTTGTATTTTGTGTTGTGTTATGATTATTGTGTTGGTGCCTTGGAGATTCATGATTAGGTGCAGTTCTTAGTGGAGAGAGTTTTGCTGTGCTTCCTGAGACCTTGGGTATTTCATTGGAGGAGTAGGTTTATATTAGCTTACTCGAGGACGAGCAAGGTTTAAGCATGGGGGAATTTGATCAGCGCTACTTTGTAGAGTTTAACTAGGAGTTGTTACCGGTGTTTTGGGTACCAATTGGATATGTTTAGAGCATTATTGTGGAGTATGGAGTTGTGGAGAAGAAGTATGTTATTGGTGGCGTAGAAGAGCTTAAATGAAGATATATTGAAGATGAAGACAAGCCACGAGAGAAGACGAAGAAAGAAGCAGAGAAGAGCTACAGTGAAGAATCCGCGATCGCGGAAAAATACGAATAGTGAGGATTCAACAGTGAATTTTTCACGATCGCGGAAATCTGCATCAGACGCGCGCCGAGTTTCGTTCTTCCGAAGATTTGATTTTTATTTATTTTCCTTTTTATTTTATTTCCTTTATTCCGGTTGGATTATTTTATTTCCTTTTAGGTTATGTTTGTTATCTTTAGTTTTTTTAGGTTTGCTAGGTTATTTTAACATAAGTTCCTAGCTGCGGGTCGTGGTGTTGCATGTATCCTGGTTAATTCTTATGCTTCTTGCTGTTGTTAGATTAAATCTTGAGGGTCTCTTGATTGTTTAATAGTTAGGGTTATCAAAACTGGTTGTACTGATAACTATTTCAGAATAGGGAGAGGAATATTCATAGGAAGGAATAGAGATAATCTAGGATCAATCAATCAAATGAATGGTGGATATTTGTCTGGCTAAGTGTTTTTTCCCAATTGATTACAACCTTTGTTTTTACTTACTTTGTTTACTTGCGAAGAGCCAACAAAACCCCCCTTTGTTACTTTGGCATACTACTTGCATAAAGAAAGATAACTCCTCCCTGTGGGATTCGACCCTTGCTTGCCTATTGACGGGGCTAAAGATGCGCAATGCAAATATCGTTGATTAGCCTTATCAAAGTAAAAAGTCCTAACATACCTACTAAACATATGTATAGTAAGCAAGCAAGGGTCGAACCCACAGGGAAGGTCTGATGCAGTATGAAATTGTGAATGACAAGTAATAAGCAGGGGGTTTAGTTATCACGAGAAAGCAAAGCACACAAGTTTGGTTGAGTTGAGAAAATATAATGGGAAAGTAGTCCTACTAGAGCGAGATCCACAATACAAAGATATAATTTGATCACAGAAATCTATGTAATCCAAGTTCTTTTACTATCCTTATAGTTGTTCCCACCCTGATCTTAAGTACTATCGATTCTCACAGTTGTCGATAGACTTATCACTATGTCACTGGGAAAGTACCTCCGATTCTCATAGTTGTCGGTATACTTTACCACTGACGCAGCAATAGCAATGCACACAAGGATATAGGATACATGCAAATAGAAAGACGTATTAATACTCGCATGCAACTGACTCTCACTCACAATTGTACGCTCGGAACCCCTATACGCACAATTGTGTATGCCACTAGATATGCACTCGGAACCCCTATATGCAATCCTAGCAATTGATAAAAAGTATTCAACCTAGTTGATCAGGCTAAGAAGAACAACAAGAAATCAATATTCAATATAACCAAGAGAATCAAACCAACATTTATAAGGATAAGAACAAGGAATAGAAATCTCACAAACACATTAACTGTATTGCTTCAATCGTCTAGTAGAACAGAGGGAAGTTAGTTCTCCATTCAAAACGAGAATGAAAACTAAGGGAAATAACGTATGAAATAAAGCAGTAACGAGTTGTGTTCTAAGTGTCTCCCTCTTAACCTAGAAAAGGGCTTAAATAGTCTTCAGAAAACTAGGTTAAACTAATGAAAATAATAAAGGAAACAAAATAATAAATAACAAAATCTGAAAACAATAAAAGGAAATAAAAGTCTTCAGACGCGCGACACTTAACACGGCCACCGCGGGGCGGTGAGATCCACCGCGGGGCGTCATTCTTCTCTGAGAGTCACCTCCGGGCCGCGGTGATTCTGGCGCGGGGCGGTGAGCTAGCTCACTCTCTTCTTCTGTTGTTCTTCATTACTACCCAGTGTTGGTAGTCTTCTCCATGCATGCTCCAGCAGCTCCATCTCCATCCTCATGTCTCCATCTAAGCTGTAAATACAGGAATATCTTCACTTCTCTCCATAACTTTTGGATCACAGACTTAGCCTAAAAACCACTCATAAATTCCTCCAAATCATGCTAATAATTGCTAGTAAAGGTGTATGAAATAATACCTATCAAATTCCCCCATACTTAGACCTTTACTCATCCCGAGTAAGCTAAAGAAAAACCTACTCTCTCAATCAAACACCAAGGCCTCAGGAAGTACAAGAAAATAAGACACTAGCAATTACAACATATCAACAATAAGCTCCAGACAACCAAAACAAGGGATGCAAAGATAATTCTAATCCTAACTCCAATCTAGATCCTTATCGCTCCATAATGGCCTATCCGAACTCCTTATACCACCTCTTCTTATGACACCTCGCTAGGAAATAGAGAAACATCCTAAAATCACTCTTCTTCTTTTTCGCTCATCTTGCCAAGGCGCCCTTTCGGGTTTTCACCAAGCCACTCATTTCATTTTGCTAGATATCTCACATATACTCACATCACTCCAGTCTACTTTTGCCCTGGTCTATACCAGCCGGACTACCTGCTTTTTACCTGAACTGCCCTTTCGGGTTTTCAGCTCATCCCAGGATTTTGATTGCCTTTTTACTTCTTTTTGGCTTTTTCGTTTTTTTTTTTTAAATCTCAAATGGGAAATACAGCACACGAAAAGAAAACAATATGTACAAAGGATAGATAGATAGCAAGTCTAAATCCCTCCCCCATACTTAAACCAAATATTGTCCTCAATGTAGAAAAGAGAACAGCAAAGGAAATAGGGGAAGAAGAAAATAAACTCACTGCGGGTCTGATGGTGGTGGTGGTGGGAACCTCCCGAAGTAGTCCCTCATATGAGCATACATACCGTCCAGACGCTCATCTAAATCAGCATGGAGCTGGGTCTGCCAAGTCTGCAGACCGGTCTCTACTCGGGTGTTCCAGTGCGTCTGCTGCACTGAGAATGCATCAAATCTCGAAAACAACTCCTGCCAAGGTGTGGTAGGACCATAAGAAGACGAAGGCGCATCATAAAGTGTAGGCATAGGAGTGTCCTCGCCCACAAAATCAGCAGCAACAGCAGCACCACTAGGGCCCTCTCTATACGGGCCTGAAGGAGCAGCAGCATGGGTATCATCAGTCGTCATTCTGCTATCACTAGAGATCCACCAATCCGTAAATGAAGGTGAATAGGCGAACTCCCGTGGAAGAATCAGAATGTGGCCATCATATGACGACCAGACTAAATCACCATCCTTTCCCAATGGCTTCAGCATCGAGCACACCTTCATGTGTGCTATATCATACACCATGTAGGCAACAGGCCGAGGGATCTGATCGCAAGCTATCACTCCAGCACAAAGGAGGGTAATCAAACCACCCCCACAAATATCACGTGGCTCACCATCACGAATCCTCTTCAAGGAACCCAAAAAGAGGGTAGCCCAACATGGCGTGTACGTGACAACCTCCAAGGTGCTCATAAACCACTGGAAATCCTTCAGAGGGACCTTACCATCATCAGCATGGCCAAAGAAGTCTCTCATCATCACTTTGTGGATCAACCGTAGACACGGGTTCACCAGCTTCGAGTTCACCTCCTAACCCTTCCTGAACGTCCTGCCCGTAGCAGCCTTCCAGAACTCCATCATATCAGACTCTAGAATGCCACCAGACCACCCATCAGTTGGTAGCTTTGTAATGCCCAGGGCAGCACACACCACCTTAGGGGACAACGAATAATCACGCCCGTTGTAAGTGAACGTGACCCTCATCATCCTCTTGTCGTCTGAGCCATCAGAGTACCTCTTGAAGGAGGCGATGAACTGGTAACAAAGCTCGGGATACACAAGGGCAGCTAAGTTCAGAAACGTCCCTAAACCACACTGTGCTAAGCACAGGGACACACATGCCAACAAACCAAACTCAGCCAATGTCGGCTTGTCAAAGAATTTTGTCGCCAACACCTTCCTTTCTTTCACCACATTGTAGACCTCATTCTCATCCCTCGTAGACACTTGCTTCCGACCCTTAGGTGCCATAAGTAATGAATGTAGAATTTCAAAATGAAGGGCAACCAAGAGAACTTACAAACGAGCAAACACGCAGCCAAGTGGTCTCGCCGCGGGGCGATGAACGAGTCGCTGGGTCGCGGTGGGAAAACTGGGAGCTTTGGCCGGGTCGCGGTGGAGTTGATGCGGGGCGGTGGCAGCAGCGACGCGATGCGGGGCAGCGCGAGGCGGAGCGACAGCGAGGCGGGACTGAAGCGACGCGGTGGGGTTGTGTTTGGCTGGTTTGTGAGGCTAGACTTCCAATTGGTGAATTGGGGGCTAGATTCGGATCAAGGTCGAGAGAGATTTGAGGGAGAATGGGGGATTTGGCTTTTGGGAGCTTAAGAGGTGTGCTGGGAATGGAGTGTTTGTGAGTATGGGGGTTAGGTCAGGGAAAGGAAAGTGAAAGGGAAGAAAGGGATGATGGGGCCGGGTATGTACCATGACCCAAAGAAAAATCTTGGCCCAAAGGGGCCCAATCCGTCAAATCCTTCATAACAACTCAAGAAATAACAATTTTACGCACCCGTTTAAGGTTTTTTCGGGCCCTTTATTCTTGTTTTTTTTTTCGGAGTTGAGAAGGTATACCAGACATTCACCGCGGGGTGGTGGGCTCCACCGCGGGGCGGTGAGGATCGCCGCAGGGCGGTCAGACAAACTGGGACACTGTCTCCTCTCTATTTACTTTCGTACCTGAAATGTGAGTGAAACAAAGCAAAATAAATTACGAAAATAATCTAAAGAAAACTCAGAGAACAATTACCACGGGTTGCCTCCCGGACAACTCCTTGGTTAACGTCGTTGGCTCGACGTACTGCAGATTAATTACCACCTGGAATAGGATCCCCTCGGAATCCTCATACTCGTCTCTTCCTGTTGAGACTTCCCATGGAAAGGTTTAGACCTTAAGCCATGTTCCCTCTTTGCCATTGGCTCCATGCTTACTTCCTTTGGAGTATCTCCCCCATACTTAGAGCGATGTGGGGGCCGATATGGCTCAATTTGAATATGCTGCACATCACTGGATAAAGGCTTACATCCTTGTATGGTTAGTGTAGGGGGGCGAGTGCCCAAAATGGAGGGAATGGAATCTCCTATGTCATCCAACAAGACATCACCAACATGTAACTCAGGCGACTCAATAGGTTCATCAATAGTAGAACACTTAACTACGGTCTCTCTGCACTAGTTTTAACATTGTCATGCACATGATCATCAATATCGCTAATGCAGCAAGGAGCAGGTAATTCAATAGAGTTGGCTTTATGAATATTATGTTCAAAAATTATTCCATCAAATTCCATAGTTAAAATTCCATTGTCTACATCAATCTTTGTCATGGATGTTTTCATAAAAGGTCGCCCTAGCATAACTGGAGCAACCTGCTCATCATAGTCCATATCCATAACAAAGAAGTCAGCAGGAAAAATCAAAGAGCCTATCCTTACAAGAACATTTTCCACAACACCCTTAGTGGGTACACAAGAACCATCAGCAAGTTGTATAACAATGTTAGAATCATGCAAGGGTCCTATTCCTAAATCCTCAATCAAAGAATAGGGCAACACATTAATTGAGGCACCCAAGTCTAACAAGGCTTTCTCAAATCGATGCTCACCTATAGTGATAGGAATAGTAAATATACCTGGATCCTTGCACTTCTCAGGCATGCGTCTCTAAACTACTGCTGACACATGTTCACTCACTGGAATCTTCTTTTGAGCCTTCTGCTTCTGAGTCCTCTTCACGGTGCACATCTCCTTCAAGAACTTGGCATATCGAGGGATAGCCTTGATAAGCTTGATCAGGGGAATGTTCACCTCACAGTCCCGAAATGTCTCGAACAGATCGCTGTCTTCAGCTACTCTCTTGGCCTTCAGCGCCTCAGGGAAAGGTGCTGGTGGCTTCTCAGAACCTAGAGGGGGAAACACGGGGCGAACGTAGTCATCAATACAAGTTTCTTCAGCGGAGTCGGGTTCTCGAAGGCCAGGTCGCGGTAAGTCCACCGCGGGGCGTCGATCATCACTGCGGGGCGGTGAGGTCGCGGCGTGTTTACTGAGTTCAGCCGTCGGGTCGCGGCCAGAGTCGCCACGGGGCGGTGGCTTTAGCGTTTCTTTCATGGATCCTTTAATTTCTGGCCAGGCTGCGGTGGCATCCACCGCGGGACGTCCGGTGATTTTCTCCTTCTCGATCTCATTTTCCTTCTCAGCTATAGGAGCAACGTCCAACTTTTTACCACTTCTGAGGGTAATAGAGCTCACATTCTCCCTTGGGTTGACAATAGTCTGAGATGGCAAGGAATTAGATGTCCTCTGGTCAAGTTTGGTCACAACATCATCAAGCTGGCCAATCTGTCTCTCCATGTTCTTAATACTTGACTCAATAGCCTGCACATGCGTGGCGAAATGCTGAGTCAGAGTCTTTAGCATCTCTTCGGTAGAAGCACCAGAGCTTTGGCCTTGAGGCCTCTGCTGGTACTGCTGTTGTGCAGGCTGTTGACCACCTTGAGGGTCACTCCATCTAAAACCTGGGTGGTCTCGCCCTCTCGGATTATAATTGGGTTGTCCACCAAAATGTGGTCTAGGGGGTCCATAACCTCCTATAGCATTAACTTCAGCAACACCCTCCTCCTGCAGCTGAGGACAAGTGTCGGTGGGGTGGTATTGATCAGAGCAAAGCCCACATGCTTTAACTTGTTGAGGGGCGTTCTGATTCGCCATCCTCTTCACCATCTCTTTCAGCTCAGCTAGCTCAGTCAACACTGGGCTTGGTCCTGTAGGGGTCACAACATTGACCGCCTTCCTTTGGTATGTCTTCCCAAAACTCCTGGTGCTCTCACTCAGCTCCTGGAATCTCTCCATGGCTGTATTCGGTGTCAGATTCAGAATGCTTCCACCGCAAGCAGCGTTAACCATCCTTCTCTCTTGGTCCAGCAGACCATTGTGTAAGTAGAGGACAAGGTCCTGCTTGGCGTATCCGTGGAATGGGCAGCTAGAGCAAAGCCTCTTGTACCTCTCAAGATAATCATATAGCGTCTCATCACCAGCCTGCTCAATATTGGCAATTGCCTTTTTCAAGCCATTCACCTTCTTCGTTGGAAAGTACTTGTCCAGGAATGCATTGTGCAGTTTATTCCAGGTATCTATGGTTCCTGGTGGCAAGTGATAGTACCAGTCGCTTGCAGAGTCTAGCAGGGAGAAACCAAAAGCTCTCATCTTGATTTGGTCTTCCGTCACGTTCCTGGGCTTCATAATCATGCATACATTATGGAACTTGCCCAGGTGAGAGATCGGGTCTTCTCCACTCAAACCGTGGAACTTTGGGAGATAAGCAACAACTCCAGATTTCAGCTCAAAATTCACCCCTTCGCCAAGTGCAGGGATGACGACAGCCAGGGGTTGTGCTCCAATATTCGGCTCAGTCAATTCTCTCAGAGTCTCTGCCATTGCGACAATAGGGATGTTAATTGGCTCAGTCGGCTCAACGACCTCAACCTCGACTTCTTCTTCTCCTTGATTGTGTAGGTTCGCACGGAACGATCTGTCGACTTCTGGATCAAAAGCTACGAGGGGAGAGTCAGTATAACGAGTGTTGACCATAAGATAGGTCTCCACCAAAAATCAATCACAAAAAACACACAATAAAACAGAAAACTTCCCCGGCAACGACGCCAAATTTGACGGGACTAAAGATGCGCAATGCAAATATCGTTGATTAGCCTTATCAAAGTAAAAAGTCCTAACAGACCTACTAAATAGATGTATAGTAAGCAAGCAAGGGTCGAACCCACAGGGAAGGTCTGATGCAGTATGCAATTGTGAATGACAAGTAATAAGCATGGGGTTTAGTTATCACGAGAAAGCAAAGCAAGCAAAGCAAACAAGTTTGGTTGAGTTGAGAAAATATAATGGGAAAGTAGTCCTACTAGAGCGAGATCCATAATACAGAGATATAATTTGATCACAAAAATCTATGTAATCCAAGTTCTTTTACTATCCTTATAGTTGTTCCCACCCTGATCTTAAGTACTATCGATTCTCACAGTTGTCGATAGACTTATCACTATGTCACTGGGAAAGTACCTCCGATTCTCACAATTGTCGGTATACTTTACCACTGACGCAGCAATAGCAATGCACACAAGGATATAGGATACATGCAAATAGAAAGACGTATTAATACTCGCATGCAACTGACTCTCACTCACAATTGTACGCTCGGAACCCCTATACGCACAATTGTGTATGCCACTAGATATACACTCGGAACCCCTATATGCAATCCTAGCAATTGATAAAAAGTATTCAACCTAGTTGATCAGGCTAAGAAGAACAACAAGAAATCAATATTCAATATAACCAAGAGAATCAAACCAACATTTATAAGGATAAGAATAAGGAATAGAAATCTCACAAACACATCAACTGTATTGCTTCAATCGTCTAGTAGAACAGAGGGAAGTTAGTTCTCCATTCAAAACGAGAATGAAAACTAAGGGAAATAACGTATGAAATAAAGCAGTAACGAGTTGTGTTCTAAGTGTCTCCCTCTTAACCTAGAAAGAGGGCTTAAATAGTCTTCAGAAAACTAGGTTAAACTAATGAAAATAATAAAGGAAACAAAATAATAAATAACAAAATCTGAAAACAATAAAAGGAAATAAAAGTCTTCAGATGCGCGGCACTTAACACGGCCACCGCGGGGCGATGAGATCCACCGCGGGGCGTCAGGCTTTCCACCGCGGGGCGTCATTCTTCTCTGAGAGTCACCGCCGGGCCGCGGTGACTCTGGCGCGGGGCGGTGAGCTAGCTCACTCTCTTCTTCTGTTGTTCTTCATTACTACCCAGTGTTGGTAGTCTTCTCCATGCATTCTCCAGCAGCTCCATCTCCATCCTCATGTCTCCATCTAAGCTGTAAATCCAGTAATATCTTCACTTCTCTCCATAACTTCTAGATCACAGACTTAGCCTAAAAACCACTCATAAATTCCTCCAAATCATGCTAATAATTGCTAGTAAAGGTGTATGAAATAACACCTATCACCTATTCTACTAAGTTAGGTTTTTAAGGATTTACTTTGTTTAGGTGTCACGACAACGTCTATCAATTACATAAATAGATAATAGAACAAACAAAGGCAAAAGATCATGAAGAACTACACAAAAAACATCAAAACATAGAAAAATGAAGGATAGATAGATATATCGGCTAGGGAACATGGGAGGGTTCACTCATATCTTAGGATCACTCCTCATCAGCTTCCTCTTCCTTGTTCAGAAAATGATCGTAAAGCATTTTCATCATGATGTTTAACTGTTTGAGCTCAGAGAGGATCTGGTGCTGCACAAACGTTCCCATCGACGTTCCTTAGACTTTTTCTTAGCCACAATTTCTGTTCCTTAGGAGTTGCCCTTGTATTTCATCTTCTCCACACAGGAGGCATCCAGCTCACTTCCCAAAGTGATTTCATTTTCCTCTTTGTAGAGGTTATCCATAAGCAGCAGCATCTTCACCAGGTTTGTATAGGCCAAAGAATGAGACTTGGCCTTGCATTTCTCCATGTGAGATAGAATAACCCTAGGAAGATCAATCTTTTCCCTTCACATGAAGCGATCCAACAAAGCAGATTACATAGGGTGAGAGTGGTTCGCTTCTCTTGGTGAGGCACAACGTATCTAGAGATGATGTGGAACACTACTCTCTAGGGTAGCGTCAAGCGACCTGTGTGCAAATCCCTAGATGTTGTGCCAAACAACCTTTCCATACAAGCCAGTTTCTCCTATTGTACTCCACAAAGTTCTTTTCAAACTGAAATTCATATAAACCACCAGAAGGAACAAACAACAAATTGGAGATTACCTTTGCAGTGAAAGAGATGTCATCCCCATCAATCTTGGAAGAACCAGACAACGCTTCAGCCTTGGAGAGATTGAAGTAATGATAGAACTCTCGAATTTGCGCCTCACTGATTGTGGCCTTCGAGGAACATAGTTGTTCCTAACCTTGAAACTTGAGAAGTTCCAGAATTTTTTTCACCTTATGCTCAGCAAAGAAGCTATCGCGAATAATCAGAGGAGATAAGATGCGTTTACCCTCAGTGAGGTCGTGGATTGTGTCAGAGACCTAGATTTCGAGCTTGGCCTTCTTCTTCTCCGATTTTGTTGTAGAGCAGAGGCGACCCTTCAGCGTCCTGGGTACGTTTTCACCCCCACCAGACTGAGTCGGCGTTGAGTACTCTGTGGACATCTGCCGACACCTGCCAATGTTCACATGCAAATTCTCAACATTACACTGTTGTTCCTTGCACCATAGTTCCCAAGACTGTTGCCCCTTAATCTGAGCAACCACCTTCGTTCCCCTGAGACAATAGTGCCTCGGTGAACAACGAGGCTTGTCTAGATATTTCAAGTTGGGTTCACACAAAATATAGTATATCCAAACAGATATGACATGGTGAGGAACAAAAATTCAGATAATTATTCCCACTAAATGGTTAACAAAAAAGGATCATAAGGAACGTACCTGAAGTATGGCTAAGGTAAGCTCACAACCGATTATCATTTGGGCTTATAATGAGGGATCAGAAGTCAAATCGGTTGTATGGTCTCAAATAAGATGTAAAATTAGGAATATGTTTTACATTTACAAGAAAAATAAAAAAGAAACACATCTTTTTCTAGAACTCAGTATTAATGATTTAAATAAACCCGATAGGTCTATCGAATAGATAACTTGTAAAAATATCATGCCAAGGAGCAGTCGAAGACGCTCAAATGGCCCTTTGTCTAGTGCCTTGGTGAAAATATCTGAAACTTGATTTTCAGTCCTACAATGATCCATTCTAATGAGACCTTTATCAACATTATCACGAAGAAAATGATGACGAATGTCAATGTGCTTAGTACGTTAATGATGAACTGGATTTTTTGAAATGTTAATTGCACAAGTATTATCACACAATACCTGAGCACAATAACTTGTTGCGGCAACATACTCGGCTTCTGCAGTGGAAAGGGCCACAGAGTTTTGCTTCTTGGTTCCCCATTAGACAAGACAGGGACCAAGGAACTATGCTATTCCAGATGTGCTCTTTCTATCAACCAAGTGTCGAGCAAAGTCAGCATCTGTGAAACCTACAAGACTGTCTTGTTGTTCCCTTGATCACACAGTTGTGCAACACTCAGCAAACTGAAACCAAGTTCATGAACTAATCTTACCTCTCTTATCGTTATGCTTGAGTTTAGTTTTGTGTCTCATGTTCCTATGATTTCTCTTCATCTCTTGTCTCCAAGGGCTACACTCCCTCTGGAGTATTTGTGTAGTGAGGTGAGTTGATCTTGCTTTCTAGTCATGTGGCACGAACAAGAACTGTTAATGTACCACTTCTCATTCTCCCTCACTTCATCCTGCACCCAGGCAAGCTTAGCTTTACCTAGTCGATGAAAGACATAGTGAAACTGTTCCCTAGGATTAGCAAGATAATGCACATGAGTGTCATCATAGAAATCATTCAGATTAACATTGTTACTCCTACTGTTTCTTCTATTTGTGTGCTCTTCTGTGAACTTTCTTTTCTTTTCACAATCTCTCTGTAAATGGTTGTTGTTCCCACAAAACCAACAAAGCTTAAATTGATCCAACTGGACATACTTCCTATTAGGAATGGTGCACTTGCGTTGTTTAGCTCTCTCAAGACAGGAGACATTGGATTGATTACCTTGGAATTACTTAAGGAAAATCTTATGGGCTGGTTGTCCAGTATACTAGGCTTGGCTTTCATTCAACCCACTCTCAAGGACCTTTACGCATTCCTCTACGTTGCAGTTTTTCTCCTTAGCATCCTGAAGTTCTCTATCCTAGCTTCTTGATGTTTAGGGATGGACAACTCATCGTCCTTACCTTTATCTTTTGAGCCAGTGTAACCAATGCCATACCTAGGTTTAAAAAATTCAACATTCTCTTCTTGGGTTATATGTTCCACTAACATAGAATGAATCTTATGAACATAGGCTTTCACTTCAAACATGTGCTCTTCTAGCTTAGTTGAACCAACTGAAGGACTTTCATAAGAATTGTTAGAAACAACATCCATTAACATAGAGACATTTTCTTTTCTTAATCTTTCAAGTTCATCACGATTAGCATCACATGAAGAACAAGGAACAGTTGAGCTACTAGTAGTTTTAGACATGTTTTCTTCTAAGCTATTGCATTCATCTTCAGAGTTGGCTAACTCCTCTACAGTTTTCAAATTCTCTGCATACATATCCTTGATAAGACTAATCGTGGATTTTTTGTCATAGTTCACAAGATAATTGAGAAAGGTTTCAGGATCTACCACTTGTTCCTCAGAAGGAACGATTGAATCTCCAAGAGCCATGGCACACATATCACCACCCCAAGCTTCGGGATCTTCTCCATCAGATTCAGCACGCTCATCACCCCAAACAACAACAAAAGCTTTATTTTCACTATTCCCAGATTTGTTTCGATTCTTCTTTTCCTTGGTGCATGAGCTAGCATAGTGACCCTTCTCGTTACAGTTGTAATAGGTGATGTCTTTGATGTCGCACTTTTTACCATTGTTCCCTGCACTCCTATTTCTTCCTTTCATATAGAGGGAACGCATAGTTCTTGTGAGTAAGGCGGTTTCTGGATCAACAGAAGGTTGATTCTCATCTTGTTCATTTTCAATCATGTTCACAACCTTCTCCACCATCAAGGCAATTCCCTTGCCTTTGCCAGATCTTCCAGCTCTTCTTCATTGTCATACTTCTGAATCTTGATAAAGACTTCATGGAACGTCAATGCAGAAGTGTTGACACTCTCCTTTAAGATTGTCTTCGTTATCCGATGACGATGTGGGAGACCATCAATGATGATCATGGTTTTCTCGTTTGGAAGGATCTCAGTCTCTGGAATTGTATGTGCAATCAAGCGAGTCGTGATTTTCTCAAATCTGGCTTGATATGATCCCACTTCTTCACCATCTTGCATTTTGAAGTTGTAGAAGTCCTTCTTAGCTTGAAAATGATCAACTTCGCGGAGAACTTTGCTCTCCATGTACATATTGTTGGATCGTTAGAGTTACGTCTGAGGGAACAAAGGCTTTGTTCCCACAGAAAGTGCAGCGGAATAATATAGCAAGAAAGATAAAGTAACGAACTCACGATGTATAGTGGAAACCCCAATCAGTCAAATAACTAATCAAGGAAAAACCACTACCTTCAAGCTTCTCGCTTGAGAGGATTTTGAAGCGTCTACTTGTCTTATTGATTTCTTGTTCGATTACACTTGTAGCCTGGACTCCAAACCCTAGACTTCCCACCTAGATTTGAAACTCACTTCTACAACGGTGAATACGAACTCAACCCTCTAAGACTCATACACACTTCACTCTCCTTTCTCTTCTCAGTTTTAATGCTCCGAGTTCGTAGTCGTATATAGAAATGAATCCACACTCCCATTAATACAACTCGACTAACACAATCGTAACAAGATAAAAATATCTTTCTAAACTTGGTAACAAGAAGATATTAAATGATTTGAAGAATATTATCTTAACCGTCTATATTATCTAAGGAAGAAATTCCTAAGATAACATAATTGGATAAAGATAAAATCTTCTCTCTCCAAATATATTATCTTAGGAAAGATTTCCTATGATAACGCATTCGGATTCTCTCTCCACATCTTTATTTCGGCGAGATCCTTCCAGCCAAAATCTTTTTTCCTTGACCGCGTGATCTTCCAAGATATTTCCCATAAACAAATCCTTGTAACACAAACTAGTTCTTGTGCAAGTTGCTAGCATCCAACCGCTGGTAGACGAAGGATTCATTGGTCCCTCTTTGTATACCTTGTGGTGTTCCATTTTTTTTTTGGAACAACACAATGGAGTAATAGGGCAACTTTGCTGAAGTCGCCATATAGATAGGAGGGGAGAAACCACGAGAACCTTTTTTCATATCTTTTCAAGTACTAAGGATAATGTTCTCAATCCTCTTCTTTCCTTCTTTTTCCAAAGATCACAGCCAAGAAGATGTCTTCCAAAAATAAATCTTGTGAAAGATTCTGTCAAATCCCAGCCACAGACCACAAAGGCGACGATTCGTATTCTCGGCTTTCCGAAAAAGTAGAAGAGTGTGATGCGGGGGTAACGTTACCAGAGAAGGTACAAAGAACATCACACAGAAACATATATGAGAATTTTTAATAATGTTTAATCATGAATGAGAGGCTCCCAGATGTGGATGATAAGAGGGGCTGATAGGAAGCATCAAGCATGATGGCTAGGGTAAGTTGTAGAGTCAACAATCATTTGGGCTTATAATGAGGGATCAATGCATCAAGTTGACTCTTTTGGGCCGAAAAAAACTGAATCATGTGTTATTATGATAGCATAGGAGATCATGCATGAAGTTTTGTACAAAAGTGAAGTATTAGCACGAGTCTAAGCAAGTTGTTCAATTTAATGACCAAGAGAATGAATGCAAATCAAGACATGATGATTAAGCTTTCACACTTTACCATGTAGTTTAGCCAATCATCGAGGGAACATTAAGAGATAGACAATCAGTTTAGAGAGATCATACCTAGTTCCATACAGAACTGTTTGAAGGGTTCCCTATTTAGTGCCTTGGTGAAAATGTCAGCGATTTGATCCTTGGTTCCGCAGAAATCCATGGACACCAACCCTTTCTCCACACAATCACATAGGAAGTGATGTCTTATCTCGATAGGCTTGGTACGTGAGTGTTGTACAAGATTCTTGGAGATATTTATTGCACTAGTATTGTCACACAGAATGGGAACAAAGTCAAGAAGAATACCATAGTCGCTGAGTTGTTGTTTAAGCCATAGGAGTTGAGTGCAACAAGCAGCGACGGCTATGTATTCGGCTTCTGCAGTTGATAGAGCAACTGAATTCTGCTTCTTTGAACCCCAGGAAACCAAGAACGGCCCAAGGAACCGAGCCATTCCAGATGTAGATTTTCTGTCCACTTTGTTCCCTACGAAGTCAGCATCTGTGTATCCAACTAGATCGAAGTTTCCGCCCCTTGGATACCACAGACACTGATCATCTGTTCCCTTTAAGTATCTTAGAGTCCTCTTCACTATGATTCGTCATAGACATGATCAGATTGGGATGCGTCTTCAAATCCGGGTGTTTGCTCCACATAGACCTCCTCCTTGAGAACTCCACAGGAAGACCACTTGTGATAAGTAGGGTACGCGACATGTCTTCTAGAGTCTTGTTCTTCCTTTCCACAACACCATTTTGCTACGGAGTCCTGGGAGCTGAGAAATTGAGATTAAAGCCATTGTTCCTGGAGAGGGATAGTAACTGAGAGTTCTCAAATTATGTCCCATGATCAGTACAAATGGATCCCAGAGACTGTCCTGCACTCCTCTCAACCGACTTGAGCCAAGATTCAAATTCAGCGAACACTTCGTCCTTTGATGACAGAAAGATAGTCCATGTGTACCTGGAATAGTCATCAACAATAACAAAGACATAGGCATTCCCCCACGGATCCTTGTGCGCATAGGCCCACAAAGATCCATGTGGATTAGTTCCAGAGGACGAGTAGTGCTTACCTCTTTCTTTGACTTGAAGGAGGACCTTACATGCTTACCTTTGGTACAAGCATCACAAACTTCATTTCTCGTTGCTTTGATCTTAGGGAGACCGTTCACCAGTTCTTGTCTATGAAGTTTGGATTGGAGTGGAAGACTTGCATGTCCGAACCACTTATGCCATAGATCTATTGTCCCAGCAATGGACGACAACCATAGTTCCTTCTCAGGGATGAAAGCAGGATCAACTTTATAGACGTTGTTGTCGCAGATCCCTTTCAGTAGGATTTTCCCTGTACTTATACACTCAACATAACAATCATCAATAGTAAAAACTAACCTATTTTTCTTGTTTTGACAAGTTAAGCCACAAAAAAATCAAACCTGGGATTATTCACAAGTGTCACGTTATCCACAGTAATATGGTTAGAAAGCCTTACCTTACCAAGACCAAAAGCTTCTCCCTTACTCTTATTTCCAAAGGTAATTGAACCTCCGGAGGCTTGTTGAAGTGAGGTGAGCCATCCTTTGTTCCCTGACAGGTAACTTTAGCAAGCACTATCGAAATATCGGGAACCTTCCTCACTTCAGCCTGTATAGAAAGAGTTAGTTTTTACGAACACAGACAAGCTTAGGTTTTCTGGGTGTGGGAGCAGCATATTTGATTTCTGGAGGTTTAGCATTCATCTTCTCCCTAGAAGTACGAGCAATTTCTTCATTGTGTTTCTTCAAGAGGCACTCTTGTTTGTAGTGACCAGAGTGACCACAGTACCAACAGATTCTTTGACATTTTAGATCAACATACTTACTCTATCTAGGCCAAATTGATTTGTTAGAAATCCTAAAATGAAAATCAATATGATTGGAGTTACCGCTTTGAGATTGTTTCAACCAAATGGAATGAGCCTTCTGTCCATGGTACCAAGCCTTATTCCCATCAGTCGAATTTAAACAATCTTTGCAATTGTTCCTTCTCGAGGAACTTTCCCCTTTTTCTTGTCCTGGATGTTTTCCTTCGACTCCAGGACTTTTATACTTAGTGCCATCAACATGAATCTTAGGTTGATAACCAATTCCAAAGCGAGGTACTTCCTTTTTTTCTGTTTTCTTTTCATTCTTGGCCGCTACAAACACAATACCTTTTGGCTTTTCCTTCTGTTCCTCACTGAGTTTAGATAGATCACTAGACAGTTTTTCATTGCCTAGTTTTAACATTAGTGACTCGGACTCGAGTAAGGAGACAGAGGATTCTAAACACATGATCTTCTCAGTGAGTTTGGGACACTCATTGCAAGGACTTGGAGAAGAGGATGAGACTTTCTCAAGTTTGAACACTTTTTCTGCCTAACCTTTGTTTTCCTCGATTAAACTTGAGATCGACCCATCCTTTTCTTCAATCTGCTCACTGAAAAGACTATTCTCATGAACAAGTTTCTTAATAAAGAAAATTAAATTTTCTTTTGACTTACTTTTCAAGCTTGAGATGAGATCAAATTCATTTACCTCATCCTTGTGCAGACCACCTTTTGATTCATCAGTGTCTTCTATGGCCATTAAGCAGACATCCCTAGAGTGTGACGATTCTTCATCATCCGAGTCAGAGTCATCCCAGGTTGCGACCATTGCTTGCTTTCCTTCACGAGCCGGAGGAAGACATGCCTTTTTCTTTAAGCAGTTTTTGGCTAGATGTCCTTTGTTTTGACAGTGGTAACAAACGACATCCTTCATGTCTATGTTCCCTTCAGAGGAACTCAATGAGTCCTTGTTTCGAGACCATATATTCTTCATAGCTTTAGTGATGAGAGCCACATCTTCATCACCGTCCTCATCTTCATCTTCGACTTGAGATAAGTCAAAGGCACGTTCAACCTTCAAGGCAATGCTTTGAGCCTTCTCTTCTCCTTTCTTGATCATCTTGTGATTATAGACAGAGGCGTTGCTTTCAAGCTTGGCAACAACCTCTTCCATGGTGAGAGATTTGACGTCAGTTTGGGAGTAGAGAGCAAGAGCAATCGCATCCCACTGAGAGTTGAGGCCTTGCATGAAGTGGTGAGTAAGCTTCCAGTCTGGCATCTCTTCATCAAGGAACTCCAGTTGAACTACGATCCCCTGGAACCTGGAGTAGAATTCTTGAATGTGCTCACCCTTTCCTTGAGAAATTTGATCGTACTCCTTCATCAAGGAAAGAAATCTGTTTTTCTTGACATCTTCATTTCCATGATGGAGACGTCTTAAAGCATCCCAGATCTCATTGGCTGTTTTGTAGCCGATGATTTTCTTGAGATCCGTGGGGAGAAGAGCCATGTGAAGGATCTTCTTGGCTCTCCAATTCTTCTCCAGCTTCTTCCAGTCTTCATTCGTGTAGTCAACCTTTGGCTTAGGCTTTGTAGCATCCTTTTCATTTGGGATAGCCATGGGGCCAACTTCAATGATTCTCCATATCTGTCCATTTAGGGAACAGATGTGGGACTCGATTTGTTCCACCCACCAATCATATTCTCCGGCTTTCAAAATTAGAGGCTTCCAGAATGAATCTCCAATAGCATTGCTTGACGACATCTTTCCTGCAAAGTATTTAACAAAAACAATCTAGAGCACCAGGCTCTGATACCAATTGTTGGATCGTTAGAGTTACGTCTGAGGGAACAAAGGCTTTGTTCCCACAGAAGGTGCAGCAGAATAATATAGCAAGAAAGATAAAGTAACGAACTCACGATGTATAGTGGAAACTCTAATCAGTCAAATAACTAATCAAGGAAAAACCACTACCTTCAAGCTTCTCGCTTGAGAGGATTTTGAAGCGTCTACTTGTCTTATTGATTTCTTGTTCGATTACACTTGTAGCCTGGACTCCAAATCCTAGACTTCCCACCTAGATTTGAAACTCACTTCTACAACGGTGAATACGAACTCAACCCTCTAAGACTCACACACACTTCACTCTCCTTTCTCTTCTCAGTTTTAATGCTCAGAGTTCGTAGTCGTACATAGAAATGAATCCACACTCCTATTAATACAACTCGACTAACACAATCGTAACAAGATAAAAATATCTTTCTAAACTTGGTAACAAGTAGATATTAAATGATTTGAAGAATATTATCTTAACCGTCTATATTATATAAGGAAGGAATTCCTAAGATAACATAATCGGATAAAAATAAAATCTTCTCTCTCCAAATATATTATCTTAGGAAAGATTTCCTAAGATAACGCATTCAGATTCTCTCTCCACATCTTCATATCGGCGAGATCCTTCCAGCCGAAATCCTTCTTCCTTGACCCCGTGATCTTCCAAGATATTTCCCATAATCTTCACGTTGAATATCCTTCTTTCCATTCGCAGCTTGATTCTCGTTCGTCATTGATGTTCCTTGAGAGGTAACAAAGCATGTGGAGAAAGCTTTGTTCCCTCTGCAATCCTTCGCTGCAATGGTTCCCTGAGACAATTGAATTGTTCTTGAAACACTTGGTTACCAGATTAGTTGAATGTTTGTTAACATCAAAACCTAAGAAATTCAACACATATGTTCCAAAGCTAACCATTTAGAATTGGCAGACTCACAAGATTGGAGTTTTGAAACACCCTCTTGACCAAGAGCATTGTTGATGATCATAATAGCCTTATAGTTCTTCTCCATAGTTTATAGATCTTCTCGAGTCCTTTTTTTTATTTCTTCATGTTCTCAAGATCAGTGTTTTCAAGATCTCCAAGAGAAATGATTAGCCAGCATTGATAATCATTACTTTGATCAACCCATTTGATGAAGAGAGTCTTCAAGTGTTGATATTGAACATCAACAAGCAGAGGCGGCCTATTGAAGCTCAGTCCAATGTCAACGGTGTTTGTCATTGTTACCTGTAATTGTAAACCTGTGAGTAACACACAATCTAGAACAAACCTGCTCTGATACCAATTGTTGAATCGTGTGTGTTAGTACAAGGAATGGCATAACTGTTCCTTGGGCAGCGAAATAAAATGACTAATTAATAGAGTAACAAAAAACAACGTTCCTTAGAGAGGAAAACTCAATCAACCAACTAGTTGACTGAGAAAAACCTCTACCCTAGGTTTTTACCCTAGTAGGATTTCAAATGTGTACTTGTGTTATTATTACTGGTGTTACAATCGAGCAAGTCTTACCTCAATCTAGTTCACTCCTAGATATCTAGAATTATGCGTGTAACACTCCTAATAACACCTAAGACACCCAAAACCCTATCAAGTACTCAATTCACCAAAGCTTCGTACTTGCAAGTGTTATTCTTCTTTTTCTTCTTCGAATTCTGAATCTCCTTGGAAATGCTTGTTGCTGCGTCAACTATGATAGTTGATTCTTCTCATATATATATATATATATAGCCTTCTAAATACTCTTCTGATTTACCCTAGTGTCAACTACTAAACTATATTTACGCAATCATTTCTAACTACCAAATCTTTATTAATCTTGTTCCTTGCGGTCCAAACCTCTTTTGAAGATTTCTTTCCAAGAATAGAATTCCTTCATAAGTTTGCAGTATGTGTCTCTTCGTTCCTTGGCGATGTTCCCTTGTTTTGTTCTTCTCTTCAATGTGCGTATCAACTCTTAGTTTGGCTCAAACACATTGTTCCATTGTTGACTTTGTTGTTCCTTGCATACTCTGTTTTGTCTCTTCACATGGTTTTCATCATTCCATGTTTTACTCGTTATTCCTGAAACTCAAAGTCATAATGCAAACCATCAAGTGAGATAGTGTTTATCATCATTAAAACTAGAGGAAACATCATCGTTCCAACAACCATCATATACGAAAACACATTTGCAACTAACATCATCATTAACACATCCCTTATATAATACAAGAGGACATTATCACAAACAAAGCAGGCAAAAATTTAATTAAGTTGTTACCTGACACCAATTTGATCTGATGTTTGAAGCTTATCTACTGCTTCTTTAGCAGCCTTAACTGATTACTTGTTCATGCCAATCTGAGAACCAAAACGCCTCTGCAGTAGGCATACCATTTACTGTACGTCACTTGTTTTTCTTGACAACAAGCTACATAGAGGCATGCAACCAAGATTACATCATGATTTCTTCCTTTGCTACTCTTCTGATCTTCTGCTTTCTTATAGATCTCGTTGGCTCGATACTTGATATGGAATTTAGTTGAACACACAATTATAGATAATATGAATTGATGTAACTACTAGTAGCTAGGCGATCTTATAGCAAGTGTCTAATTAATTTAGATACATGTTTTGGGGCGAAAAGATCGAACCGACCTGAATTGCCTTAAGAAGGGCAACTAGATAATAATGAGATTGCAATATCTAAATAATCCAAATCAACTAGTTATTATACGAGACAAGATTAAATGGATATGGAAATAGGCTTATCTCCCTCTAGAGAGAAGCTTATCGAGTGAATTTGTTGCCGGAAAGACTTAGCCGTCGGTTGTTTTAAAAGTAAGAACGAAAGTTAGAACTGAGAGAATTGATAGTGAAAGCTAGGGAAATCTGATTGTATTCGAGAATAATCGTGTGTGTGCCAAAAACCCTATGAATCTATTATTTATACATGATTTATGAAGTAAACTAATCTAGCCGTTCTCTTTCGGGATTCGCGGGAGCCGTCGAACTGTCTTCCGAGATTCTTGTCAACGTCTTTCTTCCTTAGGCTCATCCCACCTTGTTCTCGCCGAGTATGTTGATCTTGTTATCGAGACCATGGGCTAACCAAATTGGGCTTCAAATATCTTGGCCCAACAATTGCCCCAAGATCAAAATGGACCAGAAGAGGAACGGTTTTTGGGGCGGTTTGATCTTCCTTCTCCACAATCTTTCTCTGCCGATTCTTCTACAGTCGTTGAACTGACGTGGCATCTCGTGATTGGCCCAGCGGTTTGACCATGGGTAAGGCGGTTTGCTTCTTTAAATTACCATCAATTACCTCTCTTTCCACTGCAGCGCTTCATGTCTTATCAAGGTAATTTCTCTCTCTTTTTCCAAATTTTCATCATCTTCTTCCCTACTCCTTTCATGGCGTTATCCAGATCGAGAAAGGGAAAAGCTATTACGAGCGATTCGAGTGAGGAAGGCGATACCTTTGTGCCCTTGAAACTCCTAAACCCAGAAGATTCCTTATATAGAACCCTAACCCAGCCTGAACTTTATAGGATTTTAGAGGTCGGGGGGTTTCCCAAGGGCACTGTAGCATGTCTCCCTTCTCCTTGTGAGCGAGCAAACTGGTATAACGAAGGTTGGGTATGTTTCTTTGAATATCCCTTCAAAATCAGCCATTCCTTTTCGTTTTCTCATCTTGTCCGAAACTTCTTGGCCGTGTTAAATCTTGTGCCTTGCCAAGTCATGCCCCACACATGGCGCTTTCTCATGGTAATTGATCTTTTAACTGCGAATGTAGATGTGGAATTTGATTTTGATGCTTTATGGTATTCTTTAGGGGTGTTCATCCGGTCCGGTCTTGGACTGGATTGGACCGGATTTAATTTTAAAAAATAAAAAAATTAAATTCTTATTTAAAATCTATAAAAAAATATCTAAAAAAATATTTATAAAACATATATACTCCTAACTTATTAAATTTAAAAAAATATCTACAACAAAAATACATATAAATCTCTAAAAAAATATATAAAACATATAAATTACAAAAAAAATATTTTTTTTTAAAATTCCGGTCTTCCGGTCCGGACCGGAAACCGATTTTGGGGAAATGGTGGACCGGAGACCGGACCGGAATTTTATCGGTCCGGTCCGGTCCAGTCATTTCCGGTCCGGTCCGGTCCGAAAATCCGGTCCGGTCCACCCATGAACACCCCTAGTATTCTTACTACCTGAGTAGTCGTGGCTCTTCAAGGTTTCAATTACGTCTTCGTCGGGGTAGAAATCCCATAGCCTTGAATCTAGATGTTAATGACCGTGGATGGAGATCCCGGTTTTTCTTTGTAGAACGTAGGTCCCTTGAGAGGGGTATCGACTGCTCCTTCCTCCTCTCCAACTGGAGAAAGACATGTATTATGTTTGTCTCATTTCCGGTCTGCTTGTCGGATAATTTCTAAAACTTTTCTTACATGTATTTGTTGCAGCACCTAATCCAGGGGAACCCGAACGATTCAAAGCTGTGACTGCTACTTTGCTTGCCCTTCCTGAAGCAGAAAGATCCTTTAGGAACGTCAGTTTTCTACTACTTGAACCCGTTGACAAGTCGACCCCCTCGACATCTGTGACCAAAGGCACATGTTCGTTCCTATAGGTATGCGTTTGGTTGGTTTTTAGGGTCTTTCTTTGCTTACTCTGTTGCTTTATGTTGTCAGCGTCGAAAGGTGGAAGGTCTAGCGCGCGTTTGTCTGGAAAAAGTCATCTGGAACAAAGACTGTCAGCTGCTAAGGCATCGTCTTCGGCGAAGGCCCCAACTAGGGTTCCTCTGTCTACTTGAGTCATTGCTCTGGATTCTCCTTCGTCAAAAACATCTGGGGCTAAAAGGAAGGCGACGAACGCTTTGAATCCTTCGCCAGGCATGTTAAAGGAGAGATCGGCAAGCGATTTGCTCCGTTTTATGGACCTGGAAGCCAAGAGCGAAATCGACGACCTTCATTCCAGCGATTGTATGGATGAAGTTGCAGTTGGTGCTTGGAAGGTGAGTAAGATAATATAATTTTTAATTTTGAAACTGAATTACATGACGCTTCAAATGTAGGCTTTCCAGTACTCCATGGTCGCCCTTTCGACTATTCAAGAATTAAGCGACAGAGCGGATAAACGAATTGCTCAAGCAAAGGAGCAGCTGAAGGCTTCTGAAGACCATGTGAAAGCTCTTGAAAGAGAGATGTCGTCGTCTAAGGAGAAATTCAAGGCCCATCTTGAGGAAGTGAAGGCTGAGGCCGAGAAGCTTCATGAACAAGACGCTCGTACGGCTGGTGATGTGGGGGTGTATTACTGCCTCAAATCTCGTATTGAAATGATGGGGAGTATGCTGCTGGCGCCCACGTCGAATGGAAGATTGAGGATGCGAAGGCCGACATGGACCTCTTGTACCCCAATGGCAACCCTGGAGACAACCTGTTCAAGTTGGTCGGCCTGGGAGAAGAGGATCAAAGGGAGGAGGCCGATCCTGAGCCAACTGAAGAGGTTGTTGAGGACGCATCGAAGGTTGGCCCTGAGGTGACCACGGGTAAGGAAATCATTCCTGCAGACGTCAATGAGAAGTCGGGTGAATCTTAGTCAAGTGTAATGAAGTTGTGTGTGAAGTCTTGTGAAAATTCTGTTTTTAGGAGTTTAAGTGACATGTTGTGCTCCATCGTGGAGATGGGATGGATAATGTTTTGGCGACCCATCCACCATCGCGGGTCGCGTTCTTTGTGGAATGCTTTTATGCTTGCATACCTTGTGTTTGTTTCGTGTGCTTCTTGCAAGTGGGCTTGTCAATCGCGCCTTGGCCATGACGCGAAATGTTTGGTCGTGATGAACTGTAATGATAAATGTTAATATGGCATGCTCTGTCCATCCAGGGAAGGGTTGTTTGTAATATAGGGTAAAGACGAGTACCTTGGATAGGACAAATCTTATAAATAGAGCATTTGTAGTGTTTTGTTTCTCCATTCCCTGTGTGTCGATTGACTTGTGTATTGTAAGCACTTTTTGTATATGATAAGGATATCTATTAGAGCTTGAATGTCATGTCTGCCTTCGAGGCCTCTTGTTCCTATTCAAATTGTTTTAAAAGTCCAAGAAAGAAAACGGTCTTGGGGTGACCGTTGGGGGTTGATCCAACGGCCCTATGATGCTTAAGTCAGCAACATAGTTCAAACAAGCGTAATCGAATAGATCTAAACAAAACATGAAGGAGAGAAAAGTTCAGAAGTGATACAACTTTAAGTGGGTTGCGTTCCAACTCTTTGGGAATTGGTTGTCCGTCTTTGGTTTCTAGTCGGTATGCTCCTTGTCCGACGATCTCTTTGATGATGTAGGGTCCTTCCCACTGAGGTGCCAGCTTTCCGTCGGCGGGGTCCTTGGTGTTCTGGAACGTCTTCCTTAGGACCCAGTCTCCTAACTTGAAGACTTTAACACAAACGTTTTTGTTATAGCTCCTGGCGACTTGTTGTTGGTATTGGACCATTCAAATCCTGGCTTTTTCTCTGGTCTCACTTATGGTATCAAGATTGTGAGTCAACTCGACGTTGTTTTGTTCTGGGGTTTATAGTCCATATCTAGCAGTTGGGACGAGTAGCTTAGTAGGGATGACCGCCTCGCTTCCGTAGACCAATGAGAAGGGACTCTGTCCGGTTGCGTTCTTCGGTGTTGTTCTATCAGACCATAGTATCAAGGGGAGTTCGTCGGCCCACTTGCCTTTTGCCCCCGTGAGGCATTTTTTGAGGTTGTTGATGATGATCTTATTGTTGGACTCCGCTTGACCATTGGATTGTGGATATCTTGGCGTGGACGTGATTAGTGTGATCTTCCATTGCTTGCAAAAAGATCGTGTCTTGCTACCAATGAATTGGGAGCCATTGTCGCATATGATTTCTGAAGGGATGCCAAATCTGCATAGAATATTGCATTTTATAAATGAGATGACGTATTTTTCTTTTACCTCTCGATATGCTTCGGCTTCTATCCACTTAGAAAAATAGTCAGTCATGACCAGGAAGAAGACGCGTTGTCCTGATGCTGGTGGTAATTTCCCGACAATGTCCATTCCTCATTGCATGAAAGGCCAAGGTGCTAGAGTCGGGTGGAGCATCTCCTATGGCTGGTGTGTGACGGGTGCGTGTCATTGGCAAGCGTCGCACTTTCTGACGTAGTCGGTCGCGTCTTTGTTCATTGTAGGCCAGTAGTAGCCCGTTCTGAGGGTTTTGCCGGATAGGCTATGTCCTCCGATATGGTTTCCACATTCTCCGTCGTGTAAGGATTATAAGATGCATCTCACCTCGATTGTTTTCAGGCAGCACATGTATAGGCATGTGACAGATCGCTTAAATAGAACATTATCTTTTAAATCAAATGTTACGGCTTATACATTAAGTCTTTTAGCTTCTGTCTTGTCTGTTAGGAGTATTCCATCTTTGAGCCACTTAATGTAGGGCGTGGTCCAATCATCTTGGTCGCCTACTAGGTCTTCTCCTGTATGGTCGCCTACTTCCGCTGAAACGACTTCTTCCAAGGGCAGTTCGCTCACCATTTGAGTGTCATCTTGACTGGTTGTTTTGAAGATTTTGGGGACGGCTGGTGTGGTGATGTGTTCCAATAGGATGATGCGGAAGTCGTCGGGATGTAGGGCGGAACCAAGATTTGCTAGAGTGTCGGCTTGTGTGTTGAGGTCACATGGGACTTGTCGGATGGTGAAGTTCTGGAAATTGCTTGCTAATTTCTTAACGACATCCAGATATGCCATCATTCTGCCGTCTTTAGCGGCGTAAGAGCCTTGTACTTGATTGACGATCAGGAGGGAATCAGATATGAGGGCTTCATATTCTTCTTCATTGTTAGTCGCGTGCCACCCGCATCTCATGGCTTGGGCTATGTGGTCCCCTTGTGGCGATTTTAGTACGACACCTAGGCCGACTCCTCTTACGTTCGATACTCCGTTTGTGTGGAGTTGCCACGTGCCCCGGTCCTCTTTAGTTTTCAACTGTTCTACCTCCTTCATGGCTTCTTGTTCCAATAAAGGACTGAAATCGGCCACAAAGTCGGCCAAAGCCTGAGATTTGATCGCCGTTCTTGGCTCACACTCGATGTCAAATCCGCTAAGGTGTATAGCCCATTTAGCCATTCGTCATGTAAATTCTGGTTTCCTCATGATGGCTTTCATGGGATGGTTAGTCCTTACAATAATAGCATGTGATTCGAAGTAGGGTCTTAACTTGTTTGAGGCCATAACTGTAACACCCCCAAATAACCTCTTGAAAGTATTACCACCAGTGACCTCAGACGTACTGTCCGATGTCACCCAAGGCTTTTCCAGTTGATATAAATCATCAAACCACAGTCATAATACAAAATATCATAACTTTCATTAAAACCAAAGTCTCAGAATTACAACATAATTCCAAATACAACAAAATACATTAGAAATACATAATCAGAATCATTACAACGGAAGGCAAAACATATTTAACACAGCGGAAGTCTTGTAAACAAAGCGACAAAATAACTTGTCAAAACACCGTTCATCTTCATAGTCGTTCTAGCCTTCACGGAACAGCAACATACCTGATGTGCCGAATCGAACGGATGACACCAGCCAACCATGCAAGGGAATAATTACGGTTGGTTAGTCTAATGAAAGACTACGCAAGGGTACAAAGCAGAGTGGTTCAAAGTAGTTGTATTAGGTTAAACTCATCGCTCCTCGAATCACAACCGATAACGATAGTCAATCACCATACTTCTACTGAATACATGAAAAGGCATGATCAAGAGAAGATTCTGGAGACCGAGTCTCACAGCAATCAATCCCAAAAGAAGACTCCAAATGAAATGAGTCTTATAGGAAACATGACAAATGTTGGGAAACTTAATTAATCAAAGAATCACAGTATCGCATACGAGCGATTTAAAAGTTAAGACGAGATTTCCTAGTTGCACTATCGCCTAGCTGCACTACTCGCCCAAGGGTATATTAATTATGTGCGACAACAGCACTTATCTCATTTAATTCCAAAACGATCATCACGTTATAAGCTTTTAAATCTCCCCACAAGAGATATCGAATCTCCTCACAAGAGATATCAGATCTCCTCACAAGAGATATCGGATCTCCTCACAAGAGATACCAGAGGGAATAAATCCCAAAAGATTTGGCACTAGCTAAGTGCACCACCCTGAGTAAGGGCATGGTCATGACCTTAGAGAGTACTGGGGGAAAATCCACCAAGTACAAGTTATAAAGAAACAGCTAAACCCCCACAAGGTACATAGCGTTCCTACGAATACTCGTGCTAACTAAACAGTTCAACACAGTAATAATCCACATCACAGCCATCAAGGCCAACATCAAAAACATATATATATACTAGCGTTGTTCTAACATAATATAATATCATGTTTTATTCACATATATAATAGCGTTGTTCTAACAGATATACAACCTATTATAATATCATCTTTTTAATCATATCATTTAACAAAACTTTTCCCAACGCAAACAGTAAATCATCCCAAATTAATTAACAACTAAACAATTGATAATTAATTGAAATATGGAATGATGAGCAAGAGCGAACCGCCACTTGCCTTAGATCCGCCGAACATGAACAACGGGCTCCTGGGTCTGAAACTGGGACATATCTTGGATAATAAATCCCTAAGGAACGCCCCATAACGAGACCCTAAGTTAGATTCAATATCCACATAATTGAATCTAAAAGAATACGAAAAGAATCGAAGGAGCCGAGCCTCGCCCAAAGCCAAACACCCAAGAACACACACTCGGACAAGGCTCGCCGCGGGTGCGGTGGAGCGCTTGCCGCGGGGTGCGGTGACGACACAGAGCGAGCTCTCGCGACAGAAGTTCAGCAAACTCACCCTTAAATCGATTCGTTCGACTTCGATTTGTTCTTGGTTTGATCTCTCAACACCTTAGACCTTCTAATACCACTAGAGGTACCCTTCTTAACTCAAGGAACACTCCGATGAGAGCTTGGAACAAGCTGGAAATGGTGAAAATAGAGGAAAAATAGAGGAAGGAGACGTAGCTTCACGTCCTCTGATATCGATCCCTTTTATAGCCCCAAATCGAGCCTCCTCAGGGGGAACAAGAAAGGGGACAAACCGGGAACAAAAACCCACAAGTGGAGCCACTTGCTCCTGTAGAGGGAAGACGATAATGTCGAAGAAAATATCCCACCGCGGGGTGCTATGGCGTGACCGCTGGGTGCGGTGGCATCTCTGTTGCCGCCCCAGATTTGGCCTTCGCCGCGGGTGCGGCCACTTAACCGCGGGGTGCGGTCAAGGCCATTCTTCACCCTTTTTGACCGTTTTGACTTTGGGTTAATCTTCTTAACCCCGGGTTGAATATATTCGTACTCGAACGACTATTTAACCTTGAACATATGTCAACTGTATTTTATATTACTCAGAAAAATATTACATAGATCAAACATATTACCGAATGTCTGAACTTCTCTGAATTTAATCTGACTTGTAATACGGGAGTTGGAAAAATTCCAAATTATCCTTAAAATATCTGGGATATTACAATAACTAACTTGTACCTTGTCTCGGCAGGAAGTAGGGAACGACTCATGTAGTAGACCGGTGATTGTTTGTCGTCCTCTTCTCTTGTCAGGACTGCGCTGACGGATGATTCTGATACGGACAGGTACAGTAGTAATGGCTCATCGTCTTTTGGTTTGGCCAGCAGGAGGGGACTCGCCAGATACGTCTTTAAATCTTGGAAGGTTTGCTCATGTGTTGCTGTCCAATCGAACGACTTGTTCTTGTTTAGGGCTTCGTAAAAGAATTTGCATTTATCCGAAGACTTTGATATGAATATGTTCAATGCCGCTATTCGTCCTGTCAATTTCTGGACGTCTTTGACACATCGGGGGGACCTCAGGTTGACGATAGCCTTGATCTGGTCTGGACAAGCCTAGATTCCCCTTTGCGTCACCATGTATCCCAAGAATTTTCCTGAAGACACTCCGAAAGAGCATTTAGTCGGGTTTAGTTTCATGTTGTATCTTGTAAATACCTCGAATGCTTCTTTCAGGTGTTCAATGTGGTCCCTTGCCGCTTTGGACTTGAAAAGCATGTCATCGATGTAAACCTCCATGGTGTCCCTGATCTAGTCTTTGAACATTCTGTTCACCAGCCTCTGATATGTAGCCCCTGCGTTTTTCAATCCAAAAGGCACACTAGTAGAAAAAACCCTTTTAGAGGCGGGCGTTTTGACACTTATTGAGGCGGATACCGTACGCAGCAAGTGAGGGGGCTGCAACAAGTGGGACACTTTTTGAGGCGGGCATTTTACGCCTCTAAAAGGTACTTATTGAGGCGGGCATTCTATGCCCGCCTCAACAAGTCCCTCACTTCGGCAACAAAGTGAGGCACTTTTAGAGGCGGGTCTATGGATGCTCGCCTCTAAAAGCCACTTGTTGAGGCGGGCCTATTGAGGCCCGCCTCAACAAGTCTTTTTTAAAATAAAAAAAAATTGGGATCCCGGTTTTTTAGAGGCGGGCCTATGGAGGCCCGCCTCTAAAAGCCACTTGTTGAGGCGGGCCTATGGAGGCCCGCCTCAACAAGTCTCTTTTTTTTAAGAAAAAATTAAAATTCGGGACCTCGGTTTTTTGTAATACCAGGGTCCCATTTGTTTTTTTTTTAAAAAAAAATTAACTCAAATGGATACACAATGTCGACATTTGCTTTAGTGCAAACAAGATCGTATCAACCAGCTCAAATGGATAAACAATCAGCTCAAATAAGATACATTCATCTGAACTGTTCCAATGGTTTTTTATAGAATTATCAGCCCTGTTTTATCAAGATAAATAAAAGGAAAAGAAGAGGTAAATGCAAATCTGTTTCATATTTTAAAGAAATCCTGCAAATTGATAGTTCGAGGTCAGAATTTTCCTTATGGGATCATCAGTACAAACATGTGAAGATATCTAGCTAATATGACTTACAGAAACATGAACACAGTCTTCACGCAAGAAGTCAAGAGCATGTGGATGGTCAAGATCAACAGCCTGAGAAACATCAATGACGTGCAAGTGACCCTGCCTAAAAATAATTGAATTTCAGTCTAATACCGCTAAAAGTCTTGTTCTACATATAGTACCCAAAAATAGGCATTGGCTATATTTTCTTCCTTTTTTCCCGGATCTGAAGGTTAACTTCTGAAAAAGACTAGTTTTGAATCCCAACAAAAGGGGCATCAACTAGCTAATTACCTCATAGTACAATATGTTGTACTCGCTGAGATCTCCATGTACCAACTTGCACTTTTGATACAATGTCCGCATTGCTATAATAATCTGGAAAATGCATTATAACACTGAATGAGTCAAAAGAAATTAAAATAAAGGCAGAAATTGAACTGTTGATATTTTCTTATAGCCTAACTACAATAATCTCTCATTATTGAACTGATGTGTTCCCAACTTATATATCACCTTTACATAAGAAGTTCGAACCATTTGCTTACTAACCAAATCATGACAAACAATTCCAAATCCAACCACAATTTTATCTTGGAATTTCGTATATCATTTTCTCATATTTATTTATTTTGAACATTATATTTGAACCAGATGAGAAAAATAAATTGCAAAGAACAATTCTGATGGATTTCCAATGAACAAACCCAGGCAACATCTAATAGAATAGCAGAAACATTATAATGTTAACATTAGAAATGATGATTCATGTAAGCTATTGTCATATAAAACCAGTAAAAAATCTGCATACGCAAATGAATTCTCCATTTGTCCAAGGGATATACAGTATGCCGAGCTAGATATCATCACTACCACCAGCACAATCAAAGGATAGAAGAACAAACCTCGAAATAACCTTCACGTAACTTGTCTAGTGATAATGCAACATCCTTAAGTCTAGGTGCCGCCCATCCTGCTTTACCTGAATCACAAAAGAATTCACTAACGTCAAAATGTACACAATTGGGCGCAGGCCTAAACACTCGAAATGCGAAATTCAAACTAACATTCCCATTCCATCATAACACCAAAGACAAGAGAAGTCACCACATAACAATCAATGCTTACATTATCATGTACGAGTCAAGCATAGAAAACCTACTTCTGAATATTAAATATAAATCCATGATTACCTACGGATCTGGGGATGCAACTGGAGCAGAGTCGACGATGCAGCCCTTGATCCTGACCGTCAGTGAAGGATCCTGCTTCTGAATATTGTCTAGGATGACTCCATATCTGCAGGAAAAAAATGAACAATCCAAATTTTTAATAAGATTCTTGGTAAGCGATCGATATTATATCAGCACAATCAACGAGGAGGAGAAAGTCAGCTCACGTTAACCACCCCACAAGTGCCATAACTGCTAAAGAAGTGCCAATCGAACTATATGCAGTAATATGGAAATAATATTAGCATACAAGACACTTGTGGGACTATTAAGTGAGATATGTCTTTCTTATAACAGGTGGCAAAGCCCCATTTAGGAGCACATTTTATTCGGATTGATCATATAATACATAATTACCTTGGTTTTGCAATTCTTGAACCCATTTTAATAAGTGATCATATAACCCGTTTTAATAAGCCATCAATATCAGACAGGGGAAGGTCATAGAAAAGAGAGCAATTCAACTAGCAAATAAAATGAAACTTTTTTATAAGAACCATGCAGTTCTATTTTCTAGGGATTCTACTGGATTATGAAAGTTCTATATCGGCATAAATTCAAAGGCAACAACATGGGAAATCATGTTGGAAAATGAATCTTACATTCGTTTTTGCTTGAGGACTCTCATAGCTCGTGCCTTCACATCATCTTGAGCAGGACCAGGTCGTGTTGTCTTGATCTGTTCTTTGTATCGCGCAAGTTCAGAGTCAAGCCTTTTAATCTTCTCATCCACATTTTCCCCTCGTTTACTAATCTGATATAGAAAAAACCCCAATTTTAAATTGTAGAAAGATAGTAGAAACGATCATATTTGCAGTAATGCAAAAAGCGTATACTTTTGTTCAATAACTATCTAACTAAATCTACTTATAACAACTTCTGACCAATTTTCAGCCCCAAAATTTCTAAACCCTAATCAAAAGCAGCCGTTCATTAAAATCCCAAAACCTAGCCAAAATACCACCTTCCCAAATTCTCGAAACCCTAATTTAGGTTACCAGAATAAAACACGGATCTCATCCAAGAAATCAATAAACCAATTCAAAGCATTTACACATTAAGGATGTTAAGAACAAAATCAAGAGATGGAGAATTACTCGATCAATAGCATCTCCAATGGAAGGAGGTGGGTCTTTCTGTTTCTTAACACCGAAAACGAGGCTGTCGACGAAACAGGACTGAGGTCAAAAGTAAAAAAATATACTTAAAATTCGAATTGCACAAATCTAAATCAAATAAGACGTTGTTGTAGATCTAAAGCAACAATTGCACAAGGATTCTAAAGTAACACTTACACAAATCGAAAGCAATTGATCAAAGGGGCGAAGTGCTTATCGGAAGTGAGAATCGCCGGATTGAGACCACCGGATTGAGGCCGAGGAGAAGCGAGAAGAGCCAGAGAGACCACCAGAGACCCGCGACGAGCCGGAGAAGCCGCGACACGACGGAGAAGCCGTGACGAGCCGGAGTTGGAGAGGGGCGAGCGAGTTCGAGAGGGGCGAGGCGAGGCTAGGGCTACTGAGAGGTATCGGGATGAAAGAAAATAAAAGAGGGAGAGAGAAAGAAAATAAAAGAGCTAGAGAGAAAGAAAAACACATTTGTTGAGGCGGGCATATGGAGGCCCGCCTCAATAAAACTTAATAGAGGCGGACATTTTCGCCCGCCTCAATTACGTACAATTAGAGGCGGGTCTAACATTGGCCCGCCTCTAATACTTTAGCGGTATTAATTTTTTGGAAATTTTTTGAGGCGTATAAATTTTTGCCCGCCTCAATAGAATTTTTTGAGGCGTATAAAATAATTATCCGCCTCAAAAACCTGAAAAACTGATTGCGTAGGACGTTGTTGAGGCGTTTTGTTATAGGCCCGCCTCTAAAAGGGCGCCTCAACAAGTGTTTTTTCCACTAGTGGCATGAATTTGTAGCAGTATGTACCTTGGCTTGTTATGAAGGTTGTTTTTTCTTGGTCGTCGGGGTCCATGAGAATTTGGTTGTATCCACTGAACGCGTCCATGAATGTTAACATTTCGTGTCCGGCGGTCACGTCAACCATGGCGTCGATATGTGGTAATGGGAAGGAGTCTTTTGGACATGCCTTGTTCAGGTCTGTGAAGTCGATGCATACTCTCCATTTCTCATTCTTCTTTTGAACCACAATGATGTTTGCTAGCCAGTCGGGTTATTTGACTTCCCTTATTTTACTTGTCTCGAGTAAGTTCTTGACCTCGCCGTCCACGATTTTATTGCGTTCGGGTGCGAACTTTCTCTTTTTTTGCTTGACCGGAGGATATGTGGGATCTACATTTAATTTGTGAGTAATAACGTCTGGGGAGATCCCCACCATGTCTTTGTGCGACCAGGCAAAACAATCAGAGTTGGATAGTAAAAAGGAAATTACATCTGATCTGGTCGAATCGTTCAGATCCGATCCGACCCTTACCGTTTGTGTTGGCTTTGAAGGATCCAACGCGATCTCATCAAGTTGTTCCATATCTGGTTTGATGTATCGCATGGTTCCCTCGCCACACTGTGATTGCTATGCAAAGGACTTGTCGACTGCCCCTTTCATTGAAGTGACATAGCATTCCTTAGCAGCCCGTTGGTCGCCTCTTATTTCTTGTACCCCCCACTTAGTTGGGAATTTTATGGTCTGGTGGTAAGTGGAAGGTACAACTTTCATGGCGTGAATCCAGGGTCTGCCGAGGATTGCATTGTATGGGGATGGGCAGTCGAGTATTAAAAACTTTACCTGTAGGGTGATTCCACCGGCGTATGTAGCCAACATGATTTCACCTTGGGTATATTTAACTTCCCCGTTGAATCCTACCAGCGGGGTAGAGTTTCTAGTTAGGTCGTCCTCGCTTAAACCCATACCCTTTAAGTCATCGAGTGTCAACAAGTTGGTGGAGCTACCTGTGTCGATTAGAACGCGACGGATAAGGCAGTTACTAATTGAAGAGAGATTTCCAAACCGTCGTGGTGGTCGCCCAATTCTTGGGCTTCTGAGTCGTCGAAAGTGATGGCGGGGGTGTTGGCGATTTGCGATTGTCTCGCCTCCGCCCGATGCGGCCTCGCCTTTACTTTCTCGGGCGTACCTTTTGGCGGCCGAGTAGGTGTTTCCACACACGTCCGACCCTCCTGAAATGGTGTTAACAATTTTAGTGGGAACTGGAGAAGACGGCTTGTCAAACGTTACCTGGTCCCTTCGATCGAGGGTCATTTTGGCTTTGTCAGATATGATGTCGCGTAATAGCCTCTACGTGAGGAGCCTTGCGACTTCCTTACGAAGGGTGATACATTCATCTGTCGAGTGCCCGTGGTCTCCGTGGAACTCACACCACCGGTTCATGTCCTTCTTTACGTCCGGGTTGTCGCTCTTCCGAGGCCACCTTACTTATTTTCCATACCTGTGGAAACTCTTTACGAGCTCCGACACGAAGATGTTGAAGTTGTAAGAGTGGAGCTTTGGAGGGAGAGCGGGGTTGTTCTTCCAATCCTGGTTCCTGTCATAAGAATTGTTTACCTCATTGGGGTCGCTTCGCCCCTTGGGATAAGGTTGGTGCCGTCAGTCGCGTCGATGATCCGAAGATGTTCTTCGATCGACTCGATCGGGGATCTTGTTTGCTTTTGAAGGCTCTTAATCTTCTTCAAGTCTGACTTGTGCCATGGTTCTGGCTTGTACATCTTCAAAGCTCCGACACAGATATTTGGTCAGTTCGCGGTAGTGCTCACTACCTCTGATCAAACCTCGGCGAAATGCTTCGATTGATGTTGGGACGTCGCAATGTGGGATCGCGACCTTCTCTTTGTTGTACCTGTTAAGATAATCCCTTAGAGGTCCGCCATACCTTTGCACGATCCTGTACAGATCGCTTGATTGCTTTTCTAATCGTCGACTGCTAGCAAATTGAACATTGAACGAATTGATCAAGTCAGCGAAGGAAGCGATGGAGCCTTGCGGTAAATGCATAAGCCATGTCAGTGCAGGTCCCGCGAGGGTCGTGCCAAAGCTTTTGCACATGACTGCCTCGCGGTTCCCTCTTGGGATCGAAATTGTCATTAATTTTTGCTTGTAAATTGAGACGTGATCGTCGGGGTCCCTAGTCCCATGTTAGTTGGGCATGTTGGGGACGTGGAACTTTTTAGGAATCTTGAGCGTGCAATCGCCTCTGCGAAAGGCGAATCTTCATATCTGTCGATTGCTTCTTTCTCGATTGGTTGAGGGATTCCCGGGATCCGTGTGATGCGATCATCCAGATTCTTTATATGCTCATTGATAGCTTGCTGTATGAGGGCCTGGAGATCGGCCGGAGCGGTGGCCTGTGGAGGAATTACTCGAGCTTCTGGGGGCTCGGTCACAAAATTTGGTATGTTAGTCATAACGAAAGTGATTGGAGGAGTCTGAAACATACCAATGGGTTGGGAAGCGTTGGTCACTGCCGCGGGTGTCGTGGCTGACCCATCCAGGTCGAGTCGTGTTGAAAGTCCTTCCGTGTTGATCGTGCGTCTTGAGCCTCTAGGGGCCGACGTGGCCGAGTTTACCTGCGATCTTAAAAAATCATTTTCACGGGTCAGTCGAGCAATTTCAGATTCAGATTGAGCACTTAGCGTTTCAGTCTTGGCACGTTGTTGAGCTAGTTCCTTCTGGAGGACGTTCATGGTTTTTGCGAGCTCTTGGATCTGAGAGTCCACGACTGGTTGTTCGTTGACATCTCCAGCTTGATTCGCGACTTGAGCATTAGCTTGGACTTGATCTTCAACGAGGACCATGGGGTCTCCGGCGTTGGCCATGATGAGATGAAAGTTGAATTGGTGATTGGATCGCTAATTGACTAGAGGCCCCATGGTGGGCACCAAATTGTTTTGGGGCGAAAAGATCGAACCGACCTGAATCGCCTTAAGAAGGGCAACTAGACAATAATGAGATTGCAATATCTAAATAATCCAAATCAACTAGTTATTATACGAGACAAGATTAAACGAATATGGAATTAGGCTTATCTCTCTCTAGAGAGAAGCTTATCGAGTGAATCTGTTGCCGGAAAGACTTAGCCGTCGGTCGTTTTAAAAGTAAGAACGAAAGTTATAACTGAGAGTGAAAGCTAGGGAAATCTGATTGTATTCGAGAATAATCGTGTGTGTGCCAAAAACCCTATGAATCTAGTATTTATACATGATTTATGAAGTAAACTAATCTAGCCGTTCTCTTACGGGATTCGCGAGAGCCGTCGAACTGTCTTCCGAGATTCTTGTCAACGTCTTTCTTCCTTAGGCTCATCCCACCTTGTTCTCGCCGAGTCTGTTGATCTTGTTATCGAGATCATGGGCTAACCAAATTGGGCTTCAAATATCTTGGCCCAACAATACCTTTATAGTTGCAGTGAGACCAAGCATGTAAAAGGACAAAAAATGGGCTAAGAGGATTAATTTGTTGTAGTTAGCATTAATATATTAGTATAGGGAACATGCGAAGTACAAAATGGCGGGAAATTAGATGTTACCTATCAACCATATTGGTGATGGTGTTGAAGCCGGCGAGAAGAGACGAGTGTTGGGAGCCTGGGCCGCGGTTATGGAGCTTGTTCCTGGGAAGAAATGTGATAGGGGTTGTCGTGACACCTAAACAAAATAATCCTTAAAACCTAACTAAGTAGAATAGACAAGCAAGGGTCGAATTCCACAGGGAGGAGTTATCTTTCTTAATGCAAAGTAGTATGCCAAAGTAACAAAGGGGGTTTGTTGGTTTGATTACAAGTAAACAAAGTAAATCAAAAGCAAAGGGTTGTAATCAATTGGGAAAAAGTACTTAGCCAGACAAATATCCACCATTCATTTGATTGATTGATCCTAGATTATTTCTATTCCTTCCTATGAATATTCATGTCCCTATTCTGAAATAGTTACCAGTCCAACTAGTCCTGGTAACTCTAACTATCGAACGCACAAAAAACTATCAAGATTTAGAACAATAGCAGCAAGAAGCATATGAATTAACCAGGATACATGCAACACCACAACTCGTAGCATTTAACACATAATCAATTCTCTTCACAATAAACTAGTCCAACTAGTCCTAGAATATCATATTTGCTACACAAGATAAGGGATTTCAACTCGAAATACCCAAACCCTAGCAATAGACAATTACTAATATCAACTAGTTGATCAGGCCAGTCAAATCAGCAACAATCAATAGGAATAAGCTCAAGAGAAAAGATATAGTCAAAGGAATAGGAATAGAATTATAACCTCACAATCATATATCAAATGAAGGCTTCAATCGTCGGACTAAGCAAATGTTGCTTAGTTCTTCATAGTCTTGAAACAAAAACTCAAAGGGAAAAACAATGTTGAGTTCTCAATAATCTGAATGCTTCTCAAAAGTGGCTGCTAGGAACTAGGTTAAATAACCCTAGCAAACCTAAAACTAAAGATAACAATTGAAATCTAAAAGGAAATAAAATAACTTAACGAAATAAAATAAAAGGAAAATAAAATAAAACAATCTTCGGACGGAAATCTCGCACGCGTCTGATGACTCATTTCCGCGACCGTGGAGGATTTTCCATGACCGCGGAAAATTCTCTATAAAGCTCATCGCGTCTTCTGTCTCGTAATGTTCCGCGACCATGGCAATGGCATCCGCGACCGCGGAAAACTCGTTGTAGCTCTTCTCTGCTTCTTTCTTCGTCTTCTCTTGTGGCGTGTCTCCATCTTCAATATATATCTTCATTTAAGCTCTTCTACGCCACCAATGTCCTACTTCCTCTCCTCAACTCCATACTTCACAATAACGTTCTAAACACATCCAAATGGTACCTAAAACTCCGGTAACAACTCATAGTTAAACCCTACAAAGTAGCGATGATCAAAAGGAGTGATGGGAGATGACGGTGGAGAGGAGGTTGTCACCTAATAAAGTGTGGCTAAGGTAATCAGATAGCTAAACAAAAAAGGATCATAAGGAATGTACCTGAAGTATGGCTAAGGTAAGCTCACAACCGATTATCATTTGGGCTTATAATGAGGGATCAGACGTCAAATCGGTTGTGTGGTCTCAAATAAGATGTAAACATGTAATCAGATAGCTAAACAAAGATGAATAGACAAGTTGCAAAGTTTGCTAAGACTAAATAACACTAACATATGCAAAAATCATGAAATACCAAAATCAAGCAATAAGCAGTTAAGCATGAAGTTCCATGAAAAAAGTGATCAAACTAGCTAATAATTGAGGGAATAGTGGATGTGGAATTTCTCAATTTAGAAAGATCATGCCAAGAAGCAGTCGAAGACGCTCAAATGGCCCTTTGTCTAGTGCCTTGGTGAAAATATCTGAAACTTGATTTTCAGTCCTACAATGATCCATTCTAATGAGACCTTTATCAACATTATCACGAAGAAAATGATGACGAATGTCAATGTGCTTAATACGTTAATGATGAATTGGATTTTTTGAAATGTTAATTGCACAAGTATTATCACACATGATAGGAACGGTGCCAAGAGATCGACATACCAAAGTCCTTCACTTGTTACTTTAACCACAATACCTGATCAGTGCTATTTTGTAGTGCATATCTGGGGGTTATTACCAGGTTTGAGGCACCATTTGGATGGATTTAGAGTACAATCGTGGATTATGGAGTCAGAGTGGAGAAGTGAAGAAATCATGGGATATATAGAGGTTTGAAGTGTATTGAAGAGAAGAAGAACAATGTGCTGAATTCAAATGGTTCGTTCTCTCTAATCAGATGTCCAAATGAAGTGATTTCAATTCTAGGAGTTATATCTTGAAGTCTACTGCAAGTCCTCAAAGTATGAGCGCAATCCGAGTTAGGAATCAAAAGGTATGGCGTTTTTACGGAAGTGTCACAGAAGCTGAAGAAGACACCGTCACCGCCGCCCCGCGGTGGAACTGGCCGCCCCGCGGTGGAACTGGACGCCCCGCGGTGTAACTTGATGCCCCGCGCCAGAAGCCACCGTGACCCGGCGGTGGATCTCAGAGAAGGAACTGACGCCCCGCGGTGGACTTGTTAACGCCTCGCGGCTAGCGAGATATTATTTTCTATTTTGCAATTTCGGATTTTCTAGTTCTATTATCTTGTTTCCTTTATTATTTTTTAGGTCAAGTTTATTTCGTTAGCCTATTTAAGATCTTTTCCAGGTCTTAGATAGGAGACTCGTTTTTCATTCTACCTCTAGGATTTTAACCCATGGAGAACTAAAGACGTTTGTTTCGCTACACGATTGAAGCATTGCAATGGATTGGTTGTGAGATTTCTATTCCTTGTTCTATATCTTATTAAGTTGGTTTAATTCTCTTGAGCATATTGTCTATTGGTTTGTGTTGATTTATCTAGAGTAGCTAACTAGGTTTATCGATATTTATCATAGTGCTAGGATTTGCATATAGCGGAATGCGAGTGCATATCTAGTAGCAAACACAATTGTTACATATAGTGGAATATGAGTGTGCAATTGTGAGAGAGAGTTATTTGCATGTTAAGTAGTAAGGTTTTCTTCTATTTGCATGTATCCTATATCCTTGTTTGAATGCTATTGATTTATTGATAGTAAGGTTTTCTTCTATTGATATTGTGGTAAGTACTATCAACAACTGTCTGAATTGGTAGTTAATTACGATCAGGATGGGAACGACTATAAGATTGTGAAAAGAACTTGGAACAATAGTTATCAGTGATCAACCAGTTTTATCTGCAGTGTGGATATTTGTCTAGTGGAATACTTCCACACATCATACTTATTCTTTCTCTAAAGCTTGCATCCTTGTTACTCTGGGATCATACTAAAAAAAAACCTGTTACTTGTCGGTTACACGTCTTTTGCATGCTAATCAACACTCAGAAAGATCACTTCCTCCCTGTGGGATTCGACCCTTGCTTGCCTCTACTACTTGTTTAGGTTTGTTAGGTTTTATTTTGATCGGATTTAGGACGACTAAAAACCCGTCCGTCAATACCTGAGCACAACAACTTGTTACGGCAACATACTCGGCTTCTGTAGTGGAAAGGGCCACAGAGTTTTGCTTCTTGGATCCCCATGAGACAAGACAGGGACCAAAGAACTATGCTATTCCAGATGTGCTCTTTCTATCAACCAAGTGTCGGGCAAATTCAACATCTATGAAACCTACAAGACTGTCTTGTTGTTCCCTTGATCACACAACTGTGCAACATTCAGCAAACTGAAACCAAGTTCATGAAATAATCTTACCTCTCTTATCGTTATGCTTGAGTTTAGTTTTGTGTCTCCTGTTCCTATGATTTCTCTTCATCTCTTGTCTCTAAGGGCTACACTCCCTCTGGAGTATTTGTGTAGTGAGGTGAGTTGATCTTGTTTTCCAGTCATGTGGCACGAACAAGAACTGTTAATGTACCACTTCTCATTCTCCCTCACTTCATCCTGCACCCAGGCAAGCTTTGCTTTACCTGGTCGATGAAAGACATAGTGAAATTGTTCCCTAGGATTAGCAAGATAATGCACATGAGTGTCATCATAAACATTGTCATCATAGAAATCATTCAGATTAACATTGTTACTCCTACTGTTCCTTCTCTTTGTGTGCTCTTCTGTGAACTTTCTTTTCTTTTCACAATCTCTCTGTAAATGGTTGTTGTTCCCATAAAACCAACAAAGCTTAAATTGATCCAACTAGACATACTTTCTATTAGGAATGGTGCACTTGCGTTGTTTCGCTCTCTCAGGACAGGGAACATTGGATTGATTACCTTGGGATTACTTAAGGAAAATCTTAGGGGCTGGTTGTCCAGTATACCAGACTTGGTATTCATCCAACCCACTCTCAAGGACCTTTACGTGTTCCTCTAGATTGCGATTTTTCTACTTAGCATCCTGAAGTTCTCTATCTCTAGCTTCTCGATGTTTAGGGATGGACAACTCATCTTCCTTACCTTTATCTTTTGAGCCAGTGTAACCAATGCCATACCTAGGTTTAACAAATTCAACATTCTCTTCTTGGGTTTTCTGTTCCACTAACATAGAATGAATCTTATGAAAATAGGCTTTCACTTCAAACGGGTGCTCTTCTAGCTTAGTTGAACCAACTGAAGGACTTTCATCAGAATTGTTAGAAACAACATCCATTAACATAGAGACATTTTCTTTTCTTAATCTTTCAAGTTCATCACGATTAGTATGATATGAAGAACAAGGACCAATTGAGCTACTAGAAGTTTCATCTTCAGAGTTGGCTAACTCCTCTTGAGTTTTCAAAATCTCTGCATACATATCCTTGATAAGACTAATCATGGATTTTTTGTCATAGTTCACAAGATAATTGAGAAAGGTTTCAGGATCTACATCTTGTTCCTCAAAAGGAACGGTGGAATCTCCAAGAGCCATGGCACACATATCACCACCCCAAGCTTCGGGATCTTCTCCATCAGATTCAGCTCACTCATCACCCCCAAACAGCAACGAAAGCTTTCATTTCACTATTCCCATATTTGTTTTCATTCTTCTTTTCCTTGGTGCATGAGCTAGCATAGTGACCCTTCTCGTTACAATTATAATAGGTGATGTCTTTGATGTCGCGCTTTTTACCATTGTTCCCTCCACTCCTGTTTCTTCCTTTCATATAGAGGGAACGCATAACTCTTGTGAGTAAGGCAATTTCTGGATCAACAAAAGGTTGATTCTCATCTTGTTCATTTTCAATCATGTTCATAGCCTTCTCCATCATCAAGGCAATTCCCTTGCCTTTGTCAGATCTTCCAGCTCTTCCTCATTGTCATACTTTTGAATCTTGCTAAAGATTTCATGGAATGTAAATGCAGAAGTGTTGACACTCTCCTTCAAGATTGTCTTCATTATCCGATGACGATGTGGGAGACCATCAATGATGATCATGATTTTCTCATTTGGAAGGATCTCAGTCTTTGGAATTGTATGTGCAATCAAGCGAGCCGTGATTTTCTCAAATCTGGCTTGATATGAACCCACTTCTTCACCATCTTCCATTTTGAAGTTGTAGAAGTCCTTCTTAGCTTGAAAACGATCAACTTCGCAGAGAACTTTGCTCTCCATGTACATCTGTTCAAAAGCTAACCATTTAGAATTGGCAGACTCACAAGATTGGAGTTTTGAAACACCCTCTTGACCAAGAGCATTGTTCATGAGCATAACAGCCTTATAGTTCTTCTCCATACTTTATAGATCTTCTCGAGTCCATTTCTTTGATTTCTTCATGTTCTCAAGATCAGCGTTTTCAAGATCTCCAAGAGAAATGATTAGCCAATATTGATAATCATTACTTTGATCAACCCATTTGATGAAGAGAGTCTTCCAGTGTTGATATTGAACATCAACAAGCAGCGGCGGCCTATCGAAGCCCAGTCCAATGTCAATAGTGTTTGTCATTGTTACCTGTAATTGTAAACCTGTGAGTAACACACAATCTAGAACAAACCTGTTCTGATACCAATTGTTGAATCGTGTGTGTTAGTACAAGGAATGACAGAATTGTTCCTTGGGCATCGGAATAAAATGACAGATTATAGAGTAACAAAAGGAACGTTCCTTAGAGAGGAAAACTCAATCAACCAACTAGTTGACTGAGAAAAACCTCAACCCCTAGGTTTTACCCTAGTAGGATTTCAAATGTGTACTTGTGTTATTATTACTGGTGTTACAATCGAGCAAGTCTTACCTCAATCTAGTTCACTCCTAGATATCTAGAATTATGCGTGTAACACTCGTAATAACACCTAAGACACCCAAAACCCTATCAAATACTCAATTCACCAAAGCTTCGTACTTGCAAGTGTTATTATTCTTCTTCGAATTTTGAATCTCCTTGGAAATGCTTATGGCTGCGTCAACTATGATAGTTGCTTCTTCTCATATATATATATAGCCTTCGAAATACTCTGCCGATTTACCCTAGTGCCAACTACTAAACTATCTTTACGCAATCATTTCTAACTACCAAATCTTTATCAATCTTGTTCCTTGCGGTCCAAGCCTCTTTTGAAGATTTATTTCCAAGAATAGAATTCCTTCACAAGTTCGCAGCGTGTGTCTCTTCGTTCCTTGGCGATGTTCCCTTGTTTTGTTCTTCTCTTCAATGTGCATATCAACTCTCAATTTGGCTTAAACACATTGTTCCATTGTTGACTTTGTTGTTCCTTGCATTCTCTGTTTTGTCTTTTCACATGGTTTTCATCGTTCCCTGTTTTACTCGTTATTCCTGAAAATCAAAGTCATAATGCAAACCATCAAGTGAGATAGTGTTTATCATCATCAAAACTAGAGGAAACATCATCGTTCCAACAACCATCATATACGAAAACACATTTGCAACTAACATCATCATTAATTCATCCCTTGTATAGTTAAAGAGGACATTATCACAAACAAAGCAGTCACAAATTTAATTAAGTTGTTACCTGACACCAATTTGATCTGATGTTTGAAGCTTATCTACTGCTTCTTCCTTAACTGATTACTTGTTCATGCCAAGCCGAGAACCAAAACGCCTCTGCAGTAGGCATACCATTTACTGTACGTTGCTTGTTTTCTTGACAACAAGCTACGTAGAGGCACGCAGCCAAGATTACATCATGATTTCTTCCTTTGCTACTCTTCTGATCTTCTGCTTTCTTATAGATCTCGCTGGCTCGGTACTTGATATGAAATTTAGTTGAACACACAATTAATGATAATATGAATTGATGTAACTACTAGTAGCTAGGCGATCTTATAGCAAGTGTCTAATTTAGATACCTTTATAGTTGCAGCGAGACCAAGCCTGTAAAAGGAGAAAAAGGGGCTATTAGGATTAATTAGTTGTAGTTAGCATTAATATATTAGTATAGTGAACATGCGAAGTACAAAATGGCGGGAAATTAGAAGTTACCTATCAACCATAATGGCGATGGTGTTGAAGCCGACAAGAAGAGACGAGTGTTGGGAGCCTGGGCCGCAGTTGTGGAGCCTGTTTCTGGGAAGAGAGGAGTGATGGGAGATGACGGTGGAGAGGAGGTTGTCACCTAGTAAAGTGTCGAGAGTGGTACGTGGGTGGGGTCATTGTCCTTGGAGTTGTCGTTTAAGATCCTCCATTCGGGGGTCTCGTTGATGTAGTGGGCCTCTAGGACCAACACGCACTCGGTGCAGATGATGTCGCCTGTCGCGTGATTCCACACCACGTCCGTCATCATCTTGCAGCCCGTGCAAAATAATGGGTCTCCCATTTATCTTGATTGGTTCCGGTTGATCTCTAGAGTGTAAATGCAGAGTAAGGTTTTCTGCTTTCTTTGATTCATTCATAAATTAGGTACTTGTGCAATACAATGTGTGCATATCATAATACATATAACTTGAAGCACAATTCATGTAATTTTCTTATGCTATCAAGATAATTTCTTAGTTTAAGATCATGAGAGAACTTGTTTCCCTCTGTTATGTACTGTATATCTTTTGTTTGACCTGATCAGTGAATATAGCAATTAATGTAATTTGATTTATTTCTTCCAAATTTTATTTTCGATTGCTCTTCAATTATCGAGCATCACAAATTGGCAGACTGTTTTTCGAAGCAAAATTGCCAGAAACTCAATCTGAAAGCCTGAATTCCATTGCTAGAACTGAATCAAGTAAAGCCCTACTTCAATTGGCTAGAAATCCAATCAGAAGTAACCCTAAATCCCTACTATTTTTCAAGTGCCAGAAACCTCGTTCAATCGGTGGAAACTCAATCAAATAAAGCCCTAATTCAAAAAAACTGCCGGAATTCAATCAAGAAAAGCCCTTTGTCATTCGATTGTCAAAGATTGAACCCTACAGAGGAGTGCAAATGTCAGAGGTTGGTGATCCAAGATGTGATCGTCGTCGATGAGAGAGAACAACAAGCGAACGTAAGAGAGATTGTCTATATATAGCTCTTGTGGGGGCATTGTTGGATCAAACTATAATATCTTTCTTTTTTTGGTAAAAATAATATCTTTCTCCTAAATGGGCCATTTGGATCTTAGATACTCGCACAAACTCTAGTATACTAGTGTAATACTCTTGTCATCCACAAAAGTTTGAAATTCATTGATTTATGAATTAAACATGGACAAAAACTTTGACTATTTGTAACTTTTGAAAAAAAAACCTATGAAATTGACCATGAATTAATTTCGATATTAGGATAAATAAAGCAACTCGTAAGAAAAACTTCGTTTAGCTTTTGTGTATAAAATGACAATGTCATAAAATTGAAGAAAAAAACCACGTTTCATTTGAATATTTAACATTGATTATACTGAGTTCAATAACCTACATTCAACATGGTCTATTTATGGTTGGATACATATCAAATGCAAAAAAATAACAATCACATTAGAAGGCGATCAAAAAAGAAGTGGAAATAATATTATAAAAATAAATACGAATGGATCCACTAAGACTAATGGAGAATCTAGCTATGGCTATATTTTCAAATATAGTAAAGGAGAACCCTTACTTATCTTTGGTGAAAAGTGCAGATTATCCACCCCATTAAAAACAGAAACCATTGCTTTCAAGAATGTTTTGCTTAAAGCTTATGAATTAGGCTTTAACAACATCCAAATTGAATGCGATAACCTTATAATTGTTAACGTTCTGAACAGAATCTGGCACTGTCCTTGGGATATTGAAATCTTAATTTCTGACATCCTTTGTGTTTTACAACTGTTTTCTTCAGTGCAGATTTGTCACGTCTTCCGAGAAACTAACGTTGTTGCTGACTACATTGCAAAGCTGGCCCAACGAAATTCATTTGAAGATTTTAGAGATAATTTAGAACTTGTAGTTCTCATCCGTAAGGATGCTATAGACTGAGAAACCGTCATTTTTGTGGTTTCCGGTCTAAATTTTACCTTATCAAAAAAAAAAACATGGTCTATTTATATTCGGCTAAAGTAAAAATACATCATTTTATTACTATTTAAAATAAGTTATGAAAAATAGATTGTACTGTTAAGATATTAACAATACTATTAACAATACTATTAATTTATAGATATTTAGTCGATAGTATCTTTTATACTAAAATGATTAAGACTTTATCTCTAACATGAGCATACCAATAATACTCTAGCACTTAGATATAATTATTTAGGGTGAATTACTAGAAACCACCCGTACAATAAGCCATATTGCCAGAAACCACCCGGATAACGACTATTTACCGTAAACCACCCGTTAAACCATGTCCGTTACACTGTTACCACCCAACTCGTCATTCCGTTTAAAATTCCGTTAAGTAATTATAGATTTAAGCCAAACTTTTTATTTTCATTCAATTTCTCCACAACTTCAAAACTTGGGTAAAAATTGTAATTAATCCAAAATTCGAAAATACCCAATTCGGATCGGCGCGGAGGAGCTGTCTCGGTTTTCTGGCTCATGCGGCGACCGGAGGTGGGTAATCGGCGGTGAGAGCTTGGGGCTTTGGAAGCTAACTTCCATACGCAACTTTTGGTGGTAGCGACGACTCCAACGGTGGACGGTGGTCGACGAATTTCTTCGATGAACAGACACGGCCGCGTAGCTAGGGTTCTTGAGCTTTTGGGATTAAATTGGATACCGAAAACTCATTGAAAGGTGCCCTATTTATAGGGGTTGGAAAGGTCTCGGGGAGAGCTTCGAAATCGTATAAAGTTTGACCTAAAACGATATCGAATTGGCCCCGATATCGTCCAATTTCCATAAAGCTAAAAACCGAAATTCTCTTTCCATAAATACTCAAATTCGATCTCGTCTTTGATTATTTCCATCCGAATTCACTTGGGTTGGACGAGTTTAATCCCCTACTAAAAAGCCCATGGGATAATTAAACCAAACGAGCCCAAATGGAGGTTCGATTCGGCAAAATCCGCCATTGGAAGCCATGAATGGAGCTCGGCTGGCATGAGGTTGATGCTGATGAATAGTAACTGGTCGGGGGCCCCCAGATTTTGGATTAATTGCATTTTGGCCCCAACTTTCCAAGTTGGGGCAAAAATGCCCTTGCATAATTCTTGAAAAATTACAAAAAATTATCCAAACTTTCCCAAACTTAATTATTTTAATAATTCTATTTTAATAATTTTTAGCTTAATTACAATTTTTACCCAAGTTTTGAAGTTGTGGAGAAATTGAATGAAAATAAAAAGTTCGGCTTAAATCTATAATTACGTTAACGATCTAATGGACGGAGAGTGGGGTAGGGTGGTACGTGTTGGACGGAGATGGATATACGGGTGGTTTACGGTAAATAGTCGTTATCCGGGTGGTTTCTGGCAATATGGCCTATTGTACGGGTGGTTTCCGGTAATTAACCCAATTATTTATATACAAAGCTGTATAGATTTGATAAAAAGAAATCATGAGTGAATTTTTTTAATTAGAAAACAATAGATTATTAGAATAATCATGTTTGGATGAGGAAGTAAATTTATAAATATTTAATACAATACAATTATATTTGTTAGTGAAAAATATTATAACGTAATTACAAACTATAATAAACATACTTAATTTATAGTGATATATTATGGTATACATCATTCATTCAAATTTCATATAAAAAGAATTAGATTTGAAGATAGTACATATATTAATACATTTGGAGAAACATATATAATATAATAATTAGTTATCATTTGATTTCAACAAATAATATAATATACCAAAAAACATATAGCTATAATAAACTTATGAACAATTTTAATTTACATGAAGCATGATTTTTATGTCCCTTTGTTTCTCAATTCTGATGTGCAAAATCAGTTAGAAAAAAGTTGTATTTAATATTTAACTATGTTAATGAAAAGTCTTTAATAAAATTTATATTAGTTTTTTTAAATACGATAAACTTTTCTTCCATAGCTGCCTCACATAATTTTTTTTGTTTAATTTATATAGGAGTCTTGAAAATGTAGAGCTTTAGGATTTCTTTGTCAATTTATATTTTACTAATTTTTAATATAATAATAACATCTCAACAACTTGGACCTAAAATCACTCTAGTGGCCGAAAAAGATTGAGCTTTAATATATATATATATATAGAGAGTCAAGCTCCGGTGAAACGGATGCTTACGGTGAAACGTGAGGAGGAATAATAACCAACCATTTGGGGACAATGGAAGGCTATGATGGAACATCCATCATAGCAAACATACACCCTCTCACACCCTATGGTCAATATCTGACCATTTACCGGTCAACAGTCAACGGTCAACGTTGATCGGTTAAATTGACTTTTTGTCGAGATATTTTTTATTTTTTTTATTTTTTTTAAATACACTTTTTTATTCTTGTTTTTATACACATTTTCATCATAAAAGTGTTTCTAAAAAAATGAACAATTTCCTATTAAATTTGAACAATTGTATATTCAAATTTGAACAATTTTTTTTGAACAATACATAAAGTTGAACAATTGTATCTGAAAAGTTGAACAATTGTATCTTAAAGCTGAACAATTTCATTTTTAAGGTTAGACGACTACTTTACTAAGCAAACTTTTTTTTTTCCAGGCAATTTTTTTCCCCAGGCAAATTTTTTTCTTGTTTTCTTACACGTTTTTATCATAAAATTGTAATTAAAAAAGTTGAACAATTCCCCATTAAACTTGAAAAATTGTATGTTAAAAATTTAACAATGTTTTTAAACAGTATATAAAGTTGAACAATTATACCAAAAAAGTTGAACAATTGTATCTTAAAGTTGAACAATTTTAATTTTATAGTTAGACATCTGTTTTCACTATGCAACGGCCAGCTTTGTTTTTTTTTGGCCAATTTTCTTGTCAAGATAAAATATATATTTTTATTCTTGTTTTCCTACACGCTTTCCTCACAAAATTGTTTCTAAAAAATTGAACAATTCTCTCTTGAATTTGAACAATTGTATCTTACAAGCTGAACAACCTTTTTAACAATATATAAAGTTGAACAAATGAACCAGAAAAGTTGAACAATTTAAATTGTATGAAAATTAAAACTTATAACAAAATATAGATTGAACAATACTTCATTAAAATTTTAACAATTGTCCAATAAATTAGAAGTTTTGTTTATACTGTACTATAAACATAATACAACTCAAAATGTTCAAAACATAAACCCTAAATCCTAAATGTGTAGGAAAATAAGAATAGTAAAGACGGAAAAAATGGCCAGCCTAAAAAAATTATTAAAAAATGAAACTGTTCAACATTAAGATACAATTGTTCAAATTTATATACATAGCAAACACAGTTGTTTAACTATAAAAATGAAATTGTTCAACTTTTCAGATACGATTGTTCAACTTTAATATTGTTCAAGTTTTAATTATTCAACTTTTAACATATAATTGTTCAACTTTAAGAACTAATTGTTTAATTTTTTTCATCAATAGTTTATAATGAAAACATGTAAAAAAAATAATAATCTAGGTGTTGACTGGTCAACGGTCGATCAGCGCTGATCGTTGACCGGTCAACGGTCGGTTAACATTGACCGTTGACCGGTCAATGCTGACCGTTGACCAGGATTGGGTGTAGTAGGGTGTATGGTAATATTAAAATGAATGGCTTAGAATGTTCCTCACTTTTCACCCTAAGGGTGCTCTTCACATGAAGCTAATCCCATATATATATATATATATATATATATAGATCTATGCTCTAGTAAAACAGACTCTTATGGTGAAACGGGTGGATAAATATAGGACGTTGGATGAGAGGAGGATAGATGGCTCTGATTTAATGATGGATTTTCCAATTTTATATAGTGGATGTGACCACACCACATCCCATCAAACCCTAAAATCAAGGGATTACAATAATCACCAAATCCCCTCAACTTCCTCTTTTAATCTCTCTCTCTCTCTCTCTCTATTTTCTCTCAGCCGCTCGTCTTCCTCTTGAACTCCCTCTTTCGCTCGTCTTCCTCTCTCCGACGCTGCAGGGAACGGTGGCTCGCTTGGGCTAGTGCGGGGCTCGCAGCAGTGAGCGGAGCGGTTGTGTTGGTCGCAAACTGCTGGCCCCGAGCAGGTGGATCTGGGCGCGGGCAGCAACGGTGCGGCGGCGGGACTGGGCTCGGTGGAGATCCGGGGCTGGTGCGGTTAGATAGTCGTTCGCGAGTCTGGCACCGGCGGCGACAACACGCTGAGGCTTGGTTCTGTGTTGGTCTGGCGGTGTGAGCCCTGCACCGGACCGCCGGTGATCCACCCTCCAACCCAAGCATCCGACCACCTAAGCATTCGACCACACCGCCGATGATTGTGATATTCAATTCCGTATTTGCAAATTGAAGAACAATTTTGTATTTTTTTGATCGTATTTTACAAATTGATTATATTTTGCAAATTGATTATATTTTGATCATATTTTACAAATTGAAGAATTGTAGTTGCAAATTGAAGAACAGTTCCGTATATTTTTTTCCTTTTGTTATTTTGTTTTGATTAAATTAATTACACTAGAAATCGTCTCACCCAGTTGTTATTTTTTTCCCTTTTGTTATTTTTGAAAGGGATATGCATAATACTTGTATGATATGCAATTTGTTATGCAGATAATACTTGTATGATATGCAATTTGTTATTATAGATTATTTCACTGGCTGTGACTGTGATATTCATTTGTGTGAATGTGATATGCATTTTACATGCATTGATATGCAGAATATACTTGTATGATATGTAATTTGTTATTATAGATTATTTCACTGGCCGTGATTATGATATTCATTTGTGTGGATGTGATATGAATTTTCCATACATTGATATGCAGAATATACTTGTATGATATGTAATTTTTTATGATAGATTATTTCATTGACCGTGAATGTGATATTCATTTGTGTGGATGACTTTTGCATTTTCTATACATTGATATGCAGAATAAGCCGCGAGCGCGGCCAAGGAAGATCTCGCTGAGTGCTAAGAAAGAACAAGTCGCGGGCGCGGTTCAAGGGCAGCGATCGCGGCCATGCAATTATGTGGATGGGATATGCATTTTTTATATAGTGATATGCAGAATTTATTTGTATGATATGCAACTTGTAATTATGAATTATTTCCTTGACCATGACTATGATATTCATTTGTGTGGATGGGATATGTATGATACCGAATAACAGATATTCAGAAATACTTGAACGATATTCAAAAAATGTGTTTTGATATGCATAATTTTTTTTCAATTCAGTGGATGCATTATATACATAATGAATAAGCACTCACCATACCTGAATACCAGACATAAGACAGTGAATATCAGCATGAATACGATGAAACATGAACAAAATAAACAGATATGCAAAGACCATTAAACGATATTCATAATTTTCGTGTCGATATGCAGATTTTTTGTATCGATATGCAGAACGGTTTAAAAATTTCTGGACTGAATCCACGTTTTCTCTCTCCAATCTTTCTCTCTCCAATCTTCTTCTAATTACCTATTTTGGTGGTGATATTTATTCCATGATTCACACCCCCACTACACCCTATTTTCTCTCTCCTAATCTAGCCATCTATCATCCTCAATCCAACGCTCCAAAATTGTCCACTCGTTTCACCACAAGACTCGTTTTACCTGAGCGCCCCTCTCTCTATATATATATATATGGTCCCTTTATAACTTTTATGACAGTGTATATTAGTCATATTTTTTTTAAATTAATTTGGTGGTTGATCATATTGCAAGCCTTAGCTATACAATATCACTGGAAGATATTTTGACTAATCCAAAACTTCTCATTCTAATCCGAGAAGATGTTATATACTGATTTTTAAGTAGATCTTCATACAAGTCTAATTCTTACCTTATCAAAAAAATAGTAAATACAGATACTTTTTCCATATAATCACTGGCATGGAAAATCATACCAAAATTTTAAAAATAGGAGTAGGGTTGGCTAAATTAAAGAGTAATGATGACCACTAAATTTAAGACGTGGAGGAATAAGATTAGAAAACATAGAGATAAATATTTTTTTAAAATAATATCTTTTTTTGGAAAATATAATTTTATTCTAAAATTTTCTACTTTTTTTGTTTTTCGTTACAACAACCTATAAAAATATACTTCAAGTGCATATATAAATACCAAAAGTGCATCTATAAGAACCCAAAGTGCACATATAAGCATATTTTAATGCTCACATCGAGTAAAAAAAGTGCATCTTTATTTTTCTAATGTATACGTGTTAATATACCTAATATATTCTATCTAATATGAAAATCAAGATCAAATGTGAATAATCTATATGTTGAAAAGGAAATCAAGATCATATCTAAAATATTTTATGTAATAATAATAGGAAAAAAAGATAATTTAGTGCGTGGCATGATGTGAAGTACACATGTGAAAACAAATGACGTAGTGCAATGTCAAAATGACAAGTAGTCTTAGTTAAGTTTTACTTTGATATTATATAGTAGATTATACATCAAGGCTTCAAACTAATCATATAAATGGTTAACCTTGTAAATTTAGAAATATAAATGTGTGACAAATTAGTTAAAAGATATGATATACGTAGTCCCTTAAAAGTATTTTAAAATAATTTTGAAATAATGTTGTTCCACAAACAATAAATATCTACTTAAGATATATGAATACTATTAATTAAAACAAAAATTTAATTATCATAATATATATAATATATCATTTAGATGAGATATTTATGATTAAATTGAATTTTAAATATAGAAAAAAAAAAATAACAAAAATGAATTTTGATTTAGATATTGTGTAACGAATAAATATTAAATAAAAATGCATGAATTTTGATATGGGTTTTAGTTTATATGGGAAGTATTTGTTGTAGATATGATGTTTCTTAATCTTTGATTTATCACATATGTTTTATTTACTCTATTGTTTTTAGAGAAAGTCGTTATAACCAAATCATTAGACATATCATACCGATTAGGTCAAATGAAAAATAAGTTAGTAGTGTCAAAAATCATTCTGGTTAATTAAGAACCATAAGTAAAAATGGAGAATTACGAAATTGAAATAAAATATCAATCATAAATCTGATATCCTAAATTAGTCTTAGATATTGTATTTTCAATCTCATATGAAATATATTTAAATTTCTTCTAAAAAATAGTTATAACTTATAACCAAAACTCATGATCTTCATATTTTTTTATACGTTTATTTAGTTTACAATTATGTATCCACAAATATGTAACAATTAGTTACCTTGATGTTTACCTCGATTTTTTAACTACTATTTAATTTCCAATTGATCATTAATATTTATTGTTAAGATTTTCCAGTGTATGATATTCAATTAGTCTCACTTTTTGAAAATGCACAAGTACTTGAACTATTGTGTTTCGACTAATGGCTACTGCATCTTTAAGATATTTTTTGTCAATTAAAAGGACCAAAGCCTTTACCGAGACAAACGTCGCGACGAACTAGGGATTCCAAGACAGTGACGTGGAAAGGATGTGCAGATCGTCGCTCACAGGTGATAGCGTGGCGATGATGATAAAGGGAGGTCGGTCCTAGAGGAAAAAAAGATTTGACGCTCACCGGCGATGTCGGCTGAGTTTTGAAAGAGGCAAAGGCAGGGGGAGAGGCGAGTCCAGTGTTCAGGATAGTCCTTTTGAAGAAGACTCAATGGAGATTAGTCTATTTCTTTCTGTTTTTGGCGAGAGGAGATCCGTCCAATTCTGAGTTGATCAGTGTTATGGAAGTTTCAGATTTGTTATCTTTTGTGCTTAGTTTGTAATCATTGCAATTTATTTGTACTCTTTGCGAATGATTAGTTTTTAAATTTGGAAAAGATTAGTGCTAGATTTAGGATAAAAATCTTTGTTATATAATTAAATTTATTTAAAAAAGTGAAAAGGGAGAAAATGTATGTGGCATTTTTTATACGAGAGTGCCATGTAGCGTAGTTAGGTTATAGTTTAGTATAAATAATAGATTAATCTACTATTATTCTACTATATATCTAAATGTATAAATAGGCAAAACTAAAAGGCATGAAAGAAACAATACCTACTCACAATTTTTGTGTATACTCTCTAAGAAAAGATGGGGTTTAGTGGTCTGACATGATAAATGATATGATTTATAATCAAAATCTACTATACGACATGTGGCAAAATCAATGTGGAAGTGCCATGTGGCAAAATTTTATTTTGCTTTAGTAGATACATAGTAGATTGTTTGATTTGTAATCTTCCTAATTGCCTAATTGACTTGTAATCTTCCCAAATGATTTTTATTTAAATAAGGAAAGATTAGTTATGGATTTAGTATTAAAATCTTTAAGTTGTAATCTTCCCAATTGATTTGTATTTAAATAAGAAAATATTATTATAGGTTTAGTATAGAAATCTTTAATATATAAGTTAATTTCCTTAAAAAAATTAAAAAACATAGAAAATGACATGTGACGAAATTAATGTGGAATATTTGACCTAGTGTAACACATTAAATGTAATGGATTTTCTCGTGTTACCATAGATATCCTAGTGTAATGGTTTATAAACATGTGTAACACGAGATCAAATCCTCTACATCCTTTCTATGATCCCTTCTATGCACCCTTTAGGTTAAACTTGTTTATTTAATATCCTAAACTCTAAAATATAAACCCTAAACCCTAAAATATAAACTCTAAATCCTAAAATATAAACCCTATATCATAAATCTTAAAACCCTAAACCCTAAACCCTATACACTAAACCATAAAACCCTATATCCTAAACCCTAAAACCCTAAACCTTAAATTATAAACCCTAAATCTTAAACTATAAACCCTAAATATTAATTATTGACCCTAATTTAAGACTTAAAATATAAAATAAGCAAGTAAAACCTAGAGGGAGCATATAAGGGTGCACACTTAGGGTGCAGAAAATTTGATTTGGTGTAATACTAGGATCTATTGTAACAGTTGAATGTAATAAAAGTCCTTTAAGGAAACAATTGTTATATCAAATGTAATGGTTTGAGGAAATAAGGAAAATGAACAACTAAGGTAACAGGTGATATAACATGTGTAATGGTGTCCGAAAAAAATCCCAAAATAAATAAATATAAGACATAGGTAAAGTATTAGGTTGTCTATAACACTTAAAAACATTTGTGGGATATAAAAGGGGATCTTCGTTTCTTTTCTCATCTGGTTTCCCTTTGACGAAGTTCTCTTACATCCTCTTTAGGTGAAGCTCGACGGTGGTCGGGGATTGGTTCGCGCGGAGGAGAACGGCACTTACCAGCAGCAGAGGGACGACAAGGCGGCTTAGGTCAACTTTGCGCGGCAGCCTGGAACGAATTCGGGCGGACTAGCAGAGGGAGAGACGACATGGTAGTGTTTTGAAGGTGCCCTAGACGATGATGATGTTGGTTTTTTTTTGGTCAGGAAACGAGCCAAGCCCGAGAGGAATTTTATTAGGCAGAAGGTGACGAGCCCTCTGCAGAGGACAACAAATCAAGTTCAAAAAACGACGTTAAGCTACTAGGCATAACATTAAAAGTGCTAAACTCAGAATCTAAATTAAAAGATAATTGGGCGAGCTCATGAGCCACGGTTTTGTTGGTCCTCCGAGTATTCAAAAACCTCACATACCACAGGTTTTCATCAATAATCCTTTAGCACCTCACAATCAAGAAATAGTCAGGGTGGGTAAGTAATTTGCGTTGTTGTAAGAGACCACACGCCTCTGTAGAATCAGTTTCGATAAGCAACTGTAAGAATCCCTCTGTGATAGCCATACGAAGCCCATAGTATATAGCCTTGAGTTCAGCCTCTAGAGCGGTACCATGCCCTTTCGAAAAGGGATATGCTTTTAGGAAAATACCATTAGAGCAACGAAAGACGCCTATCACCACCCGACTGACTGGGATTCCCTTTCGACGCCCCGTCCGAGTTCAGCTTCACCCATACCAAGGGAGGACGTCTCCAACCAACAACGGGATGAGCTGACGGTGGAGACAAAGTGTTGCGCCCCACCATCCGAGCCACATCAACCTTTTTGTATAGCACGTGTTGCGACACCACAGCAACATACAAGGAATTTGTGGTGTCAACACCATCGAAAACAAGCTTGTTACAACACTTCCAGGTAAACCAAGTCTTGGTAGCAAACAACGCAATCCAATCCGCATTTTGCTTAACATTAAGGTGGACTCATGCTTTAGCATCATCAATAGAGAAGAACGATTGGGGTAAGGAGTTACCTGCAATGGCCTACTGATAAGCACTACTTTGTAGGGATTAAGTAAGAGTCATTAGAGGGTTTATTGGTGTCATTCAGGTAGATTTAGACACATTCATGTGTATGGTGTTTAGAGGCGAAGTTTGGTGTTTTTGGAAGTGTTTGAGCCATTGTGGATATCTAGGAGACACTGAGGAAGGAAGCCAACAAGGAAAGACGCAAAAGGAGTGAAGAGACGAGTTGAGGAGCGGTGTGAGAGATTGCAAGGAAGAGCTTTGAAGAGGAGATGTTACTGGAGCCTTGCCGCACCCGCGCCGAAGACCACCGCCCCTGCGGTGGAAGAAGCAGAAACCAGACAAGATTCTGGAGTCCCACCGCACCCAGCGGTGGGCACTGCCGCACCTGCAGCGAGGTCGTCAGAGAAGTGGATAGAAGCCACTGGAGAGCCACCACACCCAGCGGTGGGTGTCACCGCACCCGCGGTGACGACGCGCTGAAGACTTTCGTTCCGAGTTTTATTTCTGTTTTATTTTATTTCCGAGACTTTGTTTCCAAGTTTGTTATTTTTCTTTTCTTTATTTCCTTATTATTTCCTTAGTATTTAAGTTAAGTTTAAGACTCTTTTAGAGGGAATCGATTCTCAAACCCTAGTTGCCACCGTTTTACGTATTTTGCTCAAAAACCCTATGGAGAACTAAACCTCCATTGTTGCACTTGACAGTTTGAAGCCAGCAATTGATTGGTTGTGAGTTTTCTACTCTTGTTCGTTTTCCTATCTAGTTGGATTGATTCTCTTGTGCTTGATTGATTATTGGTTCATGTTGATTTATCTAGATTGATCACCTAGGTTTATTGATATCTTCCTAATTGCTAGGACTTGTGATTCCAGGTTCGGGTTGCATATCGAGTAGCAAGCACGATTGTTGCGTATAGGGGATCCGAGCGCTTCATCATGAGAGAGAGTTAATTGCATGCTTATAGTAACGGGTTGTTTATATTGCATGTATCTTGTTGAATCCTTGTTTGATTGCTATTGCTTTATTGAGTCTTGAAGGTTTTCGGATTTGATTTGGTGATAAGTACTATTAGGGCTGGTAGAACTAATAGTTATCTATGATCGGGATAAGACAACTATAGGAATATTAAGAACTTGAGATTGATAGAATTCCGTGATCGACCTTTCTATTGTTGTGTGGATCTTTGTTAAGTGTGGCGCTTTTTCCCTTATTATTCTCAACCGTTATTTTCAAACTTGTTTACTTGCTTTGTTTACTTTGGTTACGAAAAACACAAACAAATCCCCCCCTAGTTCCTAGTCGGTGACGTGAATTGCAAGAATAGATAACCTGACTCTCTGTGGGATCGACCCTGACTTGCTTGCTATACTCTTTAGTAGGTACTTTAGGATTTCTTTGATTAGGCATACGACTTTAAGCCCTGTCAAATTTGGCGCCGTTGCCGGGGAGTCAAAATTTATGTTTTTGTAATTTGTTTGTTACCAACCTTGGTGTGAACCTATCTTATGGTTCACACTCGTGCTACTAACTCACCGCTTCTTGATTTTGATCAAGAGATTGAGAGAACTTTGTCTCAGGAATACAGAGTGAACCGTACTTTGGTTTTTGACAACCCTGCATTCGAGATGGGTGACGCTGATAGAACGCTGAGACAGTTGACTGTGCCAGACCTACAATAGCAACTTTTGGCTGTAGTAATCCCTGCTATGGGAGAAAACGTGAACTTTGAGTTGAAGCCAGGGCTGATTCATTTGCTCCCATCTTTCCATGGATTGGCTGGAGAGGACCCAATCAAGCATCTAGGCAAATTCCACACAGTCTGCATGAGCATGAAACCGGAGAATGTTACTGAGGAGCAGATAAAGATGAGAGCTTTTGGGTTCACCCTGAAGGACACTGCTGATGACTGGTATTACCATCTTCCTACTGGGAGCATTGACACGTGGACCAAGCTTCATAAGGCGTTTCTCGAGAAATATTTCCCTGCAAAGAAGGCAAACAGTTTAAAGAAAGTTATTAGCAACATTGAGCAGGAAGCTGACGAGAGCCTGTATGATTACTATGAGCGGTTCAAGAGACTTTGCTCAAGCTGTCCATTCCACGGGTATTCCAACCAGGATCTGGTACTTCATCTCTATAATGGGCTGCTGGACAACGAAAGGAGAATTGTCGACGCTGCATGTGGTGGCAATATTCTCAACACAACACCGGCAGCTGCTATGGAAAAGATTCAGGAGATGGCAGAGGGCACTAGAAATTTCGGTAGAGCCTCTACCAAGAGAGGAGTCAATGTTGCTGACTCTGGTCACTCTGCATATGCTAACGATATGGCTGAATTGAAGGACATGGTAAGGAGACTTACGCTGCAAGGGACTCCTCAACAACTGAAAGCGTGTGGGGTCTGTGCCGATCAATTCCACCCCACCGACGCTTGTCCTCAAATACAAGATGATGCGCCCGCTGAGGTAAACGCTGTAGGAGGTTATGGCAATCCAAGACCTCGAAATGATCCCTACTCCAGCACGTATAATCCGGGATGGAGAGACCACCCAAATTTCAGATGGAGGGATCAACCGAATCCACAACAACAACCTCAGTATCAACAACAACAACAGCCAAGACCGCCCTATGTACCAAGGCCACAAGTTCCACAACCTGATGCGTCTCCTTCAACTGAAGATATGCTCAAAGCATTGACGAAGCATTTCAGCACTCACGTCCAAGCTACGACGTCGAGTATTAAGAATCTGGAGACACAGATGGCTGAGGCGATTACAAGGATTGATTAGCGGACTTCGGGGAATCTACCATCCCAAATGGTAGTGAACCCGAGGGAAAACGTTAGCGCGGTAACCCTTAGAAGTGGAAAGCAATTGCATGTCGATCCTAGTGCTGAAGAGGACGACTTAGGAAAAGAGGGTATTCTGGAAAATGACTGCACCCAACGGCAAGGTGACCGCACCCGCGGCGAGCATGATTTGGAAAAACAGAATGTTCTGTCAAGTTCACCGCACCCAGCGGTGGCAACCACCGTACTCGCGGCAAGCGATACTGTTTCTCGAGAAAAATCTGGGGATCCACCGCACCCGGAGGTGATGTCTCACCGCACCCGCGGCGAGGCTTCTGGAGCTATTGATGAGCCTTATGTAGACACCTACATTCGTCCATACTTTCCTCCTCTCGGTTCCGAGAAGCCACCCACCCCTTTTCCAGAGGCGCTCAAGGAGAGGAGGGTAGTTGATGACAAAGACCTCTTTGAGACGTTCATCAAGTGTGAGGTCAACATTCCTTTGCTCAAGCTTGTGAAGAGCATTCCCAAGTATGCTAAATTCTTGAAGGAGCTTTGCACGATAAAGAGTAACCAAAAGCTGAAGGGAAAGCAAAAGGTCAAGGTGAGCGAACGTGTCTCAGCGGTGTTTCAACGGCGTATGCCCAAGAAGTGCACTGACCCAAGTATGGTGAGCATTCCCTGTGTTATAGGTGATACTAAATTTGATAGAGCTATGCTTGATCTAGGAGCTTCTATTAATGTCTTACCTTATTCTTTCTATAAATCTCTTGGATTGGGACCTTTGCATGAAACAGGAATTGTTGTGCAACTTGCTAATAGGTCTAGTGTTTACCCTAAGGGGGTAGTTGAGGATGTTTTAGTTATGGTTGACAATTTGATATTCCTTGCTGATTTCTTCGTCCTAGATATGGAACATGATGAGCATGCGCCCCCTATTCTGTTAGGAAGGCCTTTCTTAAAAACTGCTAGGACTAAGATTGATTATGTAAGTGGGACACTTACTGTGGAATTCGATGGGGAGGTGGTTCAATTTAACATTTATGATGCTATGAAACACCCTATTGATGACCATTCTTTGTGCTCTATTGATGTGATTGAACCCATTGTGCAAGATGTATTTGATATTTCTGGTATTGATGAGTTGCAATCTATTATTGAGAATGACATAGATGAGTTCCACACAGAATATGCTTTGTCAACTAACATGCAGGTGGTCTTATCTCAGATGGATGCGAACGGTAGGCTTCCTATTGAACCTTTGGGCCTTGGCCCCAATTTGCTAACACCAAGCGAGAAGCTTGTTCCTTCTATTGTACAGGCTCCCGATAGTGAACTCAAACAACTCCCTGATCACCTCAAGTACGCTTTCCTTGGAGTCAACGACACTTTGCTAGTCATTGTGTCTAGTAAGCTTTCAAAGGAGCAAGAGGAAAAGCTCATGGAGATTTTGAAGGAGCACAAGACTGCGCTGGGATGGACCATTGCCGATATCAAAGGGATTAGTCCCTCAACATGTATGCATTGGATCTTACTAGAGGAGGATGCCAAGCGGTCTAGACAGCCACATAGGAGGCTTAACCCACCTATGATGGAGGTGGTGAAGAAGGAGGTGCTGAAACTCCTTCAGGCTGATATGATCTTCCCCATCTCCGACAGTCGTTAGGTCAGCCCCACTCAGGTTGTCCCCAAGAAGGGAGGGATCACAGTGGTTGAGAACCAACAAGGAGAGTTGGTCCCTACAAGGACGGTGACGGGCTGGAGAGTTTGCATTGATTACCGCAAGCTGAACGCGGTAACTAGAAAGGATCACTTTTCCCTGCCATTCATTGATCAAATGCTCGAACGCCTTGCTGGGCGCCCCTACTACTGATTTCTAGATGGATATTCAGGATACTTCTAGGTGGCCATAGCGCCAGAAGACCAGGAGAAGACTACCTTTACATGTCCTTTTGGCACTTTTGCATACCGCAGAATGCCTTTTGGACTATGTAACGCACCCGGTACTTTTCAACGATGTATGGTTAGTATCTTCTCTGAGTATATTGAGAATTTCATTGAGGTATTCATGGATGATTTTACGGTACACGAGGATAGCTTTGATAAATGTTTGGACCATTTGACACTTGTGCTTAAAAGATGTGTTGAAACTAACTTAGTTTTGAATTCTGAAAAGTGTCATTTTATGGTGGAACAAGGGATTGTCTTAGGTCATATTGTCTCTGCTAAGGGTATTGAGGTCGATAAGGCGAAGATTGATGTAATTCAGTCTTTGCCTTATCCTACTAATGTGCGTGAAGTTCGTTCCTTCCTAGGCCATGCAGGTTTTTATCGTAGGTTTATCAAGGACTTCTCCAAGATCTCATCACCCTTGTGCGAGCTGCTGAAGAAAGAGGTGACCTTTGATTTGAATGAGGAGTGCAAAAAGGCGTTTGATTGCTTGAAAGAACGCCTGACAAGTGCACCGATTATCCAAGCACCGGATTGGTCTCGACCGTTCGAGATTATGTGTGATGCCAGCGATTATGCAGTTGGAGCAGTTTTGGGGCAGAAAGAGGGAAGAGACTCTCATGTGATCCACTACGCGTCCATGACTCTGAATGGCGCGCAACGAAACTACTCCACTACTGAGAAGGAGATGCTGGCTGTGGTGTTTGCCCTGGAGAAATTCAGGCAATATCTTTTGGGAGTGAAGGTGATTATATACACGGATCACGCCGCTCTTCGTTACCTAATGACGAAGAAGGAGGCGAAGCCGAGATTAATTCGATGGGTTCTTCTGCTGAGTGAGTTCGATGTGGAAATACGGGACAAGAAAGGAGCAGAGAACTTGGTGGCGGATCATTTGAGTAGATTGGTGAACGAGGAGGACAAGCCCGGGAAGCAAGCCCCCATCCATGGAACCTTCCCGGACGACACCCTTTTTCGTGTGGAGATTCTGGAGCCAAACCGCACCAGGCGGCCAGACCACCGCACCCGCGGTGGGAAGACAGATTCAAAAGCCCAGAGTTCTGGAGAGCTACCGCACCCGGCGGTGGAGGTCACCGTACCCAGCGGTGACGGTGATTTTTTCTAAGAAAACTGCCCAAAACCACCGCACCCGGCGGTGGAATCTCACCGCACCCGCGGCGAGAGAACTTTTTCTGTTGAGATCACTAGAGTGTCACCGCACCCAGCGGTGACACCTGCCGCACCTGCGGCGAGAGGGACAACCAAGGATTTTTGTGCTGTGAGCGTCTCTTCGCTCGAGGCGTACTTTCACCGGTCCGTTCTTGGGATCCGTTCTTTCCGACCATGGTACGCCGACATTGTGAACTACTTGGTTCGTGGGGAATTCCCTCCGGATCATACCAAGGATCAACGGGAGAAAATGCGGAGAGAAGCTCGGTACTACATTTGGGACGATCCTTATCTCTGGAGACACTGTGTCGACTAGGTAATCCGTCGATGTCTTCCGGATAACGAGGTACAATCTGTCCTTAGCTTTTGTCATTCTGAAGCATGTGGGGGTCATTTTGGTGCGAATAAGACTACTAGAAAAGTGTTAGATGCAGGTTTCTATTGGCCCCATATTTTTAGGGATGCATTTGCGTTTTGCAAAGTTTGTGATAGATGTCAGAGGATGGGGAATATTTCTAGGAGGAATGAGATGCCTCAGTCTTCTTTGATTTTTTGTGAGGTTTTTGATGTGTGGGGTATTGATTTTATGGGACCCTTTCCTAGTTCTTATGGGAACCTATATATTTTGCTTGCGGTGGACTACATTTCCAAATGGGTGGAAGCGAAGGCCACCAGGACTGATGATTCTAAAGTAGTGGCAAGTTTCTTGAAAGAGAACATATTTTCTAGGTTTGGGATCCCCAAAGCTTTGATTAGTGATCGGGGCACCCACTTCTGCAACAAGACTGTGACCGCCCTGCTGAAGAAGTATCATGTCACACAAAAGGTTTCCACTGCCTATCATCCACAGACCAATGGGCAGGCTGAGGTGTCTAATAGAGAGATCAAGACGATTCTTGAGAAGACAGTGGCACCCAATAGGAAGGACTGGAGTTTGAGGCTGAATGATGCATTGTGGGCTTACCGCACCGCTTACAAGACTCCAATTGGGATGTCTCCTTTCCGGCTCGTATTTGGTAAAGCTTGTCATCTACCTGTGGAGCTGGAACACAAGGCATGGTGGGCGGTGAAGAAGTGCAACATGCAGATTGATGAGGTAGGAGAGTTTCGCAAGCTTCAGCTGCAAGAGCTGGAAGAGTTGCGCCTTGACGCATACGACAACGCTGTCATCTATAAGGCGAAAACCAAGGCATGGCATGACAAGAACATCTCGTGAAAGGACTTCTACCCCGGTGATAAAGTCCTTATGTTTCAATCTCGCCTGGAACTCTTTGCGGGAAAGCTGAGGTCGAAGTGGATAGGTCCATATGTGATTGCCGAGGTCTACCCACATGGTGCCGTTGATCTAATCGAGCCAACAACTCAGAAGACATTCAAGGTCAATGGTCAAAGGTTAAAACCTTATCATGAGGGTTTCCACACTGAGGCGATTGATGAGATGGCTCTGGAGGAGCCAAGTGCTGAGAATGAATAGACAAGAGTCTACGTCGAGCCAACGACGTGAACCAAGGCGCTGCTCGGGAGGCAACCCGAGGTATTGTTTTCTTTCTTTTTCTTTTGTCTTTTCATCTTTCATAGCTTAGCTAGGTAGTTGCTTTCTTGTTTTTCTTTCGATTTCGCCTGCGAACTAACTTGTAGGTTCGAAGAATAAGACGAACGGAGTTTCTGGAGGCTCACCGCACCCAGCGGTGAGCAGCTCACCGCGCCCGCGGTGAGCACCCCTATAGCCCCGTTTAAAAATAAAATAAAATAAAAATAAAAATAAAATAAAATCTGTGGTGGGCCTTACAGCCTTTTACCATCTCCTTCTTCCCCATCAGCCAAAACCTAACCTACCCTACCCTCACATCTCTCCCTCACGAACTCCCTCACGCCTCTTGCCTCCTCTCTAACCAAATCTCTCCAACATTCACAAACTTCACCAAGATCCACACCTTTCTCGTCCAAATCTCACCATTTCCTCAACCAATCTACATTCCCGAACCCAATCTAACCCATTCTCACCCAAAAACCCCATCTCCAACCCCAAACATTCAACCTTCATAACCACCACCACCGTACCCATAAAGATCCACCGCACCCGTGCCAGATTCACACCACCCAAGCCCAACCTAACCTCCACCAAACCGAAACCCTACCCATTGAACCAATCCCGGCTTGTGGAGGTCGAGAGAGCTCGTGTTCGCTGCCTTCGCAGAATCGCCCAACAACGTCCACCGCACCCAGCGGCAGATCCCCTCACCACACCCGCGGCGAGACCTCCAGTGCCCAGATTCTGTAACTCCACCGCACCCCGCGGCAGGTCCACCGCACCTGCGGCACCCCCCCAGAAGCAATTTTCTGTGCTCCTTTTGTGAGTCCCTCGTTTTCCTTTGCTTTCAACACAGTTATTACATACCATGTCGAGATCAAGGAAGATTGGGATGACCGGGACGGAGAAGGAAAATTATGATGTTGTGAAACAGCGGGCTGTGCTCCCGACCAAATTTCTGGATAGGGGGACTCTGGAGACTCTAGGGCTGTATGAGTGTACTCAGATGTGTTTAAAGAAGGCGGGACTGGGGGGGATTTGTTGCTGTGTCTGCCCCCTCGTACGAGACGTTGAGCAAGCAGTTTATCTCGACTTTCCGTCTCACCATGGATGGTGAGAGGCTTTTCTCTATTTCCTTCAAGTACAAGGGGAGGGAATACTCGATTGCAGCTTAGCAGGCGAGAGCGGCCATTGGGGTAACTAAACCCCCCACTGAGAATTGGGATCAAGGCACCAATGAGCATTCACTGCTTGACTTCTGGGAGGGCGCCACTAGGCAGGCCTACCACATGGGTGATGAGTACAACAATAAATTTACTCATCCATGTCTGAGGTTGGTCCACAAGTCGATTCAGGGGACATTCCTGAGACATAAAGAAGACAACAAGGTCCCCCTACAGGACCTGCACTGGCTCTACAGTGCCCTACCCCAGGCGATGTTCGTCCTGGACTGGTTGCGGCTCATCCTCGAGGCCCTCAGAAGGATCCGCAGGGGAGAGAGGCGGGATATTATTCAGGATGGCATGATCACCCTTATCGCTGAGACAGCCCTCCAGGTCGGGGCAGATGAGGAGCCCATCATTTCCCACGTGTTCGACGCCGCCCGGCTGAAAGCGAACCACATGCTCAAGATGACGAAGAAGCAGGCCTTCTGGTGTTCCTATTCTGACAGGAGCCACCTCATGCACCTACCGAGAGAGATGCCATACGGTCCCACTTACCGCGACTGGTACCTGCATCCCGACCCCACCCCAACTCCATTGGGGTCGGCTGCTGCAGATTTTTTAGATGAGGAGCCCAGACCTTGGAGGAGGAGGACAGCTGCTGGTAGTTCGAGCCAGGCCCCTACTGCGGATGAGGATGAGGAGATGGCCGTTGCTGGCCAGGGTCCACCACCTATGGATCCCTGGCATGATATGATGTACCGCCAGATGGAGGCGATGAGTCTGCAGCAGCAGACATGGCAGCAGGGTTTTGACGGCCGTTTTGACGGGTTTCAGAACCAGTTGGGGCAGTTTCAGAGCCAGGCCTTTTAGCGGATGGACCGCCAGGATGAGAGGATAGACCAGATGGATGAGAGGCTCCAACAGCTGGGGGAGCAGCAGACGCAGTACTTTGTCCAGTACCCTTGGCCGCCCGACCCACCACAGCAGTGAGTTTTACTTTCCTTTTCCCCCTTTATTATGATTGTCTTCTATTTCACACATTGAGGATAATGCGTACTTCAAGCATGGGGGAGGGAGTAGACTCATTATCTATCTTTATGTACAGTTTTCAGTTTTCAATTTCTGTTTTTGTACAGTTTTTACATTCTGCATTGCATTAGTTTCCAAAAAAAAAAAAAAAAACGAAAAAGCCAAAAAATAAAAAAATAAAAATCAGAAAAAGGCAGAGAAAACCCTGGGATGAGTTGAAAACCCGAAAGGGAAACTCAGGTAAAAAGCAGGTGACCCGGACCAGCGCTAGGCTGGGGTAAGAAAGTGTCTTAGTGACGTGAGCATATGTGAGCATATGTGAGCACATCTATGAAAAAAATATGAGTGGCTTGGTGAAAACCTGAAAGGGCGCCTTGGCAAAATGAGCGAAAAAGAAGAAGAGTGATTTTAGGATTTCTCATTATTCTTGACGAGGCGACATAAGAAGGGAGACAAAGAAGGATTGTCGGGTAGGCCACTTTGGGAGCCATAAGAAGTCATAGATGGAGGCTAGGATTAGAGGTCACTCACGCTATTAGATGTCCGGGTTAAGCTTGGGGGAAGTACTCTGCTTGCCCCTTAAGCTGTTGAGTATGCATGTGTTGTAGATGAGATTGGCACCAAGAGCTTTGGCATGGGTTAGGTGACTCTTAGTTGGAGGATATGCTTCCTGAGACCTTGTGTGCTACATTGGAGGAGTGGACTTTCTTTTAGTTTACTCGAGGACGAGCAAAGGTCTAAGCATGAAGGAATTTGATAAGCACTACTTTGTAGGGCTTAAGTAAGAGTCATTAGAGGGTTTATTGGTGTCATTCGGGTAGATTTAGACACATTCATGTGTATGGCGTTTGGAGGCGAAGTTTGGTGTTTTTGGAGGTGTTTGAGCTATTGTGGATATCTAGGAGACACTGAGGAAGGAAGCCACCAAGGAAAGACGCAAAAGGAGTGAAGAGACGAGTTGAGGAGCGGTGCGAGAGATTGCAAGGAAGAGCTTTGAAGAGGAGATGTTACTGGAGCCTTGCCACACCCGCGCCGAAGACCACCGCCCCTGCGGTGGAAGAAGCAGAAACCAGACAAGATTCTGGAGTCCCACCGCACCCAGCGGTGGGCACTGCCGCACCTGCGGCGAGGTCGTCAGAGAAGTGGACATAAGCCACTGGAGAGCCACTGCACCCAGCGGTGGGTGTCACCGCACCCGCGGTGACGACGCGCTGAAGACTTTCGTTCCGAGTTTTATTTATGTTTTATTTTATTTTCGAGACTTTGTTTCCAAGTTTGTTATTTTTCTTTTCTTTATTTCCTTATTATTTCCTTAGTATTTAAGTTAAGTTTAAGACTCTTTTAGAGGGAATCGATTCTCAAACCCTAGTTGCCACCGTTTTACGTATTTTGCTCATAAACCCTATGGAGAACTAAACCTCCATTATTGCACTTGACAGTTTGAAGCCAGCAATTGATTGGTTGTGAGTTTTCTACTCTTGTTCGTTTTCCTATCTAGTTGGATTGATTCTCTTGTGCTTGATTGATTATTGGTTCATGTTGATTTATCTAGATTGATCACCTAGGTTTATTGATATCTTCCTAATTGCTAGGACTTGTGATTCCGGGTTCGGGTTGCATATCGAGTAGCAAGCACGATTGTTGCGTATAGGGGATCCGAGCGCTTCATCGTGAGAGAGAGTTAATTGCATGCTTATAGTAACGGGTTGTTTCTATTGCATGTATCTTGTTGAATCCTTGTTTGATTGCTATTGCTTTATTGAGTCTTGAAGGTTTTCGGATTTGATTTGGTGATAAGTACTATTAGGGCTGGTAGAACTAATAGTTATCTATGATCGGGATAAGACAACTATAGGAATATTAAGAACTTGAGATTGATAGAATTCCGTGATCGACCTTTCAATTGTTGTGTGGATCTTTGTTAAGTGTGGCGCTTTTTCCCTTATTATTCTCAACCGTTATTTGCAAACTTGTTTACTTGCTTTGTTTACTTTGGTTACGAAAAACACAAAGAAATCCCCCCTAGTTCCTAGTCGGTGACGTGAATTGCAAGAATAGATAACCTGACTCTCTGTGGGATCGACCCTGACTTGCTTGCTATACTCTTTAGTTGGTACTTTAGGATTTCTTTGATTAGGCATATGACTTTAAGTCCTGTCACCTACCATACTCGGGCAATAACGCTACAATCACGCATAACATAGAGCGATGTCTCATCAATTCCGTATCTGGGACAGGCCGCATCCTGGGCAATATGTCTCTAGACCCGGTTAGAATTGCATAAGATTCCATTATTAGCCACCTAATAGAAAAAATACCGGGTACGCTCCTAGGCTTAGACTTTCCATAAAGACTTCCAAAGAGTGCTATCAGTAGGGTTAACAAATAAGCCACGAAGAAGTTGCAACGCATACCGAGAGGAAAAGAGTCCAGAACGCGAGCAACCCCAAAATAATTTATTAGCTGCATCAGGCCAAGATTCCAATCTAGTACCCGTAAGTCGGTGGCATATAGTCACTGGAAGGAATTGATGAAGAATGTCCCATTTCCAACCGTTGGAGGACCACAACTCCGCCATGGTGGCAACCTCCAACACAGTAGGCACATGCGAAATCACAGAATCAGCAAGCGGCTTCTCATCCACCCATCTGTGCAACCAAAAAAGAGCAGAGTGCCCATTTCCAACAGCAGTACGAATACCCTTTGAAAGGAGATGCGCCCCATGCACTATACCCTTCCATGTTCGTGAATCCCGTGCAACCGACATAAACATGTCAACGTCAAGGCGACCATGACAATACTTGCTTCTAATGACCCTTGACCAGAGTGCAGACGGCTCCTGAAGGGTGCACCAACCAAGCTTTGCAAGGGACGTTGTGTTAACTTGGCGCATTTGACGCAATCCCAAGCCACCTTCCTTACGCGGCTTAGCTATAGTATCCAAGCAAGGTGATGGATGCGGCGTCTCTCAGGAGTAGAGCCCCAAACGAAACCCTAAGTCAATTGATCCACCTTGTCGCACACGCTTCTCGGCATGTAGACAGGTTGCATAGGATAAAGGGGCATACTTGAGATCACCGAATTAGCAAGGGTGACCTGACCCGCAAAGGAGAGAGTCCGTGCCTTCCATCCACTCAAGCGCATAGTGATCTTGTCAAGGATGAAGTTGTAACGATCATTAGTCATCCTACCAACAACAGTCGGAACACAAAGGTAGTTATCGAATTCCTCAGAAACCGGAATATTGAGCAACTCGCTGATCACCTGTTTCATTTGAGGACCCACAGACTTAGCAAACAATATACTACACTTGTTAAAATTGACTTGCTCCCCCGACATTGCACATAACCAATCAATGCACTCCTTTATAACGAGAGCTTGGTGAGCATTAGCCTTAGCAAACATAACCAAATCGTCTGCAAAGAATAAATGCAAGAGCTGCACCGTTCCAACCGTGATTGGCACCCAAGAGCCGTTATCAACAGTGGAATGGATAATATGTGAGAGCCTCTCCATGCAAAGGACTAATAAATATGGTGAAAGTGGATCACCCTGACGGATACCACGAGACGGCATGAAATTTCCATCTCTCACCCCATTCCACAATATATTTATCAAGCCCTTAGTTTGGCATCGCATAATCACCTCAATCAGCCGCCCACGAAGACCAGCATCCGCCAATACCGACCTTAAGAAGTCCCAGCGAACCCGGTCATAAGCCTTTGTGATGCGATCCTGCATCCACCCAAGCCGGGCCATGACGAGCCCCATGCGACCGAGACCGTGGCGACCCCCTTGGCTCAAGGACTTAGTCTATTTTAGCTTCATATTTCCTGTTTTAGCATATTTCCCATTTTAGCAAGTTTCCATTTTTAGCATTGCTATTTTTGGAACTTTTTATGTTTAGAAAGTTTCCATCTTTGGCAATTTCTATTTTAGGACTTACTATGTTTAGCACTTTTTATTTATAGCAGTTTCTATTTAGGGCGTGTGCTCCACTCTTGTCGAGTGGGCTAGCACATTAGTATCTTCTCGACCCAAGCCCATTAGGTCTTGGCCGAGCTCCTTGGCTTTAAATAGCCGTCGTTGTTGTTCTTGTTTCCCACGTTCAAAATGATTAATCTAAGTCTTAAAGTCGAGTGCCAATCCTCCTTACTCTTAGATCCGAACGTAAAACACAAGTCTGCTTCGCATCTCCTTCACTGTCTCGCCCCACACTCGCCCAAAGCGAGCACAAGAGACTCGCGAACCATCCATCCGGTGGTTCGTATCTATCCAGGTTACCACGAGAAGGGACATCAGGCCGCTCCCTGCCTAGATCGAGCAACAATCGTGTTCCACTCCCCCTTGGAACGCATCAACTGGTATCACAACAGCCAGCCGGCACGCAGCACACGTTCCTTCTCCGATGACACCATCCGCGCACCCACGAGCGACTCAGCTGGCACCCACTTGCCCTCGCTTGTGCGCAGCCAACGACACCAGCAAATGCACCCGCGAGCAACCCAGCGGGCACCCTCTCGCCCTCGCTCGCGGCACGTCGACGAACCCACTCCAACACCCACTTCCGGCCGCGACCGGACCCACCACCGAGCCCACTGCATCGGCCACGACCGCACACACAGACGTGCCCACTAGCCTCTGCCGCCGCCACACCCAAACCCTAACCCACAAATTTTTTTTCCGCTGCCTTCCTTAACCGAAATCCCATAAATCCCCAAAATTTCGGCCATATCCTTATCTTTTCCCTTAATCAAATTATCCTTTCCTTATCTTTTCCACTTACCTTATCCAAATCCCCCAATATCTTCTCTTTAAGGCAAGATCAAATCTTTCCTTAAACCAAAAGATCTTATCCTTTCCCAAGATCTTATCTTATCTTATCCCATATCCTTTCCTTAACCGAACCCCAACCCTATCCCACACCCGGACCCGCATCTGAGCCCAGCCGAACCCACACCCGGACCCATGCCTGAGCCTTAGCCACACCCATTCCATGGCCCGCTTGTATCCGTACTTCGAGCCCGACGAGTGGGACCACGACCCTTGGTTCGGTGGCGTGAGCCCATACGAAGCGGACCCGGATTGGATCCCGCCGCCTCGCATCCATGGACCCCCGCCACTGCGTCCAAGCCGCGACGCCGCACCCACTACGACGACTTCGACCCGGACTGGATTTCGCCACCTCGACTCAGCGTCTACGTCCGGACCCACGATAGCGGCTATGAGCAGACCCGGTACCGCACCCGCGACCGGACCCGTTACCGCACCCACGACTTCGACACGTGACAAGATGCTCCCATCTTGGAGCCCTCGACAGAGAAAATAGAAACCCAGTCTCTCCGACAACAACTGGCTCAACTCCAAGCCATGCAAGCCCAGTTGATGCGTTCCAAGGGGGGGTGGAACACGATTGTTGCCCGATCTAGGCAGGGAGTGGCCTGATGTCCCTTCTCGTGGTAACCTGGATAGATACAAACCACCGGATGGATGGTTCGCGGGTCTCTTGTGCTCGCTTTGGGCGAGGGTGGGGCGAGACAGTGAAGGAGATGCGAAGCAGATGAAGGAGATGCGAAGCAGACTTGTGTTTGACGTTCAGATCTAAGAATAAGGAGGATTGACACTCGACTTTAAGACTTAGATTAATCAATTTGAACGTGTGAAACAAGAACAACAACGAAGGCTATTTAAAGCCAAGGAGCTCGGCCAAGACCTAATGGGTTTGGGTCGATAACATACTAATGGGCTAGCCCACTCGACAAGAGTGGAGCACACGCCCTAAATAGAAACTGCTATAAATAAAAAGTACTAAACATAGTAAGTCCTAAAATAGAAAGTGCTAAAGATGGAAACTTTCTAAACATAAAAAGTTCCAAAAATAACAATGCTAAAAAGGGAAACTTGCTAAAACGGGAAATATGATGCTAAAATAGACTAAGTCCTTGAGCCAAGGGGGTCACCACGGTCTCAGTCGCATGGGGCTCGTCGTGGCCCGGCTTTGGTGGATGCAGGATCGCATCACTTTGCCAAATCAACTTTCAAAATCATTTATTTGTTAGAGCGGGTGGAGTTCATCGAGTGCAAAACCTCCTGTACAACCACAACATTGTCCATGATTTGGCGCCCAGGTATAAAAGCCGCTTGGGATGGAGAGACAAGAAGTAGGAGAATCGGCTTAAGTCTGTTGACAATTGCATTTGTCGCCACTTTGAACACGACATTGAGCAAATAAATAGGCCTTAACTGCGAGGAATGAGTTGGATTAGAAACCTTGCGGAGCAAAACCATAAAAGAATCACCAAGACCCTCTGGGAAGATGCCCCGATTCAGCATGTTTAAAACAATAGTCGTAACCTTCAATACCACCACATTCCAGTTTTTCTGATAGAAAACCGCATGAAAACCATCCGGCCCGGGTGCTTTGTAAGGGTTCATCATACATAATGCCTCCCAAACATCAGACTCAACAAAAGGGGCCGCTAGAATGTCCAGATCGGCAGACTGCAGAACCGGGAAACATACACTCTCTTCAAATAGAGTACCATCACTGGGGACATGTTGATCAGCCGTGTACACGGAAGCAAAGTAATCACGGACCATATCTTGCAATGCCGAAGACTCAAACACCCAGACACCCGCGTCATTTTGGAGCTGAAGAATGAGATTCATGCATCGCCTAATCACCGTTGAGAGATGGTAGAAACGAGTGTTGCGGTCTCCCTCAATTAGAAAGTTGGCCCTCGACTTCTGAAACCACAGAGTCTGTTCTTGCTCAAGAACCTTCTCCAACTCCAATCTCAGCTTTCGTTCAACAAAAATACTAGCAGAGGACGGACGATGAGCGAGTCGCCTTTGAACCCCTTCCAACTGCCTCCAAAGCTTCCGCTTTCTGTGAAAAATATTCCCAAAAACTTGCTTGTTCCAAATTCAAAGAGTTTGTCTGCCAAATGAGATAAAGAAGTGGGAAGGTCAGCATCTGGAAACCACGTAGCTTGGAGAAAGGGGGCAAAGGCATCATGCGAAAGCCAAGCAGCTTGAAAGCGGAACGGGCGAGCCGCATTAGGAGCACTAACAGGAGGATTCAAATTTATCAGTAGGGGAAAATTATCAGAGTAAGGAGTAAAGAGATGCTGCACACAAGCCTCCCCAAACCCGAGCCGCCAAACAGAGGAGCAGATTTCCCTGTCCAGCCTGGCCCCATGAAAGGTGCGAATAGACCTCCCAATCGTCCAAGTATACGAGGGCCCCAAGAAACAAAGATCAACGAGATGATGATTATCAAACCACTCACGAAACACTTGCGAAGAGCGATTCGACCCAGTCGAAGAAGAAGAACATTCTTGTGGTGACAACGTTGCGTTGAAATCACCCGCCAACAACCACGGTCTATTGCTCATACCAGAAAATTCATCATGAGCTCTCCACAAATCGTTATGTGTAGACGGGTTTAGAGAAGCATAAATAGCAGATAGCACCCAAGGCTCTTCAGTCCGGCGGACCACCTCCACCGTAATATGTTGTGCATGCAACAAAAGCGGAACAACAGTTACCTCCGTCGTCTTCCAAAGCAGCCATATTCCACCCGAGAAACCTTGGGAATTAACTCGGAGTAGACCGTCATAGCCAATCTGATTGCGTACCACATCAGCCTGCACCCAGCTAATTCTGGTTTCCACCAAAATTAAAACAGAAGGATGATGAAGACGAATGATCTCTTGCAAAGAATTCATAAAGTTGGCGGCCCTGGCGCCTCGAGTATTCTAGACAAGAAAACTGAGCTCTACTATTGGTAACATCCATTTAAAAAAGTTCACAGAAATAAGATGAGCATAAATGCGGAAGACGTCGTCAATGCGAAGCAGAGCATTAGTGAGCGACATCGGCATTGACACCCAACAAAGGAGTGGTTGTGCCTCTGTGACTAGGGGGAGCAGATCCACTATCCCCCGGTTGGCCAAGGGTGGAAGAGACAGAAGGTAAGGTCCCGTACGGTGGTTCAAGACAAGCACGCTCTCCCTGTGGATTACTCGCACCATTTGATGTTAGGATTCAAACACGGTAACAAATAGAAAACGAAGCAAAGAACACAAGAATTGTTAACCCAGTTCGTCAAGAATTGACTACGTCTGGGGGCACTACCAAGCCAGGGTATTTTCTCCTCTCAATATTGTGATGACGACTTACAACGACTTGAAGATTACAATTGATCAACTAGGGTTTAAATAACAACACGGACAAAACCTAGAAAAGCCCACAAAATGCAACACTGAAATCGGCCCATCTAACTCCCGAAAAAGGTCTCGCACGGGTAACAAACCGTGCCATTTATTCAAGAGCAATTTCGAGATCTGGCACGGTTAGCAAACCATGCCATTAACCGTGCTCGCTTTTAAGCTTCCTTTTGTGGTTCCTGCACGGTCTGTAGACCGTGCCACTAACCGTGCGAGCCTTTACGCGTCCGTCCTTCGCTTCAGGCTCCATAACCCCAACAATCTCCCACCTGGAGACTGACTCCAATCATAATCGTCCTCCTCATCAACCCATAGCTGGTAGTAGTGCCAGGCCTTCAACTCAGTTACCAAGGCCAGTTGAAGCCATACAAAGCTTCAACTTCTCTAAGATCACAACCTTAGTCAGCATGTCTGCAGGATTCTCAGTTCCACGAATCTTCATCAACTGCAAGACCTTGCGAGTCTTTCGCGTCACAACCAGCCTTGCTTTGTAACGCTTCCTTCTATTCGCATCCTCCTTGAATCTGTAAGCCCACTTGTTATGCAATGCCTTCTTGCCTGCCGGAAGCTCAACTAGCTCCCAGGTTCCGTTGGTCATCGACGAATCCATCTCATCATCCATGGCGAGCTTCCACTTGCTCACATCTTCTCCACGAGATGCCTCTGCATAACACTCTGGCTCACCACCATCAGTCAACAACAGATAGTAGTTTGACGGCGAATATCTATCAGGCGATCCACGCTCTCTAGTGGACCTTCGCAGCGGAATCACTGGGGTACTCGGCTCCTCCTCAATCACGGCCTCCTGGTCACTTCGAACCGCCTTGCTCCCACCCGAGTTTGAGATATCCAACTCCACAACCTCAGGTTCAGAACTCGATGTTTCTGATGCACCCAGACTATCCTTGTACATCTCCTGCTCATTGAACACGACGTCTCGACTGCGAATAACCTTCCTGCTCTGCTCATCCCAGAACCGGTATCCGAAGTCATCCCCACCATATCCAATAAACGTGCACTTGACAGACTTTGCATCCAGCTTGCTTCTCTCAACAGGAGCAATATGAACATATGAAACGCACCCAAATACGCGAAGAAAGGACAAATTTACCTCTTTGCCACTCCAAGCCTCCTCTGGGATCCCATTCTTCAAGGGAGTTGATGGCCCTCATTTGATCAAGAATGCAGCAGTGTTGACTGCATCCGCCCAGAACATCTTTGGAAGCCCACACTTCAGCCTCATGCTTCTAGCACGTTCATTCAGGGTCCTGTTCATACGTTCAGCGACGCCGTTCTCTTGAGGGGTTCCTTTCAAGGTTTTCTCCATGCGAATTCCATTGTCAGCACAAAACTCCTTGAACTCACGAAGCTCATACTCCCCACCATTATCAGATCTCAAACACTTCACTTTAAGACCTGTCTCAGTTTCTACTAGAGCCTTCCACTTTCTGAAAGAGTCAAATGCATCAGACTTTTGCTTCAGAAAATAGACCCATACCTTTCTTGTAGCATCGTCAATGAAGGTCATGTAGTATGACGCTCCACCCAGAGATGTCACAGGTGCTGGTCCCCACAAGTCACTGTGGATCAACTCCAACTTCTGCTTCTTCAAGGTTCTGCCACCCTTCGCAAAGATCACCCTTTTCTGCTTCCCGAGCACGCAGTCTTCACACAATCCGATCTCAACGGACTTGAGACCTGGCAGCAAACCCTTATATCATAGCACCTTCATCCCTTTCTGACTCATGTGGCCCAGATGACAGTGCCACAAGTCTGCATCACAGTTTACTCCTGCAATGGCAATGCTATCACGGACGTTGCTCGTCATGTACATCGTCCCCTCCTTCTTTCCTCGAGCTACCACCATAGCTCCTTTGGTTATCTTCCAACTGTTACAGCCGAAGGTTACTTCATAACCCTCGTCATCCAACTGTCCAATAGAAAGCAGGTTTCTCTTCAGACCAGGAATATGCCTTACTCCATGCAACTGCAGCACAGATCCGTTCGGCGCCTTGATTCGCACATCACCCTTCCCCATGATTTTCAAAGCCTCATCATCAACAAGATAGACTTTTCTGAAATCTCCAGAGGTGTAGCGATCCGATATATCAGCACTGCTGCATGAATGAAACGAAGCTCCAGAGTCTAACACCCAAGACTCCAATGGACTGCTCGCGCTCAAAATCGATGCATCTGCAGTGGTTCCTGTCATTGAATCGCACAGAGTAAACGCGTCTGCAATATCTTTACTGGCTGAATTCACTGATTTATCTTTCAACGGTGCCTTACATTCACTCTTATAATGACCGTTTTCATCACAATTCCAACACTTGATTCTGCTCTTGTCTTTGGGCTTATCCTTCCCTCTAGACTTCGATCTGCCACGATTCGACTTCTTAGAGTCTGACCTGCCCTTGCTACCTGTGTTCAAGGCTGATCCCGAAGCAGTACCTGACGCCTTCCTGCGAATTTCTTCGCTAATAATCAGATCCCTGACTTCATCAAACTTGATCTTCGCCTTCCCCGCCGAAGCACTAACAACAGTAACTGTCCCGCTCCAACTTTTTGGTAAAGAAGATAACAGTATTAGGGCTTGTACCTCATCATCGAAATCGATCTCAACTGAACTCAGTTGTGCGATCGTCATGTTGAACTCGTTCAAGTGATTGGTCACCGATGTACTCTCCGTCATCCGCAGATTAAACAACCGCCGCATCAGGTGAACCTTGTTCACCGCAGAGGGTTTCTCATACATCGCGAAAAGAATTTCCAGCATACCCTTCGTCGTCTCTGCCTTGACTGTATGATGCGCCACGTTCTTGGACAGCGATAGGCGGACCACGCTCATCGCTTTCCTGTCCAACAACTTCCACTCTTCGTCCTTCATGTCTTCCGATTTCTCACCCAGCGGAAAATACAGATCTTTACCGTACAGGTAATCCTCGATCTGTATCTTCCAGAAGCCGAAATCTGTTCCATCGAACTTCTCCATCGGTGATCTTCCGCCTTCCATCGTCACCACCATAACCAGCTCTGATACCAGTTGTTAGGATTCAAACGCGGTAACGAATAGAAAACGAAGCAAAGAACACAAGAATTGTTAACCCAGTTCGTCAAGAATTGACTACGTCTGGGGGCACTACCAAGCCAGGATATTTTCTCCTCTCAATATTGTAATGACGACTTACAACAACTTGAAGATTACAATTGATCAACTAGGGTTTAAATAACAACACGGACAAAACCTAGAAAAGCCCACAAAATGCAACACTGAAATCGGCCCATCTAACTCCCGAAAAAGGTCCCACAAGGTTAACAAACCGTGCCGTTAACCGTGCCATTTATTCGAGAGCAATTCTGAGATCTGGCACAGTTAGCAAACCGTGCCATTAACTGTGCACGCTTTTAAGCTTCCTTCCGTGGTTCCTGCACGGTCTGTAGACCGTGCCACTAACCGTACGAGCCTTTACGCGTCCTTCCTTCGCTTCAGGCTCCATAACCCCAACATTTGAATCTCCATCATGTTCGCCCCCAATAGCACGACCTTGGTGAGGATGTGCAGAATCCTTAGGAAGCAAAGCGACGTTCTTTTGGTTGCGTGAAGTGGGATTTGGTATTGCAGGCAAGGGGTTGGACTTATTAGGCTTAATAAAGGCATGTGTGGCTTGGGTGTTATGATTAAGGACCATCTCCTTAATTAGATTTGATAATTTATATCAGAATGTTTGGAAAGGATACATGTCGTTGAAGAAGATTTGGTCTTGGATTTTCTGGTAGATGATAAGGCCAAATCTTTGAGATCTTTTTTGAAATCTTTTTTATCCTTCTTCCTAGTATTCTTGGAAAGCACCGTAGGGTCCACAGCTGGAGACGTGGACTCAATCACATCTGTTATGGCAACCGTATCTTGTAACAGATCTTCCCCTAAAATCTCGCCTGTAGATTTCGTCATCGGAAGCAGAGGTTCCATTACTGGCGGCAGTGTAAGAACAATAGATGCTGAATAAGGAACAATGTATGTTGAGGTGACTGTTCCTTGCAAGTCTGGATCTTCTCTTGATGTTGACTTCGGCTTCAATAGGGAACGATCAATAAACGTTGTAACTCGGATAAGATTTGAATCGTGAGAACACTTTCCGAAATCAGAATTTTTCCCCTTACTAAGCCTTAGGGAATCCGCAAAATCTGAAGTGAGATAAGACAAATCCTCTAGTTCCCTTCAAGGCTTCTGATGGGAACTAAACTATGTTCACGTATTTGTGGATGTATGACTTTAACTTAGATAGACAAATCGTGTGTAATTTCTGATCACCCAACACTATCTCCGAAATGCCTTTATATAGGCTTCCGGGCGGTTACTAACGGTTACCAACCGTTCCAACTGCCACCAACCATTTCCAAGAATATTCAACCACTTATATCAGTTATCAACTGATTTAAGGTAGTTAAGAGCGGTTACTCCGACGGTTACCAAGGCGGTTACAACACATTAATCACGTGCTGAAACTTTAACCATGCCTCAGGGAACTTGACGTTCCCACCTAGGGAACGGCTGGTCCCTTTAAGGAACAATCACTCGTTCAACCTTACGTAACGTCGATATGTCTTAAAGACACGATTAACCTCTCTGATGCACTGTTCCCATATGGGTAACGTCACATATCCTTAATGTCTCCCTCAGAATCTCAAGTATGCTTACACGAGTGTGTACTTGATAGGGGGGGATAGTCATCGTATCACCTAATCAAATAAATCCTAGCAAACCTAAACAAGTAGTTAGGGCAAGCAAGGGTCGAATCCACAGGGAGGAAGAGATTAATCTATGTGTTGTTCGCATGTAATAGTAACAAGAGGGGGGTTTTGTAGTTGGTTGGTTGCAAACAAAACAAACAAAACAAAGTAGAATGGATGAAATATCAAGAGAGAAAAACACTTAGCCAAGTAATGTCCACATAAGTCATTCAAAGGTTGTTCATAGATTAAGTCCTATCTTCCTATTCGGTTATTCCTGTCCCGATCTTATGTAAATTCAGAGGGAAACCTTCCACAAAGAACCCTTACCAATGAATAACCCTAGTACCACTAAAGGTTCAACCCAAAGACAGCAATGCATATAAGAATTAACCAGGATACACAGAACGCTCGCTCAGATGCATTTACCATGTAATTATCTCTCCCTACAATAGAACAATTTCAACCAGAGCATGTAAATTGTAGTTGCTACAGCATAATAGGATGTTAGCCCAACAGTTTCCTAATCCTAGCAATATGAAAATCACCAATAACAACTAGTTGCGCGGGCTAGTGCAATTAATGAAATCCAATGGAATAAGCTTAGAAGAGATAATATAACTCAATAGGAATAAATAGATAGGAATAAAACCTCACAACCAGATGAATAAACTCATGCTTCCATTACCGGACTAAGCCAAAGAGGCTTAGCTCCTCATAGACATGGTGAAAACTTCAAAGGAAAAGAAAACAACGATGAATGAAAATTACAACTAAAGTGTGGAAGATTTCAACCTTAATGCTAAAAGAAAGTATTTATAGGGCTCTAACAAAATGACCTAGCCCATTAAGAAACTAACTAAATTAAAAATAAGAAAAAGGGAAAAAGAAATCTGAAAAGATAAGCTCAGGAAAAGACGCAGCTTTTGGCGCTGATGACCCGCGATCGCGGCCCAAGACCCGCGATCGCGGTTAATGCTCGATTTTCAGCTTTTGCACCACTTTCGTAAAAACTTAATAACTTTTGATTCCCAACTCGGATTGCGCTCATATTTTGGGGACTTGTAGTAGAATTCAAGATCTAACTCCTCGAATTGGAATCACTGCATTTGGACATCTGAGTAGAGAGAACGAATCAATTGAATTCAGCATATTGTTCTTCTACTCTCGTGTGGACTCTCTCCTTGGTTCTTCTTCGTCTCCTCAGTGGTCAACTTCTCTTCCTCTAGATATCTTCAATTTGCTTCTCTAGACCACCAAATCCACACTTCTCCTCTCTAACTCCATACTCCTTGGTGGCTCCATATCCCGAATCTTCAAATGTACTCCAATAAGCTCAAAACACCACCAAAACACCAATCTTCGCCCCCAAACACCATGCACATGAATGTGTCTAAATCTACCCGAATGGCACCAATAAAACCCTCTAATAACTCTTAGTTAAGCCCTACAAAGTAGTGCTTATCAGTACTCCACACCTCCAAACCCGTGACGTAGCTAAGTGGTGTCGTATCTATCCCGATCACACTAAATGGCACCGTTCCCTATATGGGAACGGTCTCTTGATGACACTAAAATCACCAACAATCCTCCCCCATTTTAGTGTAATCCTTGATTCACAAAATAAGCAAGTCTTCATCCCAAACTCATGCATAAACACAAATATCAAAACGATTGAATTTATGTCTTAGTGTAATTACACATTTCAAACACCCGGGAATCATGGTGTCCTAAGGATTGAACCAATCAACCTCTTTGGATGCATGAAGGTAACACACACATGAATTACTATACAATTCCATAGTCTAACTTGACTCTCTTAATGGCCTTGAGTCCCTATCCATTCGTGAGCGTTTTGAAGTCAACCCAAACTTCACGAAGCGGCCAAACTTCACGCCCATATAGGTAGATCCTTTTAAGGAACGAATCCTCAATCATGCACCTACAATCTGCACTTTTTCAAAGGAACTATTAAGAAATTCCTTTCAACCTCTATACTTGTAGGAACAGAGCACATACCTGGGGACTGTTCCTTTCTGCTCTCAGTTTCTAGGTGTAGGCTTTCCACATTGAATTCGTTCCCAACGTTAATTGGAAAGGAATTGGGTATCCCACCGCTAGAAAACTATATGGGTCTTAATTCCATCCTCTTAGCCGACTTGGAGACCAAGTCCCTAGCCAACCCCTTCGTCAAGTGATCAGCCAAGTTTTGTTGTGATCTAACAAAATCCACCGAAATCACCCCATGCGTAATGAGCTATCTTATCGCACTATGCCTCACACCCAAGTGGCATGATTTCCCATTGTATACATGGCTATATGCCTTAGCCAAAGTTGCAGCGCTATCGCAATGGATTGATATAGGTGAAATTGGCTTTTCCCATAATGGAATTTCATATATCAAGTTCCTTAGCCATTCCGCTTCTTTCCCAGCAGCGGCTAAGGCAACAAACTCCGATTCCATGGTGGAACTCGAGATGCAAGTTTGTTTCTTGGAAGCCCGTGAGATGGCACCCCCACCAACAAGGAACACCCACCCACTAGTGGAAGAATGATCTTCTTCATTTGTGATCCAACTTGCATCTGAATATCCCTCTAACACCGAGGGTGATCCACTATAAGTAAGACAAAAGTCCACTGTTCCCTTAAGGTACTGAAGTACCCGTCGAACCGCTTGCCAATGATATGCACTAGGATTACTAGTATAGCGACTAAGCTTCCCTACTGCAAAAGCAATATCCGGCCTAGTACTTGTCATGGCATACATCAAGCACCCAATAACCCTTGAGTACTCAAGTTGCATAACTGATTTCCCCTTGTTAGGGAACAGTTTAACACTCAGATCATATGGTGTTTTCAAAGGAGTGTACTTATCACAATTGAATTTCTCCAATACTTTCTCAATGTAATGAGATTGTGACAACGATAAGCCCTCCGTTCCCTGCCTTATCCTAATCCCTAGGATAACATCGGCCTCCCCCATGTCCTTCATGGAGAATTGTGATGACAAAAATGCCTTTGTAAGGTCTACTTGCCTTTGATCCGTTCCAAAGATCAACATGTCATCCACGTACAAGCAAATTATAACACCGTTCCCAAAATTATCAAATTTGCTATATACACACTTGTCGGATTGATTCAGTCTGAATCCATTGGACAATACAACCTCATCAAACTTTTGATGCCATTGTTTTGGTGCTTGCTTCAGCCCATACAAAGATTTGACCAATTTGCACACCTTATGCTCTTGTCCAGGCATAATGAACCCTTCGGGTTGTTTCATATACACTTCTTCCTCAAGGTCCCCATTAAGGAACGCTGTTTTCACATCCATTTGGTGTATAACCAACTTGTGAATAGAAGCCAAGGCAATCAATAGCCTAATGGTGGTAATCCTAGCAACCGGTGCATAGGTATCAAAGTAGTCAGTTCAATACTTTTGTCTAAAGCCTTGAACAACCAATCGGGCCTTAAACTTATCTATGGTTCCATCCACTTTCATCTTCTTCTTGAAGATCCACTTACTTCCCAATGGCTTACAACTAGGGGGAAGATCAGCCAATACCCATGTATTGTTCCCCATGATGGAATCCATCTCATCATTTATGGCCTCTTTCCAAAAGGAAACGTCTTGAGACTTCATTGCCTCAGTAAACGTCTTTGGGTCATCCTCAATATTGTAACAATACAAGTACTGGGATCCAACTTCATCCCTTGTTCCCTCTACCAAGTAAACATGGAAGTCAGGACCAAAGGACGTTCCCTTCCTTACTCTTTTACTCTTTCGGATCTCTGGTTCACTGTTCCCAGGTTGGACATCCATATCAGTGTTTCCACTTGTACTGGGAATACTATCATTGTCTCCATTATTACTGGGAACAATGACTTTTTGTACAGGGATCAATGAAAATCGTTTTTCATCAAAGATAACATCTCTTGACTCTATAATGGAGTGAACCGAAATAGACTTGTTAGGTTCAATAACATAGAACCTATATGCCTTGGAATGCTTAGCATATCCAATAAAGATACATTCAACACCTCTTTCACCCAAAGTCTTTCGCTTGGGTTCGGGTAGTCTTACAACCGCCCTACATCCCCAAACCCGAAGATAATTCAGATTTGGCTTCCTTTGGAACCAAAGCTCATATGGGGTAGTCTTGTTCCTTTTGTTAGGAACCCTATTCAATAGGTAACAAGCCGTCAACATGGCTTCCCCCCAAAATCCGTCATTTAAACCTGAGTAGGAAAGCATGGAATTGACCATTTCCTTAAGAACTCGATTCTTCCTCTCCGACACACCATTTTGTTGTGGTGTATAGGGAGCCGTAGTTTCATGAATGATTCCTACGGATTGGAAGTATTCTGGGTCAAAATACTCACCACCTCTATCGATGCGCAATCTTTTGATCACCGTTCCCAACTGAAGTTCCACTTCAGTTTTATAGATTTTAAAATTTCCAAGGGTCCTTAGCATGCAATAGAAATACATAACAATAACGGGAATAATCATCTATGTAAGTAACAACATATTTCTTATTTCCCAAGGACGGAGAAGCATGAAAATCACATAAGTCACTATGTATCAAATCAAGCACTACACTATTTCTCTGAACATCAGGGAACGGATGTCTTGTTATCTTAGTAAGCATGCAAGTTCTACACCTCTCTAAACTCATATCAAATGGAGAAATTAAACCATTTTTAGACATATCAAGCATGCGTTTATAATGAACATGTCCTAGCCGAGCATGCCATAGAGAGGAAATGTTTTCCTCCGAGGGAACAACACCCTTTGAAGGGGCCGTTCCCACTGAGGCAACAACATGTTCAGAAGAAATAGAACCTTGACCACAAGTCATATAAGCTGAATTCATAACTTTATTAATACTTAGCTTAAACATACCATTACACAGGTAACCACGTCCTACAAATACACCGCCCTTAGATAATATATATTTATCAACTTCAAACACTTGCCGAAAGCCTAACTTGTTAAGGATAGCACTAGAGACTAAATTTTTCCTTATTCTGGGTACATACAACACATTTTTCAGAATTAAAGTCTTCCCAGAAGAGAACTCTAACTCCACTTGGCCTTTGCCTAAGACGGGGGCAGTTGACTCGTTTCCCATATGAAGGACACGTCCATCATCCAATGGAACGAAGATCTTGAACATTGACTTGTCCCTACACATGTGTGTGGTAGCACCCGAGTCAACCCACCATGCTATCTCATCATCCTGCACAAAGAAGGCCTCAGAAATATTAGGAACAAAGTCCAAACCAGGAAATGTTACTAAAGAGGGAACAGTTCCGTTCGAGGGAACAGTTCCGTTCTGACCTTGATGAGATTTCTGCCCTTGGTCCTTAGAACCTTGAGCAGACTGGTTGTGAACGTTGCCCTTCTTGCCCTTTCCAGCCCAACAATCCTTCTTAAGATGTCTAGGCTTTCCACAGTTCCAACACCCCTTTTGAGAGGGTTTCTTGTTGGGACCGGTGTTTGTGTTGTTGTACGGCCTTTTCTTGCCCTTCTTGTTGTTACCCTTATGGGAACCTTCTTCCATCATGTTGATGGTGGAAGAATTGGGAGTCTCTTTCTCCTTTCCTTTCTCTTGCGAACGAAGGCCCTCTTCAATACGCAAGTGGCTGCCAAGTTCCACAAGGGAAATACCTTCCTTCTTGTGCTTCAACATGTGCTTGAAGTCTTTCCATGATGGAGGCAATTTGTCAATAATGCTTGACACAGAAATGGACTCGTCCATATTAAATTTATGTTGAGCAAACTGCCCCAAGATACGGAGTATCTCATGATATTGCTCCATCACCGGTCTTGAGTCAACCATTTTATATGTATTGAAGTTGCTCACAAGGAACTTTACGCTTGAAGCGTCTTCAGCCATGTACTTCAACTCTAGAGAGTCCCAAAGTTCCTTGGCGGATTCAACATTTTGGTACACATCAAAAAGAGAGTCGGACATACCGTTTAAGATATGGCCCCGGCAAATGTAGTCATCGTTCTCCCATCTGCTCTTTTTCCTCACGGCCTCAAGTGGTTCATCATCGACTAACTCCGGCATGAGAGTTGATAGGACGTATACCACCTTGAGGGTGGTCAAGAGGAAATGCATCTTCTTTTGCCAACGGCGGAAGTCCATCCCTTCGAATTTTTCCAACTTCTGGAACTTCGTCGTCATCTCACGAACATTCGTCATTGATCTAAAATTCTGATTTCGATTGTAAGAACAATAGATGTTGAATAAGGAACAGTGTATGTTGAGGTGACTGTTCCTTGCAAGTCTTGATCTTCTCTTGATGTTGACTTCGGCTTCAATAGGGAACGATCAATAAACGCTGTAACTCGGATAAGATTTGAATCGTGAGAACACTTTCCGAAATCTGAATTTTGCCCCTTACTAAGCCTTAGGGAATCCGCAAAATCTGAAGTGAGATAATACAAATCCTCTAGTTCCCTTCAAGGCTTCTGATGGGAACTAAACTATGTTCACGTATTTGTGGATGTATGACTTTAACTCAGATAGACAAATCGTGTGTAATTTCTGATCACCCAACACTATCTCCGAAATGCCTTTATATAGGCTTTCGGGCGGTTACTAACGGTTACCAACCGTTTCAACTGCCACCAACCGTTTCCAAGAATATTCAACCACTTATATCAGTTATCAACTGATTTAAGGTAGTTAAGAGCGGTTACTCCGACGGTTACCAAGGCGGTTACAACACATTAATCACGTGCTAAAACTTTAACCATGCCTCAGGGAACTTGACGTTCCCACCTAGGGAACGGCTGGTCCCTTTAAGGAACAATCACTCGTTCAATCTTACGTAACGTCGATATGTCTTACAGACACGATTAACCTCTCTGATGCACTGTTCCCATATGGGTAACGTCACATATCCTTAATGTCTCCCTCAGAATCTCAAGTATGCTTACACGAGTGTGTACTCCACACCTCCAAACCCGTGACATAGCTAAGTGAGATCTTATAGTGTCGTATGAATCCCGATCACACTAAATGGCACCGTTCCGGTCTCTTGATGACACTAAAATCACCAACAGGCAGCACATTGACCCCCGACAGACCATCAGAAGGGAGATCCTCAATATCATCTTCCAGTAGCACAACAAAACGAGAACCTTCATTCACATACTGTTTTGCAGCCACATGCAATGTTTTTTGCATAAGAGCCTCCACCGATGGGGCAGTGACTAAGTTCGTGGACGGAGCCCGATGAGCACATCAAACATACTTCTTTGGCTTCATGTACTCACCCCACGACTCGTTTTTATTGAGAGCAATAGCCACCTCAATAGGGTCCATCCGTGTTCCAGACCCAGTGGGTTGATCTGGATGCTTAATTGGACATTTATCCATGACATGCCCGATTTTGCCACAATTGTAGCATAGATGTCGAATCCCTTCATACTGGATGATTCATAAGAGGCCACGAAAATGGAACCGAGATAGCAGAGGCTTAGATAGGTCTATCTCAACAACAATTCTGACGAACTGCCACTACAAAAAAAAGCTTAAATAGCCACGTAGAGAAGCCACGTAATAGCCACGGAGTGGCCACGGCATCAGCCACAAAATGGCAACGGAAGCTTCTTAGCCACGTACATAGCCACGGAAATGACAACCGTGGCTAAAACGGACGTAGCAAAACTTGGGACACGGTGTAACCGTGGCACTTAGCAACGTTTACTAGCCACGTCTGCGCCGTGGCCCAGTAGCCACGGTTAAGCAATGGCTCTCGACCGTCACTAACCCCAACGGTTATGCAACAAACACTCCGTGGCTGACTTTATATAATGGACCCACAGTGATGCTATTGAGCTTCCGTGGTAGGCTTTATTTATCATATATCTTATTTATCAAATATTCCCAATACTTTATTAATGAATTATTTATCTATATATTTATATTTTCTATTGATAAATTATTTATCTAATATTTTATTAATAAATTATTATATTTACAATTTTTAAACATCATTCTTAGACTTTTAATTCTCTTTTATATTTTTTTTTAAAATTTGAATATTTTCTATCTAATCACATTCATGTTTTTTTCCCAAAAACATAAATGTTTTATTTAAAATAAATATAAATGTTATTCTATCCTGATAAGGAATCAGATAAACAATAATAAAAATATAAAAACATAACCCAATAATTATATAATACTTTCATAGTCATTCATAGCAAAAACACAAACATAAAGTTAAAAGTAAGTTACAATTGATCACACCATACCAAAATACATTCTTTCCAAAATATAATTCTAAACATTACATCTGATCACACCATCGTCCAAAAAGAAATCTGTCATCACAATTAGATGCATCACTATCAACTCCAAAATGCCTGCATCACTATCAACTCCAAAATGCGCTTCTTTCATCACCATCAGGTCCAAAACTAAATCTTTCATGGCCATCAACTTTCATCATCACCATATTCCAAAAACAAATACTCCTGCAAATAAACACCTACACACCCTCCAAAAAAAGTGAATTCTAAACATTGGAATCTATATTCATAGAAGACGAACCACCTCCAGAATTCCTAGGGATGTTACTTGTCACAAATGGACCACTTGGAGGCATAGATGTGCCTGATGGTCCAAACATAAAATTCGAATTCAGAAGATTAGTAAATGACGAGGGTACCTCACCACCAGCAGCCAATGATCCTTGAACCTGAGTCGGATTATATCGAAATTGAGCTTGCATAGGATGAATAGTAGGAAACTGAAATTGAGATGGGTAACCTTGGAGACTTATATAGGATTGAATTTGTGATCCCATGTTCTGAATCTCATTCCTAACAATACCCACTTGCTCCTTGACACTAGCCACTTCATTTTGCAAAGAGGACACTTTGTGTTGTACATCTTGACGAAATTCATTAAAAACATCTTCAGAATGGAATGGTTGAGATGGATGCACATTTGCAAATGCATATTTCTCAAGCAGATCCAAGACCAAAAAACCTCCCCCGATTAACCCCACCAACAACCTCAACCCATAACTTCATGATGTCCATTTCAGTACTACCTTCCTCTTGAGCCTTGGTTAAGAGCTCATTAAAACGCTCCTACACAAATTTTGACAAATATCATAATTATAATTATAATTAGCTTATGAAATTTATTGAGAAACATGAATAACAATTGAACTATAAAGCTATGTGATCATGATTTAAGAGCAACTTGCAAATGGAAAAAATAAGGAACATGAAATATATAAATCATTCAAGACCAATTCTATCATATGATGGGCATGCATAATTATAACTATAAAACACAACATTTAGATGTATTTTATAAAATAAATATATTTGATGTGTAGAATTATTACTATTGCGTCGACCGGTCTAGTTCCGCTCCACTCTCCATTCTTCTTTTTATAGGTCATCTCTAGCAGCTCTTCCATTGTTGGGTCTTGATTATCATGTTGGCTTCGCTGAAAATAAACAAACACAATCATGTTTCTACAAATAAAAACTTCTTTATCAAACAAATACAGTTCATATATATACTAAATTAAGATAGATTTCAGAAAGTATACGTACAAATGCCTTGATGTGATCTATAACAGATTTGGAACCTCCAGTATACGCAACAGAACCATGAGGACTTTCACATGCTCGGTTTTTCTTGTTGATCTCTGAAAGACGCTTGAACTTTTCATTCACATTCCATTTCTGAAGCATACCAGCCCAGTGTTGTTCCATAATCCAATTAGGTTTGCGACCTGATGTTCTGGCCTTGTGTAATACAGTCCTCAAGTGTTCACTTACTTTCATCTTCCAAATAGCATGCACTACTTCTTGTATAGATTCATCCCACCAGAATTTTTGCTAGACATCAACAAAAATATAACTAGTATTCAACCACACTTCAGCATAACCAAATTATGTATTGATAATTTATAATAAAAAATAAATGTTACCTTGAATTCTATGAACCAAAGATACCTAACTCCATTTGGTACTTCACGGAAATTGATCCATGGTCCCTTATAGTGACAGTGAATAATATCTCTAGCTTTTGTCATTGCTGAATTAGGTTCAAATCTAAATTAAAAATGAAATCTCTTTAGTACAACACATAAAAATGATTTCTTGGCCATAATAAAACAAACAATACAATGTAAAAAATAACTTACAGAAGGCCGAATCAAACAAAAGAAAATAACATGCTAAAATTCCTAGAAAAGTGAAAGGCATAAACATTCATTATAAAAATGTAGACAAAAGAGAGGTTCAAACTTACATCTTTCCATAAATAGTGAGCTTTATACGATTCCTGTAATCACGTCGCTCAGCATCATGTCCCACCCTCTGTGGACCAACATCACCACATTCAACTTCTTCATGTTCTGCTTCCCCTCCATCTGCATCTTGTTCGTTAACTGAAGACTCTCTCCCATTAGTGTTTCTAGAGGACATACCAGGTGAACTTCTGCCACCACCAAAAGACTCATGGTGGCTTCCACTGACAGAAGCACGTCGGTTGTTACCGGAGAAATTACTTAAGCTAAACGGAGCTCGTGGCATCTGTAATGTAACATAGCAAGTGGATAAAAATGGTGAAGTGAGGCTGAGAAACTAAATGCAAATCAGATAAATTAAAAAGGAAAGAGTTTTAAGGTTTAAGAATTATAACCTTTAAAGCTCAGAGAATTAGTTGTTCTGGAAGATCGAAATGAAAACTGGAAGAGAGAGGTTTGAAATAGTTGTGTAAAAGACGGATGAAACGAAATGAAAACTGGAAGAGATTCTTGAAATAGTTGTGTAGAAGGCGATAATTTTATCTGAAATGACGAAAAGGCTAGGCGGGATAAAAAAATAAAAAGATGCGGGCAATGGCGGATTACCTCTTGGAAATGATGGTGATGATGTACTGTATTACATAGAGCCGTGTAATATTTTAATGCTTTTAACCGGTGGCTACAAGTTGTGCAGAATCACTTTATTATTTTTGATGTGACTATGAAAGGAGGTTTGCAGACATTAGACACGGTGCAAGCATGACTCTTTGGTTTGTAGAAATATTTTAATGCTTTTTGCATAGAAAAGGAAAGCTTCTTTTACAGTCTAGACGGCGTCTGCAGTACACATAACAAGTTTTAATATATTAAATAATTATGTTTTAAATGCTATAAGTATCGGTGCCGTGTAATACTACTTGTTAATACTTTAAGAAAATCTCAGCATGTTAATAATAACGTTTAAAACTTCGAATTTGATCAACATTTGATATTTTCAGATACTCCACTTCCCCATTCATTATTTTATTCACCTATTTAATAACTCCACTTCCCCATTCAATTAATTAATTTGTGTTGCCAGAAAACGTTCCATTTCTTGTTCACTCATCAAGGTAAATTGGAATCAATTAGTACCATTTTATCGGTTTAGAAATTTTTTTTTATTGAGATTAATAAATGTCATTACATAGAAAGAAATTGCACTTGATTTTTTCTATCGTTTAACGTGTAATTTGTGGAATAAGTATTGAGTTTAAGTTCAAATTTCACTTCCTTTAAAAACTGTGCTAAATCCTAAAATATATTATAACTTAATTATATGTATGTAATTTTATTGATCCGTATTTGTCTTAATCTGTATATAGCGGATTAGCTCAAATCGACTCATAAATTTATGAATTTAGTTAGAGATGTTATTTTGAATCTAGTTTAAAATTTTCATATAAGGCCATCTTTATCCGAGTCTTATAGAGAGTCTCATAAAAGCTCCAAATACACCATGGGTCTTTTAGCAAATAAATCTCCCAAAACCTCCCCTATAAGACACATTCTATGGAACTCCATTAAAAATGCCCTTAACAACCTGTAAAATATGAATTGAATGAAACACATACGTATTTTCTTATAAATATACTTTATAAGCTAATAAGCGACATACATAGTACATAATTAAGCAAGTTGAAAAACACTTCAAATATAATAATTTTTTTAAATTTCTCCAAAATCTTCATCATAGTTCACTACCTCGTTTTCACTATCACTAGCTTGGTTTGTCTCAAATCCATCCTCGTCTTCCTCGTCATTGACATATGCATCATGTGTTTCATCTTCATCTACTAGAATAACACCTCCACTTGAATCTTGTAAATTATTTGCTATTATATCATCGATTATAGGAGCTCTAACTTCCTCTGATGGTTGGTAAGCAACTTGAAGATTTTCCCATCGTTTCTCAACTGTGTTTCGAGCTTTCGTTTTACAAACTGCTAGCCAATTAGCTCTATCTCGTCTTGCCCCTGGGTATGCTGCATAGTACACTTGGACAACTTGTTCTGCCAAAATGAACGGCTCATATTTTTTGTACAATTTTTTTGGGTTAATTTCAACAAGATCATATTTCTCATGCACCTTGGTACCTGCAATATAAAGAATCATATGTAAAGTATAAAGCTTTTATGATAATATCTACCTACAATTGAATGGAAATACTTATGCACCATCGCACGTACCTTCAATTGGATCAAACCAACGACATTTGAACATGACAACTCTTTTAGGTGGATAACCTGTATACTCCAACTGAATGATTTCTTCAAGAAGGCCATAGTAGTCCAATTCTGTTTCGTTGTCGCTTGACCCTCTTACCATTACTCCACTGTTCATTGTAGACTTATTTTGTCCTCGTTCAAGACTATCAAAATGAAAACCATTTATCTTATATGCTGGCCAACAAATCACCTTTAAGTCCGGACCAAATGCCAAGCTTTTTAAAAGTGTGTTATCTATGTCATCTTCAAGATTGTTAATCTACATGAAGAATAAAATGTCATAGACTAATCAATAAGAAATTAAGCAAATTTGGGGGGAAAATAACACATACGACAGATTTAAACCAAGGAGTGAAGCAATCGTCAAGCAAGTCGCTTGATGCACCAAATTGACTTACAAAATCCCTGCAATGTATATGTAAGATAATATAATTCAATTAGGTATCATGTATGATTATTAAAGTTTAAAATTAAATATCCATTTATAAAAGGATTATATACATACCTCATATATGGTTTGGTTTCATCACAATTTAGCAAAATATAGCTCTCGATTGCATGTAATTCTTTGGGGTCCGAAAGCCATCTGGTTTTAAATCTCCCAGAACCTCGTCCTGGATAATTACAAATGGAATTTCTTGGAAAACAATCTTCATTATCAACATGGTTTCGCCGAGGCCTCCTTGTTTTCGACACAACATGTGGTTCAAAATAATGTTCAGTAAAAAAAGGATGTTTCTTGACGAATATATGTTGCACATATGGAAGCTTCAACATGTGCCTTGTTACCATGCTCGGCCATTTTCTTCAAATGATAAAGAAACCTGCAAATATTTTAATATGATTATTCAAATTAAAACTTGTAAAAAAGTAAATGATTTAAAAAATTGATTTATACCCATGGATGCAGGTCCGTGCCCCATCGAACCTGCGGCCGTGCACATGGTTGCGATTTTCTGCCTTGGCGCGCCCGCTCCCGCACCTACACCCGCTCTTGAACCCGTGTCTTCCTTGTTCATCATAGACGTTCTCCGAGCTGGACACAAGCCCGACACCGTCTTTCTGCTGCCCGACGAGCGTGTCTTCTCCTTGGCCCTACCCAGTTCGAAGCGAGGACGCTTCAATTCTAAGGGGAGGAGAATGATATGATCCTGCATCGTCCCAAGTCGGGCTCAAGCGAGCCCTATGCGCCCAAGACCTTGGAGACCACCTTGGTTCAAGACTTAGTCTAATTTAGCTTCATATTTCTTATTTTAGCAACTTTCCTGTTTTAGCAACTTTCTATTTTTAGCATTGCTATTTTTGGAACTTACTATGTTTAGTAAGTTTCCATTATTGGTACTTTCTATTTTAGGACTTACTATGTTTAGCAGTTTCTTTTTATAGCAGTTTCTATTTCGGGCGTTGCTCCACTATTGCATAGTGGGCTAGCCCATAGGCTCGTTTCGGCCCAAGCCCACTAGGTCTTGGCCGAGTTGCATTGGCTATTTAAAGCCCCCTTTGTTGTTCTTGTTTCTTACGTTCAAACCAGTAATCTAAGTCTTAAAGTTGAGAGTGAATCCTCCTTATTCTTAGATCCGAGCGTCAAACACAAGTCTGCTTCGCATCCCCTTCATCGTCTGCTTCGTATCTCCTTCACCGTCTCGACCCACCCTCGCCCAAAGCGAGCATAAGAGACCCGCGAATCACCCTTCAAGTGGTTCGTACTTATCCCGGTTACCCAAAAGAAGGAACATCCAGCCATTGCCTGCCTAGATCGGGCAAATCGTGAGCTGACCCCAGTTGGATCACATCAAAAGGAGAGGAAAGATTGATGTGTTCATTTCCTTTTGGAAACGATTATTTATAAGATCATATCTTCTCTTCGGTAATGGATAGAATATCTTTATATTTTATCCATAGATCTTCTAATAAGATATCTACCTATCTAGTAATTATTAATGGTAACTCTTATCCATCAATAATGAAAGCCAATCTCCCAATATAAGCCTATGGGCCGAAATCTCCATGTCCAACATGGGCTTTCGGTTCGGTTTGATCCAACCCGATAACTCTATGTGTGTGACCTCATAGGACCCGGTTATTATAGCCATGGGCCTAACCCGAGTAAGCCCATTAATCGTAGTTGACTTCTAGCAAAGCACTACGACTCCTAAAATACTCCTTCAATCTCCCACTTGTCCTTAAAACAAGTGTGTAATGTTAAATACCTTTGTCTCTTAATGTCTTATTTGATGATATGATGACATCCATATCTCTTATTAAATGTGTTTCTTGAACTCTCGAGTTTGAACTGTCAAATAACGGATAATAACAAATAATCCATCCGAGCATGGCCATGCATTTTTCAGTTCTCCCTCTTCAAGTGGCCGAGACACCATTCCTGTCCATGCATCACAGTATGCATGAAAGAGGAGGACTTCTCCAGTCTTGTATGACTATAGCTCCCACTCAACTTTTAGCAATCACAAACACTGCCTTTATAACTGCCTGTTACGGTCAGCGTTTGACAGTGTCAAAGACATACCAATCATCAAGAGAAACCATATCACACTCATGTCTGATGAATCTACCAATCATGGTTTAACTTAAAACTCTTCCATCCCTTTTGGAGAGTCTTAAGGTGGGTCAGTCCTATACGTATCATCCATACATATGTATGTAATTGACTAGACATCTCTATGTCCCTATATCCCATGAAACTTGGCGCTATCAGTCAACTTACATTACAGTCTTTAATGTAGTCATTTATGTCCAAGTTAATGACTTAGACCATTGACTTTGAATAATTCATAACTTCAATTCACTTAGTTTCATCCACCAACACACTTATGATGAGCCAATTTGCGAATTATAAATTATTTGGACATTTTATCTAATTCCAAGCAATGATTAAATAAGAATGAAAGATGTATATCATATAATCAAGCATAAAACGTGTCTGACATACATAAAACAAAGTTCATAATGTAAGACAATACAATCTCAAAGCCATTCTCCAATGTGCTTGAGACCCTTGGCCCTAGCGTGACTCTCATGCTTGGGCCTAGGCATAGGCTTGGTCAGTGGATATGCAATGTTGTCATCTGTGTGCACTTTGCACATCCTTACGTCTCCTCTATCAATGATATCCTCGAACGACTAACTCGTCATCACTCCCAAATACCAAGAAGTCATCCTTGGTTCTTCTCAAGTACTTCAGGATGTTCTTGGCTGCACACCAATGTGCATCTCCGGGATTCGATTGGTATCTGCTACACATGCTTAAAGCAAATGCAACATCAGGGCGTGTATATATCATGGCATACATGATAGATCCTATAGCAGAAGCATAAGGTATCTTGCTCATCTTCTCTAGCTCAGCAGGTGTCTTAGGACACTGCTTCTTACTGAGGTATATGCCATGTTGCATGGGTAGAAATCCTTTCTTGGACTCCTGCATCTTGAACCTGTCAAGAACCTTATCTATTTAAGTTCTTTGACTTAATCCAAGCAGTCTCTTGGATCTATCTCTATAGACCTTGATACCCAATATGTACTCTACTTCTCCTAGGTCCTTTATTTAAAAACATTTCTTCAGCCATCCCTTAACGGACTCTAGCATCGGAATGTCATTTCCAATGAGTAGTATGTCATCCACATATAAGACTAAGAAGACCACTTTGCTCCCACTAACCTTCTTGTAAACACAAGGCTCTTCTTCACATCTGATGAAGATAAACTCTTTGATAACTTCATCAAATCGAATGTTCCAACTCCTGGATGCTTGCTTAAGTCCATAAATAGACTTCTTAAGCTTGCATACTTTCCTAGGGTCTGTTGGATCTTTAAAACCCTATGGTTGTGTCATGTATACATCCTCTTCTAAATAAGCATTTAGAAAAGCGGTCTTGACATCCATTTGCCAAATCTCATAATCATAATAAGCGGCAATAGCTAGGAGTATCCTAATGGACCTGATCATTACAACCGGTGAAAATGTCTCGTCATAGTCAGTACCATGAATCTATTTAAAACCCTTGGCAACTAACCTTGCCTTGTAAACATATACATTTCTATCTTTGTTTGTCTTGAGGTTGAAAACCCATTTGCATCCGATGGGTTTTGCCCTATCTGGCAAATCTATCAAGTCCCAGACTTGATTCTCAGACATAGAATCCATTTTAGATTTCATGGCCTTAAGCCATTTCTCGGAGTCTGGACCCGTCGCTGCTTGCTTATAGGTGGCAGGCTCTCCGCTATCTAAAAGCAAAATATCAAGGCTTACAGTCAAGATAAAATCATCATATCATCTTGGCTGTGTCCTTGGCCTGTTTGATCTACGTGTGGGTTCAACAACTGGAGCACTATCCACAACTATTTGTGGGTCCTCATTTGAATCTGGTTCTTGAGGTATTGGTTTCGGTACCTGGACGACTTCCCTTTGGGAATCTATGCCTCCATACACTGGCATCTCCTCGTCGACATCGTCCATGTCGCCTTGTTGTTGAGTTTGTTGCTTATCTTGAACTTCTTCAAGATGAAAATTTCTCCTACTTGGCTTCTTGGAAACAAATTCCTTTTCAAAAAATACACTATCCCTTACAACAAACACTTTGTGGTCTGTGGGATTATAGAAGTAGTATCCCTTGGTTTCCTTAGGATACCCTATAAAAAAGCATCTATCTGATTTGGGTCCAAAGTTATCTGATAGTAAACGTTTTACAAAAGCTTCACATCCACAGATCTTCAGGAAAGACAGACGTGGAACTCTTCCAATCCATATCTCATATGGTCTCTTATCTACAATCCTAGACGGAGTCCTGTTTAGTGTGAACACAGCGGTTGTGAGGGCATATCCCCGGGATGATACTGGAAGGTTAGGGAAACTCATCATCGATCGGACCATGTCCAACAGGGTCTTGTTCCTCCTTTCAGACACACCATTCAGTTGTGGCGTGCCTGGTGGAGTCAGTTGTGTTAAGATCCCATAACTTCTCAGATGATGATCGAACTCTTGACTCAACTATTCACCACCGCGATCTGATCGAAATGCCTTTAGCTTCTTGCTAGTTTGAGTTTCTACTTCGTTTTGAAACTCTTTGAACTTTTCAAAGGATTCAGATTTATGCGCCAATAAGTAGATATACCCATATCTACTCATGTCGTGAGTAAATGTGATGAAGTATCGATAGCCTCCTCTAGCTTCTGTGCTCATTGGTCCACAAACATCAGTATGTATTAGGGCCAATAGCTCAGTAGCCCTTTCACTTTTCCCAGTGAAAGGTGACCTTGTCATCTTGCCCATTAGGCATGACTCACATGTCTCAAATGATTCGCAATCAATTGATTTGAGAATTCCATCTCTATGGAGTTTCTTGATGCGATTCACGCTAATGTGACCCAAGTGACAGTGCCATAGATAGGCTTCACTCAAATCATCCGACTTTTGCCTTTTAGTATTAATGTTATATAATTCTGACTTGAGGTCCAACGCAAAGAGTCCATTACTCATGGGAGCATTGACATAGAAAATATCATTCTTAAAAATAGAAAGACCTCCATTCTTAATGACAAATTCAAAACCTTCAAGATGCAAAACTGAAATCGAAACAATGTTCTTAGTAATTGAAGGAACAAAATAACAATTATTCAATTCTAAAACTAAGCCAGAAGGTAAAGATAGACTATAATCTCCTACGGCAAGTGCAGCAACCTTTGCTCCATTTCCAACGCGCAGGTCTATCTCTCCCTTCTCCAACTGCCGCCTACTTCTTAGTCCTTGCACATTCGAAATAATGTGAGAACCACATCCTGTATCTAATACCCAAGTAGTAGCTTCGGTTGTTAAGACTTCAATAACAAAAATACCTGAAGTGGAGCTCACAGTTTCATTCTTCTTGTCTTCTAGGTACTTGGGGCAGTTTCTCTTCCAGTGCCCTTTGGCCTTGCAGTAAAAGCAGTCATGCTCAACAGCCACCTTTGGCTTCTCAGCTGCCTTGGGTTTGGCAACTTTCTTGCCTTTCCCTTGGTTTTTGTTGGGCCCAACATACTGCAAAGGGATCGGAGCAAGCGAGTTGGGCCGAGGTCCAAGCGAAGTCGAAGGCCAGAAGAGACCAGAAGGAAGCGTCAGACACTCCTCAGACGCGTGGGATCCGACCAGCTCCGAAGATCTCGCCCAGGGCATTAATTGCTTGATCGATGGCAACGGCAATAACATTAAATACATAGATTATGCTGGCAGTCAAGAGCAAATCCCGAAGATCTCGCCCAGAATTAATAGAAGATATTGCAAAAGATAAGTAACAGACACAAGATAAGATTACCATATATAGATCACGACAAAGCAATCGACAAAGGACACGTCTGCATCCAACATCCGCTCACTTACCCTAAAAAGAACTTACGAGTACACCCGCTCCAGTGGAGTCTCCCTGGAATATTACCCGACCGCTGTCGGTCGAATTACGGAAACACCTGTGGGACAAGACTCGATCATTTATTCTCTAAGGATAAGCTATACTTTGATCTGATTCAATCATCAATAGATCTATAAATTACCTTGCTATTTCACATCCATTCTTTGCTTGTTGATTGTCTATTTGGTTTGGATTGATTTTATTTATTATCCAATCGACTCATTACCCCGTCTAAGGCAATTTAGGTCATCTGACCTTTTCTCCCCAAAACAATTTGGCGCCCACCGTGGGGCAACTTGCCGATCACCATCTCAAAACCTTCCAACCATGAATATCAACCCACCTACTGGTACCAAGGAGCCACGCCTCGAAGACGACACCCAAGCTCAAGGAAACACAACCGAAAATCCTACTCCAAACCAACTCCAAGAGCTTGCCCAAAAAATGACTGCCCTACAAGAGGAACTTGCCCATCAACGCCAAAAGACCGAAGCCTTGGCTACCTTATCCACCCAATCTGAGGCCGAGATTGCACAACTAACCCGTGAAAATGAGTCTCTTAAGTCACAGGTACAATCAATGGCTTCTGGATCCAGGCGGATGCCCATCCATAGCAACGTCCAGACGCGTCTTGACATGGATGGCGTCGACCTGACCCCCCCGAGCGTACGGCATTCCGGACATACTGAGGGTATATCTCGAACTCCTCTAGTCAATCCATTTTCAACTAACAATGTTACTTTCTCCATACCGATCGGGTCAGCAGGGACCCGAATCGACGAAGCACAAGTTACCGATCCTCCCAACATCCTGGCCCTCGTCCAGCAGACGCTCAGTCAGCACATGAAGACACTTGACGATCGCATCGCTAGAATTCCCGGAGTTCCACAACCGATCGAGAAGGAAGCGTCGGGCGGATATGAAGAATCTCCATTCACCGGAGAGATCGCCAGGGTAGAAACCCCAAAGAAGTTCCACCTTCCTAGCATGGCGACATTCGACGGCACTAACGATTCAGATGATCACATTTCTCTCTATAAACAAAAATTAATGACTGCATCAATTCCAAGGGAGAGCCGCGAGGCTGTCATGTGCAAAAGATTTGGCACGACTCTCGCGGGTCCCGCAACTGACCTGGTTTATGCGTTTACCCCAGGGAGTGATCGCCTTGTTTGCGGATCTAGTCAATTCCTTCAAGATCCAATTCGCCAGTAGTCGGAGGCTCGAAAGGCAGTCGAGTGATCTCTATCGAATCACATAAAGGTATAATGAACCTCTCCGAAGCTATCTTAATAGGTACAATAAAGAAAAAGTCGCAATTCCCCATTGCGACGTCACCACCTCCATCGAAGCTTTCCGACAAGGTCTGATTAAGGACAACAACCTCTACAACGAGATCACCAAGTACCCGTGCAGAAGTTTCGAAGATGTCCAAGACAAAACCATGGCCAAGGTACGTTTGGAAGAATATCGCGAATCGCGAAAAGCGTCCCACGGACCCGACCAATCCGATCGCAAATCCTCTGCCGACAACCGTCGAGACAGACGTCATCACCCCTACCCTCGTAATCGAAATGAGCAGAATCAGGTAAACTCCTTCCAGGATAGGTCCCAAGACTGGAGAGATGGTCCAACGTTGCCTCCCAGGGTTCAATCTTACAACTTCAGTGTTTCCGTGTCGGAGCTCGTCAAGAGTTTCGACAAATATGGAAAAGAAGTAAGATGGCCCCGAAAGAGCGACCGACCGGACGTCAAAAAGGACATGAGCAGGTGGTGTGAATTCCACGGTGACCACGATCACTCAATGGATGAATGCATCGCCTTATGTAAAGAGGTCGCCAGGCTACTTGCGCAGGGGCTCTTGCGTGACGTAATCTCAGAACGAGCCAAAGCTACCATAGAGCGACGAGATCAGGTAAAACAAGATAAACCCCCGTCTCCTGTCCATACAAAAACTGTCAATACCATTTCAGGGGGGTCAGACGTATGTGGGAACACATACTCCGTGGCCAAACGACATGCAAAAGAAAGCAAAGGCAGTAAGCCCGAAATGCCAGAGTTCAGACAAACCAAGGTCTCTGACCTCCCAAAAGTCACGTTCGACGAGTCCGATGCCGATGGGTCGGAAAACCATCACGATGGTCTGGTAATCTCTTTATCTATCGGGAACTGTTTGATATGTAGAGTACTAATCGATATAGGAAGTTCGACCAATCTCTTGACCTTCGACGCCCTCAAAGGGATGGGTTTGGGCGAAGATGACCTGATCAAGAAATCGACTCCACTAGTCGGATTCAGTGGTGAAGTCAAACACACTATCGGCGAAATCATTCTTACGACATACGCCGGGGGAATAAACCAGCAGGTGAAATTTCTGGTCCTAGACTGCCCATCTCCCTATAATTGCATTCTTTGCAGGCCATGGATACATGCTATGAAGGCGGTACCCTCGACGTACCATCAAGTCATCAAGTTTCCTACCAAGTGGGGAGTCCAAGAAATCAAGGGAGACCAGAGGATGGCCAAGGAGTGCTACGTCGCCTCCATGAAAAGCGTTGTCGAGCATAAGGTCGCATAGCAATCACAGATGGGCGAAGAATCTAATCGATACGTCGAACCAGAAATGGAAAAGCTTGACGAGATCGTAATAGATCCTTCAAAGCCAAACCAAACGGTAAGGGTCGGGTCGGACCTGGACGACTCAACCTGACAACAAATTCTGGATTTCCTCAGGTCTAATGCTGATTGTTTTGCATGGTCACGTGAAGATATGGTCGGTATATCTCCAAACATTATTACTCATAAATTGAACGTAGATCCATCTCACCCCCTTGTAAAGCAAAAGTGCAGGAAATTCGCCCTAGAGCGAAACAAGATTGTCGACGACAAAGTCAGGAGCTTGCTGGAAACAAGAAAGATAAGGGAAGTCAACTACCCCGAGTGGCTGGCCAACGTGGTCGTAGTCCAAAAGAAAAATGGCAAATGGAGAGTCTGTATCGACTTCACCGACCTCAACAAGGCGTGTCCCAAAGATTCATTCCCACTTCCTCACATCGACGCCATGGTCGACGCAACGACATGACACGAAATGCTATCCTTCATGGATGCGTTCAGTGGCTACAATCAAATCCTCATGGAACCAGAAGACCAAGAGAAAATGGCATTCATCACGAGTCAAGGTATCTATTGTTACAAAATAATGCCCTTCGGATTAAAAAATACAGGGGCTACTTATCAACGACTAGTCAAATCAAAAAAGACGACATGCTGGTCAAATCGAAAAAGAAAAAGGACCACATTGACCACCTCCGCGACAACTTCGAGGTACTAAAGAGATATAACATGAAACTAAATCCTATGAAATGCTCTTTCGGAGTGTCGTCAGGAAAGTTCTTAGGGTACTTGGTAACACAAAGAGGAATAGAAGCCAGCCCAGAACAAGTCAAAGCCATCATCAGCCTCCGATCCCCTCGGTGCGTCAAAGACGTGCAGAAGCTGACAGATCGGATAGCAGCTCTGAACAAATTCATCTCAAAGTCATCCGACAAATGCAAACCCTTTCACGACGCTCTCAAGAAGAACAAATCCTTTCAATGGACGGAAGAACATGAAGTTGCGTTTCAGGACCTAAAGAAATACCTTGCCAGTCCCCTGTTGTTGACCAAACCCAAAGACGACGAGCCATTATTGATGTACCTGGCAGTATCAGAGTCGGCTGTAAGAGCAGTTCTAGTCAGAGAAGAAGACGGCAAGCAATCGCCGATATACTACGTCAGTTGAACATTACTACCAGCGGAGACAAGGTACTCGTCGTTAGAAAAACTTGTACTATCATTGGTAATGGAATCGAATAAACTCAAACCGTATTTCGAATCCCATAATATAATTGTCCACACTAACCATCCCATGATAGCAATCATGAGAAGCCTGAGTTCACAAGACGGATGGCCAAGTGGGCCATACACCTCATCGGCTATGACATTGAGTATGAGCCCAGAACAGCGATCAAGTCGCAAGCCCTGGCTGACTTTGTGGCAGACTTCAGCCCGACCCTAGAGCAAGAAGCCGCCAAAGAAGCAACACAATTGTTTGCGACAGATGAAACAGGAAAATGGGAGCTCCACACCGATGGCGTGTCGAATGCTAGAGGGTCAGGGCTAGGGGTCGTGTTGAAATCACCACAAGGGGACAAGATAGCCCAGGCCGTAAGATGCGAATGTGACGCAACCAACAACGAAGCTGAATACGAAGCACTCATATTTGGGCTCATCCTGGCGCGCGACCTAGGATTCTGAGAGATCGAAGTCATTTGTGACTCCCTCTTAGTCGTAAATCAAATACAAGAGTCGTACAACGCCAAGGAGGTCAGGATGATAGCTTACCTGGACGTGGCCAAGAAGCTAATCGACCAATTCCAAACATTCGACATCAGGCAGGTGCCCAGAGATCTCAACTCTCAGGCTGACGCACTAGCCAATTTAGGGTCCGTCTTGGATCCAAAGGAATTTCCAAATATCCCACTGGCGCAAGTCATGACACCAGCTGTTCCAAAAACATCCAAGGAGTCGATCACACCATTGGAGGAACTTGTCACAATGGAGGTAGGTGACCGACCAGAGGAAGACATCGTCAATAATAGTGACGACTGGACGTTACCTTACATCAAATGGCTGAAAGACGGCATCCTACTCAACGATAAAACATAAGAAAAAAGGCTAAAGGTACAAGCTCTCTCCTTCGATATTATAAATGACGTCTTGTTCAAAAGATCTGTCACAGGGATACTCCTACGATGCCTCAAGACTCCAGAAGTCAGACGTATCTTACAGTCATTACACAAAGGAGAGTGTGGGAACCACACCGGCGGACGAAGCCTCTCGGGAAAAGCTTTGCGAAACGGATACTACTGGCCCATAATGAATAGAGACGCGATGGAGTACACCAAGAAGTGCGATGCCTGCCAACGACAAGCACCCGTTCCTCATCAACCCTCGGAACTCCTCCATCCGACTCTAGCGCCGTGGCCCTTCATGAGATGGGGGATGGACATCGTCGGGAAACTCCCACCTGCGTCGGGTCAACAAGTCTTCTTCCTTGCCATGACAGACTACTTTTCTAAATGGATCGAAGCTGAAGCCTACCGAGAGGTAAAGGATCAACACGTCATTTCATTTATAAAACACAATATCTTGTGCAGATTTGGCATCCCGTCAGAAATTGTGTGCGACAATGGCTCCCAGTTCATCAGTCATAAGACTCGAGCCTTTTGCGACCAATGAAACATCAAACTGGTCACATCCACTCCTCGATATCTGCAATCTAACGGACAAGCCGAGTCTAGCAACAAAATCATCGTCAACAACCTCAAGAAATGCCTCACAAGGGCTAACGGAAAATGGGCAGACGAGCTCCCGTTCATCCTCTGGTCCGACAGGACCACTCCAAAGCATGCGACTGGACAGTCACCATTCTCACTCGTCTACGGAAGTGAAGCGGTCATTCCCGCTGAGCTATTGGTTCCGACGGCCCGTTATAGTCTTCAGACAAATGAACAAAATGACATCGAGCTAGCACACAACTTGGACACAGCGGATGAGACTAGAGAAAAAGCCAGAATTAGAATGGTCACGTTCCAGCAACAGGTCGTAAGAAGTTACAACAAAAATGTTCGAGCCAAAGTCTTCAAAGTTGGTGATTGGGTCCTTAGAAAGACATTTCAGAACACCAAGAATCCGACCGACGGAAAGCTCGCACCTTAGTGGGAAGGACCCTACCTAATCAAAGAAGTAGTCGGACAAGGAGCATACCAATTGGAAGACAAAGATGGACGACCAATCCCGAGAAGTCGGAATGCAGCGCACCTAAATTTATACCACTTCTAGACTAACAGGTAAGGCACTAACGTTCTTTCACCTATCATATACTATTTGTTGTTACAAACACAATTCTATTCCTTGAAACTGAGCATTCGCATCTAGTAAGGACATTTTTCCTTACAAACCTAAGTACAGGACGACATCGACATACACACTGGATCCAGTCACAAATAAAAGCGCTTACACTACATTTACACGATCGATCGGAACACGAGGAGATGAAAACCACAGGCATGTCGGCACACCGCCTGCCTTACACAATACATAAGGTTAAGACACCTTATTACATTTATGCAATAGAGACATATTGCTTTCCTCCTCGGCATAACACTAAGTCATGAGTAAACATAAACACATACATTTGCAGGCCTCCTTCTTTACATACATACGGCAAGCCCTACTCGACCGAGCACACGGGCGAACCCGACATACAAATCAAAGGCGTCAAATGACAAACTTCTCTAGAAGAGTCCGACGAAACATACGAACATATAAAAAAGTTCGACCCTTTGTAAAACGGATTACGTCAATAAAACTCTAAGCATTTTTTACATACATGTGACCCGCGATGATGGACGGGTCACCAAAACATATGGTCGGCCTACACACACATAGGACTTCAAATCATCCACAGACAGATTATGCGACCCGCGATGGTAGACGGGCCGCCAAAACAGAAAACATCCTACCCACACACAGGTGGGGTCACAACCCAATTACGAAAAACAGTCAAAGGTTGGGATTCACGACATTACCTTCAGCAGGGGCCGGATCGGTGGAAGGCTGGGGCTCGAGCGGCACGGTATCGCCAGAATAGACCTCATCCTCACCGGTACTTTCGTCTGGAGATTCCTCTCCAACGCCGACCAACTGGAAAAGCTCCGAACCAGGATTCCCCTTCGGAAACAAGGTATCCATGGTCTCTTTCTCCGCCTTCAAATCCCAGGTCTCCTGCTTGCCCTCTTCAAACTCCTCGATCATCTCGACTCGCGACTTCAACGCATAGAAAGCGCCTACGTCGCCTGCGACCCGACCAACCTCAATCCTAGCCTGCTTCACCTTCTCTTCAACACTTGACTGGCACTCACTAAGCTCCCTCTGACAAGCATCCAAGTCATCATGGCAATTCTTCAGCTCCCTAACGAAGCGGCACTCGGCGTCCCTAAAACGGCTCTCAGCTCCATCCACCTTGGTCTTCAAAGACGCCAGATCGGACTCTGACCTAGCAGCCCTGTCCTCGGCCTTAGAAACCATCTCTTTGACACCAGAATACGCTCCCAAGAGAAACTGGAAAGTCTTAAAAAAGGACAAGATCGAAACAATCAAGGTTCCACCCGACTATGAGAAAGAAAACGAACAAACTTGAGATCCGCCAAGACAACTTACCTTCCACGCAGAGCACCCCGCTTCGCCAATACAGTCCAAGGGAGAGACGCCATCAACTTCAGACTTCAGAGTCGGGTCCTGAGCATGAAAGAGATCGGCAATCGATCGACCGACCGCATCGATCTTCTCGACTCCACGAGCAGCCATCGCCTTTTTCTTTGGAGTGTCCACCACCTTCACATCACCAGAAGAAGCACCTGCCTTTCTTTTTGGAGCCAACTTTGGCTGGGAGCGACGACTCCACCGGCGTCGATTTATTCGACGAGGCCCTAGCCGCCGCCAACCTTTGCTCTATTAGACATTTCCCAGACATTCTCTTCAAACGGGCACTCGATCGACCAGCCGGAACGCTGACTCGACAGACAATACATAAATCGAAAGCACACGATTAAAAAATACATGAGTCAAACAAAAACTTACGCTTGACCCGAGATGACGAAACAATCGACATAACGTCCTGAGTAGTAGGGGAAGTCGACAACAAGTTGACGTTCACAAACTTCTGCTCCGACGCGGGGATACTAAGGATGATCTTTGTCAGGCCTTCTGACTGAATGTCTACTTCCAACTCTTTAGCCTCAGGGACTACAAAAAAGAAGAGTTAAGCAAGGGTTAAAACACATAAGACAGGCAAAGAGAGGTCGAATACGTACTCTCAACTCGCCACTCCGACAGCAGAAACGAACAGTCACCCCCCATCTCTAGAGACGAACGCTCGACGAAGAAGAACTTCGACCCCCATCCACGGTCGTTCACATCTAGGTTGAACACCAAGGGCTTCCGACCCGGACGAATACACAACTAGACACGAGAAGAACTCTTTGACCCCAGTGAGTAGTTGTACCACAGGGCGTCGAAGTTAAAACCGGTCCCAGACTGAACATTCAACAGATCTAAAACCCTAAGGATCCGCCATGCCTGCGGCATGACCTGACGCGGCGCAAGCGCCAAAGTCGCTAAGAAATCCCTAACAAGAGGGGAGAACGAAAACATATGACCAATCCTAAACAGGTAAGCATAGAAACAAACCCATCCCTCATAGCGAGCGTCGGCTCTCTCGTCCGGATGCAGCAACCTTGCGACCGTCTTAGGAGGAAAGCCTCCGACTTGGAGGATCTGCTCCAACTCCGCCTCCGACAAAGTCCCCGTTAGAGCGTCTGTCTCCTTCAGAAGGAAAAGGGGGGGGACCTCATTCTTGCTCGAGTTCGAGCGAGTAGCAGACGACTCAGAAGACTCGCTGGAAACCATTTCCATAACAGAAAGAGAAGGAAATCGAAGAGCAATTTTTCGAGAAACCTAGAGAAACCTACAAGTTTGAAGAGCAAAGGAAGAAGATGAAACCAAACCGTCAGAACTTAATTCGGATTTATGGAGGGAATCGGCAGGTCGCAGAGACGTCCCATCGTGCCACGGGATTATCACCACGTAGTCCTCGCTTGTCGCGCCCAGAACGGAAGGTGGAGATCGTGTGGAAGAAAAGTTGTTTGGACTCCATCTTACAGCTGCCTTAAGCCCAAAACAACTTGGGGCTATTGTTGGGCCCAACATACTCCAAAGGGATCGGAGAAAGCGAGTTGGACCGAGGTCCAAGCGAAGTCGAAGGCCAAAAGTGACCAACAGGAAGCGTCGGACACTCCTCAGACGCGTGGGATCCGACCAGCTCCGAAGATCTCTCCCAGGGCATTAATTGCTTGATCGATGGCAACGACAATAGCATTAAATACAGAGATTATGCTGGCAGTCAAGAGCAAATCCCGAAGATCTCGCCCGGAGTTAATAGAAGATATTGCAAAAGATAAGTAACAGACACAAGATAAGATTACCATATATAGATCACGACAAAACAATCGACAAAGGACACGTCTGCATCCAACATCCGCTCACTTACCCTAAAAAGAACTTACGAGTACACCCGCTTCAGTGGAGTCTCCCCGGAATATTACCCGACTGCTACCGGTCGAATCACGGAAACACCTGTCGGACAAGACTCGATCCTTTATTCTCTAAGGATAAGTTGTACTTTGATCTAATTCAATCATCAATAGATCTATAAATTACCTTGCTATTTCACATCCATTCTTTGCTTGTTGATTGTCTATTTGGTTTGGATTGATTTTATTTATTATCCGATCGACTCGTTACCCCGTCTAAGGCGATTTAGGTCATTTGATCTTTTCGCCCCAAAACAGTTTTGTTGTTTCTGCTTCCCATTAGGCCCCTTCTTGAACCCTTTCCCCTTGTTGATCATAATAACTTCTTTCTTATTGTCAACTTTAATGTTTTGCTCAGCTATTTTGAGCATGCCATGAAGTTCATTTAGCGGTTTGCCAATTCCATGCATATGGTAGTTCAATATGAATTGAGCGAATCCATCATGCAAGGAGTGCAGTATGATGTATGTGGCCAACTCTTGGATGTATGGGAAACCCAGTGCTTCCATTTGGTCAAAGAGACCAATCATGTCAAATACATGTGCACTTACTGGTTTTCCCTTCTCAAGTTTGCACTCTAATATGGCCTTGTGTGTCTCATATATCTCAATCCTGGCCTATTCCTGAAACAAAACTTCCAGGTTGCCAATGATGGTATGAGCATCCTGACGTTCAAACCTCTTTTGAAGGCTAGGTTCCATGGCAGCGAGCATAAGACAAGTGACATACACCGAGTTAGCTCTCCTTTTCTTTCGCCTTCTCCACAGCAGTGAGGCGTCAGTCAAGGTAGGGATAGGAGTATCTAGAACGTCCTTCGGACCTGAGAACAATTCTCAAGTTTCGTTGCCAATCAAGGAAATTTGTTCCATTGAGTTTGTTCTTCTTAACATTTGAGCGCAAGGTGAATTTCAAGTGATTGTTGCTAGACATGATATCTACAAAGGAAGTAACATGCATATAAGTTTATGCTTGACATGCAAAAGCTCAAAATTTAAGCAGATGCATATTTTATTCAAATTAAGTTTCTGACATGAGCACATCATTGGAGGAACCTCTACAAGCTTATGTCAGGCCTGCGCCTCACTCGCACCCCAGCACGCCTCACCAGTGCCTGCTTCGCCGCGCCATGCCGCCGTTGCCAAGACCTCCAAGGCGCAAGTGCTAGTCTTAGGCTATTTTGGATTTAGAGGTTTATTTGATGTATTGGACATTCTGTTTTAAGACTTTCTACATTTAGTATTTTATATTTTTAGTAAGTTTCTAGTTTAGGCTTTTCTATTTTTGGGCATGCGTCCCACACATGTTGAGTGGGCTAGCCCATAGGCGCGTCTCGGCCCATCCCAGTGCCGCGCCTCTATTCAAGCCACACTTGGCTCTTTGTAAGGGTTTACGTCATTTTTAATCTAAGTGTATTGTTGAGAGCCAACTGCCTCCATCTCTTAGATCGACGTCACCCAAAACCTCTATCTTCTCATCTCCTTCCTTTGCCGCCGACGCTACGGCACCCACTTGATCCCTTCGAGTCTATCCTTCTTCCGCTGCCGACGCTACGGCCCCATTCGAACCTTTGAGTCCATTTCTCGATCGAGCCTAGTCTTGAGGCCACGATCTAGATCCATTGCCCTCACTTCCGCTATCGGACCCACTCCCTCGATGTTGCCACCAGTGCCAACGCTCGCACCATCGCTCGTCTGTGACACTCCCAACGACGCCCACTCCATCGCCGTCGTCCCCAGTCACCACCGTGTCAGTAAACCTCTAAAGTTATTGTTCACGTGTCCTCTTCGAAGTCATTCGTGCAATTCAACAAGGCCCAAAGCCAAGGTTTCCACGACAGACCTTTGAAGGACAAGTCCGGCGACTCACATCAAGATCTGGATCCTCGCCTTCACGACACTTGTGCTGGCATTCGGAGATAGGGACGCATCAACTAGCATCAGAGCATTTGATCTTGTAAGTCGCTAGTCAAGTTTTGATTGTTCACTACAAATTTTTCTTGTCCATTACTTGCTTCCGCCTTCATTTTTACAAAAATAAATTTCTTCTTTCTTGCTTGTCCGATTTGTTGCACAAGGCAAGACCCTTGGCCGAATGTTTTCTTGCCTCCGAGATTGGTGTGATTTGCTAGCGAAAGATTTTCCAAGATTGAGTGGTTAATTTCTTGATTGCTTGCGTGATTTTCGCATATATTACTTGCCATATCTATAGGTTGTTAGCCGATATCTCACAAGATCTTTCTCTATCCAATCACCGAAATTGTTGTGATTTTCTTTCATTAAGTTACCAAGCTGTTATCTATTTGATTTGTTCTTATCCGAGATCTTGCAAAAGTCAAAGATCTCGTAAATTTTTTTTTAAAAAAAAGTCAAGTCGGATTTTTTTTAAAAGACCCGACTTTAATATATTTTTTTTAAAAAAAAAAGGGAAAGTCAAAATAAGGCAACCCTTTTCCACCTCGGCTTGGCTCATTTCTCTATCTCTCCATCGTCTAGGTCGACGCCTAGAAGGTAAGCTTGTTTGTTTGCGAATGTTTGCATAAAGGTTAGGACTTGATTGTTTGGTCTTGTTTGATTTCATGCTTGCCTCTCACACCTTTCTTGTGTTAGCCATAAACCGCCCTCATGGCCATACGTCTATGCCCGCCTACGTGAACATTTGTCACTTGATAGTGCTTGCCTGATTGTTGGTTTTCTTGTCTCTTGTTCGTTTTACTCCCATGTCTGGCCACATTGTCATAGGTAGCCTAACGGCCCCAACTAGTGGTAATGTCCAATGAGACAACAACAACAACCCTCCGCAAGAAGTAGTCCATCATGAAGACCCTCCAAACCAAGATCCAATCTTGGAAATCTCAGCCGAGCAAAGGGAGATCCAAGAGCTTCGACAACATGTGGCCCAACTCCAAAGCCAACGGCCGGTGCCAATGCCGCTAGTCGAGAAGGATGCCGCGGGCTTACCTCGCCCCACCGTGGCCGGCCTAAGCACGGCGCGCCTGGACAAAGGCAAAGGTGTGATGCCCTCCACCTCTCACCAACAGCCTCACCTCCAGCGCATCCAGTCGGTCATTGATGAAGGGTTTGTCGTAGACACCTATCAAATAAACCTCAAAAACTTAACTAATGTAGCGTCGGTAAGTAAGGATCGATCCTACAGGGAGGTAAGCAATCTTCCTATATGCAAAGGTTGTATGCCAATAATAAAAAAAGGGGGGATTTTAGGTTTGTATCAAGTAACAATGTAAATCAATGCAAAAGATGTAATCAATGGATGAGAAGTAACTTAGCCAGACAAATATCCACACTTCAGTTTGATTGGTTGATCCTAGATTATCTCCAATTCCTACCAATGAATATTCTTATTCCGATCTCATGTATATAGACAGGTCAACCAGCCCTGAAAATACTTACCATTAAACAATCAAGAAACCATCAAGATTCAATCTAACGGTAGCAGTAAGTATAGGAATTAAGCAGGATACATGAAATACTTAACAACTAGTCAATACTCGACATGTAATCAATTCTCTTCACAATAAACATTCACAACCAGTTCTTGTAAATTGTGGTTGCTACACATGATAAGGGATTTCAACCAGAAATATCCAAACCCTAGCAATAGAAAATCACTTTAATCAACTAGATGATCAAGCTAGTCAGATCAGGAAGAATCAATGGGATAAAGCACAAAGAGAATCAATATAATCAATGGAAAGGAAATAGAGTTATAATCTCACAACCAAATACAAATGAAGGCTTCAATCATCGGACTAAGCAATGGGTGCTTAGTTCTTCATAGTCTTCAAAGCATAAAACTCTAAGGGAAAATTAAAGAACGAACGTAAAAGGCTGCCTCCAAAACTGATGTTATGAAGGAAGATAAAAACCAAGCTAAACCTAATTGCTAAAAAGATAATAATAATAATCTCTAAAGGGAAATTAAACGAAATAAAAAGTAATAAAATAAAACAAATAAAAGATCTTCGGGAGAAATACAATCTCTGCTCCGCGTCGCGCATGAACAGTATCCGCGACCGCGGCACTATCCCTGCGACCGCGGTTTTGTCGTGGCTTGCTCCGCTGCTTATGCTGTCAATCCGTGCCCGCGGATTCGTCTCTGTTGCTCTCTCGCGGGTCCTTGGTAAACCGCGACCGCGGCCATATATCCTGCGCCCATGGTTCTAGCTCTGCCGTGATCTTCTGCTTTTTCCGCACTCACGGCCTTCACTTGGTGGCTTCGCCTTCATCTTCAATGTCTTCACAATATGCACTAAAATCCACCATCTCACTACTTCTTCTCTAAAACTCCATTCTCCTAAATTGTGTTCTAAACCCATACAAATGGTACCTAAATTCTAGTAACAAATCCTAGTTACGCACTATAAAGTAGAGCGTATCAAATTCCCCCATGCTTAGACCTTGCTCGTCCTCGAGTAAGCTAATGGAAACCTACTCCTCCAATGAAATACCCATGGTCTTAGGAAGCACAGCAAAAACCATCTCCACTAAGAACTGCACCTAATCATGAACCTCCATAGTACCAACATAACAACACAACACACAAGCTTTAAGGAAAGCAGAATACTTCCCCCAAGGTTAACCCGAACACCATAGAGTGAATAAAAATATCTAATCCTAGATCCAGTCTATCTTCTTATAGCTCCCAGAGTGACCTACCCGAATCCTCCTTATATCTCCAACACTTATGTCGCCATGCCAAAATGAATGAATCCTAATAATCACTCTTCTTCTTTTCACTCATTTTGCCCAAGCGCCCTTTCGGGTTTTCACCTAGCCACTCATTTCATTTTTCATAGACGGGCTCACCATTCCTCACATCACTCTACACCTTCTTATTACCCCAGCCTAATGCTGGTCTGGGCCACCTTCTTTCTTAGACGATTAGCAAGTATAGATCACTCCCCCATGCTTAAATATTGCATTGTCCTCAATGTAATAAAAGACTGAAAGATGAAACTCTTGGGAAGGCAGAAAAGTACTCACGACCGTCGCCGAGGTGGCCTGGACTTGAATGTCGGTTCTGACGGTAAATCTTTGAAAACACAAGGCTCTAGTGTTGCGGCGGTCCTACTCAAGCAAACTCCACGTGCAACCAAAGAGATCCACTGTAAGATGAAGTGGCACATCAAAGAAACGGGGTTGCATGGGCCTTCAACGAACACAGATTCGGAGCCCTAGTGTAATCGTGTAGTGGGCTCTGTCGCTCCATATCAATCATCGTATCTGCAGTGGTCTCTGGAGCTCCTCCTCATCAGCTGTCTAATGCCGGGCCATCATCGGTGCCAAATAAAAATGTCGGGCTAATGTCTCCTCATTGGCAGCATGATGCGCGCCGTCTATCGTAGTAAAAATCAGACAGCTGGGCCGCGATTGCGGTTTTAAGGCCGCGGTGTCTTCAGATTTTTTATTTTTTTTACTAAAAATAAATGCCGGCGTCTGAGGTGGGGGCCGCGGCTGCGGTTTTGAGGCCGCGGTCGCGGTTTCATCTCTGGTGGTCCTCCTCGCCTGCAGGTTAGTCGAAAACGAACGAAAAGGCAAAACAAAAATACGAAGAGAAAATTAAGAAAGGGAAACGAACATTCATACCTCGGGTTGCCTCCCGAGCAGCGCCTTGGTTAGTGTCGTGGCTCAACATGGTGCCCTTCGGATCAACTTGGGTTGCTCACATCAACTGAACACTTGGGATCAAAATCAGGAGGGTGTCTCTTTGCATCATCAATGTTGTGTTAAACCCTCAACCCATCAAACTCCATGGTGAGTGAACCACTACTCACATCAATTTTTGTGTTCGTCGTTTTCAGAAACGGCCTACCCAACATCACAAGGGATGCTCGCTTGTCTTGTCCCGTATCCATCACAAATAAGTCAGCATGGAAAATCAGCTTATCGACCTCTACCAGAACATCCTGAACGACTCCTTTGGGATACACATTAGACATATCCGCCAATTGAATCACCGTCCCTGTCTTAAGAAATGGTCCAAGCCCTAAAGATTCATACAGCAAGAGAGGCAACACATTTAAAGATGCACCCAAATCCAGCATGGCTTTATCGAATGTGGTGTCACCTATCTTGCAGGGAATGCTAAACATGCCAGGGTTGCTGCATTTCTTGGGCATCCGCTTTTGCAGCATAGCGGATACATTCTCATTCACCTGGACCTGCTTCTTCGATTTCTCTGTTTTCTTCCTCTTAATCTTGCATAATTCATTCAAAAATTTTGCATAGCGAGGAATGCTCTTAACCAGCGTGATTAACGAAATGTTTACCTCGCAGTTACTGAAGGTCTCGAAGATCTCCTTGTCGTTCTCTGACCTTCTGGTGTCCTTTAATGCCTCAGGAAATGGCGCAACGGGTTTGTATGCACTGAGTGGAGGGAAATATGGGTGAACGTAATCATCTTCAGCATTTGAGGCACAACCGCGGCCGTGGTTTGGGGCCCGCGGTCGCAGATCAGCATTGGTAAGTTTTGGGCCGCCAGTGGGAAATCCGCGGTCGCGGATTAGCTTCTAAAGAATCCACTGTTTCCGAAACCAATCCGCGGTCGCAGAATATTTCGCCGCGGTCACGGATTGTGACGCTGTTCGTCCTCCGAATTTTCGTCTTTCTGCAAAGAATGTTCTGACACCAAACCGCGGTCGCGGTTGTCAACCCGTGGTCACGGTTTCTCCTTTGCAGCCTCCGTCACTTCCTTCAATTGTGTTCCACTCCTTAGTGTCATCGCACTGACGTTCTGCACTGGATTCAATTCCGTCTGTGACGGGAGTTTATGCGCATCCCTAGCCTCCAGTTTGATCACTGCTAGAGAGATTTGTCCAACCTGCTTGTCCAAGTTCTGAATACTGGACTTGGTCTCATGCTGAAATTGTATCATGTTGTTCTGCATGGTGGACACCGTCTGAGTAATACCGGTCATGCACTGCGCAAGAGACTTGATTTGGTCGTCAACAGACATAAATTAACTGGAACTTTGCCCTTGAGGTCTAGGCTCGTATTCCGGTATGAACTGTTGTTGTTGACCTCCAGGCTGCTGAAATTGTTGTTGGCGTGGTGGAAACTGTTGTGGCCTCGGGTGGAACTCCTGGTCATCACGACCTTGAGGAGGATTCTGCTGGTTCCCGTACCTCAAATTAGGGTGATCTCTCCACCCTGGATTGTAGGTGTTGGAGTACGGGTCATATCTCGGTCTAGGGGGTCCAAAATCTCCCATGGCCTTTACTTCAGCGGTGGGTTCCTGCAGTGTTGGACATGCATCAGTAGGGTGCATCGTATCATAGCATATGCCATGGGCCTTGACTTGCTGCTGGTTGCCTTTAACCATGAAACGCCTCATCATCTCCTTCTACTCAGCCATCTGAGAAAGTAGTGAGGATGATGGATGAGAGTCTGCGGCCTTAACTGCTTGAGAGCTCGCTCTCTTGCTGAATTGCCATGAGCCCTCAGATAGCTCAAAGAATATCTCGAATGCTGCAGCCGGCGTCTTGTTGAGAATGTTACTACCACAGGCTGCGTTCACCATTCTGCGCTCATCATCAAGAAGTCCGCCATACAGATATAGAATGAGGTCTTGGTCAGAATAACCATGGTATGGACAACTTGATATCAACCTCTTGAAACTCTCATAATACTCATACAATAACTTAGTAGCATGCTGTTCGATGTTGCTAATGTTCCTCTTCAAGCTATTGAGTTTCGTTGCAGGGAAGTATTTCTCCAGGAAGGCTTTCTTCATCTTCGCCCATGTATCTATGCTTCCTGGGGCCAAATAATAGAACCAATCATTGGCCGCATCCTTCAGAGAGAAAGAAAAGGCCCTCAGCTTGATCTGGTCCTCAGTAATGTTCCTTGGCTTCATGCTGCTGTAGACAGCGTGAAATTCAGAGAGATGCTTGTTGGGGTCTTCTCCATTCATCCCATGGAAGTGGGGTAGTAAATGAATCAACCCAGATTTTAGCTTAAAATTCACACCGTCTAACAATTTCGGAAACTGCACAGCGAGCGGTTGTTGTTCTAGACTCGGCGCAATCAACTGCCTCAAAGTCTGTTCCTCAGCCATCTCGAGTTGCGTGCGGGCTTCTCTACGGTTCCTGGAAAATGTCCTTTCAATTTCTGTATCAAGATCTAAGACTGGCGAGTCAGTAGCACGGGTGTGGACCATAAGATAGGTCCACACAATAGTTGGCACACAAACAAACAAAAAGGGAAAAAAAATTGAAACTTTGCCTCCCTGGCAACATGGAGGGTTTGTCGTAGACACCTATCAAATAAACCTCAAAAACCTAACTAATGTAGCTTCGGTAAGTAAGGATCGATCCCACAGGGAGGTAAGCAATCTTCCTATATGCAAAGGTTGTATGCCAATAGTAACAAAAGGGGGGATTTTAGGTTTGTATCAAGTAACAATGTAAATCAATGCAAAAGATGTAATCAATGGATGAGAAGTAACTTAGCCAGACAAATATCCACACTTCAGTTTGATTGGTTGATCCTAGATTATCTCCAATTCCTACCAATGAATATTCTTATTCCGATCTCATGTATATAGACAAGTCAACCAGCCCTGAAAATACTTACCATTAAACAATCAAGAAACCATCAAGATTCAATCTAACGGCAACAATAAGTATAGGAATTAAGCGGGATATATGCAATACTTAACAACTAGTCAGTACTCGACATGTAATCAATTCCTTTCACAATAAACATTCACAACCAGTTCCTGTAAATTTTGGTTGCTACACAAGATAAGGGATTTCAACCAGAAATATACAAACCCTGGCAATAGAAAATCACTAATATCAACTAGATGATTAGGCTAGTCAAATCAGCAAGAATCAATGGGATGAAGCACAAAGAGAATCAATATAATCAAAGGAAATGAAATAGAGTTATAATCTCACAACCAAATACAAACGAAGGCTTCAATCGTCGGACTAAGCAATGGGTTCTTAGTTCTTCATAGTCTTCAAAGAATAAAACTCTAAGGGAAAAATAAAGAACGAACGTAAAACGCTGCCTCCAAAACTAAGGTTATGAAGGAAGATAAAAACCAAGCTAAACCTAATTCCTAAAAAGATAACAATATTAATCTCTAAAGGGAAATTAAACGAAATAAAAAGTAATAAAATAAAACAAATAAAAGATCTTCGGGCGAAATACAATCTCGGCTCCGCATCGCGCATGAACAGTACTTGCGACCGCGGCACTATCCCCGCGACCGCGGTTTTGTCGTGGCTTGCTCCGCTGCTTCTGCTGTCAATCCACGCCCGCAGAATATTTTCCGCACCCATGGATTCATCTATGTTTCTCTCTCGCGGGTCCTTGGTAAACCGCGACCGCGGCCATATATCCCGCGCCCGCGGTTCTAGCTCTGCCGCAATCTTCTGCTTCTTCCGCGCGCGCGGCCTTCACTTGGTGGCTTCGCCTTCATTCTCCTAAATTGTGTTCTAAACCCATACAAATGGTACCTATATTCTAGTAACAGCTCCTAGTTACGCACTACAAAGTAGAGCGTATTAGTCATCGAGAGTCGACAAGGGCACATCTCACCCCGTGAACGTTACGTGCCGCGCGCCCTGCCTATCAGCTACAATAGTGGTGATGAGGAGGCCCATGACTCCCAAGGTGAGTATTCTGACCCCTTCAATTTTGATGACAAGTATGTCGCAGATTGGTCAAGACGCCGCCACGCGCCCACCTCTACGCCTCACGACAGCCGCGCCCGCCTCAACGAGCGCGATCCTAGTACCAGGTGTAGGCCCAGACGGCGTGCCGTAGGCGATGACCCTGCATCCAGGCCTGTCGCCCCTACCCCAGTGCCCTTCGACGTGGAGGACCACCTAGGCCACCAAAGTGTGAGAACGCCGCGCTATGGCTCGGATGGCTACTTCTCCACCACTCCTCATCACCGCGACGACTTTAAAGAGTTTGATGATGAGGAGATGGAGGATTCTGGGATGGTCAACCCAGGGAATTTTCACCCCCCACTCGGTGATCCTATAGAGCTACAAGATAGGCCTGCCGACTGGATTTCCCCGCCGAGGCTCCAGCAAGGCCACATTCCGGCCCAGACAGGCTACGGTGGGCACGTTGCCATGGATCATAGGCGTGACATGCCACATGATGTCTGCCGCATCGCCCCACCTCAGGTCCACCAGCGCCGCAATCGTGCCCCAGAGATGGAGCCTCCAGCCGCGATGGGTGATCAACGCGGCTACGGCGACCGCGGTCGGCGCCAGCTTGGCCATGCACATTACCAGCAAGCTCATGGCCAGGGATATCAACCATTGGACATTCTAGCGCCGCACTTGCCTCAGTTCCACCAAGCCGCCGTCCCAAGGCTCAACCACCACGAGGTTAAGGTAAAAATTGATCACTTCTTTGGCGAATATGATCCTGCTGTGTTTCTTGAATGGATGCAGGCCACATAATACACTTTGCTATATTGCCACATACATGAGGAAGAACACATCGCCGCCGCCACTATCCATTTCTGCGGCGCCGCTAGGGTTTGGTGGCATCGATTCGTGGATGATCGCATAAGGCATAATTTGGTGCCTCTCACTCAATGGAATCAACTGAAGTTTGTCATGACCCAGAAGTACATTCCAGGTGACTACAGGAACCAGATGCGCCTCGAGATTGCCATGGCTCGCCAAGGCTCGAAGACACCCCTTGAGTTCTTCTCGCAACTCGAGGACATGTACTACAAGGCTTCCATTAGAGTCGCACCTTCGACCTTGAGGACCAAATTTTTGAGTGGTCTGAATGTCAACATTAGGGATCAATTGGAGATCTTGCCCATCAAGGATCTCAACACGCTTACGCACACGGCCATGCAAATCCATCACCAACAAGTGTGAAAGCATCAATCCCCTTACCAGCCTTATGGACAACGCATGTATGACTCTCAATCTAGTCAATTATCTTCGACTAATGTGCGTGCCCATGCCACAGGTTCCTCCGTGCCTGGCCAAAGTCGTAATGCCAAGGCCGCGCCGCCACGCTCGACAGCCAGCCGTGCCCAGACAAGGCCCACAAGGCACTGAGCGCGCGCATAATTTGGAGTGCTTCAAATGTGGCGGGCGAGGCCATTACAAGAGGGATTGCCCCAATGCCAAGAAGGTGCTCTTCTCCGCCGCCGCCGCTGGATACGAGTCTGTGGAGGAGGAGGACGAGGCCCAATTGGAGACCATCAAGGAAGGCTTCGAGGACAACCATGAGGAAGCTTACGCCTGTGAGCCTGCCGCGCTCCATGCCGGGACGCCGCTGAGCCTTGTGACGCGTCGTATCCTAACCGTCAAGGAGGCCAGCCTTGTCGACCAGCGCGAGAACCTATTTCACACACGATACTTGGTCAAGACATCCTCTCTGAGTGTCATCATTGACGGCGGTAGCTGCTGTAACATTATTAATGACAAGGTGGTCAAGCATTTCAACCTTGAGACCACACCACACCCACAACCCTACGACCTTCAATGGATCTCGGCTAGCTCAGGTAACACTATCACTCGTCAGTGCCTCATCTCTTTCTCAATTGGTCAATATTGTGATTCGGTTTTATGTGATGTCATTGCGATGGACGCCACACATTTCTTGCTTGGGCGCCCATGGCAATTCGACCGGCGCGTGCTTCACGATGGGTATTTAAACACTTATGTGTTTACTTACCACGGGAAGCGCATGACTCTCTTACCTATGTCTCCCCATGAGATATTGCAGGACCAGGTGGAGTGTGATCGCCAGAAAGCCATCGAAGCCGCCGCGGCAAGGCCCACAACGTCTCCGCAAGGCCCACCACAGCATCTCGACCCCAATCCTGGCCACATTTTTTTTGGCTCGGGCACTGGCACCAAAAAGCTCAATGCCAGCCCAGGCCATCCCAATGCCTCTCTGCCACCTGCCAGCGGCGTTAGCTCCACAACAAAGAAGGCCAAACAGAGGCCCACGGAGACCTGGCCAAGCGCGACCCATTCTGGCTCGAGCACTGGGCTACACAACCCCAATGCCAACCATTCTGCGCCCAGTGCCTCGCTATCTCCACAGTTGGCCCCAGGAATGCCACCAGTGCCGACACTGCAAAGGCGCTGCGAGTGATAGGCGTTTTGTCGCATGCACCTAACAAAGTAAACCTCAAAAACCTAACTAATGTAGTCTGGTAAGTAAGGGTCGAATCCCACAGAGAATCAAGCTATAAATCTTGTTTGCCAAATCGTTCACCAATTGATAACAAAGACAAAGGGGAGAGTTTATATGAATCTAACTAAGAAAACGATAAATAAAACATAAATAGCTTGGCTAGACAAATATCCACCTTCAGTTTGGTTGATCGATCATTGATTATCCCTAGTTCTCAATTCTCATGAATGTCCTAATCCCTGTTCTAAATTAATTACCAGTCCAACCAGATCTGATAATCCTAACTATTAAACAATCAAGAAGCTATCAAGATTCAATTTAACAGCAGCAGTAAGCTCAGGAATAGATAGGCTCATGTAATACTTAAACAATCAGTTAGTACCCGACATGCAATCAATTCTCTCTACAATAAACTATTCCAACCAGTTCTAGAATATCGTAGTTGCTACTCTGAATTAAGGATGAACAATATTAATCTCAACATATTGACCAGATTAGGGGAACCAGTACTATAGATAATACCAATCTCAACTAGTTTGTCAGGCTAGGGAAACCAATACTAATAATACTAATCATAACAAACGATGAACTAGATAAACCAATAGAATTCAAAACCCTAATCTTACAGTATGAATAATACCAATAACTACTAGTTGATCAGGCTAGAGAAATCAATAAAACTCAATGGGATGAAGAGCAAGAGAATCAACAACATTCAAGGATAAAGTAAAGGAATAATCTCACAATCAAATTCAAACCAAGGCTTCAATTGTCTAGCCAAAAACAAAACAAAGATAAAAACAAAGAAAAGGGAAAAGAGGAAGAAGGAGAAAAACGAGCTCTCAAACTCATGTTCTAAAGAATGAATATATAGACTTAGCAAAACCTAATTTCTAAAGATAAGAAATATAATCTTCTAAAAATTAAATAAACAAACTAAAAGGAAATAAAATAAAAGGAAATAAAGTAAACTAAAGATCTCGGACGAATCGTCGACGCCGCACCGCGCCAGTAGGGAAATCCGCGACCGCGGAAATACTTCCGCGCCCGCAGAAATGCTTGTAGTCTTCATCTGCTTTTGTCATCCAGCCGCACCCGCGGCCAATTCTTCCGCGCCTGCGGCCCATCCTTCCGCGCCCGTAGAAATGCTTCTGCTGCGACCTTATGCTTCTCGCTTACGGTCTTCTCTTGTGGTGGCTTCGCCTTATCTTCAATGTCTTCACAATATGCAGTAAAATCCACCATATCACTACTTCTCTTCTCAAACTCCATTCTCTTAACTTGTGTTCTAAACCCATACAATTGGTACCTAATATTCAGTAACAACTCCTAGTTATGCACTACAAAGTAGAGCAGATCAGCGAGCACAAGCTGCTTTTGGCGAGGCCCAGTGACATGACCAAGCCTTTGAAGGGTCACAGGCCTTGCTTCTTGTTGGTGCCAACTCCAAGCTCCGATCGCGCCGCCGACACCCCATTGTCGCCGTCGGTTGCCGCGCTGCTGTTGGAGTTTGCCGACGTGCTGCCTAAGGAGCTTCCCCAACACCTGCCACCAGTGAGAGGGATCGAGCACCAGATTGACTTGGTCCCTGGAGCATCTTTGCCCAATCGCGCCGCCTACAAGGCCGGCCCAGAGGAGACCAAGGAGCTACAGTGCTAGGTCTAAGATTTGCTTGACAAGGGCTATGTCAGGGAGAGCCTTAGCCCTTGTGCCGTGCCCGTGATTCTTGTGCCAAAGAAGGATGGCTCGTGGAGGATGTGTGTGGACTGCCGCACCATCAACCAAATCACGGGGAAGTACCGCCACCCCATTCCTCGCCTTGATGATATGCTGGATGAGCTCCATGGTGCCACATTGTTTTCAAAGATTGACTTGAAGAGTGGCTACCACCAAATCAGAATGAAGGAAGGGGATGATATTCTGGTGTATTCACGCAGCTTGCATGATCACACCGAGCACCTAAGAAAGGTGTTGGAGACACTACGCAAGGAGAAGCTCTTTGCCAACCTTGAGAAATGTTCATTTTTCTCTGACACGACCAACTTCCTTGGCTTTGTCGTGTCCAAAGACGGGCTACGTGTTGATGAAGAGAAGGTCAAGGCCATTAGAGAGTGGCCAACGCCGACCAACCCTACGATGGTGAGATCTTTTCTAGGGTTGGCTGGCTTCTACCTCCGCTTTGTCAAGGAATTTAGCTCCGTTGCCGCGCCTCTCCACGAGTTGACCAAGAAAGGGGCCACGGTGGTGTGGCTGGGCAAGCATAAAGCAGCATTCGAGGCAAGCATAAAGCGGCATTCGAGGCCTTGCGTAGGCACGGTGGTGTGGCTGTCATGCTCCACTTCTCCAGCTTCCAGACTTCTCCAAGCATTTCGAGATCGAATGTGATGCTTCCAATTTTGGCATTGGAGGTGTCCTTTACTAGGAAAGGAAGCCCATTGCCTTCTTCAGTGAGAAACTCACCGAGGCAACACTCAATTACCCTACGTATGACAGGGAATTGTATGCTTTGATTAGGGTCCTCAAGATGTGGCAACACTACCTCTGGCCTAGAGAATTCGTGATTCACTCGGATAACGTGGCACTGAGTTTCCTTAAGGGCCAGACGACACTCAACCGCCGCCATGCTCGATGGGTAGAATTTATGGAGACCTTTCCTTATGTTGTCGTGCACAAGAAAGGGAAAGAGAACGTGGTGACAGACGCACTTTCGAGAAGGTATACTCTCTAGATTCATCTCTAAACTAATGTACTTGGTTTTTCTTTAATTAAGGACTTGCATTTGGTTGATTTGTTTTTCAAGCCTATCTATGAGAGATTCCTTGAGACTCGTGAGTTTGAGTCATATTTTGTGGATGAGGGGTATCTATATAAGGCTGAGAGGTTGTGTATCCCTAGTTCTTCCATTAGGCATCTCCTCATTCAAGAGGCACGTGATGGCCGAGGCCATTTTGGGATTGCTAAGACCTTAGCCGCTTTGAGAGAGCATTTCTTTTGGCCCCATATGGCTACACAGGTTCGGAGGTATTGTAGGAGTTGTGTGAGTTGTCAACGAGGGAAAGCTAGGTCGAGCCCCTAAGGATTATACACACCCCTACCCATTTCCCATGGTCCTTGGAAGGACTTATCCATGGATTTCATCACCGGGTTGCCTCAATCTAGGAAAGGTAAAGATTCTGTTTTTGTGGTCGTGGATAGGTTTTCCAATATGGCCCACCTCATAGCCTGCCGAACCACAAATAGTGCTAGTGAGATTGCTGAGATATTTTTTGAGTATGTCGTGAGGTTACATGGTGTGCCTAGGACTGTTGTGAGTGTTAGAGACACCAAGTTTGTTGGTCACTTTTGGAGGACACTTTGGGGGAAGCTAGGGACCAAGCTCTTATTTTACACAATCTACCACCCCCAAAACCGATCGCCAAATAGAAGTCACTAACCGGACACTAGGAGCCCTCCTCCAAACCATGCTCAAGGCCAATCCCAGGCATTGGGAGGACTTACTTCCACTTGTTGAGTTTTCTCACAATAGGTCCAAGCACTCGGCAATAAGATTGACACCCTTTGAGGTCGTGTATGGGAGAAACCAATTGACTCCCCTGGATATGCTGCCGCGCCCACTCAAGGATGCCGAGCATGTGTCCGCGGCCAACCGCGCCACGTAAATACAAGAGCTTCACTACCGAACACGTGAGCAACTGGAGCGAAGGACGGCGCAATACGAGGCCTAACATAATTCCGGCAAGCGTAAGGTCACCTTTGCACCTGGAGACATGGTGTGGGTGCATCTACGCAAGGAGCGTTTTCCAGGCCGGCGGAAATCCAAGCTCTCGCAGCATGGAGATGGCCCTTTCCGGGTTGTCAAAGCCATCGACGACAATGCATATGAGGTCGAGTTGCCTCTAGATTTTGGTGTCCACGCAACATTCAACGTAGCTGACCTTCAACCCTACATGGAGCCGGAATTTGATGAGGGTGAAGCGGGGACGCTTCACAACCAAGTGGGGGAGGGTGATGCGACCCTACCCGCCATGACCGCCGCTGAAGAGGAGGAATCCATGAGCATCAAGAGTGAAGGGCCCGTGACCAGGGCTCGCGCCAAGGCCATTGGCAAGGGCACAGAATCCCCGGCCGCGCGCCTAGTTGCTAGCAAAGGCGCCCCCGAGGCCGCGCCTCCACTTCGACTCCTCGCCACCGTCTAAGGCCCATATGACATCCAGCCGGGCACTCCAGCTTCTGACATGAGCACATCATTGGAGGAACCTCTACAAGCTTAGGCCAGGCCTGCGCCTCACTCGCGCCCCAGCGTGCCTCACTAGTGCCTGCTTCGCCGCGCCATGCCACCATTGCCAAGACCTCCAAGGCGCAAGTGCTAGTCTTAGGCTATTTTGGATTTAGAGGTTTATTTGATAAATTGGACATTCTGTTTTAAGACTTTCTACATTTAGTATTTTCTATTTTTAGTAAGTTTCTAGTTTAGGCCTTTCTATTTTTGGGCGTGTGTCCCACTCATGTTGAGTGGGCTAGCCCATAGGCGCGTCTCGGCCCATCTGAGTGCCGCGCCTCTATTTAAGCCAAACATGGCTGTTTGTAATGGTTTACGTCATTTTTAATCTAAGTGTTTTGTTGAGAGCCAACTGCCTCCATCTCTTAGATCGACGTCACCCAAAACCTCTATCTTCTCATCTCCTTCCTCCGCCGCCGATGCTACGACACCCACTCGATCCCTTCGAGTCTATCCTTCCTCCGCTGCCGATGCTATGGCCCCACTCGAACCTTCGAGTCCATTTCTCGATCGAGCCTAGTCCTGAGGCCACGATCTAGATCCATCGCCCTCACTTCCGCTATCACACCCACTCCTTCGCCGTCGCCACCAGTGCCAATGCTCGCACCATCGCTCGTCTGTGACACTCCCAGCGACGCCCACTCCATCGTCGTCGTCCCCAGTCACCACCGTGTCAGTAAACCTCTAAAGTTATTGTTCACGTGTCCTCTTCGAAGTCATTCGTGCAATTCAACAAGGCCCAAAGCCATGGTTTCCACGGCAGACCTTCGAAGGACAAGTCTGGCAACTCACATCAAGATCTGGATCCTCGCCGCCACGACACTTGTGTCGACATTCGGAGATAGGGACGCATCATAACTCCTTATAATTCTTGGTTGATGGCCCACATCCCATGTTAGACTCATCTCTATGCCTCAAGATTCAAAACTTTGCCTTTTGGTTTCTCGTTGAGTATAACCATATCAAGATTTATGAATCCCTTATATAGATCCACCCTTACTATCCCAAGGTCAAAGAAGGACACCTCGCTTTGGCGAAACCTATCCAACCAATTCCTAGGGCCTCATGGGTTATGACATGGAAAGGCAATACCTCAATATTCTTTTAGGGACTTAAGCATGCAATGGTTGTCTATTTACTAGTGAACAAAATAGCATAAACAAACAATCATGCAAGGCTTAAAATAATAAAGCATTCAAAATGCAATAATTAAATGTGATTCTAGTATAGCCCCTAAAAACCAAAATCAAAGATCTAATCTTTATGGGTCTTGTTCTTCATGGATCTCCATCCTTGGTCTTCATAGGATCTTCACTTCTTGTAATACATAATTTTTCTAAATAATCTAATTACTGAAAATTAAATTACAAAAATAAATAACGATACGAAGATCGTGTACAAGAAAACATAACGATACGCAGATCGTATTTTCTAACCTAAAATGGGCCATACTAGTCACCTCATGCAAGCAATAATATCATAATATTTAAATCATATGTATGCAATAATAATATCAAATATCATCAACAATATTAAACTAATTAATAACAATAAGCAATTTAAATAAATTTAAATAAAACATTATTAAATTAAATAAATCATCTCATGAGATAAATAATTCAATATCAAATTCTTAATTCAAATTAAAATCAATATATAGAATTAATCATTAAAATGCATTATTGGATAAGATATGCATAAACAAGGTAAAATATCAAATATCCCTATCTTAATTTAGTGTGAATCTATCCTAATAACTTTTAGGAAATAATATTGTAGATAATATCAAATATTATCCAATTGGACAAATAAGATCTTATCTTATACTTTTTAGGAAAATATCCTAAAACCCAAAATCTACCCAACTGAACCGAGTCGCGCCCGGGCCTAGCCCGGACCAACCCATGCCCCACCGAACCATGCAGCCCCTGTGGACCGACCCGGGCCCAGCCCGAACCGGCCACCACCCGCGCGACCCACACGGTTCAACAAAACCGCAGAACCGGGTCCAACCCGGTCTAGACCGCGCGAAACCGAACCGCGCCTATGGTCCGGTGGACCCGCACCACGCGCATGCCACGGTTCTGCACTGTGCAAAACCGTGGTCCGCTGGGCTCATCCCTATGAGCAGGGGTTGGTCTGCACCCGCCGACCGTGGTCCGCACCCGCTGGGCTCGTCCCCATGAGCCGGGGTACGCACCGAACCGGATGCAATCCGGTTCGGTCCGTATTGTTTTTTTTCAGAATTTTTCTTTTCAATTTATTTTCTTGTATCAAACAATTTCATAAAATTCAGAAATTTTTTTTTAAAAAAAAAACAGAATTTGGATAATTGATCCATCTTATGAAAATCAAAATCTTCATCTAATGATTTAAAACATGCCAAAAATCATATCTCTTGCATAATTAATTCACATGAATCAAGTATGGGTAGAACAATTTTACATACATATTTGTTCATAAAATTCTACAACTTTACTAATCCAATCAATCAAAATCAAATATTTAATCATGCAAATTAACCTATATATCAATTTATCACTTAATTTGAATCAAGACATGCATCAAAATTAACTCTTTTAATATTTTGATCCTATCAATTTATACCACTGTTGGGATTATATGTGTATAAGCGAAATTTCAGAAAACTATTTTCTAGCATCTAATAAGAATCTCATGTATGAATCAATAGGAATCAAGTAGAGGTAGAGTTACATACCATTTGATACGAGCCTGAAACGTTCTTGCACGACTTCAGCGGAGATCGAAAACCCCAAGTGTGGCTTCAGTTGTTTTTCAAGTTTAGGGTATTGTTTTGTATAAGTGTAGTGTTGTACTGTAGGGAAGAATGTAATCCACCAGTTTGCTATATATAATGTTATGAGTGGCATTTGAGCATAATGTAATGCTTTGTAGAAGGCCTTGAGCAAAAGTATGATTAATTGAGTGGCATTTTGCTATGGCTCTTTTGTAGGTTTAGTGGCATGAAAGGAAAAACAATTGTATGATTAACTGAGTGGCATTTTGCTATCGCTCATTTTGCTTCACTATGTACTGTTATGAGTGGCGTTTTGTTGTGTACTGTTACATTATTCCCTTCATGAAATGCAACCTTTTGTAGAGCAAATGTGTTATTTACAGTGAAGCAATGTTGTGTAGTTATGGGCATAGTTAGACTATGATGTCATGAAATGAAGAACTTAAGCATTGACAGCAAAAACAGAAATAAAAGCATTGACAACAAAAACAGAAATAAAAGCATTGACACCAAACTGAAAGGAATGAAACCATTTTCCTGGACTAAAAGCATTGACAGCAAACTGAAAGGAATGACCTATACACATAACCAAAGCATTGACAGCAAAATGAAAGGAATCCTACATTGCTCCCAACATTACATAATTGTTTCATAAACAACACAACACCTTCACACAAAAGCACCTAGTTGCAATAATTTCACAAACATAGTTGTTCAGAGTGAAGTTCCCTTGTCCTTCAACTGATTGCTTGACCTCCTAGTGACAGATGACAGTTGGGATCTTGTGGTAATCACACTCCTCTTTGGTGGGCGAACAGGGTATAACTTCTTTGTTGACTTAAACCTTCTATTGGACGACCTTGTCTGTACTTGACTTTGAGTCTGGTCCACAGATTGCACTTGATTAGTTTGAGTCTAGTTCACAGATTGCACTTGAGTAGTTTGAGTCTGGTCCATAGAAGCATTAAATTGAAAGGAATCATGCATCTGCACCATTACAAAACAAACATTATAAATCAGGCTGAATGGATACTTGTGCAATTGAAAAGGAGAGAAAATTAGGGTCTTCATTGAGCATAGTATTTACCTGTGCAATTGAACCCTGCGTTTGGTATCAAAGGGTCTTAATACCCGATCCTGCCGAGATGTCAACACCTTTCGCATCCATCTCCAAAGACACATGTTCGTTCCTACAGGTATGTGTGTGGTTGGTCTTTGTAGTTTTCATATGCTTATGGTGTTGTGCTATTTTTTCAGCGTCTCACGGCGGACGGTCCAATGCTCGTTTGTCAGGAAAAAGCCTTTTGGAGCAAAAGCTATCGGCTGCTAAAGCGTCTTCTTCGAGGGCTATCATCAAGGCTCGACCGTCTGTTGGAGTGATCACCTTAGATTCTTCATCGTCCAAGACATCGGGGGCTAAGAGAAAGGCATTTGTCGCTCTAGATTCCCCGCCAGGGATGCTGAAAGAGAGAGCAGCGAGTGACTTGACTCGATTCGTTGATCCAGAAGCCAAGAAAGAGATCGGCGACCTTTCTTCCATCGACTGTATGGATGAAGCTACCGTTGGTGCTTGGAAAGTAAGTAATAGGGGATTTTTCGTTTGATATTTTCTTTTTGAAACTCATTACATGTTGTATGAAATATAGGTCTTTCAGTACTCAATGGTCTCCTTTTCTACTATTCAAGAACTGAGTGATAGGTCCGATAGGCGAATCGCACAGGCGGAGAGTCAGGCGAAGGCCTCCAAGGATCGTGTGAGGATCGTCGAGAAAGAGCTATTGTCGGTCAAGGAGGAACTTCAATCTCAAGTCGAGGAAGCAGAAAAGCGTCATGAGAAAGATGCTCGGACTGCTGGCGACGTAGGGACTTATTATTGTTTGAAGTCTCGTATTGAGATGATGGAGGAGTTTGCCGCTGGTACTCATGTAGATTGGGATGTCGAAGGGGAGAGATCCAATCTAGAACTCTTGTACCCTGATGGCAATCCTGGCGACGAGCTCTTTAAGTTGGCCGGTGACGTGGCCGAAATATGCAATGCAAATATCGTTGAATAGCCTAATCAAAGTAAAAGTCCTAACAAACCTACTAAACAGATGTATATCAAGCAAGTAAGGGTCGAACCCTCAGGGAAGATCTGATAAAGCATGCAATTATGTTCAATAAGTAACAAGGAAGGGGGGTTTTGGTTATCAAACAGAGCAAAGTAAACAGGTTTAGTTGACTTGAGAATACGATTGGGGAAGTAGTTCCACTAGAACGAGATCCACAATACAGAGATATAATTTGATCACTGAAATCTTATAAATCCAAGTTCTTTAACTATTCTTATGGTTGTTCCCACCCTGATCGTGATTAACTACCAATTCAGACAGTTGTTGATAGTACTTACTACAATATCAATGGAAGAAAACCTTACCACTAATAAAGCAATAGCATTCATGCAAGGGTATATGATACATGCAAATAGAAGAAAACCTTACTACTCAACATGCAAATAATTCTCACTCACAATTGCACACTCGTATTCCACTATATGTAACAATTGTGTTTGCTACTAGATCCGCACTCGCATTTCGCTATATGCAAAATCCTAGCAATTTGATAAATATTATCCAACCTAGTTGATCAGGCTATGAAGAATAACGATAAATCAATACTCAATATAACCAAGATAATTAAACCAACACATATAAGAATAAGAACAAGGAATAGAAATCTCACAAACGAATCAACTGTATTGCTTCAAACGTCTAGTAGAACAAGGGAAAATTAGTGCTCCATTGACTTGCGAATGAAACCCTAATTGAGAAAAGTAAACTACGATGATAATAAAGTGTCTCTACTCAAGACCTGGAAAGAGATCTTAAATAGGCTAGGGAAAGTAAGCTAAACCTAGAAATAATACTAAAGGAAATAAGATAATAAAAATAGGAAGTCCGAAAACGCAAAATAGGAAATAATATCTCGCTGGCCGTAAGGCGTTAACAAGTCCACCGCGGGGCGGCGGCTATCTTCTGGCGTGACCAGCTTCTTCTCTGAGATTCACCGCCGGGTCGCGGTGGCTTGTGGCACGGGGCGTCAACTATTCCGCCCTCTCCTTTCTTCAGCTCTTCACTTCTTTTCTTCCGCTCTTCCATACTACCAAGTGTTGGTAGCCTTCTCCAATTAGTCTTCAAGCGGATCATCATCCATCTTCATCTTCTCCATCCTTCATTAAGCTGTAAATCCCTGGATATCTTCAATGCTCTCCATATCTTCTTGATTACAGACTTAACCTTAAATCTAGTCATAAACTCCTCTAAATAATGCTAATAATTGCTAGTTAAGGTGCATGAAATGACACCTATCAAATTCACTCATACTTAGACCTTTACTCGTCTCGAGTAAGCTAATGATAAACCTACTCCCTCAATCAAACACCAAGGTCTCAGGAAGTACAAGAAAATATGACACTAGCAACTACAACATCTCAACAATCAGCTCCAGACAACCAAAACAAGTGATGCAAAGATTATTCTAATCCTGTCTCCAATCTAGCTCCTTATTGCTCCAGAGTGACCTACCCGAACTCCTTATAACACCTCTTCTTATGACGCCAATCTCCAGAATGATCCTAAAAATCACTCTTTTTCTTTACGCTCATTTTGCCCAGGCGCCCTCTCGGGTTTTCACCTAGCCACTCATTTCATTTTGCTAGATATCTCACATATACTCGCATCACTCCAGTCCATTTTTGCACCGGTCTATACCAGTCGAACTACCTGCTTTTTACCTGAACCGCCCTTTTGGGTTTTCAGCTCATCCCAGGATTTTGATTGCCTTTTTCACATATTTTTGGCTTTTTCGATTTTTTATTTTTTTTAGAAAAAGAATACTGGAATGGAAATTACAGAAAACAAAGCTATGTATACTAGCTAGATAGATAGCACAGTCTAAATCCCTCCCCCATACTTAAACCGAACATTGTCCTCAATGTAGAAAAGAGAACAGCAAATGAAATAGGGGAAGGAGAAATAAACTCACTGTAGGCCGGATGGTGGTGGTGGTGGGAACCTCCGAAAGTAGTCCCTCATATGAGTGTCCATAGTGTCCAGACGCTCATCTACATCAACACGGAACTGGGTCTGCCAAGTCTGCAGACCGGTCTCTACTCGGGTGTTCCAATGAGTCTGCTGCACCGAGAATGTATCAAACCTTGCGTACAACTCCTGCCAAGGTGTTGCAGGACCATAAGAAGATGAAGGCACATCAAACTGGGTAAGCAAAGCAGTATCCTGACCCATAGAATCAGCAGTAGCAACACCAGCACTAGGGCCCTCTCCAAACGGACCAGAAGGAGCAACAACAGTGGTAACAACAGTCTCATTTCTTCTATCACTGGGAATCCACCATCCCTCAAATGAAGAGGAATAAGTAAAAGCCCGAGGAAGATGCATAAAATAACCATCATATGAAGACCAAACTAAAGCACCACCCCTGCCCAATGGCTTCAGAATCGAGCACACTCTCATGTGCACCTTGTCATACACCGCATGAGCGACAGGTCGAGGAAGACGATCCGTAGCAATAATCTCAGCACAAAGAAGGGTGATCAGACCACCCCCACAGATATCACGTGGCTCACCATCTTGAATCCTCTTCAAGGAACTCAGAAAAAGACTAGCCCAACACGGGGTGTACGTAACACAAGACAAGATGCTCATAAACCAACGAAAATCCTTCAGAGGGACCTTACCATCATCAGCTTGGCCAAAGAAATCTCTCATCAACACCTTATGGATCAACCTTAAGCAAGGGTTCACCAACCTCGAATTCACCTCCTGAGCCTTCTTGAACTACCTATTCGTGGCCTCCTGCCAAAAATAAATCATATCCTCCTCAGCCAGACCACCAGACCACCCATCGAATGGCTCCTTTGTAATGCCCAGGGCATCACGAATCTCACCAGCAGACAAAGTATACTCACGACCACTATAGTTGAAAGTGATCATCGTCAACCTCTTGTTGGAGGAACCATCAGAATACCTCTTACAAGAGGCAATGAACTGGTAGCACAGCTCCGGGTAAGCATCAGCGGACTTATTCAGGAAGGTCCCCAAGCCACACTCTGCTAAACAAAGAGATACACACTCTAACATACCAAACTCAAGCAATGTCGGCTTGTCAAAGAACTTAGTAGCCAACACCTTCCTCTCCTTCACAATGTTATACACCTCATTCTCCTCCCTCGTAGTGTCCTTCTTTCTACCTCTAGGTGCCATAAGTAATGAATTGGGATGCTTAAAACAAAAGGCGACCAAAGAGGACTTACAAAATGAGCGAAATACACTGCCCAATGATCTCACCGCGGGGCGGTGGATGTGTCGCCGGGTCGCGGTAAGATAACTGGGACTTCACGCCGGGTCGCGGTGGGGGTCGCCGCGAGGCGGCGGCTGGCGACGCGAGGCAAAGACAAAAAGAATCCCAACTCCTCTTTCCAGTCCGGGTTTAGGACTCAAGGCAAGGCGGGAAACACCCTAAGAACTAGGATTGGGTTTGCGCGACGCGATGGTGGGCGACGCGAGGCATTGGGGTTTTGTGTTTGGCTCTTTTGTGAGGCTAGACTCCAAATTGGGGCAAAGAATCTCAAAGTTAATGAAATTGGAGGCTAAATTTGGACTTAGAGCATGAGGATTTGGTAGGTAAATGGTGAAATGGCTTGGAAAAGCTTGGGAGGGGGTTGGTTATGGAGTGTTTGTGAGAGTGGAGGCTAGGTTAAGGAAGGGGAATAGGAAAAAGGGTGATGGAGCCGGTTATGTACATGGCCCAAAGAAGAAAATGGGCCAAAAGGAGCCCAATCCGTCAAATCCTTAGTTACCACTCAAGAAAATTAATTTTTTTTTTTCGGAGTTGAGAAAAGTATACCAGAAATTCGCCGCGGGGCGGCGAATTTGTCACCGGGATGTGGTGAACAAACTGGGAAAACCGTCTCCTCTCCATTTACTTCCGTACCTAAAATGTTAGTGACAGGCGAACGAAACAAAGCAAAAGAAACTACGAAATTAATCGAAGAGAAAGAAAAATTAAGGAAAACTACCTCGGGTTGCCTCCCGGACAGCGCCTTAGTTAATGTCGTTGGCTCGACGCACTTCGAATCAATTACCACCTAGAACAGGATCCCTTCGGAATCCTTTTACTTGTCTCCTCCTGCTGGAACCTTCCATGGAAAGGCTTGAACCTTATACCATGCTCCCTCTTGGCCAAGGACTCCATAATTGCTTCCTTTGGAGCATCTCCCCCATACTTAGAGCGATGTGGGGGCCGATAGGGCTCAACCTAATCATGTTGCATGACACTAGATGAAGGCTTACTGTCTTGTATGGTTAGTGCAGGGGGGCAAGTGCCCAAAATAGAGGGGATAGACTCTCCTATGTCATCAAGTAAGACATCACGCTCATGCAAATCAATAGGATCAGCAATACTGCAGAGGCATGTTCACCAACCGGAACCTTTTTCTGGACCTTCAGCTTTTGTGTCCTCTTAACGGTGCATAGCTCCTTCAAAAACTTAGCATATCGAGGGATCGCTATAAGAAGCTTAAGAAGAGGGATGTTCACTTCACAGTTGCAGAATGTCTCGAAAAGATCATTGTCGTCGACGACCCTTCTAGCCTTTAGCGCCTCGGGAAAAGGTGCTGGTGGTTTCTCGGAACCAAGAGGGGGAAAGACCGGACGAACATAAGTATCAACGCAAACCTCATCGGCGGAACTGGAATTTTGGACGTCGGGTCGCGCTGATCTCACCACGGGGCGCGGCAAATTCTCGCTGGAAAGAACTCTGTCACCGCGGGGGCGTCGGTCATCGCCACGGGGCGGTGGGTGTGAGGAGGGATAATTGAGGCTCACCATCGGGTCGCGGTCAGTGTCGCCGCGGGGCGGTGACATGCATTCTTCTTTACTGGCCTCAGATCCAACGTACCGCCGGGTCGCGGTGAGAGGTGACGCGGGGCGGTCGCCGATTTTCTCCATCTCATATTCGCTCTCCTTTTCAGCACTAGGAGGAACGACCAGTTGCTTTCCACTTCGGAGGGTAATGGCACTCACGTTTTCCCTCGGATTCACTGTAGTCTGAGACGGCAAGGAATTTGATGTCCTCTGGTCAATCTTAGTGACAACATCAGCCAGTTGGCCAATCTGCCTCTCAATATTCTTTATGCTTGATTCAATAGTCTGAACATGAGTGGCGAAGTGCTGGGTCAAGGTCTTGAGCATCTCTTCAATAGTAGCAGAAGTGTATTAGCCTTGGGGCCTCTGTTGGTATGGGGCTCTCTGCTGGTATTGCTATTGTAATGGTTGTTGACCACCTTGTGGGTCGCTCCATCTGAAACCCGGGTGGTCTCGCCCTCTTGGATTGTAGTTGGGTTGTCCATCAAAACGCGGTCTAGGGGGTCCGTAACCTCCTACAGCATTCACTTTAGCAGTACCTTCTTCCTGTAGCTGAGGGAAAGCATCAGTAGGGTGGAATTGATCACTGCAAATCCCACATGCTTTGACTTATTGAGGAGTGTTTTGGTTTGCCATTCTCTTCACCATCTCCTTCAACTCAGCTAACTCATTCAGCATAGGGCTAGATCATGCAGGAGTCACAACATTGACTCCCTTTCTCTGGTACGTCTTACCAAAGCTCCTGGTACTCTCACTCATCTCCTGAAATCTTTCCATGGCTGCGTCCGGTGTCAGATTAAGAATGCTTCCACCGCATGCAGCGTCGACCATCCTTCTCTCTTGATCGAGCAGCTAGAGGAGAGTCAGTACTATGAGTGTCGACCATAAGATAGGTCTCCACCAAAGTCAATCACAAAAACACACAACAAAACAGAAAACCTTCCCCGGCAACGGCGCCAAATTTGACGCGGCCGAAATATGCAATGCAAATATCGTTGAATAGCCTAATCAAAGTAAAAGTCCTAACAAACCTACTAAACAGATGTATAGCAAGCAAGTAACAAGGAATGGGGGTTTTGGTTATCAAACAGAGCAAAGTAAACAGGTTTAGTTGACTTGAGAATACGATTGGGGAAGTAGTTCCACTAGAACGAGATCCACAATACAGAGATATAATTTGATCACTGAAATCTTATAAATCCAAGTTCTTTAACTATTCTTATGGTTGTTCCCACCCTAATCGTGATTAACTACCAATTCAGACAGTTGTTGATAATACTTACTACAATATCAATGGAAGAAAACCTTACCACTAATAAAGCAATAGCATTCATGCAAGGGTATCTTCTGGCCGCGAGGCGTTAACAAGTCCACCGCGGGGCGGCGGCTATCTTCTGGCGCGACCAGCTTCTTCTCTGAGATTCACCGCCGGGTCGCGGTGGCTTCTGGCTCGGGGCATCAGTTGTTCCGCCCTTTCGTTTCTTCAGCTCTTCACTTCTTTTCTTCCGCTCTTCCATACTACCAAGTGTTGGTAGCCTTCTCCAATTAGTCTTCAAGCGGATCCTCATCCATCTTCATCTTCTCCATCCTTCATTAAGCTGTAAATCCCTGGATATCTTCAATGCTCTCCACATCTTCTGGATTACAGACTTAACCTTAAATCTAGTCAAAAACTCCTCTAAATAATGCTAATAATTGCTAGTTAAGGTGCATAAAATGACACCTATCAGCCGGCCTGGAAGGAGGAGAGGACGACCAAAAGGACGATTTTAGCTTGAAGATTTTAGCTCGGACGTTCTTGTTATAGCTTCGGGCGACTTGTTGTTGGTATTGGACCATTCGGATTTTGGCTTTCTCTCTGGTCTCATTTATGGTGTCGAGATTATGAGCTAACTCGACGTCGTTTTGCTCTGGAGTTTGGAGTCCGTATCTGGCAGTTGGGACGAGTAGCTCAATGGGGATGATTGCCTCGCTTACATAGACTAGAGAGAATGGGCTCTGTCTTGTTACATTTCTTGGCGTCGTCCTGTCGGACCATAGTATCAAAGGGAGTTCGTCGGCCCACTTGCCTTTTGACCTTGTGAGGCGTTTTTTGATATTGTTGATGATGATTTTATTGTTGGATTCTGCTTGACCATTGGATTGTGGATATCTTGGTGTGGACGTGACTAGTGTGATGTTCCATTGTTTATAGAAGGATCGCGTCTTACAACCGATGAATTAGGAGCCATTGTCGCATACGATTTCTGAAGGGATGCCAAATCTGTATAGAATATTACGTTTTATGAATGAGATGACGTGTTTTTCTTTTACCTCTCGATATGCTTTGGCTTCTATCCATTTAGAAAAATAATCGGTCATGGCCAAGAAGAAGACGCGTTGTCCTGATGCTGGTGGTAGTTTTTCGACGATGTCCATCCCTCATCGCATGAAAGGCCAGGGTGCTAGAGTTGGGTGAAGCAACTCTGATGGCTGGTGAGTGATGGGAGCGCGTCTTTGGCAAGCGTCGCATTTTCTAACGTAGTCGATCGCATCCTTGTTCATTGTAGGCCAATAGTAGCCTATCCTAAGAGCTTTGCCAGATAGGCTGCGTCCTCCGGTATGATTTCCACACTCTCCGTCGTGTAAGGACTGTAGGACGCGGATGGGCCGAGTCTCGCTTAATGGGTTGGCCCACGCGACACGCGTGGAACACACACCCCAAAGAAAAATACTGAAAATAATAATGTTCAATAAATACAAAACAATTCAAAGAACGTGTTCATCATTGAATGCAATGATCTTGAGATAGAATGCGATCTCTGGGCTTGGCTGGAGACGCTTGAAGGAGATCATGGTCGCTGTAACAGATGCGAGAAGTATGACGAAGATCGCGGTCTCTGTGCTCGATGCGAGTAGTGGGAGGAAGATCGCGGTCTTCGTACTTGGCCCTTCTGAGGTCACGGTCATGGATTCTTCTTCTATGGCCATCATGGAGGGAAGGGTCACATCACCCTCCCCCACTTGGCTGTGAAGCGTCCCCGCTTCACCGTCATCGAACTTGTGTTCCTCATACTCTTGCAATCCTGCGACGTCAGATGTTGCGTGCACACCATAGTCTCTGGGCAGCTCAAGCTTGTAAGCTTTATCGTCAATGGCTTTCACTACACGGAATGGCCCTTCTCCGTGTGGAGCCAACTGGTGCTTGCGCCGCGATTGGAGTCAGTCATTGTGCAAGTGCACCCAATGGAGGTCTCCGGTGTCGAACATGAATTGACGGCGGCCGCGTTTGTGCAGAGAGGCAACAGTCATCCAGTTGATTGTGTGTTGAATGCCACACAAGGGTGGTTGAGCTTGGGGAGGCGCTTCTGGCAAAGCTTCCCTCATGGGGGTCTCTAGAGTGCAATGCGTTGGTACCAACAGCTCCTGGATCATCGCGGCACGGTTGGCCGCGGTGGGGTGCTCAGTATTCTTCAGTGGATGCGGTAGCATGTCCAGCGGAGTCAATGGGTTGATTCCATACACCACTTCAAATGGAGTGAGCTTTGTCGCTGAGTGTCTGGACTTGTTGTAAGAAAACTCAACAATGGCAAGTAAGTCCTCCCAACGTTTTGGGTTGGATTTGAGCATGGTCCTAAGCAGGGCTCCTAAGGTTCGATTGGTCACCTCAGTTTGACCATCAGTTTGGGGGTGGTTGCTAGTGGAGTATAAAAGTTTGGTTCCCAACTTCCCCCAAAGTGTTCTCTATAAAATTCCTACAAATCTTCCCAAGGGCCTAAGGGGATTGGTAGAGGCGTATAGAGACCATAGGGATGGGAAGTGGATTTGGCGCGTTGACATGTGACACAACTGGTGCAATAGCGCGTCACCTGGGTGATCATACGCGGCCAAAAGAAATGCTCGCGAAGAGCAGCTATTGTCTTGGTGATCCCAAAATGACCGCGTCCTTCATGGGCTTCTTGGATGAGGAGTTTCCTAATTGGTGAGCTAGAAATGCACAAACGGCCTGCTTTGTAAAGGTAACCCTCATGGAAGAAGTAGGTTTCGAACTTGCGGTCCCTAAGGCATTGTTCAACAATGGGCTTAAAGAAAGGATCAAGCAGATATAAATCCTTAATCAGTGCGAAGCCAAGAAGTTTAGATTGAAGATGAGTAAGGAGAACATACCTGCGAGAAAGGGCGTCGGCGACCACATTCTCCTTACCTTTTTTATGCACCACCAAGAAAGGAAAGGTTTCCATAAATTCCACCCAGCGAGCATGGCGGCGGCTCAGGTGTGCTTGACTCTTCAGATAGCTGATGGCCGCGTGGTCCGAGTGGATCACGAACTCTCGAGGCCACAGGTAGTGCTGCCATGTCTTCAGGACGCGAACTAGCGCATGGAGCTCCTTGTCGTATGTGGGGTAATTCAAGGTGGCCCCAGTGATCTTCTCGCTAAAGAACGCGTGTGGAAAAGATTCTCGCGTTGATCACCAAGGGTTGCTTCCTTGAAAGTGAGCAGACGGCGCGTGACAAGGCTAAGAGTTATGCCTTCATGCAACGCGGTGGCTTCACATGTGTAAGCATCCTAGTCATCTTCGAGCCCTTCCTCGATGATCTCAAGCGCGGCGTCGTCCTCCTCAAAAGATTCATAACCCGCAGAGGTTGTGGAGAAGAGGACTTTCTTGTTGTTTGGGCAACTCCTCATGATGTGCCCTCTGCCTCCACACTTGAAGCATTCTATATCACGCGCGCGTTCCTGGGTTGGTGATGTACCCTTTGGTGGTGGCGCACGTGGAACAATGGTGGGTATTGCCGCGGTCTTTCCTTGTCTGTTGGGATGAGACGCGGTGGTTCCTGGGGAAGGACCGCACACATTAGTAGAAGGAACTTGACTAGTTTAAGAGTCATACCTTCTTTGACCATAGGGTTGGTAGGGTCCTTGACGCTTGCGCGCAATCTGGTTGTGGATTTGCATTGCAGTGTGCGTTAGCGTGTTGAGGTCCTTGATGGGAAGGATCTCCAACTGGTCTCGGATGTTGGTGTTGAGACCACTCAAAAACTTCATCCTCATCGTGGAGGGAGCCACGCTAATGGACGCCTTGTAGTACATATCCTCAAGTTGCGAGAAGAACTCAATAGGGGTCTTCGAGCCTTGTTTTGCCATGGCAATGTCTAGGCACATTTGGTTCTTGTAATCCTGGGGCACGTACTTGAGTGTCATCACAAACTTGAGCTGGTGCCATTCGGTGAGGGGCACCAAGTTCCTCCTTATGCGATCATCCACGAAGCAATGCCACCAAACTCTCGCGACGCCACGGAAGTGGACTGTGGCGGCGGCCACGTAGTCCTCTTATGGGACTTGTCAATAGATCAATGTGTACTCTGTGGCCTGCAACCATTCAAGAAAAACTGCAGGGTTGTAATCACCAAAAAAGAATTCAACTTTTACCTTTATGTCGTGGGGATTGAGCCTGGGAGCATTGGCTTGAGGCCTTTGTTGCAAACGCGGTGCTGGGATATCCAAGGGGGAATACCCGTGGCCTTGGGCCGGTGGAAAGTGGGCATGTCTTTGCTGTTGCCTTCGCGCGCCAAAATTGCCGCGTTCGTTGCCAAGCGGGGCCTGTTGCTCCATCTCCTGGGCGCATCGGCTTTGGTGGTGTCCTTGTTGGGCCGCGTCGTGGCGAACATCATAAGGCATGTCATGCCTTCTGTCCATGTTATCGCGCCTGTGGAAGGACGCGTTGACCATGTTTGCGCCTTGGTTGAGCCTAGATGGGGGGATCCAATCGGCTAGCCTGTCTTGCAACTCCATACGGTCGCCGAGTGGTGGATGGAAATTTCCTGGATTGATCATCCCTGAGTCCTCCATCTCTTCATCATCAAACTCCTCGAACTCGTCTTGGTGGAGAGGAGTGTGGGAGAAGTAGCCATCTGAGCCATAGTGAGGTGTCCGCGTACTTTGGTGGACCAGATGGTCCTCCACGTTGAATGGGAATGGGGTGGGAGCATGGCGACGTTGACGCGACACTGTGTCTTGGGCGCGATTGGATCGTCGCAGTCTGCCTTCGTCGCGTTCTGCTCGTCTGGCTCTGCCGGCTAGCGGTGTAGAGGCAATCTCGCATTGGCGCCTTGTTCCTCTGACTTCGTACCTATCATTGAAATCATAAGGTTTAGAAAACTCACCATGGGAAACCTCTTCGCGGTCGGAGTCGGTTTCATCGCGGACTGGTGTTGCCTGTGGTGCATAGCGGTCGCGATGCGAGACGTAGCCTTGGTGGCTTTCTATCACGGATTGGATCCGTTGAAGACGCGGTTGCAAGTTGGAGAATGAGGGCATCAATCCTTTGCCCTTGTCGACGCGTTGTTTGCTTGGCCCGGCTTCTGTTTGTCGCGGTGCGACTAGAGGATCCATGGGTATTTGCAAAGTTGGTGTTAGTTGTACCATCGCATCGCATTCCCTTGCCTGGAATTCGGCAAGTTGGCGCCGAAGGGCTTGGATCTCGCGTTGTTCCTCCGAGAGCTCCAGAATGGGTTCCGTTGGAGGATTTGCGAGTGGCACCACTTCATGTTGGCCGAGCTGTTGTTGTTGTAGGGGATGATTGTTGTCGTCTCCTTGAACATTCCCACCAGTGGGTGCCATAAGGCTACTGACGGGGCTAAAGATGCACAAGAAAATGTCATTGATTAGCCTTATCAAAATAAATTATCCTAACCAACCTACTAAACAAAGTATAGCAGACAAGTAAGGGTCGAATCCCACAGAGAAGGTATGATGTAATATGCAATCGTGAATGACAAGTAACAAGCAACTGGGGGTTTTATAGTCAAGAGAACGAAGCAAACAAGCATGCAGATTGAGTAAAATCGAGAGAATAATATAAGGGAAAGTAGTCCTGTTAGAGCGAAATCCACAGTACAAAGATAGAGTTTGATCCCTGAAATCTATTCAATCCAAGTTCAATTATTTATCCTTATAGTCGTTCCCACCTTAATCGTAAGTACTATTGATTCTCACAGTTGTCAATAGACTTATCACTATGCCAATAATAAAGTACAACTGATTCTCACAGTTGTCAGCGTACTTTAGCACCAACACAACAATAGCGATGCACACAAGGATTTAGGATACATGCAAGTAGAAAGACGTACAAGTACTCACTCTCCTACTTAACATGCAATTGATTCTCACACACAAGTGTACGCTCGGAACCCCTGTACGCACAAACGTGTTTGCCACTAGATATGCACTCAGAACCCCTATATGCAATCCTAGCAATTGATAACAAGCATTCAACCTAGGTGATCAGGTTAAGAAGAACAACTAGAAATCGTAGACGTGGTAAGCAAGAGAATCAATCCAACAATTATAAGGATAAGAACAAGGAATATAAATCTCACAAACACATCAAAGTACTGCTTCAATCGTCTAACAGAACAAAGGAAAGTTAGTTCTCCATCAAAGGGGATGAAAAACTATAATATGAAAATAACGATCAAAAGTAATTCGATAACAAGATGTGTCTAAGTGTTCGCAGGTTGGCTTGGAGGCTGTGGAACATTAGGTTAAATAGAGTTAACCTAAAGCCCAAGATCACAAAACCAATCCAAAAGGAAACAAATAAAATAACAAAGTCTGAAATAGAAATAAAAGGAAATAAATATAATCTGGCGCGAGACAATAAACACATCCACCGCGGGGCGGTAAAGATCCACCGCGGGGCTTCTGCTCTCCACCGCTGGGCGGTGGCCTCCTCTCACGCGGGGCTTCATCATCACTGGGAGTCATCACCGCGGGGCATCACTTCTAACGCGGGGCGGTGAACTCCAGACTTCAACTCTCATCTTCTTCTCTTCTCCAACTGCTCTCCAAATACTATCAAGTGTTGGTAGCCTTCTCCATAGATGTTCCAGCAGCTCCATCTCCATCTCTAAGCTCCAACTAAGCTGTCAATCCTTGGATTTCTTCACTTCTCTCCATAATATCTGGATCGTAGACTTAGCACTAAAACAACTCCAAAACTCCTCCAAATCATGCTAATAGATGCTAGAAAAGGTGTATGAAATAACACCTATCAAATTCCCCCATACTTAGACCTTTACTCATCCCGAGTAAGCTAAAGAAAAGCTCACCCTCTCTATCAATACCAAGGACTCTAGAAGTACAAGAAAACGTGACTCCAACAACTACAACACATCAACAATACGCCCAAAACAACCAAAACAAGTGATGCAAGAACAATCTAACCTAACTCCCGTCTATCTCCTTATCGCTCCATGAGTGGCCTACCCGACAATCCTTCTATGTCACCCTTCTTATGACGCCTCGCCGAAAGGTAAGAGAAATCCTAAAATCACTCTTCTTCTTTTTCACTCATTTTGCCAAGGCGCCCTTTCGGGTTTTCACCAAGCACTCATTTCAGTTTCCAATAGACGTTCTCACATAAGCTCGCATCACTCTAGTCCAATTTTGCCCTGGTCTAATACCAGCTGGACTACCTGCTTTTTACCTGAACCGCCCTCTCGGGTTTTCAGTCCATCCCAGGATTTTGATTGCCTTTTTACTTTTTTTTTTTATAACTTAAAATCAACACTGCAGAAAACGAATGCAGAAATAAAGCTATGTACACTAGCTAGCAAGAATAGCAAGTCTATATCCTTCCCCCATACTTAAACCGAACATTGTCCTCAATGTGAAAAGAGAACGTTAAATGATAGGGGAAGAGAGAAATAAACTCACTGTGGACCGGAAGGTGGTGATGGGTACATCCCAAAGTAGTCCTGCAAATGAGTGTCTATAGTTTCTAGACGCTCATCTATCTCATTGTGAAGCTGGGTCTGCCAAGTTTGCAGACCGGTCTCTACTCTGGAAGTCCACTGATCATGGCGCGTAGAGAAGTTATCCCATCTAGCGTACATCTCCTGCCATGGTGCGACAGGTCCATACACAGATGAGGACTCCTCAAACTGTGAAGCACTGGGGTCTTCCCCCTCCTCGCGATCAGCAGCAGCATATCCACCACTAGGGCCTTCTCCATATGGACCCGAAGAAACAACGGCAGCGGCAGCAGCAACAGGCGTCTGGCCATTGCTATCAATCCACCAGCCCGCGTATGAAGGCGAGTAAGTGAACTCTCGCGGAACACTCAAAATATGGCCCTCGTAAGCCGTCCAAGCCACATCACCATCCTGCCCCAGCGGCTTCACCATAGAGCACACCCTCATGTGGGCGGCATCATATAAAACGCAGGGAACGGGCCGAGCAATCCGATCGCAAGCAATCACATCAGCGCAGAGGAGAGTAATCAAGCTACCCCCACAAATATCTCTAGGCTCGCCCTCACGAATCCTCCGCAGGGAACTCAGGAAAAGAGTTGCCCAACACGGAGTAAGCTCAACCGTTCCCAAGATGCTCAAAAACCACTGGAAGTCCTTCATGGGCACCTTCCCATCGTCAGCATGGCCAAAGAAATCTCTCATCAACACCTTGTGGATCAACCGCAGACACGGGTTCACCAACTTCGAATTCACCTCATGCCCCGTCTTGAAAGTCCTCCTAGTAGCAGCCTGCCAGAAAGCAAACATCTCGTCCTCCTGAAGCCCATTCGACCATCTAGGGGTCGGCTTCTTCGTAATGCCCAGGGCCTCGTGGATCGCCCTCCTCGACAGAAAATGCTCACGTCCATTGTAGGAGAACGCGATCTTGCGCAGGAAGCTATCATCACCCTCCTCGCGGTAGAACCACCGGAACGAAGAAATGAACTGGAAGCATAGCTCAGGTTACGCGGGGGCTGCCTTGCCCATAAATCCTCCCAGCCCATACTGCGTTAGGCACATCGTCACACACACGAGCATTCCCTTCTGCTCCAGAGTCGGCGTGTGGAAAAATTTTGAAGGCACCACCTTTCTCCCCTTCACAATATCGTACAGCTCACTCTCATCCCTACTCGTCGACGCGTTCTTCTTGCCCTTGGGAGCCATAAGTGAAGAATTGAAATGCTCAAATCAGAAGACAGTAAAGAATACTCACAAGCAAGCAAACACAGGTTCTGCAGAGACTCGACGCGGGGCGGTAGCGTCGCGGCGAGAAACTGACAACAGGTCACCGGGTCGCGGTGAGGTCGGCGCGGGGCGGTAGCAATAGAGATGCGAAGCGGTGGCAGCGCGAGGCTAAAGCGAGGCGAGACAACAGCGGCGCGGTGGGGTTGTGTTTGGGCTGGGCTGTGAGGCTAGACTCCAAATGGGGGTATGGGGACTAGGAAATGCTCAAGGTCGAGAGGGGATTCAGGGAGAGTGAATGGAAAATAGGAGAAGGAGAATTAAGGGGGGCGGTGGAAATTTTATGTGGAGCTAGGTGAAGGTAGGGTAAGGTGAAAAGAAAGGGTTGATGGGCCGGTCATGTACCATGGCCCATATGAGAAATCTTGGCCCAAAAATGAAGCCCAATCCGTCAAAACCTTAGTAACTACTTAAGAAATAAGCTTTTACTCACCCGTTTAAGGTTTTTTCGGGGCCCATTATTCTTGCTATTTTTTATTTTTTTTTAAAGTTGAGAATTGATACCTGACCGTCACCGCAGGGTGGCAGCTCCACCACGAGGCGGTAGGAAAGTGTCGCGGGGCGGTGAGAAAGGCTGGGCACTTCATCTCTTCTCGGGTTTACTTTCGTACCTGAAATGTGAGTAACAGGCGAACGAAACAAAGCAAAATAAACTACGAAAATAATCTAATAAAAAGAAAAAGAGATCAAAGAAATACAAACACGGGTTGCCTCCCGGACAGCGCCTTGGTTATCGTCGTCGGCTCGACGTATTGCAGATCAACTACCATTTGGGTAGGATTCTTTCGGAATCCTCCAACTTGTCTCTTCCTGGGGAGGCCTCTCATGGAAAGGTTTGGACCTTAGACCATGGTCTTTCTTCGCCACCCACTCCACGTGCATTCTCTTCGGAGTGTCGCCCTCATACTTAGAACGATGCGGGGGCCGATATGGCTCAACCTGAACATGCTGCGCATCACTAGATAAAGGCTTGCAGCCTTGTGTGGTTAGTGCAGGGGGGCAAGTGTCCAAAGTAGAGGAATCTCCTATACAGCTAATAAGACATCATCCACATGCAAATCATGAAAATCGTGCAACTCAATGGGTCCATCACTAGTGGAACACTCAACTACGGCCTCTACTGCATCAATCTTAACATTATCATGCACAGAATCATCAAAGTCATTAATGCAGAGAGGAGGAGGAGACTTAATGGAATTAGCTTTATGAATATCATGCTGAAAAATTATTCCATCAAACTCCATAGTCAGGGTACCACTATCAACATCTATCTTAGTCATGGAAGTCTTCATAAAAGGTCGCCCTAGCATAACCGGGGCAACTTGCTCATCATACTCCATATCCGTAACAAAGAAATCAACAGGAAATATCAAAGGACCTATCCTAACAAGGACATCTTCTACAACACCCTTAGGGGGTACACACGATCCATTAGCAAGTTGTATCACAATACTAGACTCACGCAAGGGTCCTAATTCCAATTTCTCAAGTAAAGCATAGGGTAAAACATTAATTGAGGCACCCAAATCAAGTAGGGCCTTCTCAAAAACATGCTCACCTATAGTAATAGGAATAGTAAACGTACCTGGATCCTTGCACTTCGCAGGTAGACACTTCTGAACCACAGTTGACACTTGTTCGCCTACTGGACTCTTCTTCTGAGTCTTCTGCCTTTGAGCTTTCTTCACCGTGCAGAGCTCCTTTAAGAACTTGGCATATCGCGGGATAGCCTTGATAAGCTTCAGCAGGGGAATGTTCACCTCATAGTTCTGGAACGTGTCGAACAGGTCTCTGTCATCGACAACTCTTTTAGCCTTTAGCGCCTCTGGAAAAGGTGTTGGGGGCTTCTCTGAACGTAGGGGAGGAAACACTGGACGAACGTATGTATCAACATAGACATCGTCAATAGGGACAGATTTCTGAGGAGCAGCTCGCGGCGAGCCCACCGCGAGGCGTAAATCATAACCACGGGGCGCTGGGGTCGCGTTGACATTACTGGGCATAGGCACCGGGTCGCGGCGGGAATTGCCGCGGGGCGGTGCGGTGAGTTCCTTTTTCTCGGAAATCTCTTTCTCCTCTTCAGCAATAGGAGACATAACTTCTTTACCACTTCTCAGCGTGATAGCACTCATGTTCTCTCTAGGATTCACAGTGGTTTGGGACGGCAGGGAGTTTGAGGTACTCTGGTTGATTTTAGTCACCTCGTTGGCTAACTGGCCAATCTGCCTCTCTATATTCTTGATACTCAACTCAGTAGCCTGCACATGCGTAGCAAAGTGCTGAGTCAAGGTCTTCAGCATATCCTCAGTAGAGGCTCCAGAAGTTTGGCCTTGGGGCCTCTGTTGGTACTGAGCTCGTTGCTGGTACTGTTGTTGCTGAGCCGGCTGATATTGCTGTTGTGCCGGCTGCTGACCACCTTGAGGGTCACTCCATCTAAATCCTGGATGGTCACGCCCTCTATGGTTGTAATTGGGCTGGCCACCATACTGTTGTCTAGGGGCTCCATAGCCTCCTACAACATTAACTTCAGCAATACCATCCTCTTGCAGCTGAGGACAGGTATCTGTGTGGTGGGCCTGGCTAGGACAAAGGCCACACGGTCTAGCTTGTTGAGGAGCATTCTGATTCGCCATCTTCATGACTATCTCCTTCAACTCGGCTAACTCAGATAATACCGGACTCGGTCCTGCAGGGCTCACAGCATTGACCGCCTTTCTTTGGTAAGTTTTTCCGAAGTTTCGGGTGCTTTCACTCATCTCTTGGATTCGGTCCATGGCTTCCTTCGGTGTCAGATTCAGAATACTGCCACCGCATGCATCATCGACCATTCTCCTCTCTTGGTCCTGTAGACCGTTGTGTAAATAAAGGACAAGATCCTGCTGGGCGTATCCATGGAATGGACAGCTAGAGCAGAGCCTCTTGAACCTCTCCAAATAATCATACAGTGTCTCATCACAAGCCTGCTCAATGTTGGCAATTGCCTTCTTCAAAGCATTCGCCTTTTTCGTCGAAAAATACTTATCCAGGAACGCCTTGTGCAATTTCGCCCATGTATCTATGGTTCCTAGTGGCAAGTGATAGTACCAGTCGCTCGCATTGTCGAGTAAAGAAAAGCCAAAAGCTCTCATCTTGAACTGCTCTTCAGTCACGTTCCTGGGCTTCATCGTCATACAGACATTGTGGAACTTGCCCAGGTGAGAAATCGGATCCTCTCCACTCAGACCGTGGAACTTAGGTAGGTAGTTAACAATTCCAGTCTTCAATTCGAAGTTCACCCCTTGATCCAGCGCAGGGATGATCACAGCTAGGGGTTCAGCCCCAATATTCGGTGTCGTAAGCTCTCGTAGAGTTCCGTTTCCAGCCGTAGTAGCAGCTGGGATAGTAGCAACTTCAGCGGTTTCAGTCTCAGCGTTCTCGGTCGTGTCAGTCTCAGCGGCCAACACAGTCTCAATTTCGGCTTCTTCCCTTCGATCGCGCAGACGTCCAAGGAACGATCTTTCAATCTCTGGATCAAAAGCTAAGAGTGGAGAGTCAGTAGCACGGGTATCGACCATAAGATAGGTCTCCACCCAAAAATCAAACACGAAAACACACAACAAACAAAAACCGTCCCCGACAACGGCACCAAATTTTGACGGGGCTAAAGATGCACAAGCAAATGTCATTGATTAGCCTTATCAAAATAAATTATCTTAACCAACCTACTAAACAAAGTATAGCAGACAAGTAAGGGTCGAATCCCACAGAGAAGGTATGATGTAATATGCAATCGTGAATGACAAGTAACAAGCAACTGGGGGTTTTGTAGTCAAGAGAACGAAGCAAACAAGCATGCAGATTGAGTAAAATCGAGAGAATAATATAAGGGGAAGTAGTCCTGTTAGAGCGAAATCCACAGTACAAATATAGAGTTTGATCCCTGAAATCTATTCAATCCAAGTTCAATTATTTATCCTTATAGTCATTCCCACCTTAATCGTAAGTACTATTGATTCTCACAGTTGTCAATAGACTTATCACTATGCCAATGATAAAGTACAACTGATTCTCACAGTTGTCAGCGTACTTTAGCACCAACACAGCAATAGCGATGCACACAAGGATTTAGGATACATGCAAGTAGAAAGATGTACAAGTACTCACTCCCCTACTTAACATGCAATTTATTCTCACACACAAGTGTACGCTCGGAACCCCTGTATGCACAAACGTGTTTGCCACTAGATATGCACTCAGAACCCCTATATGCAATCCTAGCAATTGATAACAAGTATTCAACCTAGGTGATCAGGCTAAGAAGAACAACTAGAAATCGTAGACGTGGTAAGCAAGAGAATCAATCCAACAATTATAAGGATAAGAACAAGGAATAGAAATCTCACAAACACATCAAAGTACGGCTTCAATCGTCTAACAGAACAAAGGAAAGTTAGTTCTCCATCAAAGGGGATGAAAAACTATAATATGAAAATAACGATCAAAAGTAATTCGATAACAAGATGTGTCTAAGTGTTCGCAGGTTGGCTTGGAGGCTGTGGAACATTAGGTTAAATAGAGTTAACCTAAAGCCCAAGATCACAAAACCAATCCAAAAGGAAACAAATAAAATAACAAAGTCTAAAATAGAAATAAAAGGAAATAAATATAATCTGGCGCGAGGCAATAAACACGTCCACCGCGGGGCGGTAAAGATCCACCGCGGGGCTTCTGCTCTCCACCGCTGGGCGGTGGCCTCCTCTCACGCGGGGCTTCATCATCACTGGGAGTCATCACCGCGGGGCGTCACTTCTAACGCGGGGCGGTGAACTCCAGACTTCAACTCTCATCTTCTTCTCTTCTCCAGCTGCTCTCCAAATACTACCAAGTGTTGGTAGCCTTCTCCATAGATGTTCTAACAGCTCCATCTCCATCTCTAAGCTCCAACTAAGCTTCCAATCCTTGGATTTCTTCACTTCTCTCCATAATATCTGGATTGCAGACTTAGCACTAAAACAACTCCAAAACTCCTCCAAATCATGCTAATAGATGCTAGAAAAGGTGTATGAAATAACACCTATCAGCTACCTATAACAATATGTCCATCCATCGCGAGTAAAAATGCACAAAAGACAATATAAAACCAAAGAACAAGTAAGCACTCAACAAGTAGCAAGTGTTCACGTAGGATAGCGCGTTCTTTTGGCCTTGAGGGCGGCTAGTAGGCAAGCAAAGCAAGTGTGATATGCAAGCACAAAAGCAATGAAACCAAAGGAAAGAAGTCTTAACCTCTTGCGTAAAGAACGCGTACACACAAGACACACTTACACGCGTGACACTAGACGGTGGAGAGGTGAAGAAGATGAGCCTAGCCGTTGAGGGGAGAAGGTTGCCTTATTTTGGCTTTACTTCTCTTGTTTCTGAAAGTCGCGTTTTTTTTTTATATGCGACTTGTTTTTTTTTTTTGAATTTGAAATTCAAATCCGAGATCTTAGTCTTAAATGAAGATCGGATAAGAATTAAATAAAATAAAATTAAAATAAATGGCTAAGTAACTTAAGGAAAGAAATCGCTAGATTTACACGATAGGAGAGAGAAAATGTAATGCAGACTTATGACGGTCACACAAGAAAATATGGAAAGATATGAATGCGAGATTCACGCGATCAATTAAGGCAATTTTCGAATTAATTACGCAGATTTCATGCAAACAAATCACACAATTTTCGCTAGGTGATCAAATAATTATCGGCCAAGAGATTCTCTTGTAGATACCGATGGGACATGCATGTTTGACGTTCGATCAAAGGGGAGGAGGCAAATGACTCTCAATACTCAAGCTTTGATTAAAATGAACGTAACCTAATACAGAAGAACGAGTTGTCCTTTTATGCTAGGTCGCGGGACTCGGATGGGCCGAGTCTCGATTAGTGGGCCGGCCCACGTGACATGCGTGGAGCACACGCCCCAAAAAGAAATAAAAACATTAATGTCTCAAGAGATTACATTTTGTTCAAAAAGAACTCGTTCATTGGATGGTGGAGAGAAGACAGACAGAGAACGCGTTCTCTGGGCTTGGTTGAAGACGCTTCAAAGAGAACGCGATCTCTTGGGTGCCTTGGCTCTGGACAACGCGAGCGACCAAGGATTGCGTCGCGTTGGCGATGGCTTTAGCGCGTGCTCTTGTGATTGGCCCATCTGAGCGAATGCTCATAGCCTCTTCTTCCTCAGAGGCATTCATGGTGGGCAGGTGCGCATCAGAGAGCATTGTTAAATAGCTTATCTCTTAGACTAAGAGTAGGGTTGGAACCTGTTGGATCGTTAGAGTTACGTCTGAGGGAACAAAGGCTTTGTTCCCACAGAAGTTGCAGCGGAATAATATAGCAAGAAAGATAATAGAACGAACTCACGATGTATAGTGGAAACCCTGATTGGCAAAACTAGCTTCTCAAGGAAAAACCACTACCTTCAAGCTTTCGCTTGAGAGGATTTTGAAGTGTGTACTTGTCTTATTGATTTCTTGTTTGATTACACTTGTAGCATGGACTCCAAAACACTAGACCTCTCTGCTAGATTCGAAGATCACTCCTATAACGATGAATCCAAACTCAACCCTCAAAGACTTACGCACACCTCACTCCTTTTCTTTCTCAATTTTCGTTCTCTCTGTTTTTCCCATCGTCGTGGTTACTTAGACATGAATCCACACATCTATTAAATACAACTCGACAAACCCTAAATGTAACAAGATAAGATTTATTCAAATATGGTAACAAGAAGATATGTTGTGCTGGAGGAATAATATCCCTAGCCGTATATATTAATAAAAGGAGAGGATTCCCTTAAATTAATATAAACGGATGTGATAAGATTCTTCTCTCTCCAATCCGCTTATCTAAGGAAAGAATCCCTAAGGTAAGGAATCGAGCTTCTCTCTCCATATCTCCTCCAACGGCTAGATCCTTCCAGCCAATTTCTTCAATCCTTGACCGCGTGTGCGCCTTGATTTGTTTCCATAAATAACACGCTGGATTTCTTCCTTCCATTCGCAGCTTCGATCTTGTTTGTCACTGTTGTTCCTTCAGAGGTAACAAAGCACAAGAACAGAGCTTTGTTCCCTCTTCAATCCTTTGCTGCGAAGGTTCCCTGAGACAACTGTCTTTGTTCCTAAAACACTTAGTACCCAGATTAGTTGAATGTTTGTCACTATCAAAACCTAAGGAATTCAACAAATTCCCCCTTTTTTGATGGTGACAAACATCCTTGACAATGAAGCATATACATACGAGATAAAGACGGTTGTATGGGGAAGGGTCTCCACACAAGACCATAATAGTTCCCCCTCAATACAGCAACATATGAAACCATGTGTTGTTCCCCCTCAACCAAGGCTACCTGTTATTTTCCCCCTTTTGGCATCATCAAAAACATAGCGAAGAGTTAGAGATGAAGGATCACAGCCAGATGAACATTATTCCCAATCGCATTAGATTGAAACGCACGAACGCGGACAGCATGTTAAGACAACAACAAGATATGCAAAGATACCATTTATGATCAACATGCCATTAAATGTTCACACACGAATCAGAGACAAGGAAGTTCGAAAAGTAGAGTGATAGATGTGCTAGGGAACAAAAGAGGTATTGGTTAGCCAGAGAAATACGAATTAAGTACCACTGGGGCCAGTAGTAGATCTAAAGTATGACTAGCAATGGAGTTCATCTTTTGTTCCCACTCAAAGCTTGTGCTTCCTTATTGTCGTCAGCATCCATCATAGGCTCAGCTAATGGAGGAAAGAATCTTTGGTTCCTTCTTTTCCCTTCTTTGTGTACCTTTTTTTTTTTTTTTAACATCACAACCTCTAGCTTGCCTTCTTTCACCAGGGATTCATTCGGAGCCCACTACTTCTCACGTGCAACATCAGCTTTTAAGCACGAACCCTCCTTAGGCAGTTGGAAGCCAGCATCACAAATCATACATGTCGAATCCTATCCACAGACCATAGTGGCAAAAATTCGTATTCTCGACTTTCCGAAAAAGTAGAAGAGTGTGATGCGGGGGTAATGTTACCAGAGAGGGTACAAAGAACATCACACAAAACATATATGAGAATTTTTCAATAATGTGTAATCATGAATGAGAGACTCCCAGATGTGGATGATTAGAGGGGCTCATAGGGAGCATCAAACATGATGGCTAAGGTAAGCTGTAGAGTCAACAATCATTTGGGTTTATAATAAGGGATCAAATCATCAAGTTGACTCCTTTGGGCCGAAAGAAATTTGAGTCGTGTATAAACAAGATAGCATAGAGAATCATACATGAAATTTTGCATATAAGTGAGGTATTAGCATAAGTCTAAGCAAGTCGTTCAACTAATGATCAAGAGAATAGATGCAGACCAAGACATGATGATTAACCCTTCATACTTTACCATGTAAAATAGCCAATCGTCGAGGGAACACAACAAGTAGACAGTCCGTTTAGAGAAATCATACCTAGTTCCATACGAAACTGTTCGAATGGTTCCCTGTTTAGTGCCTTGGTGAAAATGTCGGCGATTTGATCCTTAGTTCCACAGAAATCCATTGTCACCAACCCTTTCTCCACACAGTCACGTAAGAAGTGATGTCTTATCTCGATGTGCTTGGTACGTGAGTGTTGTACCGGATTCTTGGAGATATTTATGGCACTTGTATTGTCACAGAGAATGGGAATGGAGTTAAGAAGAATACCGTAGTCGCTGAGTTGTTGTTTGAGCCATAGGAGTTGAGTGCAACAAGCAGCAGCGGCTATGTATTCATTTTCTGCAGTGGAGAGAGCCACGGAGTTCTGCTTCTTTGACCCCCGGGAAACCAAACACGGCCCAAGAAACTGAGCCATTCATGAGGTAGATTTTCTATCCACTTTGTTCCCTGCGAAGTCAGCATCTGTGTATCCGACAAGATCAAGACTTCCTCCTCTTGGGTACCACAGACAAAGATCATCTGTTCCCTTCAAGTATCTCAGAATCCTTTTTACTGCTTTGAGATGTGTTTCTTTGGGATCGGCCTGAAAGCGAGCACAAAGACATACACTATACATAATATCAGGTCTACTAGCAGTGAGATAGAGAAGTGAACCTATGATTCCTCGGTAGAGGGATGGATCAATTCCTTGTTCATGTTTGTCTTTTCGCATTGGATTGTTTGGAGATATGGGAGTGGTGAAGGATTTTGCATCATTCATACCAAACTTTTTGACACACTCTCTGAGATACTTCTGTTGGTGCACTTTAGTTCCCTCATCCCCCTGAGAGACTTGCAGACCTAAGAAGAACTTGAGTTCTCCAACCATGCTCATCTCGAATTCATTGGCCATCAGCTTAGAGAATTTCTGAACCAGTTTATCATCAGTGGATCCAAAGATGATATCATCCACATAGACCTGAACCACCAGAATTTGCTTCCCTTCCTTTAGAAGGAACAAAGTCTTGTCGACCTTTCCACGAACGTATCCGTGCGTCAGAAGGAACTGAGAGAGTCTTTCATACCAGGCCCTCGGGGCTTGCTTGAGACCATACAGAGCTTTGTCTAGACTGTAGACATGGTCAGGTTGAGTGGTGTCTTCAAAACCGGGTGTTTTCTCCACATATACTTCCTCCTTGAGAACCCCATTCAAGAAGGCGGTCTTGACATCCATCTGTTGTAGCTTGAATCCATGGAAAGAAGAATAAGCAATTAGGAGTCTTATTGCTTCTAACCTGGCAATTGGAGCAAAGGTCTCATCATAGTCGATGCCCTTCTGCTGGTTGTAGCCTTTCACCACCAGCCGAGCTTTGTTCCTTGTGACCTGACCTTGATCATCCAGCTTGTTTTTGAACACCCATTTGGTTACAATCACTGTTCTGTTCCTTGGACGGGGAACTAACCTCCAAACCTTGTTTCTTTCGAATTGATGGAGTTCTTCTTGCATGGCGTTTATCCAGTCAGGATCCTTCAATGCTTCTCCTACAGTTTTGGGTTCTTGCAAGGAAAGAAAGGCATTGAAGGCACATAAATTTTGTAGGGAAGAACGAGTACTCTGTGGTGCTCCCTTTCTATAGTCTGTGATGATCAGTTTGACTGGATGAGCCCACTTTTGTTGGTAGTTTGGAACTTGGAGTTTGTTGATGTCGAACTCCTCCGAATCAGCATTGCCAGCATTTGAGCTTTCACCACCTGTCCCATCAGCATTAGGGCAAACTCCCCCCGTTCCCTCAACAGTAGGGCAGTCCTCAGAGGGCTCCGCTGTGTCGTGACTTGGGCTCTGTTCCCCCTGAGGTGCCTGAGACGTATCCGGCTGGTTAGCATTCTCTTCATTGTCCCCTGAGTTTGTGGAGTTGGGAGTTCTCGGTGTTGAGGGATCATTTTGAGTTTCTTGATCTTGAGAGGTCTCACCACCAACACTGCTTTCAACAAGCTGAAAGAAGTCATCTTTGGATGGCTCGATGTTGGAGGGAACTCTATCGGATTGTTCCTGCACATTGTTACCAGCCATGACAGATTCATCAAAAACAACATGAATACTTTCTTCTACCTTTCTGGTTCTCTTGTTGAAAACTTTGTATGTTTTGCTTTGCTGAGAATATCCTACAAAGGTTCCTTCATCACTTCTGGGATCAAACTTCCCAAGAGAATCTTTCCCGTTGTTGTGGACGAAGCACTTGCAACCAAATGTGCGTAAATGAGACACATTAGGTTTCCTTCCCTTCAGAAGCTCATAGGCAGTTTTGTTCAGAAGAGGACGAATGGTTGCCCTGTTCAGAACATAGCACGCGGCATTCAAGGCTTCGGCCCAGAAACTCCTTGGAAGACCACTTGAGATGAGGAGAGTACGCGTCATGTCTTCCAGAGTTCTGTTCTTCCTTTCCATAACACCGTTTTGTTGTGGGGTCCTGGGAGCAGAGAAGTTGTGGTTGATACCTCTGTTCCTACAGAGGGATAGGAATTGAGAGTTCTCGAATTCAGTTCCATGATCGGTGCGAATAGACCCCAAGGTATGACCAGTGCTTCTCTCAGTTGCCTTAAGCCAGGACTCAAACTCAGCGAACACTTCATCCTTTGTTAAGATGAAAATCATCCATGTGTACCTGGAATAGTCATCAACAATAACAAAGACATATGCATTTCCCCCACGGATCTTCGTGCGCATAGGCCCACAAAGATCCATGTGGACTAATTCCAGAGGACGTGTTGTACTTACATCCCTTTTGGACTTGTCACTTCTCATTGCTTCAACCTTGGGAAGACCATTCACCAACTCTTGTCTATGAAGTTTGGAGAGGAGTTGAAGGCTAGCATGTCCAAAGTGTTTGTGCCACAAGTATGTCGTCTCAGCAATAGACGACAGACATAGGTCCTTGTCAGGGATGAAAGCAGGGTCGACCTTATAAACGTTGTTATCGCAAATCCCTTTGAGTAAGATTTTCCCTGTACTTAGACACTCAATATGACAATCATCAGTGGTAAAGACTACCCTATTTTTTCTGTTTTGACATAGTTGAGCCACACTAAAAAGATCAAACTTGAGATTATTCACTAGATTCACATTATTCACAGTGATGTGTTTAGAGAGTCTTACCATACCGATACCACAAACCTCACCCTTACTCTTGTTTCCAAAAGTTATCGATGCCCCTGAGGCTGGCTGAAGAGAGGTGAACCATTCACTATTCCCTCTCATGTGACTTGAGCATGCACTGTCAAGGTGCCAAGAGCCTTTCCTTGCTTCCTCCTCGTATTTATGAGAACCACCTTCTGATACGTTGTGACCTTTTGAGCTCATCAAACAGATATCCTTTGAGAGAGGAGAAGCTTCATCATCTGAGCTGCAGTCACCCCACTTCGCAATCCTCGTTTGTTCCTCGTTGATGACCTGAGAAGAACTTGCCGCTTTGTTGAGGCAATTTTTTGCGAAGTGTCCGTTGTCATAACAGTGAGAGCAGACAACCTCCTTCATGTCATTATGAACCATGACCGAACCTTTAGTGCCTTTGCTTCGAGACCATATCATCTTCATGGCTTGAGTGATGAGAGCCACATCTACATCACCTTCTTGAGAGTCTCTATCCAAGGCATTTCCTGACGACATCTTTCCTGCAGAATCTGTAACTAAAACAAACAATCTAGAGCACCAGGCTCTGATACCAATTGTTGGATCGTTAGAGTTACGTCTGAGGGAACAAAGGCTTTGTTCCCACAGAAGTTGCAGCGGAATAATATAGCAAGAAAGATAATAGAACGAACTCACGATGTATAGTGGAAACCCTGATTGGCAAAACTAGCTTCTCAAGGAAAAACCACATAACTTCAAGCTTCCGCTTGAGAGGATTTTGAAGTGTGTAGTTGTCTTATTGATTTCTTGTTTGATTACACTTGTAGCATGGACTCCAAAACACTAGACCTCTCTGCTAGATTCGAAGATCACTCCTACAACGATGAATCCAAACTCAACCCTCATGGACTTACACACACCTCACTCCTTTTCTTTCTCAATTTTCGTTCTCTCTGTTTTTCCCGTCGTCGTGGTTATTTAGACATGAATCCACACATCTATTAAATACAACTCGACAAACCCTAAATGTAACAAGATAAGACTTATTCAAATATGGTAACAAGAAGATATGTTGTGCTGGAGGAATAATATCCCTAGCCGTATATATTAATAAAAGGAGAGGATTCCCTTAAATTAATATAAACGGATGTGATAAGATTCTTCTCTCTCCAATCCGCTTATCTAAGGAAAGAATCCCTAAGATAAGGAATCGAGCTTCTCTCTCCATATCTCCTCCAACGGCTAGATCCTTCCAGCTGATTTCTTCAATCCTTGACCGCGTGTGCGCCTTGATTTGTTTCCATAAATAACACGCTGGATTTCTTCCTTCCATTCGCAGCTTCGATCTTGTTCGTCACTGTTGTTCCTTCAGAGGTAACAAAGCACAAGAACAGAGCTTTGTTCCCTCTTCAATCCTTTGCTGTGAAGGTTCCCTGAGACAACTGTCTTTGTTCCTAAAACACTTAGTACCCAGATTAGTTGAATGTTTGTCACTATCAAAACCTAAGGAATTCAACCGAACCCATGGGTGACCGACCAACCCGAAAAACCCGCCTGATTATATTAATGATCACCCGAACTAAATCGGATGACGGGTGGTTGTTGGGTCGAGTGAGACGAATGACAGGTGGATGATGGGTTATGTAAATCTCACCCATCTACCCGCAATTCACACGGTATAAATTGAAGCTATAATTCTATGTTATTATAATTTATATCTTCAATTCTTGTTAGTTTATGTTTTAAAGTTGAATATTTTACAAATATTTTCTAAGAACATCCATTAAATCATATAGCTATCACAACTATTTTGATATATTAATGAAAATTAATTTTATTTTAGAATTTGTTATGCTTTTGTTACATTTAAATAATCATGAAAATATTAATAAAAATATTACACGGATGACTCGACTCACCCGAATCAGTTGTGAGTGATGGATGGGTTAGATGTGGGTGAAAAGTTTCACGGGTGATGGGTGAGTCGGGTAGAGCATTTAACTTAACGGATCGGATGATGAATGATGAAATGGCTTCACTCATTCATCACCCGACCCATTTTCACCCTTAACTAAGAGATAAGCTATTTAACATAATTTGGGGGCATATTGCTGCCCAAATATCACCAATTCTTCCGCCTAGGTGAAGATGTTTTTGTTATAATATATTGTATTAATTGTGAATGTACACAAGTAAGTTATAACACCTATATTTTGGTTTTCTTCCCCATTAACACCTCCTATTTAGAGTACCTAATTACACTCTTTATTATGAAAAACATTCATAGCTATTAGCTTAAGTATAAATAGAGGCTTGTATCTTGGTGATGAATAAGAAGAAAAAGTCATTCTCCGCACCTGTTCTTGTTCTATATTTCTTCTCCCTATTCTCTATTAGAAAAACTAACTTATCATTTTCAAAACACGTTATTAGCACGATAAGCTTGAGGTATATATATATTAACTCGTTTAAATACTCATGCTAAGTATTTAGTCATTGTTTACGTATATGCATTTAACATTTTGTATATATGTAGATCCATATATACTTGTTGAGTTGTTGTCCGTATAAGGTTTGTTCCGCTACACTTTCTTTTATTTATATTTTTCATTACATATATATAAAAAAGTGTATACTTCCCCCTATGTGGATACATACATGTTATATATGCATATGTCTTAGTGAAACAATTAAAATCTTAGAGGTATGAATTTACGTGAAATATATATCATTTCTGAAGTGATCGATGATCTTTCTCCTCCGAAATGGATTAAGCTAAAATATTATTCTTTGGAGTGACTGATGAGAAATACCATAGGAGTTAAAGTAGATATAAAATTTACTTATTATGTCCCGAAGTAGATAGTGTCATCTCCAAAGTAGATGATTATATACATTGATAACATCACTTCCCATTGCAAGTGATAAAAGGCCCAATTAATTTTTTTGATAATGTCATCTCTTGAAGTGGATGATTTAATACATTGATAAAACCGCTTCCCATTGCAACTGATAAAAGGCCCAAGAAAATTTCTAGATAATATCGTCTCCCTAAGAATATGACTATATACATCAACAAAATCACTTCCTGTTGTAAGTGACAAGCCGAAGAAATTTTCTTATAATGTCATTTCCCGAAGTAGTTGATAATATATTATGATAAAATCACTTCCTATAGTAAGTGATTAACAACCAAATATAATTTATTTTTGCACACATATATTATAATGGCATTTATATCACTAATTACTTACTATTGACTAGTTATAATTGTCATAAGTGAGATTTGTACGTTTTTTGTGCGTACGTATGGTATATACTCCCTCCGTCCCATAATATAAGGCCTGTTTTCCTTTTCGGGCGTCCCAAAAAATACTACCCATTATTAAAGTACCCATTTACATTCATTAATTTATCCCTCAAATACCCTTATCAAACTTACACAATTCCAAAATTACCCCATTTAATTTTGTTTTTTTCCTACCCACCAAATTAACCCCCGCCTAATCTAATTACTCACACCCACCAAAAGTCAGACCCTCTGCCTCCCTCTCCCTCTCTCGAATCTTCCTCATAAGCCTCTCTCTTTCACACTCTCTCACACTTAACTCTCTCATTCTCTGAATCTCTCAAGAACCCTAAAACCAAATACCGCCGCCGCTCTTTCTCTTAATCTCTCATTTGCTCTCGATCTTTCAAATCCCTCAAATTTGGCTCTCGATTTTCACTTTTCTGTCGCTCTCGATTTCATTTGCTCTCGATCTGTCGCTCTCGATCTCATTTGCTCTCGATCTTCATCTGGGTTTTGTTCTTCATTTGGGTTTGTTCTTCATCTTGCTCGATCTTCGCTTTTCTGTCTCTCAATCTCTCATTTCTTCTTCATCTGGGTTTAGATCTGAGTCTTTCCTTGCGTCTCTGCAGATCCACTCTTTGTTATCCCCTGTATTTGTGTCTTCATCTTTCAAGAACCCTAAAAAAAAGGATGAGTGCAGATCTGATTTTCTCACGGGAATCCCCCCATGGTTCTCCTCAATCTTTTGAATCTGAGAGTTGGGTTTGCTCGATCTCAGATTGCTCATGGGGTCCTAATTGCTTTGCTATGCACTGCTATAGCTCTAAGCGATCTCTTGATACTATTGAAGGTGATCTGCTTGAGCAAACCTCTCAAGAGGCTGCGGTGGTTGATCGGCCTCCCCCAAAGTCCCATGGGGGAGGTATTGATGGAGCCAATGTGATGTGAACAACCCCTGAAGTGTCGTTGCAGCGCATGATCTTGATTCTTCAAGCTTGAATTCGATTCTCCTCTTCCGTAGCCAAAGTGATGGCTTTCCTAGGGCTAAAGAGATAGCCTTTAAACGCGTCAAAGAGATGACGAATAGATCAAAGAGATGATCGTGATTACCGAAGAGACGGTGTATGAATTGCTCGAAGCGACGAGCTACGAGATACTTGATCTGTGGGATCGAAGGGTTTGATGTTGGAACTCAAGGGAAGGAGCGTACTCAACTTTACTACTCAAATTCAACATGCGATTACAAACTAGGATTTTTGGGTTTAAATAGACAAAAGAAATAATAAAAAATTAATAATAAATTGTTCAGCAAAACGACGAAATTGAGAGTGCGGACGCGGTCAGGAACTCGGGCAGGAACTCGGTCGAGTTCTTGGCCGAGTTCCGATCTGAGCCCAAAACTCGGTCCAGAACTCGGTCGAGTTCTGGATTGAGTTCTTGTCTGGAGGCATAACTCGGTCCAGAACTCGGTCAAGTTCTGGGTCGAGTTCTTGGCTGCTTTGCTCTGCTTCCGCGATCTCGTCGTCTTCGTCCTCTTCATCCTCTTTGTCCTTCGCTGTCATCGAGGGGGTCATGGAGTTATCAATCTCCCCTTCTTGGCTTCGAAGCGTCCCCGCTTCGTCCTCGTCGTCAAAAGAAGGAGGCGTAGAAGGAGGAAGATTAGCGACGTTGAACGTAGGATGTGCACCATAGTCATCGGGTAAATGCAAGCGGTAGGCGTTGGCACCAAGGCTTTGTAGCACCTGAAATGGACCATCACCTCTAGCATCCATCTTGTGGCGTCGCTTGAATGGAAAGAGATCGCGACGCAAGTGCAGCCATACCAAGCCTCCGGGCCCAAACTCCACGGTACGCCGGCTTGCATTGCGTTCCTGCAAAAGAGTAGACACCGTAGGGGGTAAATCAACCAAAGCCTTAACATGTAAGAAACATGCGAAAGGATCAAGTAAAGAGCAAGGAAGACGTCCCTGAATTATTGGAGAGACATCCCGGGACCGGGCTAAGGGTAGCCGGTTCTCGCAGTTGCCATGAATGTCGGGTTGTGGAGGCGTCTCAAACGTGAAGTACGGGATCACCTTTGTATTGATGATGTTGCGGTAACTCCCACCATCCTCGTTGGCGGTAATAACGCTACGTGGAACCAAGCCAATAGGCACGTTGTCTTGCTCGTCCATAGAGATGCATATGTATTCGTCCATCTTCTCCTACTCCTCATCGTCGTAGGTGTCAAATATCGGGCCGACTTCATAGGTGTCCTCGTCAAAAGACTCGTAGCCGGAGGTGTTCGACATTGGGTCAGTCGTGGTCAACCTGAAGTCACTCATGGCCAGACGACGTTGCGCAAGCTTGGCAGCCAGTGCGGCATGCGAAGCGTGAAGAGCGGCATGCGAAGCTTGAAGTTGGTCCATTCGCGCACAGACGGAGGCCATGTGTTGGGGGCTACGGTGGCCCATAGAGTTCACGTCACTTATGGTCCGATGACGGTGTGCGATCTCGGCAGCCTGCTCGGCGAGTTTGCGGTCTTGAGCGTCAATTTGCTCATAGGCGGAGTCCATGTGTCCGAAGTTGTGGTTGCCCGTAGAAGGAAAGTAGCAAGTCGTAGGAAACTCCATAGTATCTATACGAAGCATACGACACAAGAAGTAAGTTGCACCAAGCAAAAGAACAAGTCCAAGCCAAGTCCTTGTCTCAAAAGGAACCAAGAAATTTTCCGCTGGGCGTACTAATTTTGGTTGCTCGTGAGGAGGGAGAGGCTTCAACGGAAGGCAACAACGCAAAAACTAGAAAATCACGTCCTAAACAACACACAAAATTTCCAAGGTCAAGTAGATCAAGTCAAGTTTCTAAGAATTAATCACAAGAAATTTGAAAATTTTGCCCTTTTCAATGAGAGTTGCATAGAGACGTGAAAGGAGAGAAGATGGAGTATGACCGTATGGTGCGTTCTCTGCCTTTTCGATTGTTTCTTTTGTGTTTGAGGCTTCCGTCTTCCCAAAGTTCTTGGCCGAGTTCCAATCTGGGCCCAGAACTCGGTCCAGAACTCAGTCGAGTTCTGGGTCGAGTTCTGGGTCGAGTTCTTGTCTAGAGGCATAACTCGGTCCAGAACTCGGTCGAGTTCTGGGTCGAGTTCTTGGCTACTTTGCTCTGCTTCTGCGATCTCGTCGTCTTCGTCATCTTTGTCCTTCGCCGTCATCGAGGGGGTCATGGAGCTATCACAATGGTGTTGATGGACCGCATGATTCAGTTGTTGAGCAGCCTCCCTGTGACTCTGATGCCGAGAGTGCTTGCTAAGTCCTCTATTACTCTACCTTTTTACTGTTGAATGCATGCTTATATGTGTTGTCCTTGGATCATTGTATGCATGTTGATATTGATGCATGTTGATATTATGCTGGGATGTTTATTTCTGGATTCTTGCATGTTGTGTTTGAGGCTTGTTGTTCTAGATTGATTAGTTGGCATTGTTGCATGGTTGTTGATGATTTCTGGATTGATGAGTTGTTTTGGATGATGAGTATGAGGATGTTGTTGTGGATGCATGTTGTGTATGAGGCTGTTGTTGTGGATGCATGTTGTGTATGAGGCTGCTGTTGTGGATGATTGTTCTGAGATTATGTAGTCAATGATGAAGTCTTTTTTTGGCCTGAGATGCAATTCCTTGTAAATTCACTACACTAATGTGCCATAGGAAACCAATAAGTAATTGCTGAATGAGGCTTATGGTATGTTACTGTTTTGTGAATGGGTTATGTCAATGATGCATATGGGGACATCTAAGATTATGTACTAGATTCAATGATGAAGTCTTTTTTTGGCCTGAGATGCAATTCCCTGTAATTTCACTACACTAATGTGCCATAGGAAACCAGTAAGGCTTATGGTATGTTACTGTTTTGTGAATGGATTGTGTCAATGATGCTCGTGCGGATATCTGAGAATTCATAAACTTCCTAAATGCATGAACTCTGAGCATGTTAATTGATGTTACAAAAGTTGTTAACTACCTACATGAGTACCTCCTGTAAACTTCATAATTGAATGCATGCTTATAAAAGTTGTTGACTGCCTACTTGAGTACCTCCTGTAAACATAATTGATGTTATAAAAATATATGCATGCTTACAAAAGATGTTAACTGGCTGCATGAGTACAAAATATATCAAGTCCCTACATGCTCACAAAACATCTATTATTCCTGCATGATTACAAAATCACTTAACTGACTGCATGCTTACAAAAATCTTAACTATATGCATGCTTACAAAAGATCTTAACTGGCTGCATGAGTACAAAATATATGAAGTCCCTACATGCTTACAAAAGATCTATTGTTCCTACATGATTACAAAAAACACTTAACTGATTTATTCTTGAGTGTCTTGTTGTTCTTCTTGAGTGGCTTGCTCAGTGAATGGCTGTGTTGATTCTTCACTTTGTTATGGTTCAGTGTCTTGTACTGGTTGTTATTGTGCATCCCCATGGATAATATCCCATGCTTCAATGACAGTCCACATTGGAGCTGTGACTTGTAGTTGTAGATTACCCTGAGCCTTTAGTCTCTTCTTGTTGACATATGGTACATCATGTTCATTGTCTCCTTTATATTTTAGAATCTCATTCATGACATATTGTAAGGTCATCCACACATCCTCTAGGGTTTCTGGTTCTAATTCATAAAATGCCTGATGAACAGCCTCTATTATAGCATCCTTAGGCATCTTTTTATGCATTAATGACTGAATACTTCTAAAAAAACCAAGATCTAATATGTTCAAATCAGGACTATTTGGTGGTTGTTGGATTAAAATGAATGTAAAATCATCTTGTTGATATACCTCTTGCCACTCTGCATCATTTTGATTGATATGAGCCTTTGCATTATCCTGTTGTATGAAAATGACTTTGTTGCCTCCTCCTTGTGGCCATTTTGCCTTGATTGCTGGAATGATTTGGTTGATCAAAACACTCCTTGTCACTTTCTTGTTTACTGATTCAATGCACTTTGTAACTAATGTCCCCTTTTGTCTGTTCTTTGATGATCTTTTTGCTACTTCTCTGTAAGCGAATGGGAATTTTTTTATTTTCCCATCAAAAGTACAATGCCCCTCTGAATTGAACCTAGGCCTAACTACAATAGCAGTGAACATAACTTTGGGCACAAACTTGCTTGAACTTGTTGCTCTATATTTTCCTTTCTCTCCTTGTGCTAGATAAACTCTGTGTGACTTCTTGGTTAGATAAAACCATTTTTCATCTAAGTGAACAAGGTCAAACATTGTGTAGTATTGCTTCTGTGTCTCTGCTGTATCCCCTATTAGAAGCTTCATGATCTAATCTAACCTTGTAAGTTTGTTGGCATCCTTTAATCCTGGGTGAAGAGGATTTGTGTGTGGATTTATGATTCCTCTTTTGACCATCTTGTGGGTTGTGCTTTTTGAAATGTTGAGTTTGGTTGTTAAATCTCTTAAGCATGACTTGTCCCCCTTATTCAAACTTGATATATCATCACTTGGTACTTGAATTCTTTTCCTACCTGAGTTGTGATACTGAGTAGAGACATTGTATCTTTGATTTGCACTTCTCTGTCTCTTGGCCATGTTCCATATTCTGCTGATGCTTTTTCTTGATACATTGAACTCTGAGCATGCTTCCTTGATTGATCCATGATAAAGTTTCCCATTTGTTGATCTGCTTAGAAGCCATATCAGAATATGCATTCTTTCAATACTGCTGAGCCTTCTCCTTGATGACTGGGGATGACCTTCTGGCTGTGTTTCATTCTCTGTTTTTGACTCTATTTCTGGGTGATGAAATTGTTGTTCTGCTTCTTGGTTGAGATCTAAGGAAATATCTTCCTCCAAGTCCCCACCTGGCTCATTAAGATCAATCTGGAACGCTAAATCCTCCATTTCTTCATCATCACCAAGGAAATCATATTCTTCATCAATATCATCATCTGGGAACAGAGTTTCATTCAAATCGAAGGCTGAAGCCATCAAGGAGTAGGCAATGATGCTTAAAAAAAAACAGCAATAAATGGCTTTGTTTGGCAGCAAGAGTGAATGCTCTGTTTTGTGCTTTTGTGTTTGGCAGCAAATGTAAATGCTCAGATCTGTAAGTAGAAGGTTTTAAGTACCCATTTTGGGAGGGAATTTCAGATGTAATTTTGACATTTCAGATTTTGATTTAGAGGCATAATCTGTGTGCCCCTTAATACATGATTGTGATTGGCTGGAAATTTTGGAATTATTATCCCTTGAAAATTGGCTGAAATTCCCTGCAAATTGGCTGAAATTCCCTGCAAAATTCCCTGTAATTTCTGGTTACCTCCCCCCCCCCCCCCTCTTAGTTCTCCTTAATTCCCGTGCTTTTCTTTCAAATAGGGATATCAAATGGGGACAGAGGGAGTATTATATATATGACTTCATGTATTTTGTACGTTTTTCTCTTCATGCTGTTAGTACCATTAATGCATTATACATTGGTTAAGTAATTATATATTCTATAATGCATACAATTGTAACTTCTGATTAATACATGTATATATATATAGATCCGGGATCATGTGAGAAGCTCTTTGATGTTATTATCTTTATTTACCATTAAAAAAACATAAAAGCCCGATGGCTCTATAGTGGAGTGGGGAGAGGGCCATGAGGTCTTGGGTTCAACTCCCCCCCAAGAACACTCCATTGTTATTTTTAATTTTTAATTTTTTTTCACTTTTCTCTTAATTTAGTAAACCATCTATATCTATTATAAAGTTAGAACTCTAATGTAATAAATGTCAACTTTTAATCCCAAAACACTAAAACAAAACAATAAAACAAATGTCACAATGGGCCAATTTAGGATTCATGTTAGCACTCAAGGCAAGAAGCTCGGCCCATACTTTGTCTACACTCGAAGGCCCAAGTCAGGGGAGGGTCCAGGGAAGGTGTAAGGTGAAGCGTTCAGTTGTTTGCTTTAAAAAATGCATCGTTTCAGTAGGTAGGGGCATCCAGAAAGTTGTGAGAAACGGCTTAGTGCCTTTGAGTTCCACCTACAGGCCATAACTCCATAATTGAATTTCTGGAATTGGGGTTGACTCTTCACCTGCACGAATAAGAAAACATGTCCTTTAAATAGTCTTGGTAATAACATGGAAAGTAAATTTTGAGGAGGGAAGGAAGAAGAGGAGGAGAAGGCAGAAAAAGATCTACGGAGGAGAAGAATCACCATAAACACGAAGCTGACGAACTCAATGGTGCGTACAAAGGCAGGAGAAATACCCACAGCGAACCGGAAGCAGAAATACCCACAACTCTATGGTGGGAAGAGGAGCACAAAATCAGCCCTTTCACCCGATGGCTGGAATCCCGACTTCGTCGGCTGGAGGTCGAAATCGGCAGGCCGGGATGCCAGGCCTGGGAAGTGGAGAAGCAGAGGCGAGCGACGCCGCGCTGGAAGCCGACTGAGCCCAAGAGAGAGGGCGAATTCGGGGTCGCGAACCAGGGGGGATCAAAGGCGAAATTAGGGTTCCGCTGAGGGACGCCCAAATCGGTGGGGACGAGGTCACCACTGAAGCTCGACGCCACGGCGAGGACGGGACAGGGAGACACAGTCCGGCAGCGCTGATCTCCGATTCCGCCCAACGACGCCGTAGACTAGAAGACGCCATTGTTGAGGCGCGGAGGAGAAACGCCGATTTGGAGATGGAAGCGATGGAGCACCGATCTCAGATGCGGGCAGTCAGGGAGGAGCTTGAAGTCTTACGACGGGCGGTCGACCGCCAACAAGGTAAGAGACCCGCCGCCGGCGGACCACCCATCGATGAGCAGCCAATTTTGGCATTTGATATGTGCTCAGATCTTGAGTTGTACTGTTCAAACGAGCCATGCCTTGTACTGTTGCACAATATAGAGAGTTGCTGTAGATAAAGCGATCCCGCTAATTAATGATCTCTACAAGCTCTAGTCTCTTCTGATTAATGTACTCGCTCTTGGGGTTTATGGATGTTTTTGGCTCCATGGAAACTGCCTACAACGTGTTCGATACAATGTCCAAGTGAGACTCTATTTCCTGGTGCCTAATGATTGTCGGTTTAAGTAGTCAAAAAAGTGTTAATATTGCCAACAAATTGATTCTTTCATATTTGCATCGATAATTAGGGCATCTGATCTAATGTTAAATCCAAAAGAGTGGGCCTTGAGTTGGTGACACAATGTCCTTCAACTCCAAACACAAGCGCCATTGCTTTCCACCCATTCCAATGTTAAATCCGATGTCGCCGACAACGACCACACTGCATGGGTGCTTGCATGATGCATCAAACATGTAGGTAAATGCAATTCACTTTATTTTTTTTTCCAATTCATTATTTATATTTTTAAATTTGTAAATCCAATTTTACACCGATCCTTTCTCCGCCATTCACTGTTTGTTTAATTTTTGTTACTTGGTGGGCTTCATCAGTCATGTTATTGAAATGAGCATCACCCCTTGCATTTTACACTTGCGTCTAACTAATCATGCGGCATGAGAAGGGTCATGTTTTAGAAAGTTGTAAACAATGGTCCAGGTTTAATGGTGTAAATTTATGTGCCAAATGCAATCTGGAGAGACAACATTTATTTCTGAACTCATTCTGGAGTTAGAAGAACATGTAATGTCTTTTGGAATTCAGGAATATATCTACGTATATCATTTGTTTGTTTGATATTAACCAAATCTAAGAGCACAATTGTGCTTTACTTCTTTTATCAATTCAGGAATTTATCTACATTTGATATCTGTTTGATTGTTAATGATGGCATGCGTAGATGCAGATATGAACTTTTAGATATACTGTCTTATGAAGTTGAAGAAAAGTCAATTTGAGATTGTTTGAAATGCAGGAACAAGTTACAATTGGTGAGACTGAAGTCCGGGTTGTGTTCAATAGTGGGAGTGGCCGTGTTGCGGGTTGCATGGTGACGGATGGGAAATTTGTCAAAGGCTGCGGGATTCATGTCATTAGAAAAAGAAAAAACTATTTATGTTGGTGTTCTTGATTCTTTGCGCCATGTCAAGGAAGCAGTAAAAGAGGTATCTTCTGACAGCTGAAATGGATATATGTTGAGCTTCCTTGTATTATTCATTGCAGTATTTCAGTATTCCCGAGTCTTAAAATTTCCTCACTTTTATATACATACAGTACAAGTAATGGGCTAAGATGAGGTAGTATTTATTATATCTACTCAAATATAATGTTGTTTTATCTCAACAGGTAAGCGCAGGGCTTGAGTGTGGAATTGGCTCAGACGACTACGATGACTGGGAGAAGGGAGATTTTATAGAGGCTTTTGAAAGTACAGAAGAAGCGGACTCTGGAGGAAGCTTCTGCAGATCCCAATCCCATCCTGGCACTGCCCCTCTTAAGCAACCTCTCCTTAAAATTCTTTCTTCTCTTGATATGTTTTGTCACTTGATTGTACTCAATCTAGCATTATGTGCTAACCTATTGTTATGTTGGTTAAGTACATACTTTACACTTTTTGTTGACGATCTCTTTCTCTCTTGACTTAATATCTGTTTCTTTTTAACTTGAAAATCTTACAAGTTTTTGGTGCTCCGAGTCAGTTAGAGTGCAGTAGTGAAGTTTGGGAGCGTGTCTTATTTCAGTCTTTTGAACTTCTGGCAAATTCAAATGATGAACCACTTGCTGCGACAATAAATTTCATCTTGAAAGTTGCAATTCAATGCTTGCGTCTCGAAGAATCCGTATGCACTTAATTATGTCTAGAGAATGTTTTCTATTTATTTGGTTCTTCTTAGGCTGCCTTTTACCTCAACCTGATTTGTGTGGTTTTCTTTTGCAGGTTAGGCATGTCAAGATGAGGCTAAAGTAGCTGGGAGCTGAAGTTTCTCCCTGTGTTCTTGATTTTGTGAGTAGGAATGTACATAGTTGGGCAGATGTTTCTGATGCTATACTGACAAGTATTGATTCAGATGGTTTATGCAATGATAATTGTCGGTCAGCAAATAGCTCTCCATCTGAAGGGGTTTATGTAGTGGACGATCAATCATTCCTAATCAGTCATCATTTCTCTGTTCTTTTCATTTGGATAAAAGGAATAATTATATTCTGAATTCCTTCTCACTGAGGCTACCTCGCCGTACGTTATTAGTGAATTCTAACAATGGTGTTCTCAAGCCTACTGAGTACTGAGGCAACTCCTAAGGACGTGATTCTTCAGAAAGACGAACCCTCTAATTACCAACCCAACAAAGAACTTTGAATTAGAGAGATTACTGATTGCTGGTGAAACTTGTGTATTTACTCTTTGAACAACTTCAGTAGTTGGCAAGCCATATATTGCAATTAACCAAAACAAGAGATAGCAAAACTGAAAATTTGTTAATTTTAAACCCGAGACTTTCCAATTTTATAGCGTTAAAACAGTTCAACTCATATCTAGAATTGTTGTTTAATTTGCTAACCATGGAGTAATATAGTTGCTTCGTGAGTAGAGTGATTAGAGTTAGTAATATCCTCTCATAAACTATGGAGTAATAACATGACAGTTTATTTTTTTGCCGCATGCTCGTGCGAAGCACGGGCTTAAAGTCCTAGTAAATATTTTAAAGTTGTTTTAAATTAAATGTAGGAGATATGAGACGTTATCATATATGAACAATAAATGACAATATATGAACAATAGATAGCAATATATGAACATCAAAACACAATATATAAACCTCTAGTATATGAACCTCATAGAATTAATATATGAACATGGGCATGTTACATATGAAGCTTCACATTATTAGATATGAACATCAACGCACAACAACCAAGTAAAAAGAATTTCAAACATACGAACATGTGAATTTTACATATGAACCTTACAGAATAAATATATGAACGTGTGCATATTACATAAGAACCTCAAAGACCAAGTAAAAAGAATTTCAAACATGAATATGTGCATGTTACACATGAACTTTACAATACTAATATATAAGCATGTGCTTGTTACATATGAACCTCAAAGACCAACTAAAAAGAACTAAACATAAAGGGGGATGGACTAATACCTATACACTATGCTTAGGGTTTAGGGTTTGGGAGTTTAGGGGTTTAGGAGTTTAGGGTTTAAGAATTTAGGGTAGGGATTTAGATTTTAGGGTTCAAGGGTTTAGGGTTTAACACAACATAAGTCCATACTTGATACACTTAATGAATCTCTAGTATAAATTGTGTTTATACATCTCTAGTTTACTTTAGTTTGTAAACTTTCAGTATAAACTGTATGAACATTTAGTATTAATATATGAACCTTATAGTACAAATAAATGAACATCTAGTGTTTTTATGTGAACGTAAAAATAACAGTTTAGAATGATCAGGGAAAAAAATAAAAAATAAAAAAATTGTGGACCGAACAAAAAGTTCGCAATATTTACGAAAATACCTATGTGCCACTTTTAATTTAATCCCTCCCTTTCCCTTGATCCAAGGGCTCACAATGCTTCATACTTGTTATTTTAAGATGCAAATGTAGGGGAACCCCCTCTATATATATATGCATATACACTTAGAGATTCATTTTAGTATTGTATGTATTTATATCCTAATATATGGTTTCACATGCATGGTTTTGTATCTTATATTTTATTTTCTGTTATATAGATGTCTAACCTTGCAAGATTGGAGTTTCTCGCTCTTGATGTTTTCGGAAGAAACTATCTCACATGGGTGCTTGATGTTGAACTCCATTTGTCAAGCAACAATTTACGAGAAACTATAAACAAAACTCTAGCACATCCCAACAGGATTGTGTCAAAGCAATGATACTACTTCGTCATCATCTTAACTGGAGCCCAAAAGCTCAATACTTGACAATTAAAGACCCAATTGAACTCTAGAAGAGTCTAAAAGATCATTTCGACCATCAGAGGACTGTCATTTTACCACGTGCAAGGTATGAATGGATGCACTTGAGGTTACAAGATTTGAAGAAAGTCTCATAATATAATTTTGAATTATTTTGTATTGTTTCAATACTCAGACTATGTGGAGAGACTATACACGACGAAGATATGTTGGAGAAAACATTCTCCACCTTTCATTCTACTAACATTATGCTCCAACAACACTATAGGGAACGTTAGTTCAAAACACATTCAGAATTGTTATCCTGTTTAATTTTTGAAGAGAACAACCAACAACTTCTTAACAATTACCAAATTCGACCTACTAGTTCAACACCACTTCCTGACCATTCCTAAGTCTATGCCTGATGCAAATGCTACCTCCTTCAGTGGAGCACATGGATGAGGACGTAGCTAAGCCCAAGGGTGTGGTCGTGATTGTGGTTGTGGTGGTCATGGGCAAGGAGATGATAACACATGGGTAAACCTCGATTTCCAAAAGAATGTCGGGAACAAGTTTTAGAAGCCAATTATATTAAGCAAGAAAAGCCCAAATCGCAAACTGAAAACCCTTGTTACAGATGTGGAGAAATTGGGCATTGGTCTCGCAACTGTTATGTGGCACCACACCTTGTGGCAATGTATCAAGCTTCATTGAAGGCCAATGGTAATGGTGTGGAAACTAATCTTGCTGAAGTTGACAATTCTACCAACACCCACCTTGAGACAACTGATTTTCTCAAACAAGTTGAAACTGAAAAAAGTTGATCCGATTATGGTTTACAGTTTGGTGATCTCCCTTATGATGGAAGCTTTTTGCTTACTTAGAGTTTGAAATCATCTTAATAAGTTCATAATTTCCCTTTATTTCATCGTTGTTTTATTTCTCTATTGCTATTTCATTATGTTAGTTGTAATTACTTCCATAATGGGTCTATTTTATTATGAATAAATTAGTTCCAATTATCTCATTTACATGTTTATCCTTTCTTTATAGATTGGATCAAACAAAAGGAAATATCAATGGTGGAGAACTATGTCTCGTTGATAGTACCACAACGCATACCATATTGAAAAACCAAAAGTTTTTCTCAAACATTAGCATGACAAAAACCAGTATAAATACTATCTTTGGCATGAGAAATGTAGAAGGCTCTGAAGAGCCACTATCCTATTACCATGAAGGAACAAGGACAAACATAAGAGATGCTTTGTATTCAAGTAAATCATAAAGAAACTTGCTTAATTTCAAAGATATTCGAGAAAATGATTTTCATGTTGAAACCATGAATGAAGATGGTATTTAATATATATTCCTTATATCTCATCAGACTAGCCATAAGCAAGTCTTAGAGAAGATGAGAACATATACATCTTGTTTATATGGCATAATAATTTATCCCATTGAAGCTAATAATGTTTCTAGCCGGAAGTTAGTTGATCAGGAATTGCTTCTTTGTGGCATGATAGGCTCGGTCACCCAGGTGAAACAATGATACGTAGGATAATTGAAAATTCACATAGACACCCACTTAAGGACCTGAAGATCCTCTTAAATGGTACTTTGACATGTACAACTTGTTCTCTTGGAAAATTTATAACAAGACCGTCTATAACAAAAGTAAATGTGAAACCTCATATGTTTCTTGAACGAATTCAAGGTGACATATGTGGACCAATAACACCTCCATGTGGACCATTTAAATACTTTACAGTGTTGATAGATGCTTCAATACGATGGTCACATGTAAGCTTGCTCTCAACATGGAATGTTGCGTTTGCAAGGATTTGTGCCCAAACTATTAGACTAAGGGCTCACTTTCCTGATCGACCAATCAAAAGATTCAGGTTAGACGATGCAAGAGAATTTACATCAAAGTCTTGTAATGACTATTGTCTATTGGTCAATATAGTGGTTGAGCATCCAATAGCTCATACACATACACACAATGGTCTAGCAGAGTCGTTGATCAAGCGGTTGCAATTAATAGCTATACCAATGCTATGAAGTCAAGATTACCCTCCTCGACTTGGGGACATGCAGTTTTGCATATCGAGGCTTTAATTCCACTTCGTCCTACAACATATATTAAGTATTCTCCATCCCAACTTATCTTTGGAAGAGTGCCTGATATCTCATATCTGAAAATATTTGGTTGTGCGGTGTATGTCCATATTCCTCATCCATAACAAACTAAAATGGGGCCACAAAGAAGGTTGGGAATATACGTGGGGTTTGAGTTTCCATCGATTAGTAAATACCTAGAGCCATTAATAGGTTATCTATTCACAACTCGGTATTTTTATCATCATTTTGATGACAACAAATTTCCAAGTTTAGGGGAAGAAGAAAAGGAGATAGTTAAGAAAGAGATTTTATAGAATACATCTTCTCCATCGTTCTTAGATCCAAGAACAAATGAAAGTGAACTCAAAGTTCAACGAATTTTACATTTGCCAAATGTAGCAAATAGGCTATCTGATGCGTTTACAAATGTCAAGAAAGTGACAAAGTAACATATACTTGTTGAAAATGCCCCAGCTCATTTGGAGATTCCAGTAGTAACGCCAAACAAACACATCGTAAGTGAATCTCAAACACGCCGGAAGCGTGAGAGACCACTAGGATCTAAGGATCCATTTCCCCAGAAGAGGATAGAACAGGTCAGAGTTCAAAAGGGTGTTGATATATCGACAATAAACATACATGAAGATAAAACTCCCGAAGAGATTTTACCCAATAATCCAAAAACAAAGACAAAGATATTAACGGAAATTTAAAATGTCGATTAATTATGCACACACTAGTATAGGGTGGTATCGGGATGATGTGGTTGTTTATGATAACTTTGCTTATTCGGTTGCCCTAGAAGTCATAGAAGATGATGAAAATGATCCCCAAACAATGGAAGAATGTCGACATTGAAATGATTAGGACAGATGGAAAGAAGCAATCCAAGTAGAGTTGGATTCTTGAAATAAACGTGGTGTTTTTAGACATGTAGCTCCAACACCAGAAATTCTAAAACCGATCGGATATAAGTGGGTGTTCGTATGAAAACACAATGAACGTACTGAAGTTGTAAGATACAAAGCTAGACTGGTTATACATGGTTTTTCTCAAAAGCCTAGAGTGGAGTATATTGAAACGCATTCACCTGTAGTGGATGCAACAACACTAAGGTTTCTAGTTTCTTTAGCCATTGTTGAACGACTTAAAATTGCAACTCATGGATGTGGTAACAGCATACCTATATGGGTCATTAGATACTGACATATACATGAAAATCACAAAAGGATTAAAATGCATGAAGCATTAAAAGTAAAACCCCGTCAAATGTACTCCATTAAAGTGAAAAGGTCATTATATGGGTTGAAACAATCTAGTCGGATGTGGTATAATCATCTAAGTGAATATTTGCTAGCACAAGGGTTATGAGCAATCAAATAAGCCCACGTGTCTTCATAAAAAGGACCAAATTAGGTTATGTAATCATAGCTGTTTATGTTGATGATTTAAATATAATTGGAACTTCGAAAGAGATCCAATTAGCAGCTTATTATTTGAAAAAGAAGTTCGAGATGAAAGACCTTGGAACAACCAAGTATTGTCTCGGTCTATAGTTCAAACATACGCATCCATCAATCAAATTACACCGAGGAGGTCCTATACTGATTTAATATGGATAAGGCACATCCGTTAAATACGTCGATGGTGATTAGATCACTCAATGTGGAAAAGGACCTTTTTCGTCCTCGATCAAATAATGAAGAGATTTTAGGTCTTGAAGTACCTTATCTTAGTGCAATTGGTGCTTTTATGTACCTTGCTAACAATACCTGACCTGATATATCTTTTGCAATTAATTTGCTTGCAAGATATAGTTGAACACCCACCAAAAGACACTGGAGTGGTGTTAAGCACATTCTATGTTATTTACGTGGAACAAGCAATATGGGATTACTTTTCCAAAGACCAAATGTAGTACAAAATAGAGAATTGGCTAGTTATGCTGATGCGAGTTATTTATCTGGCCCACACAAGGCCATTTCGCAAACGGGTTACTTATTCATGTATGGAGGAATAACTATTTCATGGCGTGAAACAAAACAAACCTTGGTAGCCACATCATTAAACCATGTAGAGTTGATTTCACTGTACAAAGCGGGAAGAGAATATAGATGACTTAAATCATTTATCCACCATGTCGAGACATCTTGTGGATTAGAATCGAGCCAACAAGGTCCAACAATGATATATGAAGATAATGTTGCTTGTATCGCTCAAATCAAAGAAGGATATGTTAAAGGTGATAGAACGAAGCACATATCTCCAAATGTTTTCTCTACTCATGAACTTCAAGTGGAAGGGAAGGTTGATGTTAGTTAGATTTAATCATGCAAAAATTTGGCATATTTATTTACAAATCATTACCAACGAGAGTGTTTAAGAAACTCATTCATGATACTGGGATGTGCAGTTTAGAAGACATATGTTGACTTGAGGGGGAGGATTATCACTGTACTTTTTTTCCCCAAGCCTTGGTTTTTATCTCATTAGGTTTTTCCAAGAAAGGTTTCATGAGACATTTCATAAGTTAATGAGTGTACATCCAAGGGGGAGTGTTATAATATATTTTATTGTGGATGCACACAAGTTTGTTGCTCCAAGATTATGATAATCAACAATGGGATAGCTACACAGTGTAATGCCATGTTCAGAAAAGAGATAAAATCCATTATAACTCTACAGTAGTATTCAAAACTGTCAGGTATTCATCTTCTGTCCATGATCGCGCAACAATTCGCTGCTTTTTAGATGTCCATGAAATTGGATTCTTACACGAAAAACAATGTATGCTCTAGTTGATTGGAAATTTGACTTATCGCCAGCCCAATTAGCATCAGCAAAGACATGTATGGCAAAGGGATAGCGATGACAAATAGTTATACCATGAGTTGAAGTGCCAACAAGATACCAGAAGACCCTCTCAACTACAGACCAATGAATATCAGTAGGAGCATGCATATACTGAGAAAACTTATTGACATGATATGCAAGATCAGGCCTAGTAAGAGATAGATACTAAAGGATGCCCAAGGCCTAGCGATACGGTAGTGGTTCAGTCAACGTGCCCCCTTGTATGGACAAGTCAAAATCACTTGCAAGAGGTGTCGAAACTGGCGTTGCTTCAGTCATTGAGAAAATGTCTAAGAGATCAGTCACATATTTATGTTGATTAAGAAGCAATCCAACATTAGTAGGAATAACCTTAACTCCCAGAAAATAGCTCAACAAACCCAAGTGCTTTAACGAAAATATGCTCGTCAACTTTGTGATGACAACTTCAACAAGTATCTTTGACGAACCAGTAACGATTATATCATTAACATAAACCAATAGGAAAACCATACTTGTTGACTGATGAAGAATGAACAATGATGTGTCTAAAACTAAATTTCTGAAATCAACAGACAAGAGATGAGACTTCAGTTCATGATACCAAGCTCGAGGAGCTTGCTTGAGACCAAAGATTGTCTTCAAGCGAAAGACATGATGTGGAAATTTAGAATTAACAAATCCAGGAGGTTGAGCCATGTAGACGTTTTCACTAAGATGACCTTGCAGAAATGCGTTATTAACATCTAATTGGAGAAGAAGCCATCTATTAGTGACCGCTAGTGTAAGAATTAGCCTAACAATGGTAGTTTTAAATACAGGACTGAAAGTCTCAGTATAATCATGGCTTGGACGTTGATGAAAACTTTTTGCGACGAGTCGAGCCTTGCACTTATCAATTGATCCATCTGGCTTATTCTTTATCCAAAAGACCCATTTGCACCCAAAAACATTAGGAGTATCTGTACAAGGAACCAACTCACAAATATCTTTCAACAATAAGGAGTTAAATTGATAAGACATCGCTTGGCGCCATGTTGGATCTTTCAAATCCTGATTCACTGTATGTACGTGGTTTAGAAGAAGGATTAGTGGCGAATCAAGCAGAGAGATTGAATTTTCGAATTGGTTTTGTGATATTATTGTGGGACTGGGTGACAATAACACGAGGTTGGGGCGAGGATTGTAGTGGAGCAAGGCTATGGCTAGGGCTAGGTGTGGTAGCAGGAGAGGGAGCATCAGTGTATATGGCTATTATAGGGTCGCCGTTAGAAGGAAAGTGAGCGGCATGGGCATGATGATGTGGGGGATACTGACAATGATGGAGGTAGAGCGGTATTCAGGGAGGCTAAGGGAGGAGTAGTCGGTAAAGTGTTGGGAGGCGGTGGGGCTATGTGTGACAGCAGCGGTGAAATAGGCAGGGCAATGGAACAATGCTCCAAATTTTCGAAACTTGCAGGATGTGTAGGCTGGGCTTTTGTGGACTTCTGGAAGGGGAATTTAGTTTCAAAAAATCGGACATGACATGACACATAAACCCGATTTGTGGAGGGATCAAGACAATAACTAGTATTGATGTTGAGCAACCGAATAACCAATGAACACACAAGGTAGCGAATTAGGGCCAATCTTGGTTGTGGTATGGGGACAAAGCCAAGGATAGCAATAGACATCCGAAACTATTGAGGGAGTAATAGACAAGTATTTTTCCAAACAATTTTTCATAGGAAGATTTGTTTTGGAGAGTTGGGGTGGGCAAATGATTTATCAAGTACGCGGCATTGAACAAGGCATGGGTCCAGTACTTCTGAGGAACCGATGCATGGGAAAGAAGGGTGGGTCCCATTTCGACTAAGTGACAATGTCTACGGTCGGTATATCCATTGTGCTCAAGTGTATGTGGGGGAGAGGTTAGGTGTGAAATTCCATTGAAAACAAAAAAAATGTTTGAGACCTACATATTCCCCACCATTATCCAAATAAAGAGTGAGAATTTGTGTTTGACAATATTTTTCCATAAAGAGCTTTGAACCGAGGAAATGTCTCATAAGTATCTGACTTTTTTATAAAGTATATAACCATATACATTTGGTGAAATGATCAATAAATATGATATAGTATTTGTGATTATTACAAGAACAAATAGGAGAGGTCCAATCATCACTAAAGACAACTTCTAATGGTTTTGTGGTTCGAAGAGTGTAATCTGAAAAAGGGAGTTTATAACTCTTATTAATATTGCAGGAATTACATGGAAAACAATCTGAAAATGGAAAAATGTAACATGGAGGAAACAGACTAAAATATTTTGGAAGTCAAGTGCCCCAAGCGATGATGCCAAGAGGGTGTGGACACGACTGAGGTGATCACAACTAGGCTTACTGACTGAGCAGCAGACCATTCGTAGACACCATCCTTAGCGGGGCCTTGGAGGAGAAGGGTTCGTGTTACTAGGTCCTTGACACAAAAAGAAGTGGGTGAGAATTCAAGAAGAGTTTGATTATCGCAACAAAATTATTTAATGGAAATGACATTCCAATGAATAGAAGGAACATGCAAGAAATTTTCTAAGGTAAATGCTTTAATGTTGGAGGAGAGAGAGGTTGACCAATGTTGGAGATTGAGATACTTGTTCCATCACTAATTAAGATCTCATTTGTTCCATCATATGGATAATGGACGGAGAGGTTTGTGAGGTCAGCGGTTGCGTGGTGAGATGCACATGTGTCAAGTAGCTAAGAGGAAGGTATTGGAGAGTTCGAGGTGGTGGTGTTATTTCGAGGGCTATTACGGGTGGAGCATTAGGGTCTAGGTGGGAAGTGTATTTGAGGATGTTGCTTGTGGAAATCAGGGTAGCGGAAAAGGTTGTGCCCGACAGTGCTACACTATTGTGCCCGACAGGGCCGCCTAGGAGAGAAGAAGCTTCCGATGTTGTGAAAACAACATCTTAGGAGATGACGAATGCATAGAACATACTTTTGGGTTAAACTTTGTAAAATAAGGCCCATAATAAAATATCAAGCCTCATCCCAACATAATTTTATAAACATTAAAGTATTTGAGATAACATAGTAAAATAATTATATGGATCAAGCATTAATTTTTAATCCGCCTAGGTCTCGTCTAGGCCCCCGCCTAGCTGCCTAGGCACTAGCCCCCCCCCCACCCCCCCACTCACCGCTCAGCTCCTGCCTAGTGACTTTTAGAACATTGCTCGTTGGGGATGGTGGTCGAGTGATTTGCCATTTTGACAAAGGAAAAAACAACAAGGTGTTGTTAGACTACATGGCCCTAATAACATGTGAAGGCTTATTTCAATTCATTAAGTATTGAACATGAACTTACATGTTTATACACAAGCGTTTAGTAGTAACTAAATCCCATGAAAGAGGGAATACATTGATGAGGGGTTTGTCATAGCCACCTATTAAATAAACCTCAAAAACCTAACTAATGTAGCTTTGGTAAGTAAGGGTCGAATCTCATAGAGAATCAAGCTATATATCCTGTTTGCCAAATCATTTACCAATTGATAACAAAGACAAATGGGGGAGTTTATATGAATCTAACTAAGAAAAATAATAGATAAAACATAAATAGCTTGGCTAGACAAATATCCACCTTCAGTTTGGTTGATCGATCATTGATTATCCCTAGTTCTCAATTCTCATGAATGTCCTAATCCCTGTTCTAAATTAATTATCAGTCCAACTAGTCCTGATAATCCTAACTATTAAACAATCAAGAAACTATCAAGATTCAATTTAACAACAGCAGTAAGCTCAGGAATAGATAGGCTCATGCAATACTTAACAACCAGTCAGTACTCGATATGCAATCAATTCTCTTTACAATAAACATTCACAACTAGTTCTTGTAAATCGTGGTTGCTACTCTGAATTAGAGATGAACAATATTAATCTCAACAAGTTGACCACATTAGGGGATCCAGCACTATAGATAATACCAATCTCAACTAGTTTGTCAGGCTAGGGAAACCAATACTAATAATACTAATCACAACGAAACGGTGAACTAGATAAACCAATAGAATTCAAAACCCTAATCCTACAGTATGAATAATACCAATAACTACTAGTTGATCAGGCTAGATAAATCAATAAAACTCAATGGGATGAAGAGCAAGAGAATCAATAACATTCAAGGATAAAGAAAATGAATAATCTCACAATCAAATTCAAACCAAGGCTTCAATTGTCTAGCCAAAAACAAAACAAAGGTAAAAACAAAGAAAAGGGAAAAGAGGAAAAAGGAGAAAAAACGAACTCACTAATCTCATGTTCTAAGGGCAGAATATAAAGACTTAGCAAAACCTAATTCCTAAAAGATAATGATAACAATCCTCTAAAAATAAAACAAACGAACTAAAAAGAAATAAAATAAAAGGAAATAAAGTAAAATAAAGATCTCGGACGAAAATCGGGTCTCTGCACCGCGCCAGTAGGGAAATCCGCGACCGCGGAAATATTTCCACGCCCGCGGAAATGGCTATGTCAATTTCTCGCTCTCGCTTCTATCGTCCTTCCGCGCAAGCGGCCCGTCCTTCCGCGCCCGCAGCCTGCGCTCTGCCGCTGAACTCTTGCTTCTCGCTCGTGGTATTCTCTTGTGCTGGCCTTCATTGCTCCTTAATGCTTCAATACTCCACTAAAATCTTCCTTTCCACCACTTCTTCTCTACAAATCCATTCTCCTCAAATATCTTCTAAACCCACACAAAATGGTACCGAATATCCAGTAACAACTCCTAGTTACGCACTCCAAATTAGAGCGTATCAAATTCCCCCATGCTTAGACCTTGCTCGTCCTCGAGTAAGCTAATAGAAACCTACTCCTCCAATGAAATACCCAAGGTATCAGGAAGCACAGCAAAACTATCCACTAAGAACTGCACCTACTCATGAATCTCCAGGGCACCAACACAACACCATAACAACCAAGCTTAAAGGAAAGCAGAGTACTTCCCCCAAGCTTATCCCGAACACCATAGAGTGAAAGTGACCATCGAATCCTAGCTCCCGTCTATCTTCTTATACCTCCCAAAGTGACCTACCCGAATCCTCCTTATAGCTCCAACACTTATGTCACCACGTCAGGAAAAATGAGGAATCCTAATAATCACTCCTCTTCTTTTTACTCATTTTGCCATGGCGCCCTTTCGGGTTTTCACCTGGCCATTCATTTCATTTTTCTATAGATGGGCTCACAAAACTCACATCACTCTTGACCTCTTGTTACCCCAGTCTAATGCTGGTCCGGGCCACCTGCTTATTGCCTAAGCCGCCCTTTTGGGTTTTCAGCTAATCCCATGATTTTTTTTTTCTTTTCTTTTTTTCTTTTCTTTTTCATTCAGGCGACTAGCAAGTGTAGATCACTCCCCCATGCTTAAATATTGTATTGTCCTCAATGTAATGAAAGACTCAAAGATGACGCACAAGGGAAGGTAGAAAAGTACTCACGACCGTCGCCGAGGTGGCCTGGACTTGGACGTTGGTGCTGGCGGGAAATAATTGAAAACACTAGGCTGGGGTAACAAGAGGTCAAGAGTGATGTGAGTTTTGTGAGCCCATCTATAGAAAAATGAAATGAGTGGCCAAGTGAAAATCCGAAAGGGCGCTTGGGCAAAATGAGTGAAAAGAAGAAGAGTCATTATTAGGATTCCTCATTTTTCCTGGCGTGGTGACATAAGTGTTGGAGCTATAAGGAGGATTCGGGTAGGTCACTTTGGGAGGTATAAGAAGATAGACGGGAGCTAGGATTCGATGGTCACTTTCACTCTATGGTGTTCGGGATAAGCTTGGGGGAAGTACTCTACTTTCCTTTAAGCTTGGTTGTTGTGGTGTTGTGTTGGTGCCCTGGATATTCATGAGTAAGTGCAGTTCTTAGTGGATAGTTTTGCTATGCTTCCTGATGTAATACCCCTCATATTATAATCCATGTTCTAAATTAATTACCAGTCCAACTAGTCCTGATAATCCTAACTATTAAACAATCAAGAAACTATCAAAATTCAATTTAACAGCAGCAGTAAACTCAGGAATAGATAGGCTTATGCAATACTTAACAACCAGTCAGTACTCGACATGCAATCAATCCTCTTCACAATAAACATTCACAACTAGTTCTTGTAGATCGTGGTTGCTACTTTGAATTAGGGATGAACAATATTAATCTCAACAAGTTGACCAGATTAGGAGAACCAGCACTATAGATAATACCAATCTCAACTAGTTTGTCAGGCTAGGGAAACCAATACTAATAATACTAATCACAATGAAACGGTGAACTAGATAAACCAATAGAATTCAAAACCCTAATCATGCAGTATGAATAATAACAATAACTACTAGTTGATCAGGCTAGAGAAGTCAATAAAACTCAATGGGATGAAGAGCAAGAGAATCAATAACATTCAAGGATAAAGTAAAGGAATAATCTCTCAATCAAATTCAAACCAAGGCTTCAATTGTCTAGTCAAAAACAAAACAAAGGTAAAAACAAAGAAAAGGGAAAAGAGGAAGAAGGAGAAAAAACGAACTCACTAATCTCATGTTCTAAAGGCAGAATATAAAGACTTAGCAAAACCTAATTCCTAAAAGATAATAATAACAATCTTCTAAAAATAAATCAAACGAACTAAAAAGAAATAAAATAAAAGGAAATAAAGTAAACTAAAGTTCTCGGACGAAAACCTCGTCTCCGCACCGCGCCAGTAGGGAAATCCGCGACCGCGGAAATGCCTGTGTTAATTTCTCGCTCTCGCTTCTGTCGTCCTTCCGCGCCCGCGGCCCGTCCTTCCGCGCCCGTGGCCTGTGCTCTGCCACTGAACTCTTGCTTCTCGCTTGCGGTCTTCTCTTGTGGGTGCCTTCATTGCTCCTTAATGCTTCAATACTCCACTAAAATCTTACTTTCCACCACTTATTCTCTACAACTCCATTCTCCTCAAATATCTTCTAAACCCACACAAAATGGTACCTAATATCTAGTAACAACTCCTAGTTATGCACTCTAAAGTAGAGCGTATCAAATTCCCCCATGCTTAGACCTTGCTCGTCCTCGAGTAAGCTAATAGAAACCTACTCCTCCAATGAAATACCCAAGGTATCAGGAAGCACAACAAAACTATCCACTAAGAATTGCACCTACTCATGAATCTGCAGGGCACCAACACAACACCACTACAACCAAGCTTAAAAGAAAGCAGAGTACTTCCCCCAAGCTTATCCCGAACACCATAGAGTGAAAGTGACCATCTAATCCTAGCTCCCGTCTATCTTCTTATATCTCCCAAAGTGACCTACCCGAATCCTCCTTATAGCTCCAACACTTATGTCACCACGCCAGGAAAAATGAGGAATCCTAATAATCACTCTTCTTCTTTTCACTCATTTTGCCCAGGTGCCCTTTCGGATTTTCACCTGGCCACTCATTTCATTTTTCTATAGATGGGCTCACATCACTCTTGACCTCTTGTTACCCCAGCCTAATGCTGGTCCGGGCCACCTGCTTATTGCCTAAGTCGCCCTTTCGGGTTTTCATCTTATCCCAGACTTTTAATTGATTTTTTTTCCTTTTTCTTTTTTTTTTCCTTTTTCATTCAGGCGACTAGCAAGTATAAATCACTCCCCCATGCTTAAATATTGCATTTTCCTCAATGTAATGAACGACTAATAGATGAAGCACAGGGGAAGGTCGAAAATTACTCACGACCGTCGCCGAGGTGGCCTGGACTAGGACGTTGGTGCTGACGGGAAATCATTGAAAACACAAGTCTCTGGTGTTGTGGCGGTCTTACTCAAGCAAAGTCCACGTGCAACCAAATAGATCCACTGTAAGGTGAAGTGGCATATCAAAGGAACGGGGTTGCACGGGCCTTCAACGAACACAAATTCGAAGCCCTAGTGTAATCGTGTAGTGGGCTCTATCGCTCCATATCAATAATCATATCTGCAGTTGGCTCTAGAGCTCCTTCTCATCAGCTGTCAAATTTCAAGACATCATCGATGCCAAATAAAAACATCGGGCTAATGTCTCCTCCTTGGCAGCATGATGCGCGCCGTCTCTCATAGTAAAAATCGGACAGCTGGGCCACGATCGCGGATTTAAGGCCGTGGTCGCGGTGTCTTCAGAAATTTTATTTATTTATTTATTGAATTTTTTTTTCAGGATAGGAAGACTTACCGTGGCCACGATCGCGGATTTAAGGCCGTGGTCGCGTCTGTTCCGAGACGAACACCGTCTTTGAACTTTGTCTTCGAGTCTCCTACCTGCAGGTTAGTCTAAACACGAAACAACACAAATAAAAACTTGAAAAGAGAAGACATGAAAAGAATTACATACATCGGGTTGCCTCCCGAGCAGTGCCTTGGTTAGTATCGTGGCTAGACATAGTGTCTTGTTGATCACATCGGTAAACCATCACACAAACGAGAATATATAGACTTTAGATTCCCCGGCAACGGCGCCAAATTTGATGAGGGGTTTGTCATAGACACCTATCAAATAAACCTCAAAAACCTAACTAATATAGCTTCGGTAAGTAAGGGTCGAATCCCACAGAGAATCAAGCTATATATCCTGTTTGCCAAATTGTTCACCAATTGATAACAAAGACAAAGGGGGAGTTTATATGAATCTAACTAAGAAAAATAATAGATAAAACATAAATAGCTTGGCTAGACAAATATCCACCTTCAATTTGGTTGATCGATCATTGATTATCCCTAGTTCTCAATTCTCATTAATGTCCTAATCCCTGTTCTAAATTAATTACCAGTCCAACTAGTCCTGATAATCCTAACTATTAAACAATCAAGAAACTCTCAAGATTCAATTTAACAGCAGCAGTAAGCTCAGGAATAGATAGGCTCATGCAATACTTAACAACCAGTCAGTACTCGACATGCAATCAATTCTCTTCACAATAAACATTCACAACTAGTTATTGTAAATCGTGGTTGCTACTCTGAATTAGGGATGCACAATATTAATCTCAACAAGTTGACCAGATTAGGGGAACCAACACTATAGATAATACCAATCTCAACTAGTTTGTCAGGCTAGGGAAGCCAATACTAATAATACTAATCACAACGATATGGTGAACTACATAAACCAATAGAATTAAAAACCATAATCCTACAGTATGAATAATACCAATAACTACTAGTTGATCAGGCTAGAGAAATCAATAAAACTCAATGGGATGAAGAGCAAGAGAATCAATAACATTCAAGGATAAAGTAAAGGAATAATCTCACAATCAAATTCAAACCAAGGCTTCAATTGTCTAGCCAAAAACAAAACAACGGTAAAAACAAAGAAAAGGGAAAGAGGAAGAAGGAGAAAAAATGAACTCACTAATCTCATGTTCTAAAGGCATAATATAAAGACTTAACAAAACCTAATTCCTAAAAGATAATGATAACAATCTTCTAAAAATAAAACAAACGAACTAAAAAGAAATAAAATAAAAGGAAATAAAGTAAACTAAAGATCTCGGACGAAAATCGCGTCTCCGCACCGCGTTAGTAGGGAAATCCGCGACCGCGGAAATATTTCCGCGCCCGCGGAAATGCCTGTGTCAATTTCTCGCTCTCGCTGTTGTCGTCCTTCCGCGCCCGTGGCCTGTCCTTTCGCGCCCGCGGCCCGTCCTTCCGCGCCCGCGGCCCGTCCTTCTGCGCCCGTGGCCTGTCCTTCCGCGTCCGCGGCCTGTGCTCTGCCGCTGAACTCTTTCTTCTCGCTTGCGGTCTTCTCTTGTGGTGGCCTTCATTGCTCCTTAATGCTTCAATACTCCACTAAAATCTTCCTTTCCACCACTTCTTCTCTACAACTCCATTCTGCTATAATATCTTCTAAACCCACACAAAGTGGTACCTAATATCCAGTAACAACTCCTAGGTACGTACTCCAAAGTAGAGCGTATCAAATTCCCCCATGCTTAGACCTTGCTCGTCCTCGAGTAAGCTAATAGAAACCTACTCCTCCAATGAAATACCCAAGGTCTCAGGTGTAACACCCCCAAATATCACCTTCAAAGTATTACCGCCAGTGACCTCAGATTGCACATCCGAAGCCACCCAAGGCTTAACTACTTTATACAAAACATAAAATACATTGATAATATGAAATATCATAATCTTTATTGAAACCAAAGTCTCGGGATTACATCCGTAAATTCCAAATACAACAGAAATACAGAATATGTTTAATACAACGGAAGTCTTAAATAAATAACATAAGGGTCTTGATCACGCGATCGCACGCCTAGGATCTTCAACCTTGATAAAACTCTTAAAAACTTCATCTTCCTTCATTGTCGGATTCTAGCCTTCACGGAACGGGAGTTTACCTGATGTGTCGTATGGGACGGATGACACCAACCAACCATGCAAGGGAAAATAACTGGTTGGTTAGTCTAATGAAAGACTATGCAAGGGTAAAACAGAAAGGTTCTAAGTAGTCGTATTAGGTTAGACCCATCGCTTCTCGAATGAAAGCCGATGACGACAGTAAACCTTGATACTTCTACAGGAATATACGAAACAGAAAGATCACGAAACGACTCTGGAAGATTGAGTCTTATGGGAAACGTGTGAAGAGAAGACTCCAAAGGATTGAGTCTTATCGGAAAGTATGACAAGTGTTCGGGAACGTTATAATTTCGCACAAGCGTTTTTAAAAAGACTTGACCATTTGGGTCCACGACCAACCTCACCGCGCAATGCGAATTCAGATTTGGAAGGAGGACTTACTTTAATCGAAGTCCGGGCGGTTTCCACATTGTACTCCTCGCCCGAGGGTATATTAATTATGTGCATAATCGCACTTATCTTATATAATTCCAAAACGCACAAGTACGTTATAAGATTTTAAGATATATCATCTCAACACGAGAGATATCGGAGGGGATAAATCCTGAGTGTCGGCACCAGCTGTGTGCACCTACCCTGAGTAAGGGTAAAGTCATGACCAGAGAAAGTACTAGGCAAAAATCCTCCTAATACCAGTTATAAAGAAACGACTAGACCTCGCAAGGTACATAGCGTTTCTACGAATACTCGTTCTAACTAAACAGTTAAAACCACACAATAGTCCACATCAATACCAATATGGCAATAACATATATAATAGCGTTGTTTCTAGCAGTATATACAACCTATTATAATATCACTTTTTATATCACATACGTTTATCAAAACTGTTCCCAAACGAAAACAACCTTCATCCCAATTTAATTAACAATTAAAAACAATTGATAATTAATGGAAACATGGAATGATAAGCAAGAGCAAACCGCCACTTGCCTTAGTCTAGACGAACGATTGAGCGACGACGGGTTTCTGGGTCCGAAACGGGAAGGGAAATCGGATTACAGATTCCTACGACAACGACCCACGACGAAACCCTAGGTTAGATTCAACAATTAATAATATGAATCTAAGGAAAAACGAATGGAACCGAAAGAACGAGGGTCCCGTCCGAGACCGGTTTGTCCAAGGCCACGATCGCGTTTGCTAAGGCAAACCGCGGTCGCGGCTTGGATTCCGCAGTCGCGGACGTCTGGACATCGTCCGCAGTCGCGGCAGTTCATGTCCGCGGTCGCGGCCGTGAACTGAGCGACCCCAAATCGGCTAAATTCTCACCGGCGACAACACGACGGGGCTCGAGGCGAGAGGGCTTCGACTTCTATCCTCACCGCGCTTCCAATGCACCACCCCACGGCCACCACAACTTTCGGCGAGAGCTCCGGCGACACCACAAATTTCCGGCGATGAAGAACACGAGAGAGAGAGAGGGGAGATCTGATTTTCGGATGCCCAAAACCCTCCAACTCGGCCCCCATTTATAGCCAAAGGAGGAGCATCCCCCCGACCAGATCGACGACAGCTCAGAGGATCGACGGTGATGCGTTTGACGAGGCACGGAGGAAGACGAGGCGTCGCATGCATGCATTATTCCACGGTCGCGGAAATCTTCCACGGTCGCGGAAATTCCATTGCCAAGCGTCTCTGAGTGCTATTTATCCGCGGTCGCGGAAATGCTTTCGTGGTCGCAGAAATGCCCTTTTCCGCGTCCGCTTGCTCAGGGAAGGATTTAGCACGGGTTTGAGTCTTGGAAATTATATATTTGTACCCAAACAAATATTCTAAGCAGCGAAATTACATCGAATGTATTTTATACCACTCAGGAAATTAATACAGAGATCATACACATTACAGAAAATCTGAACTTCTCCGAAAGCGACACGATTACAGAATGAGGGTTGGGGAAATTACCCAAATATCCTTACTAAAAATGAGGGGTATTACATCAGGAAGCATAGCAAAACTATCCACTAAGAACTGCACTTACTCATGAATATCCAGGGCACCAACACAACACCACAACAACCAAGCTTAAAGGAAAGTAGAGTACTTCCCCCAAGCTTATCCCGAACACCATAGAGTGAAAGTGACCATCGAATCCTAGCTCCCGTCTATCTTCTTATACCTCCCAAAGTGACCTACCCGAATCCTCCTTATAGCTCCAACACTTATGTCACCACGCCAGGAAAAATGAGGAATCCTAATAATGACTCTTCTTCTTTTCACTCATTTTGCCCAGGCGCCCTTTCAGATTTTCACTTGGCCACTCATTTCATTTTTCTATAGATGGGCTCACAAGAAAATGAATAATCTCACAATCAAATTCAAACCAAAGCTTCAATTGTCTAGCCAAAAACAAAACAAAGGTAAAAACAAAGAAATGGGAAAAGAGGAAGAAGGAGAAAAAACGAACTCACTCATCTCATGTTCTAAAGGCAGAATATAAAGACTTAGCAAAACCTAATTCCTAAAAGATAATGATAACAATCTTCTAAAAATAAAACAAACGAACTAAAAAGAAATAAAAAAAAGGAAATAAAGTAAACTAAAGATCTCGGACGAAAATCGCGTCTCCGCACCGAGTTAGTAGTGAAATCCGCGACCGCAGCCTGTGTCAATTTCTCGCTCTCGCTTTTGTCATCCTTCTGTGCCCGCGGCCCGTCCTTCCGCACCCGTGGCCCATCCTTCCGCGCCCGCGGCCTGTGCTCTGCCGCTGAACTCTTGCTTCTCGCTTGCGGATTTCTCTTGTGGTGGCCTTCATTGCTCCTTAATGCTTCAATACTCTACTAAAATCTTATTTTCCACCACTTCTTCTCTACAACTCCATTCTCCTCAAATATCTTCTAAACCCACACAAAATGGTACCTAATATCCAGTAACAACTCATAGTTATGCATTCCAAAGTAGAGCGTATCAAATATACAATCATATCGTTACAACAACCATATAATAACAAACCACTTGAAATTAGGAAAAACAACAACTACTCATTTTCTTTAACAGTAACACCTATCCTTTTATTTCCCTCCCATTTATACCTCATATTTAGAGCACCTAATTACACTCTTTATTATGAAAAACATTCATAGCTATTAGTCTCTAAATAGAGGCTTGTATCTTAGTGATGAATAAAAAGAAAAAGACATTCTTTACACTTGTTCTTGTTCTATATTTCTTCTCCCTATTCTCTATTGGAAAAACTAACTTATCATTTTCCCAACAATTTTGACATATTTTGTTAGCGTTTGAATATTCCATTGTTTTAGGGAAGCAAACATGAAAACAATTTTTCTTGCAACTGAAAATTAATTGCAAAGTACATTAAAGAGTTACGTAGGAGCTACTACAATAACCCGCATTACATGACGCACAGTTAGGACCTTTCGATGGCATAATTCTTAAAGTCATCTCCGTAGATTTTACTAAGTTGGCTCTATTTTACAATGGGCACCCTGTTGTTATCTATTGTACAGAAAAATAAAACATCAAACAATTTAAACTTAAAACCCGCGATTGATAAGATCATTACGATTTTAGATTGTAGTGTCAAATATATATAGTAAACGGATCTGGAGAGAACTGTTCTAAAATGCGAACTTCTCATAAGATGTGAATTGGTGCACAAGTCCTGTGCACCAAATTGTACGAGTTTATGCACCAAAGTTAGTTGAAAAGTGCAACAAAATATGTGAAGTTATACACCATAATTTTATTGAGTAGTGCACCTGTTTTTTTCTAAGTACAATAGTAGTGCACAATGTTTGTGCACCGAGTTGTATGAGTTTGTGAACCAAAGTATGTTAAAAAAGTGCACCAAAATATGTGAAGTTGTGCACCAAAATTTTATTTAGTAGTGCACTTGTTTTTTTCCTAAGTACAAGAGCAGTGCATAATGTTTGTGCACCAAGTTGTACGAGTTTGTGCACTAAAGTCTATTGAAAAGTGAACCAAAATATGTGAAGTTGTGCACCCGAATTTTATTGAGTAGTGAACTTGTTTTTTTCTCTAAGGACAATAGCAATTGACAATGTTTGTGCACCAAGTTGTACGAGTTTGTGCACCGAAGTCTGTTGAAATGTGAACCATAATATGTTGAATTGTGCACCTGATTTTTACTGAGTAGTGCACTTGTATTTTTTTTAAATACAATGGAGTGTACAAACACATGAACCTTCTCAGTGCACAAACACATGAACTATGGTGCACAATTACTTGTAATGTGGTATACATTTATTTATGACATGATGCACTTGTATTTTTTTTAATTATACACTTGTATTTTATTTAAATGGTGCACATGTATTTTCAACATGGTGCACAAGTATTCATAACATGGGGCACATCCAAAGTGGTGCACAAGCTAGTGCACTGACCGGTCAAGAGTCGGTCAACAACGGTCATTGGCCGGTCAACACCGGTCAACGGTGGTCAACGTCGGGCCTCTCGTGTGTTAATGGGGAGACCACTTGTGCAACAACGTAGTGCACAGTTGTGCATCCAAATATGTGTGCATCAGATTATAAATGCATTGTGCACTTTCTCCCCCTTGTGCACCTTGTTACACAGACTTGTGCACCAATTCATGTTTTAAGAGAAGTTTGCATTTTAATAACAGTTCTCGTAAGATTTGCCCCCTATATATAATTGGATCATTGCTAGTGATTCCAAGTCTATTTTGATCTGATCTGTTTGGTTTCTGTTGGATCGTTAGAGTTACATCTGAGGGAACAAAAGCTTTGTTCCCACAGAAGTTGCAGCGGATAAATATAGCAGGAAAGATAACGAACGAACTCACGATATATAGTGGAAACCCTGATTAGCAAAACTAGCTTCTCAAGGAAAAACCACTACCTTCAAGCTTTCGCTTGAGAGGATTTTGAAGCGTGTACTTGTCTTATTGATTTCTTGCTTGATTACACTTGTATCCTGGACTTCGACATCTAAACAACTAGCTAGACTCGAAACCTCTTCTACAACGATGAATCAAACTCAACCCTCAAAGACTTACACACACCTCACTTCTTTTCTTTCTTCTTTTCGTTCTTTCTATTTTCCGTCGTCGTCGTTACATAGAAATGAATCCACACCTCAATTAAATACAACTCGGCAAACCCTAAATGTAACAAGATAAGATTTATCCAAATAAGGCAACAGGAAGATATGATTTTGTAGAGGGAATAATATCCCAGCCGTCTATATTAATTTGAAGGAAGGATTCCGTAAATTAATATATTTGGATAAGATAGAGTACTCTCTCTCCAATTATCTTATCTTAGGAAGGTTTTCCTAAGATAACACAATCGGGCTTCTCTCTCCATATCTTCTCAAATCGGCTTGATCCTTGGAGCCGAAGTCATTCATCCTTGACCGCGTGCATGATTCTGCGTTTGATTTGTTTCCATAAATGGCACGCTGGATTCTTCTTTCCATTCGTAGCTTCGATCTTGTTCGACGATGTTGGTCCTTCAGAGGTAACAAAGCACATGAACATATCTTTGTTCCCTCTTCGATCTTTCGCTGCAATGGTTCCCTGAGACAACTGTCTTTGTTCCTGAAACACTTAGTACCCAGATTAGTTGATTGTTTGTCACTATCAAAACCTAAGGAATTCAACAAATTCCCCCCTTTTGATGGTGACAAACATCCTTGACAATAAAACATATACATACGAGATAAAGACAGTTGTATGGGGAAAGGTTCTCCATACAAGACCATAATAGTTCCCCCTCAACACAGCAACATATGAAACCATGTGCTGTTCCCCCTCAACCAAAGCTACCTGTCATTTTCCCCATTTTGGCATCATCAAAAACACAGTGAAGAGTTAGAGATGAAAGATAACAGCCAGATGAACATCATTCTCAATCGTAGTAGATTAAAACACACGAACGCAGACAGCATGTTAAGATGACAACACGATATGCAAGGATAACATTCATGATCAACATGCCAGTCAGTGCAAACACAAGAATCAAAGACAAGGAAGTACGAAAAGAGAGGAGTAGATGTGCTAGGGAACAAAAGAGGTATGGGTTAGCCAGAGAAGTACGAATTAAGAACCACTGGGGCCAGCAGCTAGAGCAGAAGTATGATTAGCAATGGAATTCATCTTTTGTTCCCACTCAGAGCTGTTGCTTCCTCATTGGCGTCAGCAACCACCATAGCCTCAACTTGTAGAGGAATGAATCTGTAGTGTCGTCTTTTCCCTTCTTTGTGTGTCTTGTGATGTTCAATTTTTATTTTTATTTTTTTTTGAACATCACAAACTTCTGCTTGCCTTCTTTCACCAGGGATTCATTCAGAGCCCACTACCTCTCACGCGTAATATTAGCTTTCGAGCACGAACCTTCCTTAGGCAGTTGTAAGCCAGCATCACACACATACATGTCGAACCCTATCCACAGACCATAGTGGCGATAATTTGTAATCTCGACTTTCCGAAAAAGTAGAAGAATGTGATGCGGGGGTAATGTTACCAGAGAGGGTGCAAAGAACATCACATAAACCATATATGAAATTTTTTAATAATGTGTAATCATGAATGAGAGGCTCCCAGATGTGAATGATTAGAGAAGCTCATAGGAAGCATCAAACATGATGGCAAAGGTAAGCTGTAGAGTCAACAATCATTTGGGCTTATAATGAGGGATCAATGCATCAAGTTGACTCTTTTGGGCCGAAGGAAATCTGATTCATGTATTAGCAAGATAGCATAGAGAGCATGCATGAAATGTTGCACATAAGTGAAATATTAGCATGAGTCTAGGCAGGTCATTCAACTAGTGATCAAGAGAATAAATGCAGACCGGGACATGATGTTTCATCCTTCACACTTTACCATGTAATATTAGCCAATCATCGAGGGAACACAACATGTAGACAGTCAGTTTAGAGAGATCATACCTAGTTCCATACGAAACTGTTCGAATGGTTCCCTGTTTAGTGCCTTGATGAAGATGTCGGCGATTTGATCCTTAGTTCCACAGAAGTCCATTGTCACCAACCCTTTCTCCACACAGTCACGTAAGAAGTGATGTCTTATCTCGATGTTCTTGGTACGTGAGTGTTGCACCGGATTCTTGGAGATATTTATGGCACTTGTATTGTCACAGAGAATGGGAATGAAGTTTAGAAGAATACCGTAGTCGCTGAGTTGTTGTTTGAGCCATAGGAGTTGAGTGCAACAAGCAGCAGCGGCTATGTATTCAGCTTCCGCAGTGGAGAGAGCCACGGAGTTCTGCTTCTTTGACCCCCAGGAAACCAGACACGGCCCAAGGAACTGAGCCATTCCAGAGGTAGATTTTCTGTCCACTTTGTTCCCTGCGAAGTCAGCATATGTGTATCCGACAAGATCAAGGCTTCCTCCCCTTGGATACCACAGACAAAGATCATCTGTTCCCTTCAAATATCTCAGGATCCTCTTCACTGCTTTGAGATGTGTCTCTTTGGGATCGGCCTAAAAACGAGCACAAAGACATACATTATACATAATATCAGGCCTACTGGTAGTGAGATATAGAAGCGAACCTATTATTCCTCGGTAGAGAGATGGATCAATTCCTTGCTCATATTCGTCTTTTCTCATTGGATTGTTTGGAGATATGGGAGTTGTGAAGGGTTTCGCATCATTCATACCAAACTTTTTGACGCACTCCCTGAGATACTTCTGTTGGTGCACTTTGGTTCCCTCATCTCCCTGAGAGACTTGCAGACCTAGGAAGAACTTGAGTTCTCCAACCATGCTCATCTCGAATTCACTGGCCATCAGCTTAGAGAATTTCTGAACCAGTTTATCATCAGTGGATCCAAAGATGATATCATCCGCATAGACTTGGACCACCAGAATATGATTCCCTTCCTTCAGAAGGAACAAAGTCTTATCGACCTTTCCTCGAACGTATCCGTGTGTCAGAAGGAACGGTGAGAGCCTTTCATACCAGGCCCTCGGGGCTTGCTTGAGACCATACAGAGCTTTGTCTAAAATGTAGACATGGTCAGGTTGAGTGGTGTCCTCAAAGCCGGGTGTTTGCTCCACGTAGACTTCCTCCTTAAGAACTCCATTCAAGAAGGCAGTCTTGACATCCATCTGTTGCAGCTTGAACCCATGGAAAGAAGAATACGCAATTAGGAGTCTTATTGCTTCTAACCTAGCAACAGGAGCAAAGGTCTCATCATAGTCGATGCCTTCCTGCTGGTTGTAACCTTTCACCACCAGCCTAACTTTGCTCCTTGTGACCTGACCTTGATCATCCAACTTGTTCCTGAACACCCATTTGGTTCCAATCACTGTTCTGTTCCTTGGATGAGGAACTAACCACCAAACCTTGTTTCTTTCGAACTGGTGAAGTTCCTCTTGCATGGCGTTTATCCAGTCAGGATCCTTCAATGCTTCTCCTACAGTTTTGGGTTCTTGCAAAGAGAGAAAAGCATTGAAAGCACAGAAATTTTGTAGGGAGGAACGAGTGCTCTGAGGTGCTCCCTTTCTATAGTCAGTGACGATTAGCTTGACTGGATGAGCCCACTTTTGCTGGTAGTTGGGAACTTGGAGATTGTTGATGTCGAATTCCTCTGAATCAGCGTTCCCAGCACTTGAGCCTTCACCTCCTGTGCCATTAGCATTAGGATTGACATCCCTCGTTCCTTCAGCAGAAGGGCAGTCCTCAGAGGGCTTCGCTGTGCCGTGACTTGGGCTTTGTTCCCCCTGAGGTGCCTGAGATGCATCAGGGAGGTAAGTATTTTCTTCATTGCCCCCTGAGTTGGAGGAATTGGGAGTTCTTGGTGTAGAGGGGTCATTTTGAGTTTCTTGATCTTCAGAGGTCCCACCGCTGACATTGCTATCTACAAGATGAAAGAAATCATCTTCGGAAAGCTCGATGTTGCCTGATAGTTCCTGTACATTGTTACCAGCCATAACAGTTTCATCAAATACAACATGAACGCTTTCCTCTACCTTTCTGGTTCTCTTGTTGAAAACTTTATAGGCCTTGATTTGCTGTGAATATCCTACAAAAGTTCCTTCATCACTTCTTGGATCAAACTTCCCAAGAGAATCTTTCCCGTTGTTGTGGACGAAGCACTTGCAACCAAATGTGTGCAAATGAGACACATTAGGTTTCCTTCCCTTCAGAAGCTCATAGGCAGTTTTGTTCAAAAGAGGACGGATGGTTGCTCTGTTCAGAACGTAGCACGCAGCATTCAAGGCTTCGGCCCATAAACTCCTTGGAAGACCACTTGAGATGAGAAGAGTATGCGTCATGTCTTCCAGAGTTCTGTTCTTTCTTTCAACAACACCGTTTTGCTGTGGGGTCTTGGGAGCAGAGAATTTGTGGTTGATACCTCTGTTCCTACAGAGGGATAAGAACTGAGAGTTCTCGAATTCAATTCCATGATCAGTGCGAATAGACCCCAAGGAATGTCCAGTGCTCCTTTCGGCTGCCTTAAGCCAGGACTCAAACTCCGCGAATACTTCATCCTTTGTGGAGATAAATAGAGTCCATGTGTACCTGGAATAGTCATCAACAATAACAAAGACATGCATTTCCCCACGGCTCTTCGTGCGCATAGGCCCACAAAGATCCATGTGCACTAATTCCAGAGGACGTGTTGTACTTACATCCCTTTTTTACTTGAAGGAAGACCTCACTTGTTTTCCTTTAATGCATGCGTCACACACGTCACTTCTCATTGCTTCAACCTTGGGAAGGCCTTTCACCAACTCTTGTCTATGAAGTTTGGATAGGAGTTGAAGGCTAGCATGTCCAAAGCGTTTGTGCCACAAGTCTGTCGTCTCAGCAATAGACGACAGACATAGGTCCTTGTCAGGGATGAAAGCAGGGTCGACCTTATAGACATTGTTGTCGCAGATCCCTTTGAGTAAGATTTTCCCTGTACTTAGACACTCAACATGACAATCATCAGTGGTAAATACTACCCTATTTTTTCTGTTTTGACATAGTTGAGCCACACTAAACAGATTAAACTTGAGATTATTCACTAGATTCACATTATTCACAGTGATGTGTTTAGAGAGTCTTACCATACCGATACCACAAACCTCACCCTTACTCTTGTTTCCAAAAGTTATCGATGCCCCTGAGGCTGGCTGAAGAGAAGTGAATCATTCACGGTTCCCTGTCATGTGACTTCAACATGCACTGTCAAGGTGCCAAGAGCCTTTCCTTGCTTCCTCCTCGGATTTATGAGAACCACCTTCTGATACGTTGTGACCTTTTGAGCTCATCAAGAAGATATCCTTTGAGAGAGGAGATGCTTCATCATCTGAGCTGCAGTCACCCCACTTCGCAATCCTCGTTTGTTCCTCGTTGAAGACCTGAGAAGAACCTGCCGCTTTGTTGAGGCACCTTTTTGCGAAGTGTCCGTTGTCATAGCAGTGAGAGCAGACAACCTTCTTCATGTCATTGTGAACCATGACCGAACCTTTAGTGCCTTTGCTTCGAGACCATATCTTCTTCATGGCTTGAGTGATGAGAGCCACATCTACATCACCTTCTTGAGAGTCTCTATCCAAGGCATTTCCTGACGACATCTTTCCTGCAGAATCTGTAACTAAAACAAACAATCTAGAGCACCAGGCTCTGATACCAATTGTTGGATCGTTAGAGTTACATCTGAGGGAACAAAAGCTTTGTTCCCATAGAAGTTGCAGCGGATAAATATAGCAGGAAAGATAACGAACGAACTCACGATATATAGTGGAAACCCTGATTAGCAAAACTAGCTTCTTAAGGAAAAACCACTACCTTCAAGCTTTCGCTTGAGAGGATTTTGAAGCGTGTACTTGTCTTATTGATTTCTTGCTTGATTACACTTGTATCCTGGACTTCGACATCTAAACAACCAGCTAGACTCGAAACCTCTTCTACAACGATGAATCAAACTCAACCATCAAAGACTTACACACACCTCACTTATTTTCTTTCTTCTTTTCGTTCTCTCTATTTTCCGTCGTCGTCGTTACATAGAAATGAATCCACACCTCTATTAAATACAACTCGGCAAACCCTAAATGTAACAAGATAAGATTTATCCAAATAAGGCAACAGGAAGATATGATTTTGTAGAGGGAATAATATCCCAGCCGTCTATATTAATTTGAAGGAAGGATTCCGTAAATTAATATATTTGGATAAGATATAGTACTCTCTCTCCAATTATCTTATCTTAGGAAGGTTTTCCTAAGATAACACAATCGGGCTTCTCTCTCCATATCTTCTCAAATCGGCTTGATCCTTGGAGCCGAAGTCATTCATCCTTGACCGCGTGCATGATTCTGCGTTTGATTTGTTTCCATAAATGGCACGCTGGATTCTTCTTTCCATTCGCAGCTTCGATCTTGTTCGACGCTGTTGGTCCTTCAGAGGTAACAAAGCACATGAACAAAGCTTTGTTCCCTCTTCGATCCTTCGTTGCAATGGTTCCCTGAGACAACTGTCTTTGTTCCTGAAACACTTAGTACCCAGATTAGTTGAATGTTTGTCACTATCAAAACCTAAGGAAGTCAACAGTTTCATTTTTTATAAAGATAGCTAGACTATTTATAAACAATAACTTATGATATAAAAATCATTTTCCATCTAGTTTGCATTTGGGTAAGTTTCAAGTTTTGTGTATGTTAATTTTGGATTCGAGCTGTTTCATATTCGGTCAATTTGGGGTTTGTAAAGCAATGAACAATTATATGGGAAGAAGATGATCGTTCCTTTATTCACTAGGAATACATATACGAATACAAAATTATCTTTTGATATATTACAAGAGATACCAAATCACAATATTGTTACACCCCCGAATTCTGACGGTAGTGTCACACGTGAGTGACCTCAGACTTTCAGTATAAAGTCATCATAGGCTTTAATCTGAATATGCTTAAATACAATTATAGCAAAGAGTAAATAGCGGAAGACTTGTGAAAAAAATATTCAATCTTTTATTAAAGTTCCTCACATAAATTGAGAAGGATAATTTTACAAACAATATGAAGTTATAGCGGAAGACTTATATAAACCCTATTACATTTATTAAGGGTTTGTTTGGTAAGTGTGTTCACCAAGTGTTTTTTGTTTATAAAGTTTTTTTTTTTGAAAAAGTAGTTTTTGAAATTTGAATATTGGGTGGTATAGGGAAATGTGAAAGGACGAAAAAAGTGGGTTTTGTTTATAAACTAGGAGCCAAACGGACCATAAGAAGAGTAAATCGATACTAAACAACTTCAAAATAATATTACTTTAAAACACAACCTTCAACTGTAAGCCTTCGTCTTCTATTTGTTACTTCAAGGTAGGTTGAGACCAACAACTAATGTGCCGTATGGGACGGATGACAACAACCAACCATGCAAGGAAAAAGATCGGTTGGTTAGTCTAATGGAAGACTATGCAAGGGTATTTATGTGAGGTTCTGTATAGTCATATATAGTTCCCACCCTTGTTTCTTGAATAATATTCGATAAATTTTGTATAACTACTATACTTCTACTGAAACAAACGAAGAGGCGTGATTCAAGAGAAGACTTCAATGAAACTGAGTCTTATGGGAATTATATGTATTTGTTTAGGAACATTTATAATTATCACACAAGGTTAAAAAAAATGACTCATTTGACTATTTGGGTCCTCAACCAACCTCAGCGCATAATGCGAATCCAAATTGGAAAATGGACTTACTTTAGACAGGAGCTCAATCGGTTTCCATGTTGTACTTCTCACCCAAAGTATATTAAATATGTGCATAAAAGCACTTATCTTATTTGAATCCAAAACGTGCATTTACGTTAAAGCTTTTAATCCACATCAATCTTGATACGAGATATATCATGGGACGAATCCCGAATAAGGACATTAGCTAAGTGCACCACCACTTATATTCAAATAAGGGTAGATCATGACCAAAAGTATTAGGGCAATAATTTTCCTAATACCAAGTAGTAAAGAAACAGCTAAACCTCGCGAGATATATAGCGTTTCTACGAATACTCGTGCTAACTAAGCATACAAGTTCACACCAATTTCCACACTAAAGTCCAACTAGAACCCTATAATAATAATAATATATATAGAGTCATCACTAGCAATATTTACAACCTAGTATATAATTCATAATTCTCCACACCATTATTACACACAAGTTCCCAAACACAAAATAGAAATATTTATCCCAACTTTATTAAAACTATTAATTAATTGTCAATTAAGGCAAATATGAAATAAATGCAAGAGCGAACCGCCACTTGCCTCGGATTAAGATATCGATTGGATGACGTAATGTCGTTCGGAAGAAAGTTGCTCTAAATCAACAAATTGGATTATTGATTCGTTTCCGTTCCTAATAACGATTCCGAGACGTACCCAATTGACGCACAACCATAAATTAAAATAAGATAATTTATTCATTAACATAAATTGGACTATACTTGTCTTGGTTTCTAATTGGATTGATTTATGTCCAAACAAATTAATTGTCAGATAATGTTATGATTAATTCCTTTAATCATAAATCAACAACATAATTAAAATAAATTGACCAAAATTAATTTATTTTAACCCTAATCTCTAAATATAATTATTTATAAACTATATATGCACATTTTATAATTTAATTACCTCATTTATTTAAGTTAAATAGGAAATTTTAAAACCTTAATAAAGATTAACCCAATTAAATTAAATATATTAATAATCCTAATTATATATTTTACCCACTTAATTATTAAATTACTCTAATTAATTAATAATTTAACCTAATTAAATAAAAATACCCGAAATAAATACAAATAGCAAAAATTTCTAAATTGCCATTGTCTTCTACCTCCATCCGTCTACTGTTCACGTGTGGCTCGGCGGTGGCTCGGCGGCGCGTCTTCGGGTGCGGGACTGGCACGGATAGGTACGGGGAGTCGAGATGAGTCGAATGACACCTCTATCGGTGGCTATCGGCGGCGAATGGTGGCCCAATTTACCGAATTTCAGAGGGTGAAATCCAAACGAGGTCAAGAGCGTCTTTGATGAAATTGGATGGGAATCGACCATGGGTGAGATTGATTTTGTAGTAGAATAATATAACACAATAGGAGCTTAGGAATCACACAAAAATCAGCCTTAATTGATCTAGATTGAGCTCGAATTTCCCAACATACGGCAAATCGCGTCATACCGACGTGGTCTTCCTTCATGGAGAAAGTTCGATCGCATCTGGGGGAATTGACACCCGAATTTTGGGGGCTTTTTGAACGCGTCGATCTAATATATAAAGCCCATGTCTCAATTTGAGAAATCCTGCCATGAATGGGTTGAATTTCTCCATGGAAGCTAAACCTCCACGCGGCTGAGCAGGGGTTGAAGAAGGTGAGGGTTCTCGCGATCGGCCTCCCTCGATTTTGGCCTATTTACACATTTTTGCCCAACTCTTTATGTTGTGGCAATAATGCCTTAATTTTATTTTAAAAAAATATAAAATTTACCCAAACTTTTTTATTATATTATCCTAAGTTTATATATATATATATATTCTAATCCAAAGTTATGATGAATCAAAAATCAAATTAGGTTATCTTTTAGCTTAAGTTACATTTTCTTATAAACTTAACCATATTTAAGTCCTAATTAACATATTGTTAATCTTAATTTATATAATTAAGGTTAAATTGATAAGTTTATTTAAATTAACACTAACATAAGGTTAACTTAATTTAAATAATTCATGACATAAAGACATCACATACTTAGGGTAAGTATTATTTTATACCTACATAAACATAATAAATCATATAACCTTTATTATAATATTTAAAACTGAAAAACTACATTCATGGTTATACTTATTTATTTATTTCTACACTATACTATTATAACCCATTTGATAATTTGTACAAAAATTATCTTAACATAATTTTTTGAACTCAAGTTAATGAAAATCTAAATTACTCCTCTATAGAGAATAAAATAAATTTCATAACTTTCATTATTATCAAAATAAAATTACCATAATGTCCTTCTAATTTAAGTATGATATTACAAATATAACAGATAATGTACATAAATAAACGATTTGTAGCTATCCACACTAATACGCTCCCACAAGCTCATGGACGGCTGCGAACATGCAACTTGTGATGTGACCTTGCATTCCATGACGGCCCAAGACGAGGAAGAAGCCATGAGCCTACGCTCAGAGGGCCTAGTGACAAGGTCTAGGTCCAAAGCCATCGCCGCCGCCGTTGCGTCACTTGTCGCACGTGTCGTCGCTTGCCAAGGAAGCCCAGACGCCAACCCAAGACTGGTCGTCCTCGCCACCATCGGCATCGAAACATCGCGATCATCGCATTCGGCATCGCGTGCACCCACTCGCGAGGCCATCGACCCTTCGTCGCCATTCCTCGCGGTGTTTGCATCCATGCCTTTGCCGCGTCATTTTGACACTTAGAGGTTTATTGCCTTTGTTTTGGCATAGTTTTGAGACACTTTCTATATTTGGTATTATTGCTTATTTTAGATAGTTTCCTTTTATAGTCATTTCTACTTTAGGGTTTGTGCCTTTTGCATGCTTGCATGGGCCAGCCCACTAGGCTCGACTCGGCCCATCCGATGTCTCGCCCTAGTATTTAAGTCAAACTATGTTATTGGTTTTAGTACGTTCAATTTTAATTAAGGTTTCAAGTAGAGTGTTTATCCTCCTTCCCTTAATCGGACGTCACCCTCTATCTTTGCATTCCTATTCCCTCTGCCGTCGACGCTACGGCAATTGCTTGAACCTTCAAGCCAAGTCTTCCTTCGCATCTCCCTTCCTCCGCAGTCGATGCTACGACATCAAAGACTTGTCTTTTCAAGTCATTTATCCCTCATCAAATTGCTTCCGCCATCGCTATCCATTCACCCCATCAATCGCTTCCATCACACCCACAATCGCCACCAATTCCATCGCCTTCGCCATCGCCTTCGCCATCGACGTCGTCTTCGCTATTGTGACACTCAACGTGACACTCAGCCTCGCCGACACCGCGACCATCCAGACCACCTCCACCGGGTTCTCTTCGCCACCATCTTGTCAACCTTTCGTGCAAGACAACGCGGGTTTGCACCCAAGGATTCCACGGCAGGTTTGACAAGGAAAGAGTGACTTCTCGCCCAAGACTAGATCCAAAGGTGTCGCCTTTGAGGCAAGAACACATCAACTGGCATCAGAGCCCAGTAGTCTTGTAAGTCACGAACTCAAGTTTGCATCTTGTTCACAATTTTTTTTCTTGACCCCCATCGTTTGCTTTCATAAATTGTTGAGAAAAAAAAAAAAAAGTTCTCATCTTTGCATCACCTAATCGGTTTCTACAAGATAATATCCTGGCCAAAATTTTTTCCTTGTTCCCTAAGTTTTGGTGTGTTAGGTAATTTGTGATCTTGCATGCTAGAATATTTTGTTTACTTGTTTCACGCGTGGATAGAGTTTCCTTGTTTTGCTAGATTTTTCTTTTTAGTTAAGTTAGCTGAATTTCCTTATAAGATATCAATCAAATGTTATTTTCTCTTTCCTATCTCTAAAGATCACACTTGTGATATTCTTGTTACTTATTCTGTTTTGCTTTTTGTTTGTTTCCTTTTGCAAATCCGAAAAGATCAAAAGATAAGATCTCGGATATTATAAAAAAATAAAAAAGATATCAAAAAGATATTCACAAAAAAAAAAGTTTTCAAAGTTAGGTAAAGCCAAAATAAGGCAACCCTAACCCACTCGACTCGGTCTAAGCTCATCTTCTCAACCTCTCCGCCGTCTAGGTCAAGCTTCCTAGAAGGTATTTTCTTGCTTATTAGGTTACTTTGTTTACGTTTGTTTTAGGGTGTCAATTTGTGCTCGTTTGTTTGATTGCAACTTGCTTGATACACCATCTCTTGTGCAAGCCAAGCCGCCCTCACGGTAAGCCAAACTAGCCCTACCTACGTGAACTTTGTGACTTGACTAGTGATTTTCTTGGTTGTTTTTCTTTGTTGTCTTTTGGTTCGTTTTTACTCCCATGTCTGGCCATATTGTTGTAGGTAGCATGACGGTTGGACAAAGTGAAGAACAACTTGGAGTCGACAACACCAACCCACATTCACCGCCGTTGGGTCTACCACAAGACCAACCCCCAATTGACCCCCCACAACAAGACCCCCTCATGGAGTTGTCAGAGGAGCAACGAGAAATCCAAGCTCTTCGTCAACGTGTGGCTCAATTTGAAGCCAGAAAATGCGCGGCACATCAATCGCCCACACCAATACCCCTGAGTGCTATGGACGCGCCGACTCCACCACGAGCCACTGACGCCGGTCCATCGAAAACAAGAGTCGACAAAGGCAAAGGAATCATGCCTTCGACATCTCATCATCAACCATAACTCAGTTGTATGCAAAGTGTCATCGAGAGTCGCCAAGGCTTCGTTTCACACATGGACCGCTACGTGCCCAGAGCCACACCCGCTGGCTTTGCCATCGGCTCCGACAACGACCGCGATGCCGAGGACACTCAAGGTGAGTTTTCTAAACCATACAACTTTGATGATCGCTATGCCTCTAGGAGAACCCCGAGACGCGTACCGGGCTCATCGCCACGCGAAGGCCGCCCTCGCCGAGCCGAGCAAGCCGATGCGACACCAAGGAGACCAAGTCGCCAACCCATTGGGTATACGCGACGCGATGATCAATTGAGAACCCCAACTACTCAGCCACGGAGCCATGATGTACGCGATCATCTTCGACACCAAAGTGTTCGGACGCCGCGTTACGGATCCGATGGCTATGCGTCGATCACACCCAATGTCCATGACGACTTCGACGATTATGGCGACGAGGAGATCGAGGACTCAGGTATGGTCAACCCTAATTTTTTTCACCCTCTCTTGGAGATCAACTTGAATTGCAGGATCACCCTTCGGATTGGATACCTCCACCGCGTCTCCAGCCCCAAGGAGAACGCGTTCGTGATATTGGAGGCGAGCACCGCGATGTCATGCCAAAGGACATTCGCCAAGCCGACTATGACGCCCAGCCGCAAAGACGCCGACGTGACGACGCCTACGCGCCAAGGGATGAGTTTGCTCACGGAGAAGATCACCAAGACCGCGATAGATGCCAGGTTGGACGCGATAGACCCCATGGTGTGCGCGCCTACGAGAATCCTCTCTACGCCGCCGCGCCAAACAATGCGTTCAACCAAGCACCTGCCCAGCCTTGATACCAACGACACGAAGTCAAGGTAAAGATCGAGCATTTCTTTGGTGAATACAATCCATCTGTTTTTCTTGAATGGGTGCAGGCTACGGAGTACACCTTTAGATATTGTCGAGTTCCACCTGAGGTGCATGTCGACGCTGCGGCACTTCACTTCCGAGGAGCCGCCCGCGTGTGGTGGCATAGATTCGAAGATGACTGCGTGCATCGCCATAGGACCAGAGTCATAGAATGGCATCAACTAGTCTACATGATCACCAAGAAATACGTGCCTCCTGACTATAGGAATCAAATGAGAATGGAGATATCCATGGCTCGCCAAGGGTCAATGACTCCACTCGAGTTCTTTTCCATGCTTGAAGACATGTATTACAAAGCCAACATCTCCGTTGCACCATCGACTTTGAGGACAAAATTCTTGAGTGGCTTGAACACCATCATCCGTGATCAACTCGAGATTTTGCCCATCAAAGATTTGAACACACTCACACATACGGCGATGCAACTTCATGCCCAAATCTCTCGCCAAAAGTCTTACACTTTTCCAAGTAGCCAACAAAGGTATTCTTCTAACCCTAGTGGTTTACCTCCTACTAATGTTCTCCCTAGTGTCTCTACCACATCCGCGTCGAGCCAAGCCCCCAAAGCGAAGCCGTCGACGCCTAGCACCGTGCTGCGCCAGAACGCGCCCAGACAAGCTCCAGTGGGCACAGATCGCGCGCGCGACCTTGAGTGTTACAAGTGTGGTGGAAGAGGCCACTATAAGAAGGATTGCCCAAACGCTTGAAAGGTTTTGTTCTCCACGGCCGCCGCCGGCTATGAGTCTTGCGACGACGAGGAGCAAACCCTAGATGCCATCGATGAAAGCATCGAAGAGGAGGAAGACGCCTACGACTGCGAACCCGCTTCTCTGCACGCGGGCACACCATTGAGCTTGGTGACGCGTCGTCTCCTCACAGTCAAGGAAGCAAGCCTCCACGGCCAACGCGAGAACTTGTTCCACACAAGGGCTCTCGTCCAGACGGCTTCCTTGAGTGTCATGGTTGATGGAGGATCATGTTCTAACATTGTCAATGAGAAGGTCGTGACACACTTCAAGTTGCCTACGACGCCTCATCCACAGCCTTATGCCCTCCAATGGATTTCTTCAAGTCCAGGTAACACAGTATCTCGCCAATGTTTAATTTCATTTTCCATAGGGCAATACTGTGATTCCATTTTATGTGATGTCATTGCAATGGACGCCACCCATATTTTGCTTGAGCGCCCATGGCAATTCGACAGGCGCGTGCTCCATGATGGCTATTTGAACACTTATGTATTCAATTACCACGGGAAGCGCGTCACCTTACATCCAATGTCTACCCATGAGATCTTGCAGGACCAGGTTGAGCGCGATCGCCAGAAGGCCATTGAGGCCGCGTCTACTAGGTCCAACGAGTCCCCAGAGGCACTCCAGAGGCAAGACTCCTCCAATTCTGGAAACATTTCGTCTTCCCTTGGCACTGACAAGAGAAGGACCAACATGACAGGTGGGACACCAAATTCCCATCTGGATCATCATGGCGCTGCTGCTGGTGCCGCTGGGAAGGCCAATAAAGGCACTCCAGAGGCTTGGCTAGGTTTTTCCAATTCTGGCACGAGCACTGGTCCACCTATGCCCAGTGCCCCACAGAAATCAACAAGCGCCTCGCTGTCGACAAAGTTTGCCGAACCGTTGCCGCATACATCTCCTTTGCAAGGAAAATGTGAGAGACGCTTGCTTTTGGCCAGGCCCAGTGACCTAACTCCATGTTTGACTGGCAAGGCCCCATGTTTTCTGCTTGTACCAACTTCATGCATCCCTGAGTCGTCGAATGCCGCGTCTGTGCCGCCAGCCATCGCGACCTTACTCGCAGCTTTCGACGATGTCTTTCCCGATGAGTTGCCACAAGGATTACCTCCACTGAGAGGAATTGAGCACCAGCTTGACCTTGTGCCAGGTGCTTCCTTGCCCAATCGCGCTGCGTATAGAGCTGGCCAGAGGAGACCAAAGAGCTCCAGCGCCAAGTGCACGAGTTGTTGGATCGCGGCTACGTAAGGGAATCTCTCTCCCCTTGCACTGTGCATGTGATCCTTGTGCCCGAGAAGGATGGCACATGGAGAATGTGTATTGATTTCCGTTCTGTAGGATCGAGATTGTTAGACAAATAACTAAGGAACTAAGAATAACAATTCTCAGTTCCCTTCGTAGCGGAATTTAAACAATCAAGCACAAATGAACAAGTTCCTTATAGTGGAAACCTTTGATTGCCAACTAGCAATCCAGGATAAAAACCACTACCTTTATTTTGAAAGGATTTCAAGGTCTACGTCTTGATTTCTTATCTCTTTTGGTTACAGTTTATCCTAGGAACAAACACACAGTTTCTTTACCTTACACACAGTTAGGCAATCCTATATAACTTAACATAATCAATAATCAATCCAAGAAACAGACCTTAGCACCTAGGAACTATCTCACTTACAGTCACAGGAACTTAGCACTCAGCTCTTCGATTCCTTGACTGGTTCCTCTTGATCTCGGTTTGCTTTGATGATCTTGTTTGAAGGTTCACACTTTGAGGTTTGCTATTGAGTGTGATTCGTGTTTTTGTGCTTATATATAACCTCTGAGTTAGTCTTCCTTATATAGTGGATTCTTTGCGGTTTGATCTTCTCTTGGTTCCCACAGATCAAGCTTGCCCTAGGATGTGTGGTGATCCGTGATCCATGCTATCTTTGACATGTACCAACAACCTAGGTAGCGCAGAATCCTTCTTTGTTGGTCAACTGCTTCAGCCAAGTTGTTCTCCAACTTCCTTCTTCAGAGGTTCGACAACCTGGGTACTTTGGAACTGTCTTCTGGACAGCGACAAGTTCCATGACAAGTCGCTTTCACATTTCTCTGTCCAAGGTTATGTGTTCTAGGTGTCTTGTTGTTTTGCTCTGGACAATGGCAGACTTTGGAAGCTTCACACAAGTCATTTTCAACTTTCTCTTGTCCGAGGTTGGTGTTCCCAGATTTCTCGAAAAGCGCAACATCATATGTTGTATTTCTGGGCACACCTGGGTTCCTTCCTTTGGCTTGCTCCTTGGTTTTCTTGTCCTGTTTTGCTTTCATGCCTTCGATGTTTGTCATGTGGTTCCTTAAGGCACATCTTTGAGATAAAACATTAGTATCAAAATATTTGTCATCTTCAAAAGTAGAGAAACTGAGGAAAGAAACTCGCAGGGGAACTAAAGTTCCAGAGTTCCATTTCCTAACAATTTCCCCCTTTTTGATGATGACAAATACAAGGAACCTGGCAACATAATAGGATTTTGAATTTCATGAGACCAGTTGAATTTAAGGGATTTAAAACGTTGTAAAATAATGAGAGAACATTCAATGGTTGCAAATTCCCCCTAAGCAGATGAACGAGTTTATTCGAATTCCCCCTTAGAAGTAGAACGAGTTCAGAGTTCCTATTAGCCCAGTAGTTTCCAAAGTTCAAGGTTCATATCCTTCTTCCCCCTTTTGACATCATCGAAAATATCAGTTGACATGTTAAGAACAAAATATCAAAGGAAATAAACAATTGCGTCAACCCATAACAGAAACCATAATAGAAATTTGAGGCAAAGACAAATCATTCATAGAGACGTAGCCAAAAGTAGTCATTAAACTTAATAAGATCTTAACATTGTTCAGAGGAAGACAAACCACGAAGCATCACAAAACAACCTACAAAGACAACAATATAAGCAACCTTTAAAGAGGACAACAAAAGGATAGAAGAGGGTAGTAGGATCCTAGGGAAGCTACTAGCACACTGTGAGGTTACAGCACTGGGAACCAGGAGAAGCGTTCCTATGGCAGAGCAATGGCCTCCTCTTCGTCAGCCTTGTTGTCGTCGGTTCTTTTATTTTGGCCCGTGGCCTGATTTGCGTCGGTTGCATCTTTCCATGTTTTCTGTAGTACCTCCACCAGACTTGAGACTGCAGTGCTCATTTTTCCCAACTCATTTACTTGATCACGGAGAGCGACCGTGAGGACAGTCGAGCCTTCTGTGATGGCCTTTTCAATACGATCTAGAGCAGAGAGGATCACAGAGGAGTCTTGAGAGGGGTTGAGCGGTGGTAGGGAGCTTGAAGGGGCCTGGGAACTGGCCTTGGATTTGGGCAGTTCTTCCTAAGGGTCAGAGAGAGGGACTTGGGGATCTTTTGTCTTGAGTTTCCGGACAGTGGTCATGGTGAGAAGCTTGTTGTAGACAGTTTCAGGTAAATCATCTGGGTACTGGTGAAGCAGGGAGAGAAGATTTTTGATGAGATGGGGAAAGGGCAGGGCATGAGATTCATGGGACTTGCAGAACTGCATGTGAGCCAACACTATGCGGGGGAGATCAACTTGTGCACCAGACAACACTTTATCCATGAGGATAGCATCCGTGATGAGAACTGTATTCCGGTGCTCTTGCCTGGGAACTAGGTTTCAGATGATCCAGAAATGCAGAAGCTTGTTGGCGATGGAGAGATCTTTAGTTTGCAGGGTTGAGGGGTAGTCGCCGTCGTAGAGTTTCCTCACCACCTCACCCTTGGACTTGTAACCCTTTCCTTTGGGCCACGTCTTTTTCTGATGCAGTATGTCAAAACCAGATCTAGACTCGATCCTAAGAGCAGACGCGATGAGGTTGGGGGACAGGGGATACATGGTTCCCTTCCACTGGAATATGGCGTCGTTGTAGGGAGAGTTATCTTTGGCGGGCACAAAGGTGAGAGACTGATAGAACAGACGGACTACATCATCATAGGCGGAGAAGGGCTCGACTAAGAGCTCATCCCATCCTTGGTATTGCAACAGAGAATGAAACTCACTGAGGGCTTCGCTGAACAATTCCTCATCTTCTTCTTCGAGAGTTTGGGTCCAGAACTCCTTGCCGATGATGAGTGGCTTAAGAATCTTCCTCTTGGAGAAGGAGGAGGAGACTTGCCCGAGCGAGGAAGAGGAGAGGGTGAGGGATTTGGTTCTTTTTGAGGGTTTTTGCTCTTTGGAGGGAGGGTCATAGGGAACCAAAGCCTCGGAAGTTCTTTTCCGTTGTTTCAGCCTTGTGGCAACAGAGGGACCAGGTTTGGAGATGGGTTTAGACTTGAGGCTAGCAGGTGAGGGCTCTGGGCTGAGGATCTCCTGGGTGGTCTTATCTGGGGAGGAGTCATGGGATCCTCCTTCCGAGACAGATTTATAGCCGATGCCGATGCAGGAGTGATTTCCTTCACTTTTTCCTCAGCTTTTGCCTCAGTTTTCTCCTCAATTTTCTTCTCAGGTTGGGGATTTTGAGAGGTGGTGACAGAGATAGGCTGGGTAGACGAGGCTGCCTTCTTTTCTCTGTGGGCTCTGAGAAGGGCAGCTTCCTCTTCGTCTTGGATCAAGTTAGGGTTAGGGTTCTTATCAGCCATTTTTTAGGAGCTAGGTTTATGTGTTTGAGAAAGAGAGAGACAGAGAATCTAGAAATATGGAAATGGCAAGTGTGGGAATAGCTTGGATCAACAGGACACCTTTTAAAAATGGATTGAGGGCTGAAGGGACCATTGGGAGAAATCTGGCCATTGAGGAGATCAGGGAAGATCTAGAGCATTGAAGGCGGTTGTGTAACACCCCCAAAACTTAACCCTTTTGGAAATGTATTACCGCCAGTGACCCCAGTGTTCCTTACCGAGATTACCCAAGACTTTACCATTTAAATACAATTTATGAAATACAAATGATACATAATGATCAAAGCATTCAATTCCAAAACATAACATTGTCAAAGAAACATGAGTTACGGGATTACAACCCAATTCCGAATAGGCTAACACAGAGTTTAAACCAAATACAGCGGAAGTCTTATAAAACACATTACAACCAAAGTCATTGCCCAAAGATCTCAACCTGATTAACAAAATAACCAAAACATTCGAAAACCATCGTCGACTCCATAGTCCTTCTATTCTTCTGAACTACTTTCTATCTGATGTGCCGAATCGAACGAATGACACTAGCCCACATGCGGAGAACAAAGATCGTGGGTTAGTTTACTTGAATAGACTAGCAAGGGTACAAAGCAGAAGGTTCGATGTAGTTGTATTAGGTTAGACTTATCGTTTCTCGAATGATAACCGATAACGATAATCAACCTTCATACTTCTACAGAATAATAACAAGAGGTATGCACAAGAGAAGATTCTGGAAGACTGAATCTTCACAGAGATCAACTCGAAAGAAGACTCCAACGGAAATGAGTCTTAGGGAAATATGACAAATCTGGAAAGTTTAAAGAATCATACAACAATGATTTAAAAGCTGACTGAGATGCTTCGGTTCACGACCAACCTCACCGCATACAGCGAATCCAGATTGGAAAGAGAACGTACTATGATCAAAGTCGAGACGAGTTTTCCTAGCTGCACTATAACTTAGCTGCACTACTCGCCGAAGGTTTATTAATTATGTGCGTCGAGTAGCACTTATATGATTTATATTTCAAAACACACATCACGTTATTAGACTTTTACATGTGTACCACACCATTGGGATGACACATCTTAGTATACGTTTCGTCAAGAGTGACGCACACCGGAAGGTTTGTGACACCAGCTAAGTGTCCTGCCTCTACACACTTGTGAAAGAGACCGGTCATGACCTTAAAATGGTATTGGATGGGTACGAGCCACCCCTCTACCTGATTATAAAGAAACGACTGGACAGAGTCCGAGTAACGTTCCTATCTAACAGTGCTAACTAAACAGTTCCAGCACAACAATAGTTCGGATAAATCCATATAAATGCCCGCAAGGCGATCATAAATAATAGCGTTGTTCTAACAGATATACAACCTATTATATGATTTTCCAAAACAGTTTATAAAATCATTTCCAGACAAACACAATAATCGTTCCAAATTAATTACTCAATTGAAATAACTGATAATTAATGCAAGTATGGAACAATGAGCAAGAGCGAACCACCACTTGCCTTAATCCGTAGAATAGAAACAAGCCTAACGATGACGGGATTCCGGGCTCGACACGGGTATAGCTCCGACAGCACAACAACCTTCGAGTCGACCCATAAGAGAAACCCTAAGTTAGATCCGATATAACAACAGTACGAATCTAAAGACGATGAAAGAAATCGAAAGGAAACGACGCCACAACGACGACCACCAAGACCAAGCCAACAAAGGGGCTTCTGTCCACTGGCGGTGGTCGTCGTGTTCATCACGGCGGGCGCCGTGTTCATCACGGCGGGCGCCGCCACAAACACGGCGATCGCCGTGAAGAACGGCGGACAATAGAACGACTAGAAAACTCACCAACACACACACGAGGGTCACTCCTTTGGCCTGGCTTTGGGTTCAGACCTCCACTAAGCTTCCAAAGGGACCTCTAGGCTACTGGAAAACACACCAAACGACCTCCGGCGAAAGCTCCAGAATCCGGCGATGCAACAACTCCGGCGAGGTAAGAATTTGGGAGAGATTTGAGCTGCGAATGAGCTCCAATCCGACCCCCAAGCACTCCCTTTTATAGCCAAATGCCAAGGGAACACCATCATTGCCTACAACGAGGCAGAGCAGGCCTAATTCGGCGCGTCAGAGGCTCGTCGGTGACCATCGGGTTTTACCCGATAGCTAGGTCGCAGCAGGCACTGTAATTTACCCGGGTCGCCGCCTTGCAAAATGGCCTACGGCGGGCGCCGCACTGCGCGGCGGTCGCCGCCCTTAGGCTTGGCGTCCCAGCTAGGAGAAGACCATGGCAGCCTCCTCGAGCCTTGCGACGGCGGGCGCCACTAACCCACGGCGGGTGCCGCCCTTGGCTTGGCCGCTTCCTTGGCTCTCGGACGAAAACAACATTACCCCGGGATAAAATTTATCGTATGCGAACGAGTATTAAAATCCAAAGTACGTCGTCTGTATTTTATTTTACTGAGAAAAATATTACAGATACAGAGCACATTACAGAATGTCTCCAACTTTCTGAATTAAATCCGACGTACACAACGGGCACTCGGGAAAAACCCAAAATTCCCAAAATAACCTTACAAAAATACGGGGTATCACAGGTTGTAGCTTTTCCGAACGGTCAAGAGAAATTCAAAAATCAACCCAATCGGAGAGGGTGCTCTGCCACTAACGAGACGTGACTGACCTCTGTAATTCTGCCATAAATTTTGTCTTGGGAGGATCTGGCGCCGAACTAGCCGTTTGAAGATCGTTTCATCCTGGTTCCTTTCTGGCGATATATTCAGTGTGCTAGAGGGATGTATGGAAACTTTGATGTGGGTTAAAAATAGGGAACCGAAAAGTACATTCCCATACAAGGAATTAGGGAGGCCATTTATTGCATTACTCAATAATTTCCAGAGAGGGTTAAGAGATGGATCATAGGGAATTAAATTCAACAATGAGGCAAGGAAGGTCATAGTACACAATCATCATTTCGGCTTGTATTGTTGGGTTAGAATATGATCAGATTGTGACTTTTGGGCCAACAAAGAAACTTGAACAATGAAAGAGTTGAAAGAATAATGAGGACCAAAGGACACGAACTAAGAAAATTTTATCAAAGCCTTTTTAAGAAACCATTATGGAAAAGAGGGTTTGTAGCAAAAGATATAACACAGAGATACCAAGACTTAACAAGTAAATGATCTTATACTAGTTAATCAAAGGAACTGGAGAAGAACCTTTAAGCTAAGGTCACTGCTAGGTTATAGGAATCATTCCCAGTTCTAATCTAAGGTTCTCAAAGGGAACTCTATTCAAAGCTTTGGTGAATATGTCTGCAACCTGATCTTCAGTTCTACAAAATTTCATAATGATGTTCCCTTTTTCAACATGATCTCTAAGAAAATGATTTCTTATGTCTATATGCTTGGTCCTAGTATGATGCACAGGATTCTTAGATATGTTTATAGCACTGGTGTTATCAAAAAGAATAGTGAGAGGACCATAAGACATACCGAAATCCGCGAGTTATTGCTTTAGCCATAGGAGTTGGGAACAGCAAGAAGCGGCCGCGATGTACTCGGATTCTGTGGTGGAGAGAGAGACTGAGACTTGTTTCTTTGAGCCCCATGACACAAGGCAGGGGCCTAGGAACTGTGCCATTCCAGAGATGCTCTTCCTATCCACCAGGTATCCAACGTAGTCCGCATCGGTGTAACCCATCAGCTCAAAGGGACATTCTTTGGGGTACCAAATGCAGAGTGAGTCAGTTCCTTTGAGATATCGGAGTATCCTTTTTACAGCAGCCAAGTGGGTTTCTCTTGGACAAGATTGGAACCTAGCACACAAGCCAACAACAAAAACAATGTCTGGGCGACTAGCGGTTAGATACATGAGTGAGCCTATCATACCTCTATAGAGTTTCTCTTCCACTAGAGGACTTGAGTGGTCCTTGTCCAAGTGAGCAATGGTGGAAATGGGAGTGGAAAGAGGCTTGCATGACTCCATTTTGAACTTTTTCAGTAGTTCCCTGACATACTTCTGTTGATGAATTTGTATACCATCTTCCTTTTGAGTGATTTGCAATCCGATGAAGAATGTGAGTTCCCCAATTAGGCTCATTTCAAATTCACTGCTCATCAAGTCTTTGAACTTGTCTACAAGGGACAGGTTAGTGGAACCAAAAATGATATCATCGACATAAATTTGAACCACTAAGTTGTTACCTTCTTCTTCTAGGATGAAGAGAGTCTTGTCAATAACCCCATGCCTGTAGCCATTTGAGAGTAGGAACTGAGCAAGACGATCATACCAAGCTCTGGGAGCTTGCTTGAGGCCATACAATGCTTTGTCTAGAAAGTAGACATGGTCTAGATAATCATCATCTTCAAAACCAGGTGGTTGCTTGACATAGACTTCTTCTTGAAGAATTCCATTGAGGAAGGCCGTCTTTACATCCATTTGGAACAGCTTGAACCCTTTGTGTGATGCGAAAGCAATCAACAGCCTTATCGCTTCAATCCTTGCCACTGGAGCATAGGTTTCATCATAGTCGATGCCTTCTTGTTGATTGTATCCTTGAGCAACAAGCCTTGCTTTGTTCCTTATTACAGCTCCTGTATCATCTAGCTTGTTTCTGAAAACTCATCTAGTTCTTATGATATGTTTGTCCTTGGGGCGGGGAACTAGATGCCATACTTTATTCCTTTCAAACTGATGAAGCTCTTCTTGCATAGCTTGGATCCAGTCTGCATCCTTCAGTGCCTCACCTATGTTCTTTGGTTCCACAATAGACAGAAAGGCATTGAAGGCAAAGAAGGTTAGATGTTCGAACCTAACTAGAGGCTTGATGGTTCTTCTTTCTCTGTTGGGAGCTAGAGCATTTGATGTGGAGACATTTTGAGTTGAGCATTCAGCTTCAGCTTCCTGGTTGGGATCACCTTCTCCATTGAAGATCATGTGAGAGGATGAATCGTTGATGTCTCCACAGATATTGTCGTCATGTTCATGGTTCCCAGAAATGGATTGTTTTTCATTATCCATGTGAACTGGTGGAGGAGCCAGTGGGGGATTCTGTGCAGCAGGGCAGGAACTGGGTGGAGTGACATCTTCATCTGGATCTTCTTGAGGTGACTTAGGGAACGGATCTTCAAAGGGAGTGGTAGTGTTCTGCATAATTCTTCCAAGTGATTTTTCATTAAAAATAACATGAACACTTTCTTCTACCTTTTTAGTCCTTTTGTTGAAGACTTTGTATGCCTTGCTGCCGGAGGCATATCCAATGAAGATTCCTTCATCACTTCTTGGGTCGAATTTGCCAAGATTCTCCTTCCCATTTTTGTGCACAAAACACTTGCATCCGAACACCCTCAGATGTGAGATGTTGGGAACTCTTCCTCTAAGGAGTTCATAGGGTGTCTTCTCTGTGATTGAGCGAATCATGGCTCGATTGATGATGTAGCAAGCTGTGTTGATTGCCTCAGCCCAGAATGATTGAGGGAGTCCACTTGAGATGAGCATAGTTCGAGCCATGTCTTCTAAAATTCTGTTCTTCCTTTCTACTACTCCATTCTGTTGAGGAGTGTATGGTGCAAAGAAGTTGTGATCAATACCATGTTCACTGCAAAAGGTTAGAAATTCTCCATTTTCGAATTCGGTACCATGGTCAGACCAAATAGAATTGAGTGAGCAATCGAGAGATTTTTCTAACAAAGGAACCAGATCTTTAAAGCGGTCAATGACTTCACTCTTAGATTTTATGAAGATAGTCCAAGTGAAGCGAGAGAAATCATCGACAAGAACAAAGATATACCTGTTTCCTCCTAGGCTTTGAACTCTCATGGGTCCACAGAGATCCATGTGGATGAGTTCAAGGGGCCTTGAGGAGCTTACCATGTTTTTGGACTTGAATGAACTCCTTGCTTGTTTCCCTTTAACGCAATCTGAGCATGGTTCCGAAGATATACTACTTATCTTTGGAAGGCCTCGGACTAGTTCCTTTGAGTGAAGCTTGTGGATCAGTTTGGTGCTAGCATGACCAAGGCGTTGATGCCACAGTTCTGTTTGATCATTCACGGTTGAAAGGCAGAGTTTCTCCTTAGGAGCATATGATGGGTCAACAACGTACACATTGTTGAATCTTTTGCCTTTTACGATGATTTGTCCCGAGGGGTCTAGGACAGTGCATTCACTTGACTTGAATCTAACTTCATTGTCTCCTTGATCACACAGTTGTGACACACTAATTAGATCAAAGCCAAGATTATCAACAAGGTGAACTTTATTTACCTTAATGTGGTCATTTAGATTCACAGTTCCTATTCCACAAATTTTCCCTTTGCTTTTGTCTCCAAAGGAGATATTTCCTCCTTGGATGGGTTGAAGAGAGGTCATTTGATTTCTTCTTCCGGTCATATGGCATGAGCAACCACTGTCAATGTACCATAGTCGAGGTTGCCTCTCTTCTTTCTGCACACAAGGGAACTAAGACTTTTGAACCCAGCGAAGCTTGGCTTTACTGGGGGAATTAGCATTGCGAGTCTGTGAATGACCAGGGAACTGGTTCCTTTCGTGGTAATAAGCTCTTTTCTCATTTTCAAAGTTTCTTTTCTTAGGACAATCAGTGTTGTAATGACCATTTTTACCACAGTAATAGCATAAGCGATTATAAACAACATGTCCATACTTTCCTTTTCCTGGCCTAAAAGGTTTTTCAGTTTTTCTTTTGTTAAAATCAACATTGTTTTAACCTTACTATGAGCCATATCAACATACCTTTTGTGAGCAAAGGAATTAGTGAACCATTGGTCTTCAGGAACCATCTTTTCTTTTCCCTTAGATTCCCTCTTAGGACTTTGAGAGCTTTCATTAAGACGTTTGACAACCTCAGCCTTGTTCTCAAGAACCATGATCTTCTCTGATAGGAATTGATTCCTATCACGAGAAGTGGCAAGAGCAGTACTAATGTTCTCATTCATCTCAACAAGTTCTCGCCTAGCTTTTTCATTTTCAGCATCATTGTTCCCTTTGTTATTGACATATCCTATTCCATGACGTTGTCTCAAAAAAATAGTTTGATTTATTGTTTTTTCATTTATGGAGTCAGTGAGAATGTCTAACCTATCAATTATAGATTGAAACATGTCATTTCCAGGTAGGTTATCATGCAAGGGAACTTTGACAGAATCTATGCTAGTTTCATCACAAGATTTGCAGATTTTAAGGTGACTAGCATGCACATTTCTAATATCAATGAGTTTGGAATGGGTTTCAGCTAGATCTTTCTCAGTTTCATCAAGTTTCTTACTCCAAACAGAATTCTCAACAGTCAAGCAAGCAATTTCATCTTCACAATCATCAAGTTTTTGTTGAAGGGACTGGTTTCCTTTCCTTGTTTCTTTATGATCTTAAGAAGTTGTTTCTTATCATAATCAACTAGAGTTTTTAGGAAATCGTCAGAAGTTATCTCAAGGTCTTCTGAGTCGCTTGAATCTCCTTTTGCCATGAGACATCTTCCTCCAGAGAAACCACTCAGATCCAGTTCCTTATCTGAGTCTTCTCCCCATGAGGCTACGAGAGCCTTCTTTCTCTGAGGTCTTTCATCTTCCTTGGAATCTTCCTTGTTAGGACAGTTCTTAGCGTAGTGTCCCTTTTCTTTACACTCATAACAAGAGACTTCCTTGAGATCTCTTCTTGGTCCATTGTGGGAGGAACTACCCTTTTGGAACCTTCCCTTCACAAAGAATTTTGATGTTCTTTGTGAAGAGGGCTGTTAGTTCGTCCTTCTCTTCTTCTAGGTCTGAGTTCTCTTGCTCCATTTCAAGCCTTGAGAAGGCTTTGGAGATCTTGAGAGCAATTCCTTTCTCCAGTTTCTTGTCGGTATTGGCTTTGGTATGCTCTCCTTCTTCAACCTCCAGTTTCCCTATGACTTGAGTCAATGGAAGAGATTGGATGCCTAGAGTGTTCTTCATGATTCCCTTGAGAAGGGTGAATTTGGAGTTGAGTCCATTGATGACCACCAGGGACTTGGAAACTTCATTAAGGTCGACTCCCGCCGCTGTTAGCTTTCCAACCAATCTGTTGAAGTGGGAGTAATACTCTGAGATGGTCTCAGTTTCCATCATTTTAAAGGTGTGGTATTCTCCTTCCAAAGCAAACTTTCTGCTTTGCTTTAGTTCATCACTTCTTTCATGCATATCCTTGAGTGCCTTCCACATCTCCTTTTCCGTCTTGATGCCTATGACCTTGTCCATGTCTTCTCTGTCCAGTCCATTGAGGATGAACTGCCTGGCTTTGGCATTCTTTTCCATGGTGACATAGTGCTCAGGTTTCCAGTCTTCTTCCTTCATTGTGAGATCGACATATCCATCTCCATTTTCGACTATCCTCCATCATAGGTAGTCGTTGGTCTTGATGTGGCTTTTCATGCACTTTTCCCACCATGTTTCTTCTCCCTTCTTTTGGAGATGTGGTTTGTTGGTGGAGATTCTGAGCTCAAACTTGCTTGGTTGAGACATGATCTGCAAACTTAACAAAGATCTAGAGCTTTTCCTACTCTGATACCAATTATAGGATCGAGATTGTTAGACAAATAACTAAGGAACTAAGAATAGCAATTCTCAGTTCCCTTCGCAACGGAATTTAAACAATCAAGCACAAATGAACAAGTTCCTTATAGTGGAAACCTTTGATTGCCAACTAATAATCCAGGATAAAAACCACTACCTTTCTTTTGAAAGGAATTCAAGGTCTACTTCTTGATTTATTATCTCTTTTGGTTACAACTTATCCTAGGAACAAACACACAGTTTCTTTACCTTACACACAGTTAGGCAATCCTAGATAACTTAACACAATCAATAATCAATCCAAGAAACAGACCTTAGCACCTAGGAACTATCTCACTTACAGTCACAGGAACTTAACACTCAGCTCTTCGATTCCTTGACTGGTTCCTCTTGATCTCGGTTTGCTTTGATGATCTTGTTTGAAGGTTCACACTTTGATGTTTTCTATTGAGTGTGATTCGTGTTTTTGTGCTTGTTTATAACCTCTGAGTTAGTCTTCCTTATATAGTGGATTCTTTGCGGTTTGATCTTCTCTTGGTTCCCACAGATCAAGCTTGCCCTAGGATGTGTGGTGATCCGTGATCCATGCTATCTTTGACATGTACCAACAACCTAGGTAGCTCAGAATCCTTCTTTGTTGGTCAACTGCTTCAGCCAAGTTGTTCTCCAACTTCCTTCTTCAGAGGTTCGACAACCTGGGTACTTTGGAACTGTCTTCTGGACAACGACAGGTTCCATGACAAGTCGCTTTCACCTTTCTCTGTCCGAGGTTATGTGTTCTAGGCGTCTTTTTGTTTTGCTCTGGACAATGGCAGACTTTGGAAGCTTCGCACAAGTCGTTTTCAACTTTCTCTTGTCCGAGGTTGGTGTTCCCAGATTTCTTAGAAAGCGCAACATCACATGTTGTATTTCTGGGCACACCTGGGTTCCTTCCTTTGGCTTGCTCCTTGGTTTTCTTGTCCTGTTTTGCTTTCATGCCTTCGATGTTTGTCCTGTGGTTCCTTAAGGCACATCTTTGAGATAAAACATTAGTATCAAAATATTTGTCATCTTCAAAAGTAGAGAAACTGAGGAAAGGAACTCGCAGGAGAACTAAAGTTCCAGAGTTCCATTTCCTAACACGTTCCATAAACCAAATCATTGTGAAGTATAGGCACCCAATCTCACGCCTGGACGACATGCTTGATGAGATCCATGGCGCCACACTTTTCTCCAAGATAGATTTGAAGAGTGGTTATCACCAAATCAGGATGAAAGAAGGTGATGAGTGGAAGACCGCGTTCAAGATGAAGTATGGGCTCTACGAGTGGCTTGTCATGCCATTTGGGCTCACGAACGCGCCAAGTACCTTCATGCGCGTGATGAACCACGTCTTGAGAACCTTCCTTGGCAAGTTTGTCGTCGTTTATTTCGATGACATCCTTGTGTATTCACGGAGCCTGGAGGAGCATGTCGATCACCTTCGCCAAGTGCTCGAGTGCCTTCGACGTGAAAGCCTATTCGCCAATCTGGCAAAGTGATCATTTTGCTCCGCGTCCACAAATTTTCTGGGCTATGTCGTGAGAAGTGATGGTCTGTGAGTCGACGAAGAAAAGATCGCGGCCATCAAAGAGTGGCCAACGCCGACGACGCCGATGTAGGTGCGAAGCTTTCTCAGCCTCGCAGGATTTTATAGGCGCTTTGTTCGAGACTTTTACTCTATTTCCGCGCCTTTGCATGAGTTGACGAAGAAGGTTAGCATTGTCTTGTGGCTTGAGTCCCACGAAGAAGCCTTCTCGGCTTTGAAGCGGGCCTTGTGCCAAGCACCATTGCTCCAACTTCCCGACTTCGTCAAGCACTTCGAGGTGGAGTGTGATGCCTCAGACATTGGCATTGGTGGTGTGCTACACCAAGAGAAGAGGCCCATTGCATATTTCAGTGAGAAGCTCACAAGGGCCACACTCAATTACCCCACCTACGACAAAGAGTTATATGCCATAATACGTGTGCTAAAGACGTGGCAACATTACCTTTGGCCGCGTGAATTTGTCATCCACAGCGACCACGCAGCCTTGAGCTATTTGAAGAGCCAAGCCCACCTCAATCGACGCCATGCTCGTTAGGTGGAATTTCTTGAGACATTTCCTTATGTCATGGTCCACAAGAAGGGAAAGGAGAACATTGTCGCCGACGCGTTGTCTCGAAGGTATGTTCTCTTGACTCATGTGCAAACTAAAGTTTTGGGTTTTTCCTTGATTAAAGAATTGTATGCTAGTGATCCTTTCTTTGCCCCTATAGTCGAGCATTGCCTAAGATTTCGAGAGTTTGAGTCATATTTCCTTTCTGAGGGTTATTTATACAAGGCTAGTCGCCTTTGCATCCCTAGGTCTTTCATTAGGATCCTTTTGATTCAAGAAGCACACGAAAGTGGTGGACACTTTGGGATTAGTAAGACCTTGGCCACCCTAAGAGAACATTTCTTTTGGCCTAAGACGACCCATCAAGTGACTAGGTTTTATAGAAGTTGTGTGACATGCCAAAGAGCCAAAGCTAGGTCCAGCCCACACGGCCTCTACACACCTTTGCCCTTTCCTAGTGCCCCCTGGGAAGATTTGTCTATGGATTTCATAACGGGTTTGCCCCTCTCTAGATGAGGTAAAGACTCTATTTTTGTGGTCGTAGATAGATTTTCAAAGATGGCACATTTTATAGCTTGTAAGACAACCCATAGTGCTAGTGAGATTGCCGATCTATTCTTTGAGCATGTGGTGCGTCTTCATGGAGTCCCACGTACCATGGTGAGTGATAGGGATTCTAAGTTCATTGGTATTTTTTGGAGAACTCTTTGGGGTAAGCTAGGAACCAAACTCCTATTTTCCACTAGCTACCACCCCCAGACCGATGGCCAAACGAAAGTCACAAATCGAACCCTAGGAGCCCTCCTTCGCACGATGCTAAAAGCCAACCGTAGGCGTTGGGAGGACTTACTTTCACTTGTAGAGTTTTGTTACAATAGATGCAGGCACACAACGACCAAGTTGACACATTTCGAAGTGGTGTATGGCATGAACCCATTGACGCCGCTTGATTTGTCGTCGCGACCACTGCGAGACCCAGTGCATGTCTCCACCGCCAATCGCGCCGAGCAAGTACAAGAGCTCCATCGACGAACCAGGGACCAATTGGAGAGAAGGGCCGTGCAGTATGCCTCCCAGAAGAACAATGGCCGACGCCGCGTCGTTTTTGCACCCGGGGACCTCGTCTGGGTGCACTTGCAAAAAGAAAGGTTCCCCTCGCGGCGCAACCACAAATTGGCACCGCGTGGAGATGGTCCATTCCACGTGATAAAGGCCATTGGGGACAATGCCTATCAACTCGAGCTTCCCCCAGATTTTGGAGTCCACACATCCTTCAACGTCGCGGACTTGACACCATATGTGGAGCCTGAGTTTGATGATGGTGAAGTGGGGATGCTTCATAGCCAAGTGGGGGAGGGTGATGTGACCCTGCCTCCCATGACGGCCCAAGACTAGGAAGAAGCCATGAGCCTACGCTCAGAGGGCCCAGTGACAAGGTCTAGGTCCAAAGCCATCGTTGACGCCGTCATGTCACTTGCCGCACGCGTCGTCGCTAGCCAAGGAAGCCCAGACGCCAACCCAAGACTCGTCGTCCTCGCCACCATCGGCATCGAAACATCGCGATCATCGCAGCCGGCATCGCGTGTACCCACTCGTGAGGCCATCGACCCTTCGTCGCCATTCCTCGCGGTGTTTGCATCCATGCCTTTGCCGCGTCATTTTGACACTTAGAGGTTTATTGCCTTTGTTTTGGCATAGTTTTGAGACACTTTCTATATTTGGTATTATTGCTTATTTTAGATAGTTTCCTTTTATAGTCATTTCTATTTTAGGGTTTGTGCCTTTTGCATGCTTGCATGGGCTAGCCCACTAGGCTCGACTCGGCCCATCCGATGTCTCGCCCTAGTATTTAAGTCAAACTATGTTATTGGTTTTAGTACGTTCAATTTTAATTAAGGTTTCAAGTAGAGTGTTTATCCTCCTTCCCTTGATCACACGTCACCCTCTATCTTCGCATCCCCATTCCCTCCGCCGCCGATGATACGGCAATTGCTTGAACCTTCAAGCCAAGTCTTCCTTCGCATCTCCCTTTCTCCGCAGTCGACGCTATGACACCAAAGACTTGTCTTTTCAAGTCATCTATCCCTCATCAAATTGCTTCCGCCATCGCTATCCATTTGCCCCATCAATCGCTTCCATCGCCTTCGCCATCGACGTCGTCTTTGCTGTTATGACACTCAACATGACACTCAGCCTCGCCGACACCGCGACCATCCAGACCACCTCCATCGGGTTCGCTTCTCCACCATCTTGTCAACCTTTCGTGCAAGACAACGCGGGTTTGCACCAAAGGATTCCACGACAGGTTTGACAAGGAAGGAGTGACTTCTCGCCCAAGACTAGATCCAAAGGTGTCGCCTTTGATAATTGGCTTGTCATCGGAGGCAAGAACATATCAGCTTGTCTCATAGAATCTGAAAACGAGCGGAACCAACTGTCTTTGTGAAGATGTGAACTATTTAATTAAGAGAGCGAACATGACGAACAATAAGGTCACCATCAACAACTTGCTCACGAACAAAAAGATAGTCAATATTGATATGCTTGGAGCGCTGATGGAAAACTGGATTGGCTGATAGAAATGTAGCACTAAGATTATCACATAGCAAATTCGGTGGAGCAACAACTTGGACATCCATCTCATGAAGAAGTTGTCAAAGCCAAATAAGTTCAGCAACAACAAAGGAAATTGCCTAATACTCAGCCTCAGTACTAGAGCAAGCAACAACTCGCTGCTTGCGGGAAGACCAACTGATGAGGTTACCACAAAAGTAAACAACAAAACCATGTTAGGAACGACAATCAGCGGGATCAAACACCTAACTTGCATTAGAGAAGGCAACTAGTCAAGAATATGAGGCCTTCTGAAGCACAAGACCACTCGAAATGGTAGCCTTCAAGTAGCGCAAGATATTTTCACTACAATCCAGTGAAAATCTGTAGGACTATGCATGAACTGATAGACTTAGTTTACAACATAAGAGATCTCATGCCTGGTAATAAATCATACTATAAGGCCCCAACAACACTGTGGTAGAGAGCCAGATCATAGAGTGGATCACTAGTCCGAATAAGGCATGGCCCAGACTTAGCAGGAGAAGCAATCGTTCTTTCCCTAGACATATTATTGCGCTCCTGAAAATCATAGATATATTTCTATTGGGACATGAAAATATAGGAGGTTGTGTGTGTCACTTCTATGCCAAGAAAATAATAAAGAGAGCCCAAATCATTAAGAGAGAGTTCGAAGTGCAACAAGCAAACAAAATCATTAATGAAGGAAGCATGAGACCCAGATCTGATCATCAACATATACTAACACATAAATCACATGAGAACCATGCTTCTTGATGAAAAAAGAAGGATCAGACAAGCCTGAAAGCCATAACGAATTAAAGACTCCTTAAGCTTGTGAAACCATGCTATCGGTGCCTACTTTAACCCATATAAGGCCTTACGAAGCCTGCACACAGACTCTAGACGATCCGAAGCCACAAAGCTCGGAGAGTAATACATGAAAATAGTTTCTTCAAGATCTTCATTCAGAAAGGCATTGTTAACATCAACTTGCCTAAGAGACCAACCATTAGTGATAGAAAACTCAAGATAAGACGGATAGTAACGGGCTTCACAATAGGACTAAAAGTATATAAATAATCCACCCTAGCTTCTTGATTGAAACCATTGGCAACCAGACGAGCTTTATAGCGCTCAATAGAGCCATTAGATTTCCGCCTAATCCTATAAACCCACTTACAACCAACAATGTTAGCACTCGAAGGACGAGGAACTAATTCCCAAGTACCATTCTTCATTAAGGAATCATATTCTAATTGTATAGCATGCTGCCAATATGGGTTCTTTAAGGCTTGATGGTAGAATTTGGGTTCAATAGTAGTGGCAAGGGCTGGTGGATAGGGATATTAGGTGGCGGTTAGGGCTTTAGGTTTGAGTGAGTGAGTGGCGGATTGGGTCGTCATGGTGTGGGAGGAGTTATCGGGTGGCCTGAACCATGAGGGAACAACCGGAATAGGACAGTAGGTTGGGCATCAGATTGAGAGGAAACCGAAGATGGTGACATTGTACCGGATCCCGACTCAGTAGGTGACTCAGACACCGACACATACTACATAGGGGACACACTTAGCAGACTATTAGGAGGTGACGCATATTGGGATGACGCACGAACTGACGCAAACCAGGCTGACCCAAGGATGAAGGAGACGCACCAGTGGACGATACGGACTCGGGCAAACTTGGACTAGCCAGTGGGGACGGAACCATGGCTGTTTTTCTGAGAAGATAAAACGGGAGTGTGACCACCAGTGAGGAGGATGACGAAGCCGACAAGAAACCCGAATTGTGGACTGGAAACAGGAATAGTGTTTCATCAAAGAGAATATATCGAGAGACATAGATCCGAGATGTGGGAACATGAAAACAAACATACCCCTTGTGTTTGGAACTATACCCTAGAAAGACACATGGTAAAGACCGAAACTCTAATTTGTATTGATTGTAACTTTGATCGCCCGGTTGTCCGCGAGGAAGTAGTTGGCGGTTCACACGAAACCAACTTCGGCTCGTCTCTCCCAGAGGACTCTCTCCCCGTTCCCCGTCGGCTGTCTCCGGTCACGCCATACGTCGTCCGGTCCCGAGCTCCGACCTAAAAAAGAAGAGGGGCCCAAGGGTGACCCCGGGCTTGCCACTCCGACGTTCAAGTCAGTACTCAATCCACAAATTGGGCAATTAGGGCGGTAGAGTATGGAGTACGGTAGAGCTACAGTGCGGTAGAATATAGAGTACAATGGGGGCTACAGTGCGATGGAGTATAGAGTACGATCGGGCTACAGTGGCAGAAAGAGTAAATGTGTAAGAGTTTCGGTTTTAGATGATAGGATGGGAGAGATAGACCAACCAGAGAGAGGGTCAAGAATCTTCTTTCAGTCACAGTGGCGCCCCCTTATATACCTGAAGCCCAATAGCCCTTTGTGTTGCGCAGCCGGCCCAGGCCGTGAGGAAGGTTCTCGGACTGTGTAGCCGGACGGTGCCGGGAGGAGCCGGCATAGTAGAGCAGGAAGAGGGGCCGCAAACGGTGTGGCTGGGTCGAGCTATGGCGGTGCCGTTTGGGGCCTTGCTTTGAGTTGGGCCGTATTGCTAATTGCGCTTTTTTCCACTACTTGGGCCCACGCACTTGGGCCGGGCTAAATCCGGCTCTCACACAGCCCCTCAAGTCGCGCGGTGAAAGTCCCATCCGGTTGGGGGGCTTCATCTCCAAAGGAGTCGGCTGGCTTTGTATGGTCGCGGACCTTCTTAACTAGCCGCTGAGGGGAAGGCTTTTTTCTCACTATTATTGTTAGGCAGGTGGTAGGTACCATATGTCCCATCCGGAGGAGCGACTATAAAGTGGGCAATGTCACTTAACTTCTTGCTCAGATCTCTCCTTCTCCTTTGCTTAGACTGCTTAACACATTTGCTTGATACTTCCTTTGGGTAATTGCTCCTATACTTGCTATGACTCTTGCTTCCTTGAAGTTTCTTGCTTCCCCGGGTCTCTCGAACCAAACACAAACCCACTTGCTTCTTCTCCTTTCTCTTATAGATGGCCATGCCACAAGGGGGTCGGGGGGACGAGATCCCCTTCGAGCCGGGAGGTCACCGTTACTTTGCGTCCGCAAATTGCGATGCCAGGTTATGCCGGCAGCAGCGTGTGGAGTTTGTATGAATGTGGCTCTGAGTTCTTGCGGGTCGTTGCCTCTAATTCTCCTCCTTAATCCCTCCTCTAGGAGGGACGAGAGCACTTCAAGTAGAGGTGCTTCAAGGAGGGTAGGTTATGGCCGACGTCCATCAGGACGCTCATGGCTTTGGAGCGCCACGGCCACCTGGACGAGAAGGAGAAATCACCTTCTTGCCCAGGGGGTGTGGGGCGAAGTGGAGCAGGGGTCGTGAGGGCAACGTTTTGCTTCCCTGCGAATGGAAGGGCCCTTCTTCGCCTTGCCGACTTCCATGCCGTGGTGCGCAGGGTGGTGGTGGTGGTGCTTGAGGCTGAGTGCAGGGGGCGCTTGCTAATGGTGTCGTGTTGCTGGCGAGGAGAAGATGTTTTCTTGCGGACCTCCTAGTCGGAGGGAGTCAAGGTGGCCTGCTTCTCCTTCTGCAAGGAATCCCTTCGCATTTGTCCCACCGCGGGTTTTTCCATCCCCTTGGGCTTGGGGTGGAGCCTGAGGGAACGTGGTTCATATTCACGTTCACCTCGAATCCCTATGCGTGTAGCTCTTGTGGGGGATTCGGAGCTTTTGGCTGGTGACGGTGCTCGCCTTCTTTCTCGTCCTCGGTCTCCTTATTTGCTAGGTTTTTTCTTGTATATATGCGGTTGGAATGGGCTTTCTACTTGTAATCTCGATTGACATTGTTGGGCCCAACATTCTCCAGAAGGATCGAAACCAACGGATTGGGCCGGAATCCGAGCAAGGTCGAAGGCCAAGAGAGACTAGAAGGAAACGTCGGACACTCCACAGACGCGAAGGATCCGACCAGTCCCGAAGATGTCGCCCAGGGCATTAAATTCTCGATCGATGGCAACGGATATGGCATTAAACACGAATATTATGCTAGCAATCAAGGGCAAATCCCAAAGATCTCGCCCGGAATTAATAGGAGATATTGAAAAAAGATGAATAATGGACACAAGATGACAATTACCATATATAGATCACGACGGGGCAAGGAAGAGGACACACGTCTGCACCCAGTATCCATTGGATTACTTTGGAAAGAACTCACGAGTACACCCGCTCAAGCGCAGTCTCCTCGGAATCTTGCTCGATCGTTACCGGTTGTATCACAGAAACACCTGTCGGACAGGATCCGATCCTTTGTTCTCTAAGGATAAGTTGTACTTCGACCTAATTCAATCATCAATAGATCTATCAATTTCCTCGCTATTTCGTATCTTTTCTTTGCTTGTTGATTGTCTGTTTTGGTTTGGATTGATTTTCTATTATCCGGTCGACTCGTTACCCCGTCTAAGGCGATTTAGGTCATCCGATCTTTTCACCCCAAAACAATTTGGCGCCCACCGTGGGGCAACTTGCCGATCACCATCTCGAAACCTTCCAACCATGACTATCAACCCACCTACCAGTACCGAGGAGCCACGCCTCGAAGACAACACCCAAGCTCAAGGAAACACAACCGAAAATCCTACCCTAACCCAATTCCAAGAGCTTGCCCAAAAAATGACTGCCCTACAAGAGGAACTTGCCCAGCAACGCCAAAAGACCGAATCCTTGGCTGCTTTATCCATCCAATCCGAGGCCGAAATTGTACAACTAACCCGTGAAAATGAGTCTCTTAAGTTGTAGGTACAATCAATGGTTTCCGGATCCAGGCGGATGCCCACCCACAGCAACATCCAGACGTGTCTTGACATGTATAGCGTCGAACTGACCCCTCCAAGCGTACGACGTCCCAGACATGCTGAGGGTACATCTCGAACTCCTCTGGTCAATCCATTTTTAACTAACAATGTTACTTCCTCCACACCGATCGGGTCAGCAGAGACTCGAATCGACGATCCACAGGCTACCAATCCCCCCGACATCATGACCCTCGTCCAGCAAACGCTCAGTCAGCACATGAAGGCACTTGATGATCGCATCGCTAGAATTCCTAGAGTTCCACAGCCGATCGAGAAAGAAGCGTCAGGCGGATTCAAGGAATCTCCATTTATCGGAGACATCGCCAGAGTCAAAATCCCAAAGAAGTTCCACCTTCCCAGCATGGCAACATTCGACGGCACCAACGATCCAGATGATCACATTTCTCTCTATAAACAAAAATTAATGACTGCATCTATTCCAAGGGAGAGCCGCGAGGCTGTCATGTTCAAAAGCTTTGGCACGACCCTCACGGGTCCCGCACTGACTTGGTTTATGCGTTTACCTCAGGGAATGATCGCCTCGTTCGTGGATCTCGTCAATTCCTTCAAAATCCAATTCGTCAGTAGTCGAAGGCTCGAAAGGCAGTCGAGTGACCTCCATCGAGTCACCCAAAGGTATAATAAACCTCTCCGAAACTATCTAAACAGGTACAATAAGGAGAAAGTCGCGATCCCCCATTGCGACGTCACCACCACCATCGAAGCCTTCCGACAAGGTCTGATCAAGGACAACAATCTTTACAACGAGATCACCAAGTACCCGTGTAGAAGTTTCGAGGATGTCCAAGCCAAAGCCATGGCCGAGGTACGTTTGGAAGAAGATCGTGAATCACGAAAAGCATCCCACGGACCTGATCAACCCGATCGCAAATCCTCCTCCGACAACCGTCGAGACAGACGTCATCACCCCTACCCTCGTAATCGAAATGAACAAAATCAGGTAAATTCTTTCCAAGACAGGTCCTAAGACTGGAGAGATGGTCCAACATTGCCCCCCATGGTCCAATCTTACAACTTTAGTGTTTCCGTGTCGGAGCTCGTCAAGAGTTTCGACAAATATGGAAAAGAGGTAAGATGGCCCCGAAAGAGTGACCGACCAGATGTCAAAAAGGACATGAGCAGATGGTGCGAATTCCACGGTGACCACGGTCACTCGACGGATGAGTGCATCGCCTTGCGTAAAGAGGTCGCTAGGTTACTCGCGCAGGGGCTCTTGCGCGACGTAATCTCAGATCGAGCCAAGACAACCACGGAGCGATGAGATCAGGTAAAACAAGATAAACCCTCATCTCTTGTCCATACAAAAATTGTCAATACCATTTCAGGGGGATCGGACGTATGTGGTAAAACATACTCCGCAACCAAACGACATGCAAAAGAAAGCAAAGGCAATAAACCCAAAATGCCGGAGTTGAGACAAACCAAGGTCTCCGACCTCCCGACAATCACGTTCGACGAGTCCGATGCCGACGGGTCGGAAAACCATCACGACGGTCTGGTAATCTCTTTATCTATCGGGAACTGTTTGATACATAGAGTACTAATCGATACAGGAAGTTCGACCAATCTCTTGACCTTTGACGCCCTCAAAGGGATAGGTCTGGGTGAAGATGACCTGATCAAGAAATCAACTCCACTAGTCGGATTCAGTGGCGAAGTTAAACACACTATCGGCGAAATCGTTCTCGCAACGTATGCCGGAGGAGTCAATCAACAGGTGAAATTTCTAGCCCTAGACTGCCCATCTCCCTATAATTGCATTATTGGCAGGCCATGGATACATGCTATGAAGGCGGTACCTTTGACGTACCATCAAATTATCAAGTTCCCTACCAAGTGGGGAGTCTAAGAAATCAAGGGAGACCAGAGGGCGGCCAGGGAATGTTACGTCGCCCCCATGAGAAGCACTGTCAAGCATAAGGTCGCATAGCAATCACAGATCGGTGAAGGACCTAATCGATACGTCGAACCCTAAATGGAAAAACTTGACGAGATCGTACTAGATCCTTCAAATCCAAACCAAACGGTAAGGGTCGGGTCGGACCTGGACGACTCGACCAGACAACAAATTCTTGATTTTCTCAGATCCAATACTGATTGTTTTGCGTGGTCACATGAAGACATGGTCGGTATATCTCCAAACATTAATACCCATAAATTGAATGTAGATCCATCTCACCCCCCTATAAAGCAAAAGCGCAGGAAATTCGCCCCAGAGCGAAACAAGATTATCGACGACGAAGTCAAGAGCTTGTTGGAAACAGGAAAAATAAGGGAAGTCAACTATCCCGAGTGGCTAGCCAACGTGGTCGTAGTCCAAAAGAAAAATGGCAAGTGGAGAGTCTGCATCGACTTCACCGACCTCAACAAAGCCTGCCCTAAAGATTCATTCCCACTCCCTCACATCGACGCCATGGTCGACGCGACGGTAGGACACGAAATGTTAACCTTCATGGACGCGTTCAGTGCCTACAATCAAATTCTCATGGAACCAGAAGACCAAGAGAAAATGGCATTTATCACAAGCCAAGGTATCTATTGTTACAAAGTAATGCCCTTCGGACTAAAAAATGCAGGGGCTACTTACCAACGACTGGTCAACAAAATGTTCAAAGATCAGATTGGAGATATCATGGAGGTATACATCGACGACATGTTAGTCAAATCGAAGCAAAAGAAAGACCACCTTGAACACCTGAGGGAAGCATTCGAGGTACTTAAACGCTATAACATGAAATTAAATCCCACTAAATGTTCTTTCGGAGTCTCTTCAGGAAAATTTTTGGGACACATGGTGACACAAAGAGGAGTAGAAGCCAGCCCAGAACAGGTCAAGGCCCTCATCAATCTCCGATCCCCTCGATGCGTCAAGAACGTGCAAAAGTTGACAGGTCGGATGTAATATCCCTCAATTTTGTAAGGGACAATTTGGTAAATACCCAAACCCTTGTAATGTCGTCGAATTTATTTTTTTGAGAGGTCCAGACATTCTGAGAAATGTATAACCTCTGTAATAAATTTCTGAGTGAAATAAAATTCATTCGACGTATTTTCGGGACTTTAAATAGTCACTCAGGAGCAAATATGTTAAAAGGGTACGAATATATTTAACTCGGGGTTAAAATATTTACCCATAAGTGAATCGGACGAAATAAGGCAAAAAGGCCCGTTGTTGGTCTTGACCGCACCCCGCGGCAGGGGGACCGCACCCCGCGGTGGGCAGCTGTCTCCTCGACATCTTTGCAGTGCAATTTGGGCGTGGCAGAAAGTAGCTTTGTTGAGTCACCTAGCCTACTCCTATAGGTTGGGACACCTCGTGGTTGATGTGTCCAGCTTGTGAGCAACTTGATGGGGCTATAAAAGGAGGGAAGAGGCTGAAGGAGAGGCCACAACATCAACTGCAACATCTTCTTCCTCCCAAGAAAACTCCATTGTTGTTCTAAATTCAAGCTTTGTTATGAGAGAGTTCGAATCCCTTTTTGATTGTTAGAAAGGTATTCCAAGGCTTAAGAAGGTGGGAGATCAAACCAAGAACAAATCAAAGTCGAACGAATTGATTTGGGTAAGTTTCTCCACGAAATGTGTCGAAGAACTCTCGCCCTGTTATCCTGCCGCACCCGCGGCAGTGCACCACCGCACCCCCACCGCACCCCGCGGTGAGAGCCAACCGCACCCGCGGCAGGCCGGGTTTGTGTGTGTGTTCTTGGGTGTTTGGCTTCGGGCGAGGCTTGGTTCCTTCGATTCCTTTTGTATTCTTTTAGATTCATATATGTAGATAGTGAATCTAACTTAGGGTCATGTTATGGGTCGTTCCAGAGGGATTTATTATCCAGGATCTGTCCCAGTTTGAGACTCAGACACCTTCGTTCCTAAGCTTGTGAAGCTCTCGTCAAATCTAAGGCAAGTGGCGGTTCGCTCTTGCTCATCATTCCATATTTCCATTAATTATCAATGGTTTAATTGTTAATTAATTTGGATTGATTATTGTTCTTGTCTGGGAACAGCTTTGTGAAACTGTTTTGGAAATTAAAAATGGATATTAAAATAGGTTGTATATCTGCTAGAACAATACTATTATATATATATATTTAGATTGAAATATATCTATGATGATGTCCTTAATGACTTTAATATGATTATATGACTGTTCTGAACTGTTTAGTTAGAACGAGTATTCGTAGGAACGCTACTCGGTATCTCCTTGTGAGTACTAGTCGTTTCTTTATAATCAAGTGGATGGGATGTCTAGGCCCCAACACTTCTCTTTGGTCATGACCAGTCCCTGTCCGTGTATAGGGAAGGTGCACAACAGCTGGTGCCACTCTCTGGGATTTAGTCCCAACTCTCTATCTCAATATCCTGCGAGGATGAGATTCTAAAATCTTGAAACGTGAATGATCGCTTTGGAATTAAATAAGATAAGTGCCCGAGCGCACATGATTAATATACCTTTGGCGAGTAGTGCAGCTAGGAAAACTCGTCTTGACTTTGATCAGAGTACGTTCTCTTTCCAATTTGGATTTGCATTATGCGGTGAGGTTGGTCGTGAACCGAAACATCTTAGTCAGTTTTTAAACGCTTATATGTAAAACTATAATGTTCCAGACATTTGTCATGCTTCCGATAAAGACTCACTCTTTTGGAGTCTTCTCTTGGATATTTCCCATAAGACTCATTTCCGTTGGAGTCTTCTTTTGATCATGTCTTTTGATATATTCCAGTAGAAGTATGAAGATTGACTATCATTATCGGTTATTATTCGAGGAGCGATGAGTCTAACCTAATACGACTACTCGAACCATCTGCTTTGTACCCTTGCATAGTCTTTCATTAGACTAACCAACCGTAATTGTTCTCTGCATGGTTGGCTGGTGTCATCCGTTCGATTCGGCACATCAGATAAGCTGCCATCCCACGAAGGCTAGAAACGACTATGACGGAAGGTGTTTTTGACAAGTTTATTCAGGTTGAGATCCTTGGCGTTGATTGCTGTGATCAAAACTTATACTTATCTTTAAAAGACTTCCGCTACATTTTGGTTACTCTGATAACTCTATTTTGTCCTATGGGTATTGGCATATAATCCCCAGACATATGTTTTAACCGATGGTTTGTTAATTATATATATGTTGTTTATGATTTGTATAATCCGGTAAAGCCTTGGGTGGCTTCGGAGGTGAAATCTGAGGTCACTGGCAGTAATACCTTTCCAAATGGGTTAAGTTTTGGGGGTGTTACAGATCTGGTATCAGAGCCAAAGCTTTAAAACGGGTTGGGTATTTTATAAACCATTTACTCATTTACATTGAAAAACGTTTTCATAAGGCTTTGAGTTTTAAACGATGTATTTCAAACGCCGTTCATTGTCGTTCCTTCTTCTTTAGTCTAATATGGAAAACAAACTACTATATTTAGAAAGACTAATTTCCTTCTCATCACCTGTAGGATGGGTGCCTGTTTATCCCTTCAAAGAGACATGGAGGAGGTTGAGATGACTCCACCCTCTCCTGATAGGTTCGATTTTCTTGTTCCCCAAAGATGCTTTGAAGTCGGAAGCTCTAGCAAATCACCAGAGGATGAGGATGTGAAGCATGTGCTTCCTGAATCAGTGGTGCTGAGATCCGACAATGCTGTGATTCCAGTAGTAGAACCCGTTGTACAACCGAGGGCCGAGGCTGAGCCGTCGAGATATGCTCAAGGTTACTACAACAATGACTACACGACGGGAACAATTCCGGAAGGGAATGAAGAAGATGAGGAGGTTATGGAAGTGGACATCGAAGGAGATACGTTAGTGTATACCAGAGAATACCTCGACGATGATGCGGAGATAGAGTCAGTTCCCGGGATGGATTCCAAGGAAGACCCTGAAGAGGATCCCGAGGAGGATCCCCGGGAAGAGGAAAATCCCGAAGAAAACCACGAAGATCAAGATCAGGAACTCGATGAGCTGAGGCACTTGTTAGTGCACCAGGAAGACCCAGGAATGAAATTCATATACCCAAGTCCGCCCACCAAACAAGTGTACTCGCCATTTACTGACGCTGATTGGGAAAGTCTCTATATCGAGTATGGCATCAGAGAGAGAGAGATGATCCATGGAACACATCCGAAGACTCGCAAGCCCTTCGAGCTCGAATGAAGCGAAGGTTGAGTCCCGAGTTACGCGAAATTCTCCGTCAGAGTCAACAGAAAACTCTTGAAGGACAACGCGAGTTAGAAGAGTTGAATGAACGTGCTCGGACGTGGGCAAGGACCAGAGAGGCAAATCAGAATGAACAGGATTCTCGCATGCCTAATATAAGGCCACGGACACTGAGATCTAAGGATGGATCGTGTGCCCCAGGGCCAAGTAGGGTAAGATACCAGTCATCTGATTCCGATGAGGAACCTCGTCCGAAGAAGCCCTGTATGAGTAGCTTATCATATAGGAAACGTTTCAGAGGACTGTGAAGAAGGATCAATGTAGCAAGTAGTAGTACTTTTGTATAATACTCGGATGTTATGCGATGTAGTACTAAATTCTCTGAGCAATTTTGTCAGGAAGCTCTAGAGAATTTATTTTGTAAAACCTTACGGCTATGTTGGAAGTTCATCAATATATATTACCAAGTTAATCTATTCTGAGTTGATTCTATTACATTCAATATATTGGAAAAATAGTAATGTAAGGAATCCTTGGAATTTGATCGGTAAACAGATGGTGAACACAAGAAACAACACCCGTGACGGAACTGGGCCAAGTAACAGGAGGAATGCTGTAAACCTTGTGGATGTGCACAAGTCTGCATCCAATGTTAACCCGGGAGGCAATTGCCAAGCTCCGGCCAACACTCCAATGGTATTTGATGAAGCAGCAGTTGCAGCAATTCGGGGAATTATTATACAAGACATAACAGACACACTGCGACCAAATGCGCCTCTGGCACAAGGAGTGCCAATTCCTCCACCAGTTCCCAGGTTTGGGGAAGTAGAGACTCATGAACCCGTGATTCAAGAGAATGCAGTCGGGAATAGAAGTAATTATGGTCAAGCTTTAAAGACCATAAACTCTATGAGACCCGATAGTTACAATGGGAAAGGTGAGCCAGTCCGTGTGACTCACTGGTTTTCCCACATGGAAAGACTATTTCACAATATGGAATGCACTGGGGCTGAAAGAGTGCATATAGAGTCTCTCCAACTAAAGGAAGATGCTAGCGAGTGGTGGGAAAACACCGGCCTTGCAGATAGCCCTGATTTGAACTGGGCGATGTTCAAGACTAAGATGACAAATCGTTTCTTCTCTCGGGCTATGAGGGATAGGAAACGTAAGGAATTTCTGTATCCAAAGATTGATGGGTTGAAGGTGACTAAACTGGCAACCAAGTTCAATCATCTATTGCAGTATGCTGGATCAGAAGTATCCAGTGAGAAACAAAAGATCAGGTATTTCCACGAATGGATGAGTCCTGATATCAAGCCACTAATGGTGCACCACACATGCTCTACTTTAGAGCAGTACGTGGATGCAGCCTATAAACTAGAAGTGACTCTGGAAGAGTCAACTAAGAGACGTAACTGCCAGAGATCTATGCAGAATCAATCTCAGGCGAGTGGTTTCAAGCGTCCTGCACCGCCATCGAACTTTGCAAAGTCTGGTCGGGCAAAGACTGAGATGACTCAGAGTGGGTCTACACAGCAGTCCGGTTAGAGTAAGAAACCAATACAGTGTTTTAACTGTGGTGTGCACGGACACAAGAGCAATGTGTGCCCAAAGGAGAAGAAGACTTGTTTTGCTTGTGGAAGGGAAGGACATTTGCAAACGTTCTGTCCGCAAAGGAAGCAGAAAGGTGCTGAGTCGCAGCAAGGGTCAGTTAATCAGAGCAACCGGCCTAGATTCAAACCAGTGGAGAGTCCTAGTCCATCGACTCAGACAACTGCTTAGAACAAGGGGAAAGCCCCAGCTGTGTCCGGAGGACAAGGTCAGCGCTTGTACGAGATGCATAAGGAGGATGGACCCAATACTCCGATTGCTCAAGGTACTTTGTACCTCCACTCTACTCCAGTATGCATCTTGTTTGATTCGGGTGCTACTCATTCCTTTATTTCTGAGAGTTGTGTCAGTAAGTTAGGATTAGTATGCAACGAAGCTTGTGAGCCTTTCGTTGTGAATCTTCCCAATGGTAACCAATTAGTGGGAACCAAACGTCTGTCAGAATTTCCAGTTACCATCCAAGGTAAGGAATTCGAAGCGGATTTGATCTGCATTTCCATGACTCCATACGACATCATTCTCGGTATGGATTGGTTGACACGTCATGGGGCTGTGATCGACTTTAGTTCGAGGATTGTGACGGTGTCATCTAAGGGCCAAATAATATGCAAATTTAAGGGTCGAAATGACGCTGATAACGACAGGCTTATCAATGCGATGGCTGCGTTTAAGCTACTTCGACAAGGTTGTGTCGGATACCTTTGCTATCGGGATGTGCCCAAGATAGATGAACCACCAGTTCTTGATATTCCAGTCGTTAGTGAATTCCCGGATGTCTTTCCAGAGGAAATTCCTGGATTACCCCCACATCGCGTCATAGAGTTTACGATAGACCTCGAACCTGGTACTGCACCGATTTCGAAAGCACCGTATCGGATGGCTCCTGCGGAGATGCAAGAACTGAAGAAGCAACTGGAGGATCTTCTTGACAAAGGATATATAAGGCCGAGTGCATCGCCTTAGGGTGCTCCGGTTTTGTTTGTTAAGAAGAAGGATGGATCGTTTCGACTTTGTATCGACTATCGTGATTTGAACAAGGTTACAATCAAGAACAAGTATCATTTGCCTAGGATTGATGATCTGTTAGATCAACTACTGGGAGCAAAAGTCTTTTCCAAGATCGATCTGAGATCCGGTTACCACCAGCTCAGAATTCGTGAGGAAGATATTCCGAGAACTGCATTCCGGACAAGATATGGTCACTACGAGTTTGTAGTTATGCCATTCGGACATACCAATGCTCCAGCAGTCTTTATGGACTTGATGAATCAATGTTTTCACCAGTACTTGGATAAGTTTGTGGTGGTCTTCATCGACGATATTTTAATCTACTCTCTGAGTGAGGAAGCTCATGAGGAACATCTACGGATTGTCTTGTCAGTCCTTAGACAAAATAAGCTATATGCTAAGTTGTCCAAGTGTGATTTTTGGATCAAGGAAGTGTCTTTCTTAGGCCACATGATCAATAAAAATGGGGTGATGGTCGATCCCCAGAAGATTGAAGCTGTAGCTAACTGGAAGCGGCCTCAAAATGTGAAAGAGGTGCGCAGTTTCCTTGGACTTGTTGGATATTACAGACGGTTCGTAGAGGGATTTTCTAAGATCGCTCTACCCATGACCGGTTTACTCCACAAGGTCCACAAGAAGTTTGTCTAGGATGATAAGTGCGAGGCCAGTTTTCAAAAGTTGAAACAGTGTCTGACCTCAGCACCAGTACTTGCGTTGCCAGAAGGAAACGATGGATATGTGGTATATAGTGATGCTTCAAAGAGTGGCTTGGGTTTTGTGCTGATGCAGAAAGGCAGAGTTATTGCATATGCATCTCGACAACTGAAAACTTATGAAGCAAACTATCCAACCCATGATCTGGAGTTGGCAGCAGTGGTATTTGCATTGAAGATTTGGAGACACTATTTGTATGGTGTAAGATGTCAAGTCTTCACTGACTATAAGAGTCTCAAGTATGTATTCACTCAGAAGGATTTGAATATGAGGCAACGACGCTGGTTAGAGCTACTCAAAGATTATGATATTAAATTGTTGTATCATCCGGGCAAGGCTAATGTTGTAGCCGATGCATTGAGTCGAAATACACCGCATGAGACGGTAGTAGCATTCCTCACAGCACAGGCCAAGCTAAACCAATTAATATGCGAGGCTGAAGTCTTGTATGATCAGTATAGAGGATACCTGAGTATGCTGGAAATTCAGGCTACGCTACTTGATCAAATTCGAGAAAAGAAAATAGATGATATCGTCTTGATAAAGCTAAGCAATGAAATGTTGAACGGGAAAGCTCCCGGTTTTGTGATTCAGGAGGATGGATCACTCTGGTTTCAGGATCGAATTTGTGTACCTGACGTTGATGGTCTTCTCCAGTTGGTGATGAGGGAAGCCCATTCGTCAGCATATTCTGTACATCCAGGCTCTAGTAAAATGTACAAGGACCTCAGAAAGAAATTTTGGTGGCCAAACATGAAATGGGATGTAGCAGAATTTGTAGCACGATGCTTGACTTGTCAGAGAGTCAAGATAGAACACCATAGACCAGGCGGTGAATTACTACCTCTCCCAGTGCCAGAATGGAAATGGGAGGATATTGCTATGGACTTCGTCACCGGATTACCCAAGACTAGAACTCAGAAGGATGCTATATGGGTGATTGTTGACAGACTCACGAATAGTGCTCACTTCGTGGCTATCAAGTCAACATGGGGAGTCCAAAGGTTAGCCGAAGTATACAAGCAAGAGATTATCCGGTTACATGGTATTCCCAAGACCATTGTATCGGATCGTGATGGCCGTTTTACATCAAGATTTTGGAAGGAACTCCACAAAGCCATGGGAACCGAGTTAAGGTTTAGCACTGCCTTTCATCCTCACACGGATGGACAATCTGAACGAACTATCCAGACCCTGGAGGATATGTTGAGAGCATGTGTACTCGATCGTCCGACTAGCTGGGAGGACAGTCTGAGTCTAATCGAGTTCACATACAACAATAGCTGGCATGCTACTATCAAGATGACTCCATTTGAAGCTTTATATGGTCGGAAGTGCAGATCGCCAATTTGTTGGGATGAAAATGCCGACAAGATTCTGCTTGGACCAGAATTGGTCGAGAGAACTGCTTCAGATATTGCTTTAAACAGACATAGAATGTTGACAGCACAGAGTCGACAAAAGTCTTACGCAGATCCAAGGCGTAGGAATGTCGAGTTTGAGGTTGGTGACAAAGTATTTGTCAAAGTATCGCCATCCAAAGGTGTATTCAGATTTGGTAAGCGTGGGAAGCTTAACCCTCGCTATGTGGGACCATTTGAGATCCTTGATAGGGTAGGATCTCTAGCATACCGTTTGGCATTGTCGCCATCGGCACATCCCGTGCATAATGTGTTCCACGTATCTCTATTGAGAAAGTACATGCCAGATGAATCTCATGTGCTGAGCCATGAAGACATCGAGATTCAGGCAAATGGTACTTATGAAGAGACACCTGTGCGCATTCTGGAACGTCGTGAGAAGCAATTGTGCAACAAAGTGGTACCGTTGGTACGAATGCTATGGTCTGAAGCAGGAACCGAAGAGACTACTTGGGAGACTTGGGAAACTGAGGAAGATATGCGTAGACGCTTTCCCGAGATGTTTATGACCTAAGTTTCTGGGTCGAAACTTCTTTTAAGGGGGAAGTAATGTAATATCCCTCAATTTTGTAAGGGACAATTTGGTAAATTCCCAAACCCTTGTAATGTCATCGAATTTATTTTTTTGAGAGGTCCAGACATTCTGAGAAATGTATAACCTCTGTAATAAATTTCTGAGTGAAATAAAATTCATTCGACGTATTTTTGGGACTTTAAATAGTCACTCAAAAGCAAATATGTTAAAAGGGTACGAATATATTTAACCCGGGGTTAAATTATTTACCCATAAGTGAGTCGGATGAAATAAGGCAAAAAGGCCCATTTTTTGTCTTGACCGCACCCCGCGGCAGGGGGACCGCACCCCGCGGTGGGCAGTTGTCTCCTCGACAGCTTTGCAGTGCAATTTGGGCGTGGCAGAAAGTAGCTTTGTTGAGTCACCTAGCCTACTCCTATAGGTTGGGACACCTCGTGGTTGATGTGTCCATCTTGTGAGCAACTTGATGGGGCTATAAAAGGAGGGAGGAGGCTAAAGGAGAGGTCACAACATCAGATGCAACATCTTCTTCCTCCCAAGAAAACTCCATTGTTGTTCTAAATAAATTCAAGCTTTTTTATGATATAGTTCGAATCCCTTTTTGAGTGTTAGAAAGGTATTCCAAGGCTTAAAAAGGTGGGAGATCAAACCAAGAACAAATCAAAGTCCAACGAATTGATTTGGGTAAGTTTCTCCACGAAATCTGTCGAAGAACTCTCGCCCTGTTATCCTGCCGCACCCGCGGCAGTGCACCACCGCACCCCCACCGCACCCCGCGGTGAGAGCCGACCGCACCCGCGCCAGGCCGGGTTTGTGTGTGTGTTCTTGGGTGTTTGGCTTCGGGCGAGGCTTGGTTCCTTCGATTCCTTTTGTATTCTTTTAGATTCATACATGTAGATAGTGAATCTAACTTAGGGTCTTTTTATGGGTCGTTCCAGAAGGATTTATTATCCAGGATCTGTCCCAGTTTCAGACTTAGACACCTTCGTTCCTAAGCTTGTGAAGCTCTCGTCAAATCTAAGGCAAGTGGCGGTTCGCTCTTGCTCATCATTCCATATTTCCATTAATTATCAATTGTGTAATTGTTAATTAATTTGGATTGATTATTCTTCTTGTCTGGGAACAGCTTTGTGAAACTGTTTTGGAAATTAAAAATGGATATTAAAATAGGTTGTATATCTGCTATAACAATGTTATTATATATATATATTTAGATTGAAATATATCTATGATGATGGCCTTAATGACTTTAATATGATTATATGACTGTTCTGAACTGTTTAGTTAGAACGAGTATTCGTAGGAACGCTATTCGGTATCTCCTTGTGAGTACTAGTCGTTTCTTTATAATCAAGTGGATGGGATGTCCAGGCCCCAAAACTTCTCTTTGGTCATGACCAGTCCTTGTCCGTGTATAGGGAAGGTGCACATCAGTTGGTGCCACTCTCTGGGATTTAGTCCCAACTTTCTATCTCAATATCCTGCGAGGATGAGATTCTAAAAGCTTGAAACGTGAATGATCGTTTTGGAATTAAATAAGATAAGTGCCCGAGCGCACATGATTAATATACCTTTGGCAAGTAGTGCAGCTAGAAAAACTCGTCTTGACTTTGATCAGAGTACGTTCTCTTTCCAATATGGATTCGCATTATGCGGTGAGGTTGGTCGTGAATCGAAACATCTTAGTCAGTTTTTAAACGCTTATATGTAAAACTATAATGTTCCAGACATTTGTCATGCTTCCGATAAAGACTCACTCTTTTGGAGTCTTCTCTTGGATATTTCCCATAAGACTCATTTCCGTTGGAGTCTTCTCTTGATCATGTATTTTGATATATTCCAGTAGAAGTATGAAGGTTGACTATCGTCGTCGGTTATTATTCGAGGAGCGATGAGTCTAACCTAATACGACTACTCAAACCATCTGTTTTGTACCCTTGCATAGTCTTTCATTAGACTAACCAACCGTAATTGTTCTCTGCATGGTTGGCTGGTGTCATCCGTTCGATTCGGCACATCAGATAAGTTGTCATCCCACGAAGGCTAGAAACGACTATGACGGAAGGTGTTTTTGACAAGTTTATTCAGGTTGAGATCCTTGGCGTTGATTGCTGTGATCAAAACTTGTACTTATCTTTATGATTTGTATAATCCGGTAAAGCCTTGGGTGGCTTCGGAGGTGAAATCTGAGGTCACTGGCGGTAATACCTTTCCAAATGGGTTAAGTTTTGGGGGTGTTACAGATCTGGTATCAGAGCCAAAGCTTTAAAACGGGTTGGGTATTTTATAAACCATTTACTCGTTTTACATTGAAAAATGTTTTCATAAGGCTTTGAGTTTTAAACGATGTATTTCAAACGCCGTTCATAGTCGTTCCTTCTTCTTTAGTCTAATATGGAAAACAAACTTCTATATTTAGAAAGACTAATTTCCTTCTCGTCGCCTGTAGGATGGGTGCTTGTTTATCCCTTCAAAGAGACATGGAAGAGGTTGAGATGACTCCACCCTCTCCTGATAGGTTCGATTTTCATGTTCCCCAAAGATGCTTTGAAGTCGGAAGCTCTAGCAAATCACCAGAGGATGAGGATGTGAAGCACGTGCTTCCTGAATCAGTGGTGTTGAGATCCGACAATGCTGTGATTCCAGTAGTAGAACCTGTTGTACAACCGAGGGCCGAGGCTGAGCCGTCGAGATATGATCAAGGTTACTACAACAATGACTACACAACGGGAACAATTCCGGAAGGGAATGAAGAAGAGGAAGAAGAAGATGAGGAGGTTATGGAAGTGGACATCGAAGGAGATACGTCAGTGTATACCGGAGAATACCTCGACGATGACGCGGAGATAGAGTCAGTTCCCGGGATGGATTCCAAGGAAGACCCCAAAGAGGATCCCGAGGAGGATCCCCAAGAAGAGGAAAATCCCGAAGAAAACCACGAAGAGCAAGATCGGGAACTCGATGAGCTGAGGGACTTTTTGGTGGACCAAGAAGACCCAGGAATGCAATTCATATACCCAAGTCCGCCAACCGAACAAGTGTACTCGCCATTTACTGACGCTGACTGGGAAAGTCTCTATATCGAGTATGGCATCAGAGAGAGAGATGATCCACGGAACACATCCGAAGACTCGCAAGCCCTTCGAGCTCGAAGGAAGCGAATGTTGAGTCTCGAGTTACATGAAATTCTCCGTCAGAGTCAACAGAAAACTCTTGAAGGACAACGCGAGTTAGAAGAGTTGAATGAACGTGCTCAGAGGTGGGCAAGGACCAGAGAGGCAAATCAGAATGACCAGGATTCTCGCATATATGCCTAATATAAGGCCACGGACACTGAGATCTAAGGATGGATCGTGTGCCCCAGGGCCAAGTAGGGTAAGATACCAGTCATCTGATTCCGATGAGGAACCTCGTCCGAAGAAGCCCTGTATGAGTAGCTTATCATATAGGAAACGTTTCAGAGGACTGTGAAGAAGGATCAATGTAGCAAGTAGTAGTACTTTTGTATAATACTCGGATGTTATGCGATGTAGTACTAAATTCTCTGAGCAATTTTGTCAGGAAGCTCTAGAGAATTTCTTTTATAAAACCTTATGGCTATGTTGGAAGTTCATCAATATATATTACCAAGTTGATCTATTCTGAGTTGATTCTATTACATTCAATATATTGGAAAAATAGTAATGTAAGGAATCCTTGGAATTTGATCGGTAAACAGATGGTGAACATAAGAAACAACACACGTGACGGAACTGGGCCAAGTAACAGGAGGAATGCTGTAAACCTTGAGGATGTGCACGAGTCTGCATCCAATGTTAACCCGGGAGGCAATGGCCAAGCTTCGGCCAACAATCCAATGGTATTTGATGAAGCAGCAGTTGCAGCAATTCGGGGAATTGTTATACAAGCCATAACAGACACACTGCGACCAAATGCACCTCAGGCACAAGGAGTGCCAATTCCTCCACCAGTTCCCAGGTTTGGGGAAGCAGAGACTCATGAACCCGTGATTCAAGAGAATGCATTCAGGAATAGAAGTAATTATGGCCGAGCTTTAAAGACCATAAACTCTATGAGACCCGATAGTTACAATGGGAAAGGTGAGCCAGTCCGTGTGACTCACTGGTTTTCCCACATGGAAAGACTATTTCGCAATGTGGAATGCACTGGGGCTGAAAGAGTGCATATAGCGTCTCTCCAACTGAAGGAAGATGCTAGCGAGTGGTGGGAAAACACTGGCCTTACAGATAGCCCTGATTTGAACTGGGCGATGTTCAAGACTAAGATGACAGATCGTTTCTTCTCTCGGGCTATGAGGGATAGGAAACGTAAGGAATTTCTGTATCCAAAGATTGATGGGTTGAAGGTGACTGAACTGGCAACCAAGTTCAATCATCTATTGCAGTATGCTGGATCGGAAGTATCCAGTGAGGAACAAAAGATCAGGTATTTCCACAAATGGATGAGTCCTGATATCAAGCTACTAATGGTGCACCACACATGCTCTACTTTGGAGCAGTACGTGGATGCAGCCTATAAGCTGGAAGTGACTCTGGAAGAGTCAACTAAGAGACGTAACCGCCAGAGATCTATGCAGAATCAATCTCAGGCGAGTGGTTTCAAGCGTCCTGCACCGCCATCGAACTTTCCAAAGTCTGGTCGGGCAAAGACTGAGATGACTCAGAGTGGGTCTACACAGCAATCCGGTCAGAGTAAGAAACCAATACAGTGTTTTAACTGTGGTGTGCACGGACACAAGAGCAATGTGTGTCCAAAGGAGAAGAAGACTTGTTTTGCTTGTGGAAGGGAAGGACATTTGCAAACGTTCTGTCCGCAAAGGAAGCAGAAAGGTGCTGAGTCGCAGCAAGGGTCAGTTAATCAGAGCAACCGGCCTAGATTCAAACCAGTGGAGAGTCCTAGTCCATCGACTCAGACTACTGCTCAGAACAAGGGGAAAGCCCCAGCTGTGTCTGGAGGACAAGGTCAGCGCTTGTACGAGATGCGTAAGGCGGATGGACCCAATACTCCGATTGCTCAAGGTACTTTATACCTCCACTCTACTCCAGTATGCATCTTGTTTGATTCGGGTGCTACTCATTCCTTTATTTCTGAGAGTTATGTCAGTAAGTTAGGATTAGTATGCAATGAAGCTTGTGAGCCTTTCGTTGTGAATCTTCCCAATGGTAACCAATTAGTGGGAACCAAACGTCTGTCAGAATTTCCAGTTACCATCCAAGGTAAGGAATTCGAAGCGGATTTGATCTGCATTGCCATGACTCCATACGACATCATTCTCGGTATGGATTGGTTGACATGTCATGGGGCGGTGATCAACTTTAGTTCGAGGACTGTGACGGTGTCATCTGAGGGCCAAAGAATATGCAAATTTAAGGGTCGAAATGACGATGATAACGACAGGCTTATAAATGCGATGGCTGCGTTTAAGCTACTTCGACAAGGTTGTGTCGGATAATTTGCTATCTGGATGTGCCCAAGAAAGATGAACCACCAGTTCTTGATATTCCAGTCGTTAGTGAATTCCTGGATGTCTTTCCAGAGGAAATTCCTGGATTACCCCCACATCGCGTCGTAGAGTTTACGATAGACCTCGAACCTGGTACTGTATCGATTTCGAAAGCACCGTATCGGATGGCTCCTGCGGAGATGCAAGAACTGAAGAAGCAACTGGAGGATCTTCTGGACAAAGGATATATAAGGTCGAGTGCATCGCCTTGGGGTGCTCCGGTTTTGTTTGTTAAGAAGAAGGATGGATCGTTTCGACTTTGTATCGACTATCGTGATTTGAACAAGGTTACAATCAAGAACAAGTATCCTTTGCCTAGGATTGATGATCTGTTAGATCAACTACAGGGAGCAAAAGTCTTTTCCAAGATCGATCTGAGATCCGATTACCACCAGCTCAGAATTCGTGAGGAAGATATTCCGAGAACTACATTTCAGACAAGATATGGTCACTACGAGTTTGTAGTTATGCCATTCGGACTTACCAATGCTCCAGCAGTCTTTATGGACTTGATGAATCGATGTTTTCACCAGTACTTGGATAAGTTTGTGGTGGTCTTCATCGACGATATTTTAATCTACTCTCCGAGTGAGGAAGCTCATGAGGAACTTCTGCGGATTGTCTTGTCAGTCCTTAGACAAAATAAGTTGTATGCTAAGTTGTCCAAGTGTGAATTTTGGATCAAGGAAGTGGCTTTCTTAGGCCACGTGATCAATAAAAATGGGGTGATGGTCGATCCCCAGAAGATTGAAGCTGTAGCTAACTAGAAGCGGCCTCAGAATATGAAAGAGGTGCGCAGTTTCCTTGGACTTGTTGGATATTACAGACGGTTCGTAGAGGGATTTTCTAAGATCGCTCTACCCATGACCGGTTTACTCCGCAAGGTCCACAAGAAGTTTATCTAGGATGATAAGTGCGAGGCCAGTTTTCAAAAGCTGAAACAGTGTCTGACCTCTGCACCAGTACTAGCGCTGCCAAAAGGAAACGATGGATATGTGGTCTATAGTGATGCTTCAAAGAGTGGCTTGGGTTGTGTGCTGATGCAGAAAGGCAGAGTTATTGCATATGCATCTCGACAACTGAAAACTTATGAAGCAAACTATCCGAACCATGATCTGGAGTTGGCAGTAGTGGTATTTGCATTGAAGATTTGGAGACACTATTTGTATGGTATAATATGTCAAGTCTTCACTGACCATAAGAGTCTCAAGTATGTATTCACTCAGAAGGAGTTGAATATGAGACAACGACGTTGGTTAGAGCTACTCAAAGATTATGATATTGAATTGCTGTATCATCTGGGCAAGGCTAATGTTGTAGCCGATGCATTGAGTCGAAAGACACCGCATGAGACGGTAGTAGCACTCCTCACTGCACAGGCCAAGCTAAACCAATTAAAATGCGAGGCTGGAGTCTTGTATGATCAGCATAGAGGATACCTGAGTATGCTGGAAATTCAGGCTACGCTACTTGATCAAATTCGAGAAAAGCAAATAGATGATATCGTCTTGATAAAGCTAAGCAATGAAATGTTGAACGGGAAAGCTCTCGGTTTTGTGATTCAGGAGGATAGATCACTCTGGTTTCAGGACCGAATTTGTGTACCTAACGTTGATGGTCTTTGCCAGTTGGTGATGAGAGAAGCCCATTCGTCAGCCTATTCTGTACATCCAGGCTCTAGTAAAATGTACAAGGACCTCATAAAGAAATTTTGGTGGCCAAACATGAAATGGGATGTAGCAGAATTTGTAGCAAGATTCTTGACTTGTCAGAGAGTCAAGATAGAACACCGTAGACCAGGCGGTGAATTGCTACCTCTCTCAGTGCCAGAATGGAAATGGGAGGATATTGCTATGGACTTCGTCACCGGATTACCCAAGACTAGAACTCATAAGGATGCTATATGGGTGATTATTGACAGACTCAAGAATAGTGCTCACTTCATGGCTATCAAGTCAACATGGGGAGTCCAAAGGTTAGCCGAAGTATACAAGCAAGAGATTATGCGGTTACATGGTATTCCCAAGACCATTGTATCGGATCGTGATGGCCGTTTTACATCAAGATTTTGGAAGGAACTCCACAAAGCCATGGGAACCGAGTTAAGGTTTAGCACTGCCTTTCATCCTCAGACGGATGGACAATCTGAATGAACTATCCAGACCCTGGAGGATATGTTGAGAGCATGTGTACTCGATCGTCCGACTAGCTGGGAGGATAGTCTGAGTCTAATCGAGTTCACATACAATAATAGCTGGCATGCTACTATCAAGATGACTCCATTTGAAGCTTTATATGGTCGGAAGTGCAGATCGCCAATTTGTTGGGATGAAAATGCCGACAAGATTCTGCTTGGACCAGAATTGGTCGAGAGAACTGCTTCAGATATTGCTTTAAATAGACAGAGAATGTTGACAGCACAGAGTCGACAGAAGTCTTACGCAGATCCAAGGCGTAGGAATGTCGAGTTTGAGGTTGGTGACAAAGTATTTGTCAAAGTATCGCCATCCAAAGGTGTATTCAGATTTGGTAAGCGTGGGAAGCTTAACCCTCGCTATGTGGGACCATTTGAGATCCTTGATAGGGTAGGATCTCTAGCATACCGTTTGGCATTGTCGCCATCGGCACATCCCGTGCATAATGTGTTCCACGTATCTATATTGAGAAAGTACATGACAGATGAATCTCATGTGCTGAGCCATGAAGACATCGAGATTCAGGCAAATGGTACTTATAAAGAGACACCTGTGCGCATTCTGGAACGTCGTGAGAAGCAATTGCGCAACAAAGTGGTACCGTTGGTACGAATGCTATGGTCTGAAGCAGGAACCGAAGAGACTACTTGGGAGACTTGGGAAACTGAGGAAGATATGCGTAGACGCTTTCCCGAGATGTTTACGACCTAAGTTTCTGGGTCGAAACTTCTTTTAAGGGGGAAGTAATGTAATATCCCTCAATTTTGTAAGGGACAATTTGGTAAATTCCCAAACCCTTGTAATGTCATCGAATTTATTTTTTTGAGAGGTCCAGACATTCTGAGAAATGTATAACCTCTGTAATAAATTTCTGAGTGAAATAAAATTCATTCGACGTATTTTCGGGACTTTAAATAGTCACTCAAAAGAAAATATGTTAAAAGGGTACGAATATATTTAACCCGGGGTTAAATTATTTACCCATAAGTGAGTCGGACGAAATAAGGCAAAAAGGCCCGTTTTTGGTCTTGACCGCACCCTGCGGCAGGGGGACCGCACCCCGCGGTGGGCAGTTGTCTCCTCGACAGCTTTGCAGTGCAATTTGGGCGTGGCAGAAAGTAGCTTTGTTGAGTCACCTAGCCTACTCCTATAGGTTGGGACACCTCGTGGTTGATGTGTCCATCTTGTGAGCAACTTGATGGGGCTATAAAGGGTGGGAGGAGGCTGAAGGAGAGGTCACAACATCAGCTGCAACATCTTCTTCCTCCCAAGAAAACTCCATTGTTGTTCTAAATAAATTCAAGCTTTGTTATGATAGAGTTCGAATCCCTTTTTGAGTGTTAGAAAGGTATTCCAAGGCTTAAGAAGGTGGGAGATCAAACCAAGAACAAATCAAAGTCAAACGAATTGATTTGGGTAAGTTTCTCCACAAAATCTGTCGAAGAACTCTCGCCCTGTTATCCCGCCGCACCCGCGGCAGTGCACCACCGCACCCCCACCGCACCCCGCGGTGAGAGCCGACTGCACCCGCGCTAGGCCGGGTTTGTGTGTGTGTTCTTGGGTGTTTGGCTTCGGGCGAGGCTTGGTTCCTTCGATTCCTTTTGTATTCTTTTAGATTCATACATGTAGATAGTGAATCTAACTTAGGGTCTTGTTATGGGTCGTTCCAGAGGGATTTATTATCCAGGATATGTCCCAGTTTCAGACTTAGACACCTTCGTTCCTAAGCTTGTGAAGCTCTCGTCAAATCTAAGGCAAGTGGCGGTTCGCTCTTGCTCATCATTCCATATTTCCATTAATTATCAATTGTTTAATTGTTAATTAATTTGGATTGATTATTGTTCTTGTCTGGTAACAGCTTTGTGAAACTGTTTTGGAAATTAAAAATGGATATTAAAATAGGTTGTATATCTGCTAGAACAATGTTATTATATATATATATATTTAGATTGAAATATATCTATGATGATGGCCTTAATGACTTTAATATGATTATATGACTGTTCTGAACTGTTTAGTTAGAACGAGTATTCGTAGGAACGCTATTCGGTATCTCCTTGTGAGTACTAGTCATTTCTTTATAATCAAGTGGATAGGATGTCCAGGCCCCAACACTTCTCTTTGGTCATGACCAGTCCCTGTCCGTGTATAGGGAAGGTGCACAACAGCTGGTGCCACTCTCTGGGATTTAGTCCCAACTCTCTATCTCAATATCCTGCGAGGATGAGATTCTAAAAGCTTGAAACGTGAATGATCGTTTTGGAATTAAATAAGATAAGTGCCCGAGCGCACATGATTAATATACCTTTGGCGAGTAGTACAGCTAGAAAAACTCGTCTTGACTTTGATCAGAGTACGTTCTCTTTCCAATATGGATTCGCATTATGCGGTGAGGTTGGTCGTGAATCGAAACATCTTAGTCAGTTTTTAAACGCTTATATGTAAAACTATAATGTTCCAGACATTTGTCATGCTTTCGATAAAGACTCACTCTTTTGGAGTCTTCTCTTGGATATTTCCCATAAGACTCATTTCCGTTGGAGTCTTCTCTTGATCATGTCTTTTGATATATTCCAGTAGAAGTATGAAGGTTGACTATCGTCGTCGGTTATTATTCGAGGAGCGATGAGTCTAACCTAATACGACTACTCGAACCATCTGCTTTGTACCCTTGCATAGTCTTTCATTAGACTAACCAACCGTAATTGTTCTCTGCATGGTTGGCTGGTGTCATCCGTTCGATTCGGCACATCAGATAAGCTTCCATCCTAGGAAGGCTAGAAACGACTATGACAGGAGGTGTTTTTGACAAGTTTATTCAGGTTGAGATCCTTGGCGTTGATTGCTGTGATCAAAACTTGTACTTATCTTTAAAAGACTTCCGCTACATTTTGGTTACTCTGATAACTATGTTTTGTCCTATGGGTATTGGGATGTAATCCCCAAACATATGTTTTAACCGATGGTTTGTTAATTATATAAATGTTGTTTATATTTGTATAATCCGGTAAAGCCTTGGGTGGCTTCGGAGGTGAAATCTGAGGTCATTGGCGGTAATACCTTTCCAAATGGGTTAAGTTCTGGGGGTGTTACATCGGATAGCAGCTCTAAACAGATTAATCTCAAAGTCATCCGACAAATGTAAACCCTTTCATGAGACTCTCAAGAAAAACAAATATTTCCAATGGACGGAAGAGCACGAAGTTGCCTTTCAGGAACTAAAGAAATACCTTGCCAGTCCCATGTTGCTAACCAAACCCAAAGACGACGAGCCATTATTGTTGTACCTAGCAGTATCAGAGTCCGCCATGAGCGCAGTACTGGTCAGAGAAGAAGATGGCAAGCAATCGCCAATCTACTATGTTAGTTGAACGTTACTATCGGCAGAAACAAGGTACTCATCGTTAGAAAAACTCGTACTATCACTGGTAATGGCGTCGAATAAACTCAAACCATATTTCGAATCCCATACTATAATTGTCCGCACTAATCATCGCATGAGAGCAATCATGAGGAAATCTGAGTTCACAGGACGGATGGCCAAGTGTGCCATACATCTCAGCGGCTATGACATCGAATACGAGGCCAGAACAGCGATCAAGTCACAAGCCCTGGCTGACTTTGTGGCAGACTTCAGCCCGACCCTAGAACAAGAAGCCGCCAAAGAAACGACACAGTTACTCGTAACAGAGGAAACGGGTAAGTGGGAGCTCCACACCGATGGTGCGTCGAACGCTAGAGGAACAGGGCTAGGGGTCGTGCTGAAATCGCCACAAGGGGACAAGATAGCCCAGGCCTTAAGATGCAATTGGGACATGACCAACAACGAATCTGAATACGAAGCACTCATTTTCAGGCTCATCTTGGCGTGCGACCTAGGGGTCCGAGAGATCGAAGTCATTTGCGACTCCCTCCTAGTCGTAAATCAAATACAAGGGTCGTACAACGCAAAGGACGACAGAATGATAGCTTACCTGGACGTGGCCAAGAAGTTGATCGACAAATTCCAAACATTCGACATCAGGCAGGTGCCCAGGGATCTCAACTCTCAAGCTGATGCACTAGCCAATCTAGGGTCTATCTTGGACCCAAAGGAATTTCCAAATATCCCACTGGCACACGTCATGACACCAGTTGTTCCAAAAACATCTAAGGAGTCGGCCGCACCATTGGAGGAACTTGTCGTGATGGAGATAGGCGACCGGCCGAAAGAAGACATTGTCAGCAATCACAACGACTGGACGTTACCTTACATCAAATGGCTAAAAGACGGCGTCCTACCCAACGACAAAACAGAGGCAAAAAGGCTAAAGGTGCAAGCACTTTCTTTCGATATTATAAATAACATCTTGTACAAAAGATCTGTCATAGGGATACTCCTACGATGCCTCAAGACTCTAGAAGTCGGACGTATCTTATAATCGTTACATGAAGGAGAATGTGGGAACCACACCGACGGGCGAAGCCTCTCGGGAAAAGCCTTGCGAAATGGATACTACTGGCCCACGATGAATAGAGACACAATGGAGTACACCAAGAAGTGCGATGCCTGCCAACGACATGCACCCGTTCCTCACAAACCCTCGAAACTACTACATCCGACTCTAGCGTTGTGGCCCTTCATGAGATGGGGGATGGACATTATCGGAAAACTCCCACCTGCGTCGGGTCAACGAGTCTTCTTCCTTGCCATGACGGACTACTTTTCTAAATGGATCGAAGTTGAAGCCTACCGAGAGGTAAAAGATCAACACGTCATTTCATTCATTAAACGCAATATCTTGTGCAGATTTGGCATCCCATCGGAAAACTCCCACCTGCATCGGGTCAACAATTTGATGTTCCTTTTGCGACCAATGGAACATCAAATTGGTCACCTCCACCCCTCGGTATCCACAATCTAACGAACAAGCCGAGTCTAGCAACAAAATCATCATCAACAACCTCAAGAAATGCCTCACATGGGCTAAAGGAAAATGGGCAAACGAGCTCCCGTTCATTCTCTGGTCCGACAAGACCACTCCAAAGAACGCGACCGAACAGTCACCATTCTCACTCGTCTACGGAAGCAAAGCAGTCATCCCCGCCGAGCTATTGGTTCCAACAGCTCGTTACAGCCTTCAGACGAACGAACAGAACGACGTCGAACTAGCACACAACTTGGACACAGCGGATGAGACTAGAGAAAAAGCCAGGATTAGAATGGTCAAGTTCCAGCAATAGGTCGCAAGAAGCTACAACAAGAACGTCTGAGCCAAGGTCTTTAAAGTTGGAGATTGGGTCCTTAGGAAGACATTCCAGAACACCAAGAATTCGACTGACGGAAAGCTCGCACCTCAGTGGGAAGGACCCTACCTAATCAAAGAAGTAGTCGGACAATGAGCATATCAATTGGAAGACAAAGACGGAAGACCAATCCCGAGAAGATGGAACGCAACACACCTAAAGTAATACCACTTCTAAGCTATTAAGGTAAGGCGCTAAACGTCCTTTCACCTATCGTACATTACTTGTTGTCACAAACATAACTCTATTTCTTGAAACTGAGCATTTACATCTAGTAAGGACATTTTCCTTGCAAACCTAAGTACAGGACGACATCAACATACACACTGGTTCCGGTCATAAACAAAAGCGCTTACACTACATTTACACGATTGATCGGAACACGGGGAGATGAACAACACAGGCACGTCGGCACACCGCCTGCCTTACACAATACATAAGGTTAAGACACCTTATTACATTTACGCGATAGAAACATATTGATTTTCCTCCCTGGCTTAAAGTCATGACTAAACATAAACACATACACTTGCAGGCCTCCTTCTTCACATACATATGGCAAGCCCGACTCGACGGCGCACACGGGCAAACCCGACATACAAATCAAAAGCGTCAGCAACAAACTTCTCTAAAAAAGTCTGACGAAGCGTACGAACACACAAATGTACGATCCTTTGTAAAACAGATTGCATTAAATAAAAGACTACGCATTTTTTACAAATATGCGACCCGCGATGGTGGACGGGTCGCCAAAACACATTGTTCGCCTACACACATGTAGGACTTCAAATCATCCACAAAACACATTCTGCGACCCGCGATGGTGGACGGGTCGCCAAAACAGAAAACATCCTACCCACACACATGTGGGACCACAAGTCAAATACGAAAAACAGTCAAGGGTTAGGGTTCGCAACATCACCTTTGGCAGGGGCCATGTTGGGAGAAGGTTGGGGCTCAATCCGCACGCTGTCACCAAGGTAGGCCTCGTCCTCACCGGCGCTTCCATCCAAGGATTCCTCTCCGACGTCGGCCAGACGGAAAAGCTCTAAACCTGGATTCCCCTTCGGACACAGGGAATCCATGGTCTCCTTCTCCGCCTTCAAATCCCAGGTACCCTGCTTGCCCTCTTCGAACTCCTCGATCATCTCAATACGCGACTTCAACGCATAAAAAGTGCCTACGTCGCCCGCAATCCGACCATCCTCGATCCTAGCCTACTTCACCTTCTCCTCGACACCCGACTGACTCTCGCTAAGCTCCTTCCGACAAACGTCCAAGTCATCTTGGCAATTCTTCAACTCCCTAGCAAAGCGGCACTCGACATCCCTACAACGGCTCTCAGCTCCCTCCAACTTGGTCTTCAAAGACGCCAGGTCGGACTCTGACCTAGTAGCCCTGTCCTCGGCCATATTAACCATTTCCTTGACACCAGAATACGCCCCCAAGAGATACTGAAAAGTCTGGAAAAAGACAAAACCAATCAAGGTTTCACCCGACTACGAGAAAGAAAACAAACAAACTTGAGATAGTCAAGACGACTTACCTTCCACATAGAGAACCCCGCTTCACCAATACAGTCCAAAGGAGAGACGTCGTCAACTTCAGACTTCAGAGTCGGGTCCTGAGCATGAAAGAGATCAGCAATCGATTGATCGACCGCGTCAATCTTCTCGACTCCACGAGCAACCGTCCCCTTTTTCTTTGGAGTGTTCACCACCTTCACATCGCCAGAAGAGGCCCCTGCCTTCCTTTTCGAGCCAACTTTGGCCGGGAGCGACGACTCCACCAGCGTCGATTTACTCGATAAGGCCCTAGCCACCAGCCTTTTCTCTATAAGCCCTTTCTCGGACACTTCCTTCCAACGGGCAGTCGACCGACCAGCTGAAGATGCTGACACGACAAGACAAAACATAAAACACGAGCATACAAAAGAAAAAGAAATACACAAGGCGAACGAAAAATTCACACTTGACCCGAGAAGACGAAACATTCGACATGACGTCCTGAGTGGTGGGGGAAGTCGACAACAAGTTGACGTTCATAAACTTCCGCTCCGACGCAAGGATACAAAGGATGATCTTCGACAGGCCCTCTGACTGAGTATCTACCTCCAACTCTTCAGCCTCAGGGACTATAAAAAAGAAGAGTTAAGCAAGGAGTTAAAACACATAAGACAGGCAAAGAGAGGTCGAATACATACTCTCAACTCGCCACTCCGACAGCAAAAATGAACAGTCACCCCCTTCTCTAGAGACGAACGCTCGACGAAGAAGAACTTCGACCCCCATCCACGGTCATTTACATCTAAATTAAACACCAAGGGCTTCCGACTCGGACGAATACGCAACTGGACGCGAGAAGAACTCTTCGACCCCAGGGAGTAGTTGTACCACAGGGCGTCGAAGTTAAAACCGGCCCCGGACTGGACATTCAACAAGTCTAAAACCCAAGGATCCTCCACGCCTGCGGCATAACCTGACAGGGCGCAAGCGCCAGGGTCGCTAAAAAATCCCTAACGAGGGGAGAAAACGGAAACTTGTGGCCAATCCTAAATGCGTAAGCATAAAAACAAACCCATCCCTTGTAGCGAGTGTCGGCCCTCTCGTCCGGATGCGGCAGCCTCGCGACCGTCTCAAGAGGAAAGCCTCCGACTTGGAGGATCTGCTCCAACTCCACCTCTGACAAAGTCCCCGTCAGAGCGTCTGCCTCCTTCAGAAGGAAAAGGGGGGGACCTCATTCTTGCTCGAGTTCGAGCAAGTAGTAGACGATTCAGAAGACTCGCTGGAAACCATTTCCAAAACAGAAAGAGGGGGAAATCGAAAAGCAATTTTTTGAGACCTAGAGAAACCTACCACATGAAGAAACAAAGGAAGAAGATGAAGCCAAATCGTCAGAAGGCTAATTCGAATTTATGGAGGGAGTCGACAGGTTGCAGAAATGTCCCATCATACCAGGTTGCAGAAACGTCCCATCATAACCGTCCCGTCACATTGTCGGAATAAATGGGGCTTCCGGGCTTTCCCTGACGTGTTGTTTCTCCTCTCTCGCTTTCTTCTTCACTTTTCCATTGTCGTTCTCCTTGCTCGAGCTTCTTCTTGGAAAGTATAGGGTGGACCAAGGCTCCTTGCTTTTAATTGCGTAGGTAAGCAGCCCTCTTTCACCTTTTCTTCCCTTTTATTTTTTGCGTTTTTCCTTCGTTTGTCAGTCGAGAGAGAAAACCAAGCTTAGGGCAAAAATGACCTTGTGAGTAGTGTTCCGCTATCATCACTTCTTCTCTCCTAGTTGTTTTGACGATCTCCTCACTTCTTCATTTTCATACTGGCGAGCTCACTTGAGGTCTTTCTGCGTGCTTCTCCTTGAATCGGTTTTCCATTTCTCCCAAAAGTCTCAACTTTCAGAGAAGATGTCTCCGAGTTCTAGTGACAGAGATGACCTCCCAAACGGGGAGCCGCGTATGAAGGAACCCCTGGCGGTGAAGCCGGAATTGGAGGTCGGGCAAGGTGAAGTGGTACATCAAAGAAACGGGGTTGCACGAGCCTTCAACGAACACAGATTTAGAGCCCGAGTGTAATCGTGTAGCGGGCTCTGTCGCTCCATATCAATCGTCATCTCTGTAGTTGGCTCTGGAGCTCCTCCTCATCAGTTGTCGAATGTCGGGCCATCATCGGTGCCAAATAAAAATGTCGGGCTAATGTCTCCTCCTTGGCAGCATGATGCGTATCGTCTCTCAAAGTAAAACTCGGACAGCTGGGCCGCGATCGCGGTTTTAAGGCTACGGTCGTGGAAATCTTCAGAATTTTTTTTTCATATAAGGGGACTTACAGTGGACAAACCGCGGTCGCGGAAAATTTTCCGCAGTCGCGGTTTCGCGTCTGTTGCGAGACGAACACCGTCTTTGAATTTTGTCTTCGAGTCTCCTACCTGCAGGTTAGTCTAAATACAAAACAACACAAATAAAAACTTGAAACGAAAAGACATGAAAAGAATTACATACCTCGGGTTGCCTCTCGAGCAACGCCATGGTTATTGTCGTGGCTCGACATGGTGCCCTTCAAATCAGCTTGGGTTGTCCATACCAATCGAACACTTGGGATCACAATCAGGAGGGTGTCTCTTTGCATCATCAATGTTGTATTTAACCCTCACTCCATCAAACTCCATGGTGAGTGAACCACTACTCACATCGATATTTGTGTTCGCCGTTTTCATAAACGGCCTACCCAACATCACAGGGGTTGCATGCTTGTCTTGCCCCGTATCCATCACAAAGAAATCAGCAGGGAAAGTCATCTTATCAACCTCTACCAGAACATCTTGCATGACTCCTTTGGGATACATATAGGACATATCCGCCAATTGAATCACCGTCCATGTCCCATGCAATGGTCCAAGCCCCAAATATTCATACAGCGAGTGAGGCAGTACATTTATAGATGCACCCAAATCCAACATGGCTTTATCGAACGTGGTGCTACCTATCTTGCAAGGAATACTGAACATGCCTGGGTCACTGCACTTCTTGGGCATCCGCTTTTGCAGCATAGCGAATACATTCTCATTCACCTAGACCTTCTTTTTTGTTTTCTCTTTTGTCTTCCTCTTAATCTTACATAATTCCTTCAAAAATTTTGCGTAACGAGGAATGCTCTTAACCAACTTTATCAACGGAATGTTTACCTCACAATTGCAGAAGGTTTCAAAGATCTCCTTGTCGTTCTCCGGCCTTCTAGTTTCCTTCAATGCCTTAGGGAAGGGCGCGGGTGGCTTTAGCGAACCGAGTGGAGGAAAGTAAGGACGAACATAATCGTCGTGGGCGTCATCAGGGAAACCACGGTCGCGGTTTGGGACTCACGGTCGCGGTTCAGCATCTACAAGGCTTGGGTCGCCAGCGACGAATCCGCGGTCGCGGATGTCATTCCGCGGTCGCGGATGTCATTCCGCGGTCGCGAATTGTCTTCAGAATGTTTTGTTGTCTCTGGGGGAATTCCACGGTCGCGGAAATCGAGCCGCGGTCGCGGAAAAACTTTGGAAATTTCTCCGCCTTCTGGGATGTTTCCGAGGTCGCGGCTTTGCATTCCGCGGTTGCAGTTTTCGTTTTGTTGCCCTGTAACTTCCTCGTCAGTAAGCAATCCGCGGTCGCGGATTTTGACCCGCGGTCGCGGTTTCTCCTCTGCAGCCTCCATCACTTCCTTCATTTGCGTTCCACTCATTAGCATCATGGAACAGACATTCTCTCTCGGGTTTGCTACCGTTTGAGATGGTAGTTTCCCCGAATCTCGGGCCTCTAGCTTGCTCACTGCTAGAGAAATCTGCCCCACCTGCTTCTCCAGGTTCTGAATACTAGACTTCATCTCTTGATTCTGTTGGACCATAGTAGTTGCCAACGTCGATACACTTTGAGCAAGAGACTTGATCATGTCATCACCGGACATAGACGAACTTGTGCTCTGGCCTTGAGGTCTAGGGTCATATTATGCTCTAAATTATTGTTGTTGTTGACCTCCAGGCCGCTGAAATTGTTGTTGCTGCTATAGGAACTGTGGCGGTCTCTGGTGGAACTCCTGATCATCACGACCCTGAGGATGATTCTGCTGGTTCCCGTACCTCAAATTTGGGTGATCTCTCCACCCTGGATTGTAAGTGTTAGAGTATGAGTCATATCTTGGCCTTGGAGGGCCAAAACCTCCAATAGCGTTCACTTCAGCAGTGGGTTCCTGCAGCGTTAGACATGCATCTGTGAGATACATCGTGTCATAGCATATTCCACAGGACTTGACTTGTTGTTGGTTGCCCTTCATCATAAACCTCCTCATCATCTCCTTCATCTCAGCCATCTCAGAAAGTAGTGAGGATGATGGCTAAGAGTCTGCGGCCTTAACTGCTTGAGCGCTTGCTCTCTTGCTGAATTGCCTTGAGCCCTCAGATAGCTCAAAGAATATCTCAAATGTTGCAGCCGGCGTCTTGTTCAGAATGTTACCGCCACAGGCTGCGTTCACCATCCGACACTCATCATCAAGAAGTCCACCATACAAATATAGCACGAGGTCTTGGTCAGAATAACCATGGTATGGACAACTTGATATCAACCTCTTGAACCTCTCGTAGTACTCATACAACGTCTCAGTAGCATGCTGCTCGATGTTGCTAATGTTCCTCTTCAAGCTATTGAGCTTCGTTGCAGGGAAGTACTTCTCCAAGAAGGCTTTCTTCATCTTCACCCATGTATCTATGCTTCCTGGGGCCAAATAATAGAACCAATCATTGGCCGAATCCTTCAGAGAGAAAGGAAAGGCCCTCAGCTTGATCTGGTCCTCTGTAATGTTCCTTGGCTTCATGCTGCTGCAGACATCGTGGAATTCAGAGAGATGTTTGTTGGGGTCTTCTCCACTCATCCCATGGAAGTGGGATAATAAGTGAATCAACCCAGATTTAAGCTCAAAGTTCATGCCATCCGCCAACTCTGGAAATTGCACGGCAAGCAGTTGCTATTCTAGATTCGACGCAGTCAACTGCCTCAAAGTCTGTTCCTCAGCCATCTCGAGTTACTCACGAACGTCTCTGCGGTTCCTGGAAAGTGTTCGCTCAATTTCTGGATCAAGATCTAAGATTGGAGAGTCAGTAGCACGGGTGTGGACCATAAGATAGGTCCACACAATAGTTGACACCCAAACAAACAAAAAGAAAAATTGAAACTTTGCCTCCCCGGCAACGGCGCCAAATTTGATGAGGCTAAAGTCGTGATGCCTATCAAAGAGAACTTCAAAAACCTAACTAACATAGTAAGGTAAATAAGGATCGATCCCACAGGGAGGTAAGCAATCTTCCTAAATGCAAAACTTGTATTCCAATAGTGACAAAAGGGGGGATTTTGGTTTGTATCAAGTAACAAAGTAAATCAAAGCAAAAGATGTAATCAATGGGTGAGAAGTAACTTAGCCAGACAAATATCCACACTTTAGTTTGATTGGTTGATCCTAGATTATCTCAAATTCCTACCAATGAATATTCCTGTCCCGATCTTATGTATATAGACAGGTCAACTAGCCTTGAAAATACTTACCATTAAACAATCAAGAAACTATCAAGATTCAATCTAACGGCAGCAGTAAGCATAGGAATTAACCAGCATACATGCAATACTTAACAACCAGTCAGTACTCGACATGTAATCAATTCTCTTCACAATAAACATTCACAACCAGTTCCTGTAAATTGTGGTTGCTACACAAGATAACGGATTTCAACCAGAAATATCCAAACCCTAGCAATAGAAAATCACTAATATCAACTAGATGATCATGCTAGTCAAATCAGCAAGAATCAATGGGATGAAGCACAAAGAGAATCAATATAATCAAAGGAAAGGAAATAGAGTTATAATCTCACAACCAAATACAAACAAAGGCTTCAATCGTCGGACTAAGCAATGGTTGCTTAGTTCTTCATAGTCTTCAAAGCATAAAAACTCTAAGGGAAAAACTGAACGATAAAGTGATGAATGTATAATCAAAAGGTTGTTATCTAATAAATGGTAAAATAAACTAGCAAAACCTAATTTCCAAAAGATATGAAATATAATCTTCCTAAAAGGGAATAAACGAAATAAAAGAAAATAAAGATAAAAGAAATAAAGTAAAACAAAACTCAGACGAAATAAACTCTCAGCTTTGCGTGTGAACAATAACTGCGACCGCAGAAATATTTCCGCGACTGCGGATTGGTCTCTGAGGTGTTCGCTGCTTCTGGCGTGATTCCGCGCCCACGGCCATCCATCCGCACCCACGGTTTTGCTTTTGTTGCAATCTTCAGCTTCTCGCTTGCGGTCTTCTCTTGTGGCTTCGCCTTCATCTCCTTAAGTCTTCATTTAAGTACTCAAAACCACCAAATCAACACTTCTTCTCCAAAACTCCATTCTTTTGAATTGTGTCCTAAACACACATAAATGGCACCTCAAATACTAGTAACAACTCCTAGTTATGCACTACAAAGTAGAGCGGATCAAACTGAGTCATTGGTTTAATCTTTCCGTCTTGCTCTTTTCGGTCCGGCATTGCCCTTTGCCTTTTTTGCGGGCTAGTTCATGCACACTTATTGTTTATTGATTTAATATTCCTCTCGCCGCTTCCCGAGCCCAATGTTGCTTTAGTATTGCCTGGTGCTGCTTTAATATTGTTTTCGCCCCTCTCCGGGCCTGGTATTGCTCTAGTATTGCCTGGTGTTGCTTTAATATTGCTCTCGCCCCTCTATGGGCTCAGTATTGCTTTGTATTGCTCTCGCCCCTTCCAGGGCTCGGTATTTATTTGTATTGCTTGGTATTGCTTCCGCCCCTCTCTAGGCCTAGTATTGCTCTCGCCCCTCTCTAGGCCCAGTATTGCTTGGTATTGCTCTCGCCCCTCCCCAGGCTCAATATTGCTTGGTATTGCTCTTGCCCCTCTTTGGGCCCAGTATTGCTTAGTATTTCCTGGTGTTGCTTAAAATTGCTCTCGCCCCTCTTTGGGCCTAGTATTGCTTAGTATTGCCTGATGTTGCTTTAATATTGCTCTCGCCCCTCCCCGGGCTCAGTATTGCTTTGCATTGCTTAATATTGCCCTCGCCCCTTCTCGGGACTTGCATTGCTTATCATTGCTTTCTTGACTCTCGCTAATGTTGCTTATCATTCATGGGGCTTTAATAAAAAAAAGATCTAGCTACTAATCGGCCTTGTCGGTGCTTACATTACATATGCTATTAGGGCATGCATGGGTGTTGCTCTTTTTTGGGCACCCTCACCGCTTTCTTGCTTACGAGAAGTACTTCTTCAATCTCAAGATGTTCCACATGTTCGGGATCATGTTGTCGTCCTCCCTATTTAGCTTATAGGCTCCCTCAGCCACTTGGTGTGAGATGATGTGCGGGCCTTCCCACCATTGGTCCAGCTTACCACCCTCTGTTATCCTGAGGACCAGGTCCCCCTTTTTGAAGCATCGGGGGAGGATTCTCTTGTTGTAGTATGCGGCAATCCTTCTCTTATACTCGGCCTCGTGGACCTCGGCCATTTCCTGCACCTCTTCCCTTAATTGCACTTCCGCGGACATCCTCTCATTGTTGCTCTCCTCATCATAATGCAAAATCCTTTCATTTGGAATAAGGTGCTCTACCAGGATGACCACCTTAACCCCATACGCCAAGCAAAATGGCGTCTCGCCGGTCCTTATTTGTGGTGTGGTTCGATTGCCTTGAGGACGAGCGGGAGGACTTCTGCCCATCGCCATTGCGCTTTGTCTAGCCTCTTCTTCAAGCCAGTCAGAATATGCCCGTTTGCATTCTTGACTTGGCTGTTTGTTTGCGTATGAGCTACCGAGGCAAAGCGAAGGCGAATGCCCAGGTCGTCACAGAATGCCCTTAACTTTTCCGTGTTGAATTGGGGCGCTTGATCGGTGACAATGTCATGGGGGAGTCCAAAGCGATAGATGATATTTTGCCAGAGAAATATTTTTACCTTCTCGACTATGGTAGTTGCCAAGGCATCCGCCTCAATCCACTTGGTGTAGTAACCAATGGCCATCAGGATGTATTGGAATTTCCCGGGGCGCGGGGAAAGGGGTCGAAGAGATCCATCCCCCACAGGGCAAAAGGGCATGGGGCACTCAGTATCCTTATCTCTTGTCCGGGTTGCAGGATAGCTGGAGCATGGACTTGGTAGGGATTGCTGGACTGGGTGACCTCCATAGAATATTTTCTCATAGTGTGCCAAAAGTATCCGGCGCGTTGGGCCTTGTAGGCAAGGGTTCTCCACCCGGAATGGTTGCCACATGTGTCGCTATTAATCTCCTCGGTGAGTTGACGGCCTTGCTCTAGCGAGATATTTTTGAGGCCTGACGAGTTATAGCCTTTTTTGTACAGCTCGCCTCTCTTCATGTAGAAACGCGAGGCTCGGACCTACAGCCTCCGCCTTTCGGCCTTGTCAGAAGGAGAGGCTCCATTTTCCAAGTATGCATTCATGGGTGTTCAGGGGTGTCCTCTAGTCGGGCGTTTTGCTGATTGTCATGACTTGCATTCGAATGGCGGGGAGACTCTTTCTTTCTACGCGGGCTACACATATAGTGCAACCAACTGACCTAGAACCAAGCTTTGCGAGGGCATCTACTGTCGTGTTCTCGGACCTCGGGATGGAGTGTATCTCAAACTGGCCTAAAGCCTTGGCCAATGTTCTCACTCTTTCACAATACTCGGGCATGGTTCTTGTCTTTCCCTCGTAGATCCCTTGCACTTGGTTAACTATGACTCCGGAGTTGCCGTAACAAGTCAAGCTTTGCGCTCCGTTCACTAGGAACAGCTCTATTCCCGCCAAAAGTCCCTCGTACTTTGCTTCATTGTTAGTGGCCTCGAACTCCAAAGCTAGCGCATACTCAATTTTCTCTCCTCCCAGGGACGTGAGTACTAGGCCGACTCTGCGGCCTCCCTCATTCACCGCCCCATCGGAAAAAGAGTACCCAACAAGTTACAGCCCATGTTGCTTCTGCGATGGCCTCATCCCTGAAGCTGGCCTCGACAAGGAAGTCGCGAGAGATTGTGCTTTGATAGCGGGGCCACTCTTGTATGAAATGTCACACTCTGAGAGCTGTACTACCTACCTCATCACCCAGCTCAAGAGGGTAGGCTGGTGGAGCAGGTTCTGCAACGGGAAGTCCGAGAGGACCTGTTTGGGGTGGCCTTGGAAATACAGTCTTAACTTACGGGCGGCCGTGACAATGGCAAGGGCTAACTTCTCCATGAGTGAGTACCGTGTTTCCGCGTGCAACATGGTCTTGCTTACGAAGTAGACTGGTACTCACGCGTCCTTCACAATGACCACGCTGACTGTGGTATCCCCAACGGCGATGTAAAGCTGGAGCTCCTCTCCGGGTGTAGGAGGCGCCAAGGTGGGGAATTGCTTCAAGTGGCTCTTTAAGTCCTCAAAGGCTATTGCGCACTCCGGCGTCCACTCAAAGTTGTGGACCTTCTGGAGAGCCTTGAAGAAAGGGAGGCTTCTCTCCAACAGTCTAGCACAAAACTTGCCGAAGTAGTTCACCATGCCTAAGAAACGTTGTACCTCCTTAACACTCCGCGGGGCGGTCATTGCCAAGATTACTTCGACTCTTTTTGGGTTGATGTCGATTCCTCTGGTGTTGACTAGGAAACCTAAAGCCTTGCATGCTTGCTCTCCAAAGACACACTTTTCAGGGTTCAGACTCATTCCATTGCTCCTCAGGGTGTTAAAGACTTCGCGGAGGTCAGTTGTGTGCTCGGAGGCATATCGACTTTTCACGACAATGTCGTAAACATAGGCTTCCACCGTCTTGCCTCTTAGATCGCGGAAGATGCGATCTACGAGCCTCTGGAAAGTGACCCCCGCATTCCTAGGGCCAAAAGGCATCACCTAATAACAGTAGGTTCCTGCCTCTGTGATGAAAGTCGTATGCTCCTCGTCACGGGGATTCATCTTGATCTTGTTGTAACCGGAGTACGCATCAAGAAAACTTAGGGCCTTGTGCCCTGCTGTGGAGTCCACTAGTCGGTCGATAGAGGGGAGCGGGTAGCTATCGTTAGGGCAAGCCTTGTTCAGGTCGGTGAAGTCTACACACATCTGCCACTTGTCGCTTGATTACTTGACCATCACAACATTGTCTAGCCGGGTGGGGTATTGGACTTCACAAATGAACCCAGCCGACAAGAGATTGAGGATTTCTTCGCGGGCTCCATCGGTCTTGTCTCTAGCTTGCTTTCGCTTTTTCTGCCTTACGGGCTTGGTCCCTTGGATGATGTTCAAGTTGTGGGTCATCAGTGTCCGGGGGATACCGATTAGGTCTTTCGGCGCCCAGGCGAACACATCCCTAGACTTTTCCAATAGCTCCTCGACTTGCTCTTGATCATTCACACCTAGGCGGGTCCCTAAGAACAATCTCTCATCCTTCTTGCTGAAAGGGGTTATTTCCCTTGTCTTCTCATTCTCTATAGTCGGATGGACTTGCTCCCGCACTTTAAGGTCGGGTTGCTCTCGGGTCCCATCTGAGGATCCTGCTTTCGGCTTGAGTTCTTGGACTTGAGAGATTTGCTCCGCGAGGCCCTTTCCTTTCAGGGTGGTTACATAGCATGCCCGGCTCTCTACTTGTCGACCCTTCGACTCTCCTACATCACCACGGATAGGTTACTTTACGTTAAGATGGTACACTGATGCAACAACCTGGAACTTGTTGAGCGACACTCGCCCACGGATCACATTGTATACGGAGGGTATCCTCACAACCATAAAACCTACCGAATCAGATCTGTGCGGGCTTCCTTCATCCCCCAGGATTAGGTCTAGAGTGACAACACCGAATATGGCGACCCTTTCTCCCGAGAAGCCGACTAACGAGCAATCAGTGGGGCGGAGTTCTTCGGGCAGGATCTCTAGTTGCAAGAAGGCATCCCAATATAAAATGCCCGCTGAGCTTCCCGTGTCGATCAAGATCCGCTTAACTAGCATCGTCCTGAAGTGCGCATGTATGACCAATGGGTCATAGTACGGGGTTTCTACCACCTCCGCGTCTGCTTCTGTGAAAGAGAGATAGTTCCCTACTGGCAAACTATTAGCAACACTGAGTATTGGTATTGCGGGGTGATGCCTTCCTCCTCGCGTGTATCTATGTGCGGCCCTCATGCTTTCTCCCCACGGACTTGTGCAACTTGCGATTATTCCTACACAACCATCCGGGGGAGGGAAGTTATCCCTCCATGGAGGGGGTGGGGGAGGCGCCGGGTTCTTGCTCATTCCCATACTCATTGCTCTATAGCCTCGGGCGACTAGAGACCCCAAAGTGGGCTTCTTCACTGGGGATCCGTACCCCATGCACTCGTTGTTGCCATGGGTTTTGGATTGATGGTACGAGCAAAACTTTTGGGGAGGTTGTCCTTGCTGGGTGTTACTTTAGACTTGGAGCGGTTGAGAAAGGGGTTGTACTGCTGGGGTGGTGGGTTCATCGACACTGTGTGCACCGGAGCTCGATCTGGGGCTTTGCCTGTGTCCGCGGCCGTGGCTGGCCTCCTTTGTTCCCATAAGCCCTGGTACCTTCCCTTAGGCTCATTCTGGGGCGCATTCGGGGGACCGCGGTACAAGCTCACCATCTCCTCGGCTCGGATGTGAGTGGTGGCCTTATCCATCAACTTAGAGTAGGTTGTCGGCTCTTTCTTGGTGACCGAGAACTTGAAGTCTGAGTTTGCAAGTCCTTGTATGAATGCGATTTTGGCCACCTTCTCATCAAAATCGCACACTTGTATCACCTCAACCGTGAACCTCTTTACGTACGAGGCTAGGCTCTCCGCGTCGCGCTTTCTCAGGGCAAAGATTTCTTGCATTCCACGGCGTCTCCTCCTCGAGCTTCTGAAGTGCGTTAGGAATGATTCCTTCAGCTAGGGGAAGTTGCCGATGCTTCCCGCCGGAAGGTTGATCATCCACGTAAGGGCCTCTCCAGTAAGCGAGTTGGGGAATAACTGCACATAGTTGGCCCGTCTTCCCGGCAGGATAGCATTGCATACTTGTATTTTGAGATGTGGTCTTGGGGATCCCCCTCACTAGGATACTCCCCCATGGTTGTAATCGCGCTAGCGTCAATTTGAGGAATTTCCATTAGTACCTCATTCATGAAAGCAATGGAGCCGTATAAGGCCGGGAGGTCGTCGAGGTCCTAGCGTTCTTCGGGCATGTCTGCGACCGGGTATGGCTTCATGTGCGAGAAGTTGTTTCGCCTCTTATGATTGAGGTGCATATCGGGTGCGCTAGCCGCTAGAGCTGGGCGGGTGGGGCCTGCTTGTTGCTCGGGCCTGGCCTACCTTGCTCCCATTGAGGATAGAGAGAGGTGTGGAGTGGCTGGTTCGGGAGTGGGCATGTATCCGTACCAATAGGATGGGTATGTCTCTTGCGGAAACCCATATTGAGTGTATGGCTCTGCTAGTGCATAAGGGGGTACTCCTTGAGGTGCGTATGTGATAAGCACTACTTTGTAGGGCTTAACTAAGAGTTATTAGAGGGTTTTATTGGTGTCATTCGGGTAGATTTAGACACATTCATGTGCATGGTGTTTGGGGGCGAAGATTGGTGTTTTGGTGGTGTTTTGAGCTTATTGGAGTACATTTGAAGATTCGGGATATGGAGCCACCAAGGAGTATGGAGTTAGAGAGGAGAAGTGTGGATTTGGTGGTCTGGAGAAGCAAATTGAAGATATCCAGAGGAAGAGAAGTTGACCACTGAGGAGACAAAGAAGAACCAAGGAGAGAGTCCACACGAGAGTAGAAGAACAATGTGCTGAATTCAATTGATTCTTTCTCTCTACTCAGATGTCCAAATGCAGTTATTCCAATTCTAGGAGTTAGATCTTGAAGTCTGATACAAGTCCTCAACATATGAGCGCCATCCGAGTTGGGAATCAAAAGTTATTATTTTTTTACGAAAGTGGTGCAGAAGCTGAAAATCGAGCATTAACCGCGATCGCGGGTCTTGGGCCGCGATCGCGGGTCATCAGCGCCGAAAGCTGCGTCTTTTCCTGAGCTTATCTTTTCATATTTCTTTTTCCCCTTTTCTCATTTTAATTTATTTATTTTCTTAATGGGCTAGGTCATTTGTTAGAGCCCTATAAATACTTTCTTTTAGCATTAGGTTTAGGAGTCCACACTCTTATTCCACTTTAGTTGCAATTTCAATTCATCGTTGTTTTATTTCTTTTGAAGTTTCTACCATGACTATGAGGAGCTAAGCCTCTTTGGCTTAGTCTGGCAATGGAAGCTTAAGTTTTGATTATTGGTTGTGAGGTTATGTTCCCTTTCTTAATTCCTATTGGATTATATTATCTCTTCTAAGCTTATTCCATTGGATTTCATTGATTGCACTAGCCCGCGCAACTAGTTGTTATTGGTGATTTTCATATTGCTAGGATTAGGAAACTGTTGGGCTAACGTCCTATTCCGCTGTAGCAACTACAATTTACATGCTCTGGTTGAAATTGTTCTATTGTAGGGAGAGATAATTACATGGTAAATGCATCTGAGCGAGCGTTCTGTGTATCCTGGTTAATTCTTATTTGTATTGCTGCCTTTGGGTTGAACCTTTAGTGGTACTAGGGTTATTCATTGGTAAGGGTTCTTTGTGGAAGGTTTCCCTCTGAATCTACACAAGATCGGGACAGGAATAATCATAGGAAGGAATTGGAAGTAATCTAGGATCAACCAACCAAAACTTAAGTGGAAATTGCCTGGCTAAGTGTTTTCTCACATTTGATTGCATATTATTTATTCTGTTTTATTTCTTACTTGATTTAAACCTCACAAACCCCCCTTGTTACTGCTATTCGATTGGTATTCGATTTATGATAAGAAAATAGACGCTTGTGATTCTCTTGGGATTTCGACCCTTGCTTGCTTACTATACTAGTTTGAAAGTTGAGGTTTACTTTGATTTGGCATAACGACCTTAGGCCACGTCAAATTTGGCGCCGTTGCCGGGGAATCATTGTCTGTTTTCTTGTGTATAAATCGAATATTGATCTTTCTAGGGAACCTATCTTACGGTTCCCTCTAAGATTACTAACTTTTCATTGACGAAGTGTGATTCAAAGTAGATAATTCTGTTGGAGAACTCTAGCTATGGCGCAAGAGAGCACGCTGCAGGCACTCACCCAGGCACTGCAAGCGTTAACACAAGTGGTGATTCAAGCTGGTGCAAACAATGCACTAGCAATGAAAGAGGGATTCTCTCAGCTCACCCAGCAAAATTACACTTTGCACCAGGCCTCTCAGCAATCTATATTAAAATTGGGTGCATCACTGGGACAGCTGATGCCTAGTACACCTGCAATAATGGAGTCCCCAAACAAGTACTGTGAAGGCCAGCTTGAGGCCAATGCAATCAAGTTGCGAAGTGGGGAAAGTCTGAATGACCCCTATGCTGAGGAAAGGAATGAAGCGCCGATAAGAGAAGAACGCAGCGAAGAACCGCGATCGCGGGTCGAAAACCGCGATCACGGTTATCTCACGGAGAAGGCAGAATTTGGAGAGCTCCCCGCAAAAGAGAACCCGCGACCGCGGGAGGAGTGCTGCAACCCTGGTATGCTGATCGAAACAAGGCATTGTGCTGAATTTGATGATGAGTTTGAGGAGGACCTTGAAGAGGAAATCCAAAGCTTCAAGAACAGTATGCTACCTGACGCGGTACGTTTGCCTGAAATTGAAGAGGAGATGGACGAGGACTGGGACTATGAGCCTCAAAACTACACTCAACATGAATGTCCCCTGCTGGAGTCCTAGATCCCCATCGCACCTCCCCCTGAGGCTCTCAATGGAAGCAAGCCAGAAGCTTCTTTGGTCACACTGGCCAACAGCATCCCTCGTTGTGCAGATTCTGTGAAGGTGAGGCGGAAGATAGGAAAGAAGCCGAAGGTGAAGCATAAGAGTGAGGTTGCAGGCCAGATGTCGGATTGCCTCATACTAGACACGGGGCAGGATAGGCGTACAACCTCTGCAATGCTTGGAAGAGAGTTCTTAAAGATGACAACTGCGGTCATGGATACGAAGGGTGATCCACTCACAATGAAAGGCAGAAGGAAGGGGGTACAGTCGTACCTGAAGAGGCACCCCCCAGATTTGGAACCAAGAAGGGTGGTCGCTGTAAGCAACCCGGGATGAATAGAGAGCACCATGTCGAGCCACGACAGTAACCAAGGCGTTGCTCGGGAGGCAACCCGAGGTAAGACTTAGTTTTTTTTCCTTGTTTTTGAAGTTTTTGTTCTGTTTTTTCGACTAAACCACGCAGGAAAGCCGAGAAGAAACCGCGACCGCGGCATAACACCCGCGATCACGGCCGGAGAAAGTCGAGCAAAAACCGCGATCGCGGCACAAAACCCGCGATCGCGGGCCCACGGCGCGCCGCGAATTAGGGTTTAGTCAAAAAAAAAAACGCGATCGCGGGTACTGTTCACACGCGATTGCGGGGTTACTGCGCATCGGTTAAAAAAAAAAAAAGTCATACGTTACCCGCGATCGCGGCCTTCACTGCCGCGATCGCGGTTCCTCCACGGTGTTCCTTCCATGGTGATTTTTCCACGGCGGTTCTGAGGCGGTCTTTCTTCATCATGTTCGCGAGCAACAACCGGTGTACCCTTGATCCATCCATTGTTGTTGTTCCCTACGGTACGTCTTCACCTGTGCGTCACCACCTGTGTATACTGAGTTCGGACTTCCAGCATTCCATGATTTATCTCTTGGGAAGTTCGACTGTTGAAGTGGTGATGAAGTTTATGGGGATCCCTACATCCCTGAGTACCTTCCTATTGACGAAGACTACCACCCCGGCGTACGCTCAGTGAGTTCTTTCTTTCTTTCTTTCTTCCCCTCATATTTTTCTTTGTCTTCCATACATTAAGGACAATGCATGATTCAAGCATGGGGGAGTAGAAAGTACTTGCTATCTATCTTGTAACTTAGTTTCGATTTCAGCATTGTTATTTCCATTCAGTATTGTCCATTGTTCGCATTCCCTTTTGAAAAAAAAAAAGAAGAAAAAGTCAAAAAGGCAAAAAAGACATACATGAAAATCCTGGGACAAGTCGAAAACCCGAAAGGACGGCTTGGGTAATAAGCAGGTGGCCCGGACCAGCGCTAGGCTGGGGTAAAAAGGTGTCTGAGTGACGTGAGCTTATGTGAGCACATCTATGAAAAAAATACGAGTGGCTAGGATGAAAACCCGAAAGGGCTCCTAGGCAAAATGAGTGAAAAGAAGAGGAGTGAGTTTAGGATCTCATTTTACCTGGAGGGGCGACATAAGAAGAGGATACAAAGAAGGATTATCGGGTAGGTCACTCTGGGAGGCATAAGGAGTCATAGATGGAGGCTAGGATTAGAGGTCACTTTACACCATTGGATGTCCGGGTTGAGCTTGGGGGAAGTAATCTGCTTGCCCTCAAGCTTGTTGAGTTGTGGATGTGTTGTAGATGAGATTGGTGCCAGGAGCTTGGCAAGGGTTAGGTAACTCTTAGTTGGAGGATATGCTTCCTGAGACCTTGGGTGCTGCATTGGAGGAGTAGACTTTCTTTTAGTTTACTCGAGGACGAGCAAAGGTCTAAGCATGGGGGAGTTTGATAAGCACTACTTTGTAGGGCTTAACTAAGAGTTATTAGAGGGTTTTATTGGTGCCATTCGGGTAGATTTAGACACATTCATGTGCATGGTGTTTGGGGGCAAAGATTGGTGTTTTGGTGGTGTTTTGAGCTTATTGGAGTACATTTGAAGATTCGGGATATGGAGCCACCAAGGAGTATGGAGTTAGAGAGGAGAAGTGTGGATTTGGTGGTCTGGAGAAGCAAATTGAAGATATCTAGAGGAAGAGAAGTTGACCACTCAGGAGACGAAGAAGAACCAAGGAGAGAGTCCACACGAGAGTAGAAGAACAATGTGTTGAATTCAATTAATTTGTTCTCTCTACTCAGATGTCCAAATGCAGTGATTCCAATTCGATGAGTTAGATCTTGAAGTCTACTACAAGTCCACAAAATATGAGCGCAATCCGAGTTGGGAATCAAAAGTTATTAAGTTTTTACGAAAGTGGTGCAGAAGCTGAAAATCGAGCATTAACCGCGATCGCGGGTCTTGGGCCGCGATCGCGGGTCATCAATGCCGAAAGCTGCGTCTTTTCCTGAGCTTATCTTTTCATATTTCTTTTTCCCCTTTTTCTCATTTTAATTTAGTTATTTTCTTAATGGGCTAGGTCATTTCTTAGAGCCCTAAAAATACTTTCTTTTAGCATTAGGTTTAGGAGTCCACACTCTTATTCCACTTTAGTTGCAATTTCAATTCATCGTTGTTTTATTTCTTTTGAAGTTTCTACCATGACTATGAGGAGCTAAGCCTCTTTGGCTTAGTCTGGCAATGGAAGCTTAAGTTTTGATTATTGGTTGTGAGGTTATGTTCCCTTTCTTAATTCCTATTGGATTATATTATCTCTTCTAAGCTTATTCCATTGGATTTCATTGATTGCACTAGCCCGCGCAACTAGTTGTTATTGGTGATTTTCATATTGCTAGGATTAGGAAACTGTTGGGCTAACGTCCTATTCCGCTGTAGCAACTACAATTTACATGCTCTGGTTGAAATTGTTCTATTGTAGGGAGAGATAATTACATGGTAAATGCATCTGAGCGAGCGTTCTGTGTATCCTGGTTAATTCTTATTTGTATTGCTGCCTTTGGGTTGAACCTTTAGTGGTACTAGGGTTATTCATTGATAAGGGTTCTTTGTGGAAGGTTTCCCTCTGAATCTACACAAGATCGGGACAGGAATAATCATAGGAAGGAATTGGAAGTAATCTAGGATCAACCAACCAAAACTTAAGTGGAAATTGCCTAGCTAAGTGTTTTCTCACATTTGATTGCATATTATTTATTCTGTTTTATTTCTTACTTGATTTAAACCTCACAAACCCCCCTTGTTACTGTTATTCGATTGGTATTCGATTTGTGATAAGAAAATAGACGCTTGTGATTCTCTTGGGATTTCGACCCTTGCTTGCTTACTATACTAGTTTGAAAGTTGAGGTTTACTTTGATTTGGCATAACGACCTTAGGCCACGTCAGTATGGTCCCCAAAAAGTCGGGCTTGAGTATTGCCACCCTTGGAACCCCTGGAAGTTTTCCTCCTCCACATTCATGAAAGGGTGTTGCGCGCTCAGGGTTTGGGGTTCGTTAAACCCATTCTGGCTGGTATGGTTGGTGGACTCGATGTCTGACATGGCCGGAGATGTACTAGCTGTGTGAGGAGTCCCCATGGTCGGCGCCAGTGTGATCGTCCAATTTTCCGCGAGGAAGTAGTTGGCGGTTCACACGAAACCAACTTTGGCTCGTCTCTCCCTATTCCCCGCCGGCTGTCTTCGGTCATGCCAGACATCGTCTGGTCCTGAGCTCCGACCTAAAAAAGAAGATGGGCCTAAGGTTGACCCTAGGCTTGCCACTCCGACGCTTAAGTCAGTACTCAATCCGCAAATAGGGCAATCAGGGCGGTGGGGTATAGAGCACGGTGGAGCTACAGTGCGGTAGAGTATAGAGTACAATGGAGGCTACAGTGAGATAGAGTATAGAGTACGATCAGGCTATAGTGATAGAAGGAGTAAATGAGTAAGAGTTTCGGTTTTAGACGATAGGGTGGGTGAGAGAGACCAACCAGAGAGAGGGTCGAGAATCCTCTTTCAGTCACAGTGACGCCCCCTTATATACTCAAAGCCCAATGGCCCTTTATGTCGCGCAGCCGGCCCAGGCCATGAGGAATGTTCTCAGACCGTGTATCCGGACGGGGCCGGGAGGAGCCGACATGGTAGAGCGGGAAGAGGGGCCGCGGACGGTGTGGCTGGGTCGAGCTATGGGGGTGCCATTTGCGGCCTTGCTTTGAGTTGGGATGTATTGCTAATTGTGCTTTTTTTCTTCTGTTTGGGCCCACGCACTTGGGCCGGGCTAAATCTGGCTCCCACAATAAGGACATAAAAAAGGATAGCAGAGACACCCAAAAGAATTTATGAACCCATAATCTGGAATTTTGTTGTATGGACACTCAAAGGGAGATTTGTAACCCAAGGTAGGTGTGATGGCTTTGTTTGTGAGATAGACTGTAGTTTGATAGGCTTGTTCCCAAAAAATTTGTGGGAGGGACGAGTGGGCTAATATAGCAAGACCCTTCGCAACAATGATTCTGTTGTGACGCTTAGATGAATCATTTTGTTCTGGCGTGTAAGGACAAGACACCATGTGATTAATCCTCTTTGACTCAAGAAGGGAGGAAACATTACGAAACTCCCCACCCCAATAAGTCTAAAAGATTTTACTCTTGTAGAAAATTGTGATTCAACCATTTGCAGGAACAAAGAAAGATAGAGTAAACCTGAGCTTTATTAGAAAGGAAATAAAACTAAGTAAACTTGGTACAATCATCCACAAAACTGACATAATAATGATCACCACTGAGGGACAACTCAGATGAAGGGCCCCAAACATCAGAATCAACTAAAGCAAAATGCTTGACTGACACTTCTTGACGACTCGATAGAGGTAATCTATGACACTTACCAAGTTGACATGAGCCACAAACAGTAGTCAATTTATTACAACACACAGGAAAATGTCGACTCGACACTAGACGATGAAGAATTGACTCATGAGGGTGAGTAAACCGATGATGCAAACACTATAGAGTCATGGGAACACCAAGACATACAACAGAACGAGACGCAAAAGAGGGAGGTTCAGGCTGACTTGAGAGACGATACAAGCCATTTTCAATTGTTCCTCTTAGAAGAATATGACCCTACAGGTTCTCAACATAACATTAATCCGGATGAAATTCAAGATAAATATTATTGTCACGAGATAAGTTGGGAACACTCTGCAATTTTATAGCAATCTTTGGAACAAAAAGAACATTTGTAAGATGCAAGGGTTAAGCAGCAAACTTTACATGTAAAATAGAATGCCCTAAATGAGTAATGGGTTGAGATTTACCGTCCCCGAAAACGAGTTTATTAGTACCTTCAGAGTTGGATTGTAGAGTGAGATTGCCAAGATTAGCTGTCACATGATGGCTAGCCCCGGAATCAACCACCCATGGATCAACTAAATCAGACGGGTAGTCAGCGGAGACCATGTAACCGGCTTTTCCAAAACTAGTAGATCCCTAGAACGTTGTTGAAATTGAGCACATGCCCTCCGATTTGTGACTGGAAACTCGTCCAGATCTAGTCGGTTGAAGCAATTGGAAGCTTCATGGCTTGCTCTTCTACAAATTTGGCACTGCAGCTTTGGTCGTTCAGCACCAGACCTGGAATCAGCGGCTGAATTTGCATTTGACGAGGCACTAGTAGAAGGGGATCGGCAACGGAACGATGAACCACCATAATGAGCACCACCAGATGATGCAACGTTGGCAATGGGAGGGTCAGAAGGTTGTCAACAACGAGACGTTGTTCTTCCTGTAGTAATAGCCCCAACAACTCATTGGATGATAACGACTCGATCCTCATACCCACAGCAGACCAAACAAACGTTGAATTGAGTCCCAAGCCCATACAAGATATAGGCTATAAGATCGTCATCCGGGATAGGGCATAGACATTCAATCAAAGCATCAACAATGGCCCTCTTCTTCTCATACTACTCAAGAATGGACAAGGAGCACTTTTTGATAGTCTAAAGTTGAGTGCGCAGATGCATCTGTTGAGCCTGGGTCTGCACGTGAAAGGTGTGCGCAAGGATATCCTAAGCCTCAAAGGTGGAGGAGGCACGAGCAACCATGCCAAGTAGCGGAGTCGTCAATGTCAATCGAATCCAAAGAAGGAAAAGCCGATCCTTTTTTATCTAGGAGGGATATGCCGGATTAGGAGCGATTTGCTCGGGAACACCAGTAGAATCATCGTCGGGAGTGGTCGGTGGAGACGCCGGAACAAGAGCAGTGGATGGAGGTGGATTTCCATCAACAAGGAAGGACGCCATACCATAGGCCTCCAAGGCGGAATGAACTGTGTTGCGCTAAAGAGCGTAATTTGAGCGATCCAATCAAATCGTCAAGTTGGGAAAATGAAAACTCTAGTTAACGATGATGAAGGATCCATAGATCGGATGTTATGCTGCTACTATGTAAAGCAATAAACAATTATGTGGGAAGAAGATGATTGTTCCTTTTCTCATTATGAATACATATATAGTTACAAGATTATCTTTTGAGATATTTACAAGCGATAAATCTTTGGAGTTTTTTACTGGGCATGGATTCGTTCAACTCTGGTTAGTCAACAAATTAAAGTTTTCCAATGCACATCAGAAATCCTGCCGCTCCAAATTTTCATACGTCACCGACCACTTGCGAGGAGATCAAAGTGATTTTGGACCAATTACCAAGCCCAACGTACATACAACGCGATTTCAAGTTAAAACCAATTGATCATATATAGATGAAGCACTTGTGAGATACACAATTGATCACACCCAACAGTCACGATTTTAAGTTAAAGAGTGTCGAATTTCTTGATCACTCGGATATTCATGACGAGATAAACAACAACAAAATTATGCATTTTGTTAAATTTAGAGAGGTTGTGGCGCCGACAGGCGGGAGGGTGTATGTACGTCCGCACAAGCACGATAGGCCCAACATATAAGCCCAGTGAAGTTGCATCAAAAATAAATTGACCATATGAGACGTAATCCACAGACCCCACAAATATAACGGGCCCAATCCAGTTGACACTTGGAACGAGCACCGAGCTAGCCACCAAGCTTAACATATTTGATCATATATCTTACTTACTCTAAAAGTTTGGCTCGCGGAAATGAACAACGCTCGTATTTTGTCTTTTTTTTTTATAAGGAAAGAATTCGAAATACCAGACAAAACCTGGTAGATCGAGAGTCCAAGCAAAGCTCGGAAGTCGGACAAACCGACATGAAACAAACCAAACAAACAACAAGAGTAAAAGGAAGAAGCAAATAAACTAAAATGAAGAGCTAACACAACCTGGAAGGAAAGAGAATGACACAAACGCGGGTTAGACCGAACAGACCTAACAAGGCGTATGATGTGCCGTCGGAGAGCAATCTGCAGAGCACTCAACTGGAAATGTGATGAAACACATGGGCAAAACTCCGACACAAGGAGACCATAGGAACCACACAACCACGCCCTCGACCTCAACCGAAACAACATCTCGAACCAAAACAAGCCAGAGAATGCTCCACACCGAATACAAGCTTCAAGGGCACATTTAAAATGTGAAAAAAATGATAAAGTTTGGACAGAAAAGAGAGGTAAATGAAAAAGATAAATCAATTTCATAATACGTCCTTTCTGTTGTTGCGTGTGGCTCTTGTGGAGTGAAGTAGCCTTTACAAGCTGAAGTAAATGTTTGCAGAAATAAAGCAAGGTGCTTTGTAAATTTTAGAAAAAGTTTTTCTTGAAGAGAAGGTACCTTAAATTGTTTGTCCAGAGGGAATTGAATCTTCCAAGCTAACTAATGATAGAATGTATTGGTTTTTTTTATATATGTAAGCTATGTTTAGTTTGGTGCTCTCGAACACGCAATACGTGGAAGGAGGCAAAATTAGTGGCAAGTAGCTAAACACCATAAAGAGTTAAATTGAGTAGTTCGCTCGTTGGTATTATTAGATAGATCAAGGTTAGGGGTGGCACACCACTCCACGGAACTCCCAAATTATGGGATTTTAGTTAAAGAGTCCATATTGCATATAATGTGGATGGGTAGGATCATAAAGTTATACAGGCCGTTAAAGGCAACTATGATCGAATAAATATTCAGGCCGTTAAAGGCAAAGACCTATCTTGTTAATAAGAGTTTTGAGAATCTCTTATCAGAACTGCTGTTATGAGAAGCTGTTTTTCTTTGTTGTTGATTTGCAAGCATCAGAAGAGGAGCTCTCCAGAGGTAGATAGGAGTAGTGACATCTTCAATCCTTGTACTGTTCAAGTAGGGTGTCCATATCAAGTTATCCTTCATCATCGTAATCCTTTGTTGTTGATCAATGGGTAGACCGTAAGAGAGTCTTGGGCCACTGCAATCCAGGTGAACTATTTATCCAGCTGTTGGTTTTGAACTTCTAAATTCTGCAAGGATATAGAGCAGGATGTAAAGGATATCACAAGTGGAGTAAATATACTAATAATAATATTGTACACATGGTGCCAATTGTAAGTATTAGATTCAGTGTTTGGATTTTGATATTGATGTTCAGAAAGAATGTGTTCATGAAACTTTTGTGAAAGGAACTAGGAAGCAGTATACTATCTTTATAAAAATACTCCAAGGATACTTAGTCTTGAGCAGAATGTATTGCCAAGCAAATAGGTTGTAATAATTCTTGGTGAACCAAGATTGGGGTAAGTTATTACAGCATAATAACTCCTACATATTAGATAAAGAATACGTAGTTGTTAGTGAAGAATTGAAGATATTATAGCCATCAAATTCAGTTATGACAGTAAAGTCTAGTTATTAAGAGATTGAAAACAATTAGCCAGGGTATTAGTTATATTATTGGCCTTATGGGTCGTAGACTTATTGACAGTGGGGGTATTACCCATCTTGGTGTTCTTGGTAGATCTATCATTAGAAGATAATGATATGTGTTGGTTGTTGATAACAACAGAATAGGTTGGTAATTTGGAACCTTTGCTGCTTGTGAAGAAGATATTGGTAATTTATCAGAGTAAAGAGTAGCAGAGTAGAGTGATTACCCTTAATCCATAAGAGAACTAGAAAATCACAAAAGCAGTAAAAGAGAGTATATCACAACATCACAGATCAGAATTTCACACACATATAGAGAAGCAATTTAAGCACTTAGTTTGAGAAGATTTAGATATTCTATTCAGAAGGATAAGCATGCAAGTGTTCGACCAAATACACTAGAAAATATATTCAGTAAAGTTCACATAAACAGAGATAAGCAAGTAAAATTGAGAGATAGGAGGATTACACCTGAAATACGGGGGGAAAGCCGGTGTTAGGCGATTCGCTCGAGCGAGGCGGAGAAGATCCAACCATGGAGCAGATCTGGTTTTTAATGAGGGAATCTCCCTACTGAAGTGGAAGAGGGGGAGTTACCCCTAAAGTTGTGGTGGCGAGGGATTTCCCCTAGGGCGAGCGGCGGTGGTGGGGGATTTCCCCTAGAGAGAGCGGCGGAGCGGGGGTTACCCCTAGATTGGCGGTGGAGTGAGCGGAAGAGCGGAGTCGGGAACATTTTTTGGAGGTTAGATCTGGATGGGTGCTTCATTGAAGAAGGAGGAGTGCGGAGGAGATAGGCTTTGGGGGTGGAGAACGGAGTTAACAAGGAGGAGATTAAGCAGATGAGGGTGGCGGCTAGGGTGTTTTAGGGATAGGGAGGTGAGATTTTTAGTTTTTCTTTGGGAGCGTTTTTTCTACTTTAGCCCTTTGATATTTCCAGAGATAGACCATCTGAAAGCAGTCGATTTGCCAGAGGAAATGGAGACAGTTCTTTGAGAGGTTGGTGCAAGTAGGAAGAGTGGAGGCTCCATGGTTGCTTTTTGCGGCAAGGAACCGACTAGTTGGATCTACAGAGATCCAGAAAAAAAAAACGTTTAATGGAGGAGATAGGAATTTTAGTACATTCCTGTGTTGAGGGATTTTGGATCATGAACTTTGTGTTAGTCGATCCATAGGATCCGAGATTAGGAGGTAACCGCAGCACTGAAGCCGCTAGTGGTGGATGCCTATCGGGGCCATAAAACTGGGGTGGGAAGATGGTGCAAGTGGCGGCTGGCCTGAGGATGGAGGAAGTAAGGGGAAAGAAATTAGGGTTCAAAGAGAGAGTTTATAGATAGGGGTTAATGGTCTCCGAAACAAATCATATTTTGTCTTTATTAGATGGTTGAGATGGGCTTGTTTTTAGTTGGGCCTTTTTTGAATTGTTTGTCCTTTAAATAAACAGTACTTCTCACGTTATATCAGCATTTTCCATCTGGCAAACTTGGTTTGCCACGCGTTTTTCGTTCTTCTTCTTCTTCACCACCATTTCTCTCTCCTCTCGCCACGCGTTTTTTGTTCTTCTCCTCCTTTCTCAAAACGCTATCGCAAGGATTTGTAACTGCAGTTTTCATATCCAGCTTTTAAGCTTCAAAGCCTACGATTGTGAGGGTGCTCTTTTCAATTTCCGTTTAACTTGCCAATTTTAGGGCAATTTTTGGATTTGTGAAATTAGGGTTTTGCGGGGATGCGTTTGGTTGAATAGATTTTTTTTGCAGAGTTAGACATTATGACTGGAAGCTTCCATCTTTAGGATTGATTGAGCTGCTTCTATCTTTTCTTTATCCGTTACAATTTGTAATGACCCGTTTTCTCAATCTTGTGGCTTGATTTTGAAGTCGATTTTATATGCTTGTTTCCTTTTCTTATTTTGTAGGACGTGAAGATTCTGAGATCATCTTTAGATTGACCGGTTCTCAATTTTTTTTGCAGGTTTCAAAACGCCAATCAGAATTGGCATACTTGAAGAATTTCTATGACATGCCTTCTACAGTTCTTCAGAGGCATGGAGATTTTGCTGGTATAGTGGTATCTTATCTTTTGCTAAAGAATTGGCATATTTGAGACTAACAGTGTACTTTTTGTTTCTCTAGGCTTCTGATGAATGAGATTTATACTCTTATTGTGAACTCTGAATGAGATTTCTAATGACATGTTTTCTCAATCTTACGGCTTGATTTTGAAGTCGATTTTATATGCTTGTTTCCTTTTCTTATTTTGTAGGATGCGAAGATTCATCTTTAGATTAACTAGTTCTCATTTTTCTCACGTTTCATTTGCAGCTTAATTGGTTAGCAAGTGGGGCAAAGGCCACTTGTTAAAGGGAGGTTGTGGGTTCGAATCCCACCTCCAACAACCTGCAGGCAAGGCAGCACCTAAGGGTGGCCTCTGTGCTGTGATGGGTTGGGGTGTATGGCCTGCAGGCCTTGTTACGGATTGGGAGAGACCAGTCTCCTATAGCGTCCTGGGGCCTTTGGGGAGGGATGAAGCCCTTGGCCCATTGGGCCGGGCTTGACAGGGTGACAGACTGGGGCCCAAGGGGCAAGCAGCACCTAGGGGTGGCTTGCACCATAACAGCAGGTTTCAAAACACCAATCAGAACTGGCATATTTGAAGAATTTCTATGACATGCCTTCTACAGTTCTTTAGAGGCATGGAGATTTTATATGCTTGTTTCCTTTTCTTATTTTGTAGGACGCGAAGATTTTGAGTTCATCTTTAGATTAATTGGTTCTCATTTTTCTCAAGTTTCATTTGCAGGTTTCAAAACACCAATCAGAACTGGCATATTTGAAGAATTGAATCTTCCATAGTTGTGCATTATATGGTCATTCATCATATAATATGGTCAATCCATCAAGCAGATGGGGTTTTAATGCCTTCAACTATGAGATGGATGGTTTGGTTTATTTAACAAATGCTTTAGAATGAAACTCCATGTCATACAGCTATACGATTTGGATCCATTCTCAATTCTATTTATGAAAGAATTCTCAGGTTTAATTATTGTTTGAATTTCTCATTCAAAAAATATCAAAAGGATGAGGGAATTAAGTTGTTGCTTACAAACGCTTTCTTTGAATATTTGCATCTATTCCCTCCTAAGATGTGTTTAGTTGCATAAGCTGCATTTGTAGAGCCCTTCACTGTTATGGTCTTAACCTGTCAATGGATTTTGCAGCATCCTGCATGGATTCAGTACACTTCAGGCTCTTCAGAATGAGATGAAAAGCTTGAAGAAGTCACTAAAGGTTTGATGTCGTTGTCCTCATATATTGATAACAGGAATTTGTCGTGCTAATTCCTACTATGCAAAATATCCAAACAAACCTTAAACCGTAGTCATAGGTAAGTAAAGGTCGAGTCCACAGGGAGACAGAGTCTATCTTAATATGCAATTTGTATGTCAATCCAAAGTAACCAAAGGGGGGGTTTTGTATGTTTTAATGAATCTAAGCATGCAAAAGTAAACAAACTAAAAGTTGATGAATTCAGTGATGGGAAAAGTACTTAGTCAAACAACATCCACTATTCGTATGATAAGTTGATCCTAGATACTCATTCAAAATCTCATGCAATGGAAATTTCAATTCCTTTTCAGATATAACTAATAGCACAACCAAATACTATTAGCACTAACTAATTAAACAACCCTGAAACTATCAAGATTCAGTTTAACAGTAGCTTTACGGATAGGAATATAGTTGGATACAATTCTAGCATAAAACAACCAGCTTTTATCCTAGAATGTAAATCAGTTCTATTCTGCATAAGACTAGCACAACCAGATACTAGCACGATGCAGTTGCTACTCTGAAATAGATATGCTCAACCAGTAACAATCTAAATCTAGCAATAGATCAATAACAACAAACCCTAGTTGATCAGACTAGAAATTATCAATATCAATCATAAGCAATCAAGCAAGAGAATAGATAAAATCCATGCAATAGATTAAGAAAGAGAATCTCACAACTGAATCAAAACGAAAGCTTCAACGTCTGACTAAGCAAGATTGGCTTAGTTCTTCATAGCAAAGTACGTAGAATGAAAAGTGAAATTAGGGTTCGAGAGATATTCCTTAGGGAGGCCAAGCTCCCTTCTAACCCTTAAATACCAAAAGTAAATTAATCTAAATTAACCTAAAACGAAAATACTAAAACCGTAATAAAATAATCCAAAATAAAACAGTTCTGGAAAACGGGCTCGGTGGGCTTCTGATAGCGGCGGTCGCCGTAGAAAAGGCGGCGGGCGCCGTAATCGCGGCGGTCGCCGGCTTTAAACGGCGGTCGCCGGATCAATGCCGTAGCCATGGTCGCTGGGAGGGCTTTGGCGGCTGTCGCTGCCTCCTCTACGGCGGTCGTCGTGAATCCATTTCTTCAGTGTCTTCGTCTCTTCAGCTCCGAATGCTCCCAAAGCCTCCAAAAGTGTGTCTTCAGCACCTCCTCGCCAATACTTCATAACTCCTTGGCGTCTTCTACTGGTGGCTTCATCCTCCGTGTTTCCTAAGATCTCCAAAACAGCTCAAACACCTCCAAAAACACCAACTTCGCCCCCAAGCGCCATACACATGAATGTGTCTAAATCTACCCGAATGGCACCAATAAACCCTCTAATGACTCTTAGTTAAGCCCTACAAAGTAGTGCTTATCATATATGCTAATATATATGCTGCTTTTATAATCAAATCCTTTGAGTTATCACCTCATCCTTCAGAAAACTCTCATATTTGCTAAGCTTCCAGTACTCATAGTGTCATTAAATTAAGTTGCTACCATGGTGTAGCTGTGTGGTGAACTTATCTACTCATGTAATCTAATGGATAGCTCAGAGGTAATAAGGTCAAATTCATGATTTTTGCGACATGTTTCCTCATCTATCCAATTGATTGAAGATGAAGTGGACTGAGATGGCTCATAGTACAGCACTATTAGCATAATTAAAGGGATTTCCTTATATCTTTTCCTTAGTTATAAGATTGTAATCTCTTGTAATCTTCTAGCATCCCAACCAACTATTTGATGTATATATACTGTACTCTCATTCATTAAGATATATAAACAAATTCATTCATTCTATCCTCTTCATAATATGGTATCACGAGCCTAGGTTTTTTTTTTGAACCTGCCTCACGCACAAATCGACCGCCGCCGGCATGACTACTCCATCCAACACTAGCCTCACCGGCCAACTACTAGTTACTGCCAACTCTTCTACTCCACTGAATTTTTAGATTCCATCCCTCACTGTCAAACTTGACCGGACAAATTACTCCCTTTGGCGTAACACTGTCCTTCCTGTACTTGAGGCGTTTGAGTTGGAGGATCACATCCTTACCGATTCCTCCCCGCCGCAGTTTAAACCATAAGCCGCTGATTCTACGGCTCCTAAAGAGTCCAATCCGGACTATATCACTTGGCGTCGCCGTGATCGCTTTACTCTTCTCTGGCTCCGCTCCACCCTTTCCGAGCGCTCTCTCTCCACCGTCGTTCGCGCTAACACCGCCCATGAAGCCTGGACAACTATTGAGCGTACGTTTCAGGCTCAATCTCGGGCTCGTCGTATGGCTCTCAAACACCAACTCCAAACACTGTCAAAAGGCTCTTTGTCTGTCATGGAGTATTTTGAAAAGAAAAGGGAAATTGCTGATGCTCTTGAGGAAAGTCTTGACACTGTCTCTACTGAAGATCTTACAGGGTACATTCTCAACGGACTCGACAATTCGTATGGCCCCTTTTTCACTGCGATCATGACCCAGTCTGATGAAATTCATGTTGATGACCTACTGGGCATGCTACTGCAAGAGGAGGAACGTATAGAGCAAGAAACTCGCCATCATCACGCACCGTCTAACTGTAACATCCCAGGCCAAGCTACCCCAGCCACCAAGCCGCCCAGCCACCCAACGGTGTCGGCGCCGGTACTGGTGCCGCCTGGTTGTCCAAGGGCATGCAGCCCACACACCCAACCCTTCCCCCATTTAAATGGGTAGGTTGTTGCCCACGGGGATCAAACCCGGGACCTTTAGATACAAGGGCAATGCCTTACCACTTGTATCACCAATTGCGCTGCAGCACAATTGGTGATACAAGTGGTAAGGCATTGCCCTTGTATCTAAAGGTCCCGGGTTCGATCCCTGTGGGCAACAACCTACCCATTTAAATGGGGGAAGGGTTGGGTGTGTGGGTTGCATGCCCTTGGACAACCAGGCGGCACCAGTACCGGCGCCGGCACCGTTGGATGGCTGGGGTAGCTTGGCCTGGGATGTTACAAAAAAGTACACTTTGAATGAGAGGGGCTCCGACCTTATTGGGCCAGCCATTTCTCTATCCATGGGCCGCAGCCCATGTACCCCAACCAAATCCCCATGGCTGGGAGGTTGTTCGTGAGTCTCGAACACGAGACCTCACGCTTTAACAAGCGGTCTTACGCCCACTTGTTACCAATTGTGCTGCAGAACAATTGGTAACAGCACAATTGGTAACAAGTGGGCGTTAGGCCGCTTGTTAAAGCGTGAGGTCTCGTATTCGAGACTCACGAACAACCTCTCAGCCATGGGGATTTGGTTGGGGTACATGGGCTGCGGCCCATGGATAGAGAAATGACTGGCCCAATGAGGTCGGAGCCCCTCTCATTCAAAGTGTACTTTTTTTGTAATACCCACACCACATTGGGCCGGCCCATCATAGGGTTGCAGCCCATACACCCCAACCCTTCCTTAGGGGCTCCACCTATAACAGGAAGCCATTGCCAAGAGGTTGTTCGTGAGTCTCGAGTTCGAGACTCACGAACAACCTCTTGGCAATGGCTGCCTGTTTTAGGTGGAGCCCCTAAGGAAGGGTTGGGGTGTATGGGCTGCAGCCCTGTGATGGGCCGGCCCAATGTGGTATGGGTATTACACTAACTCACTGCCGCCCCCTCCCTCTGGTTCTCTCACAGCACCATCTGCCAACACAGCCTACACCCACTCTCGTGGTGGCCATTCCTCTCTCTCCAATCGTGGCCGCTTCCCTGCCTCGTCTTCCTCGAGTGGATCAGAGGGTCGTCGGGGATCTGATGGGAACCCTCGCAAACGCATTCAATGCCAGATCTGTAACAAAATGGGGCACCCGGCGATTGACTGTTACAATCGCAACAACCTTACTGAGTTTCCTGCATGCCCTCTGCCTCCGAGAAGCAACAGTCGCCCCTCTGATCGCCAGGCTGAACACTCTGCTCACTATGCCTCGCCGTCCTCTCTTACGGATCCCACTTGGTACTTTGATACAGGCGCAACCAATCATGTTACTGGTGACTTGAACAAACTGGCTGTTTCTGAAGAGTATCGCGGGGACGACAAGCTCTCTGTTGGTAATGGTAATTGATAAGCACTACTTTGTAGGGCTTAAGTAAGAGTCATTAGAGGTTTTATTGGTGCCATTCGGGTAGATTTAGACACATTCATGTGCATGGCGTTTGGGGGCGAAGTTTGGTAATTAATTAAATGCCACGTAATTGATGGGCGAATTGGATGAATTAGGCCCAAGTGGAATTAACAGGCCACGTGATTATGCTGATGGTGGGCCACAATTTGGATGAGGAAGAAAGGCCCAATTGAAGAAGCTCGGCCACGTGAAAAAGCGCGAGAAGCAGCGGCAATTGAAATGGAGAATTGAAGAATTGGAGGGATGACATCATGGATGACATTAGCGAGCAGGTGGGCTGAATTGGAATTGGGCCGAAGCTGCCGCCGAGCTGCTGGAATTGAAATTGGGCCATCACGTGATGCGGACGAGCCACGCGAGATTGGAGGCCGAGAATTGCGAGATTACGGGATTAATTCTCTGTTTTCATTTGTTTAATTATTATTATTTTATTATTTCGTTTTAGATTAATTTAGAATTTATATTTCCTTTAGTATATTAGGGTAGAGAAAAGGCTTGTTTGCCAATCGGATCATCAACTCTCTGAAACCCTAATTTCCCTTTCTACGTTATGAAGAACTAAGCCTCCCTGGCTTAGTCAGACGCTGAAGCTTTCGTTTCGATAAAGTTGTGAGATTCTCATTCTTAATCTATTGCATGGATTTTATCTATTCTCTTGCTTAAGTTGCTTATGATTGATATTGATAATTTCTAGTCTGATCAACTAGGGTTTATTGTTATTGATCTATTGCTAGATCTAGATTGTTACTGGTTGAGCATATCTATTTCAGAGTAGCAACTGCATCGTACTAGTATCTGGTTGTGCTAGTCTTATGCAGAAGAGAACTGATTTACATTCTAGGATAATATCTGGTTGTTTTATGCTAGAGTTGTATCCAACTATATTCTTATCCGTAAGGCTGCTATTAAACTGAATCTTGATAGTTTCAGGGTTGTTTAATTAGTTAGTGCTAATACTATCTGGTTGTGCTATTAGTTATATCTGAAAAGGAATTGGAATTTCCATTACATGAGATTTTGAATGAGTTTCTAGGATCAACTTGTCATACGAATAGTGGATGTTGTTTGACTAAGTGTTTTTCCCATTACTGATTTAATCAACTCTTTCGCTTGTCAACTTTTGCATGCTTAGGGTACTAAAACTCACAAAACCCCCCTTTGGTTACTTTGGATTGATACATAATTTGCATATTAAGATAGATCCGTCTCCATGTGGATTCGACCTTTACTTACCTAGGACTACGGTTTAGGGTTTGTTTGGATATTTTGCATAGTAGTTTTTACACGACAAAAACCTGTTATCAAATTGGCGCCGTTGCCGGGGAGGCAATAATCTATTTTGTGTGCGATTTGTGTGTCAACTATTGTGTGGACCTATCTTACGGTCCACACCCGTGCTATTGATTTTTGTTTTTCCTTTTTGATTTTGTTACAGAGATGGATAGATTTCCCCACTTCCATCAGGAGCCGCAATATGACCCATACTCATACGCATACACTCCAGGGTGGAGAGATCATCCTAATTCGAGTTATGGGCACAATCCAAGTCCCTCCATGTCATTGGAGGACATGTTTCGATCTTTCAAACAGAACACGATCCAACTTGAACAACAAATAAAGTCCAATATCCAGATCATTGAGAGGCAGACGGAGCAAATGGTGCAAGCATTGAGCAAGGTGGAGTCCATGACGTCGGCAGAACCACTATCTCACCCAGTGGTGCACCAGGAAGAGAATGTCTTCTCGTTGACCCTACAAAGTACTGAGCAGTTGCATGTCGCCCCCTTAGCTGACAGGGAGGAACAAATTTGTGAGACGGGTGCAGAATACAGCGAGATATCTGCAGAAGAGAACCCAAGACCGCGGGAGGTATACCTCGACCTCGGTTCACCCACTGAGGAGATGGGTATTCTAGACGATATTTTGGACCGCGTTGTGCTTTCTGAAGAAGAGTATTTTTTGGGACTGGAGGAATTCAGCGATCAAGAGGAGGAGAGCCACGATCGCGAAAATGATCCTATGACGCTCGTTCCTCTCGAAAATGCCCCGGCAGCCCCCGACCCTCTCGAGGCTGCCTATGATAAGTATGTGCATCTCAACTCCTTTCCACTTGTCTCGCAGCACCCCGTCACGCCCCTCCATGCGGTATTCCAAGATACTCGAAGGCTGAAGGACGACAAAGAGCTATATGAAACCTTCAGTACTCGGGAGGCAACCATTCTCTTGCTCGAACTGACAAGTTGCATCTCTCGCTACACAGAGTTTTTAAGGGCGCTGGGCAATATAAAGAAGAAACCAAAGGGGAAGCACAAGAAGGAGACCTTAATTCAGGTGACAGATTTTTACATGCTGGATACGGGGCAGGACATACATGCAGCCCTTGAGATGTTGGGTAGACCGTTCCTGAAGATGGCAAGTGCATTCATAGATATGAACAGCGGTCCAACCATTATGAAGTACACAAGCATGGGGGAAAAGCTCTACAGGGAGTATACAAAGAGACACCCCCCTGATATAGATCTCAGGAGTTCAAGTGCTAGGACAAACCCAAGTTGAGGAGGATTGAGTAGGATGTCGAGCCACGACATTAACAAGGCGCTGCTCGGGAGGCAACCCGATGTTAGGTAGTCTATTTTCTTTCCCTTAGTCTTTATTCAGTTGTTTTTCTTTTTGTTTTTTCTTTCTGTGTTGAACTAACCTGCAGGAAGCGCGAAAAAAACGAAGATGGAGTTCACGGCGCCCGCCGCCAACCTTACGGCGACCGCCGCAAATGCCAAGCCAAGCAAGTTGGCTACGACCTAAAAACGGTGACCGCCGTTTAATCACAGCGCCCGCCGCAATTACGGCGACCGCCGCACCCTTCACGGCGACCGCCGCACTTTATCAAAAAAAAAATCAAAAAAAATCAAAAAAAATGGGCCCCGAAAAAACCTTAAACGGGGAGCAAAAGACGAAAATAAGATACCCCGAAAAGACCTTAAACGGGGAGAAAAAGTCAAAAAAAAAAAATTTAAAAAATTTACCCAGCTGTCCAGATTCTCCACGGAGAGGTGCGCATCATGTTGCTAACGGAAGATTACATTCACCCTACTTTTACTTGGCAACGATGATGGCCCTGCAGTCGACAACTGGAGAGGAGGAATACCGGGGCCAAACCACGATGACATCTGGGCCCATTTTTGAAGGCCATGCAACCCCGTCCCCCTGTCTGACCAGTACTTCACCAGAGTGGTTCATCTTGGTTGCGTGGTAGGAATTGATGGAGTTGAAGGCCGTGTCGCCCTGATTTCCTACATCACCACCACACCCTACAATGGTTTCCTATGGTTGCACGGTATATGAAGGTTATAGCGTTGATGCAGACATCCAGGACATGAACTTTTATGACTACACCGCTAGCAACAAGGAAGTGTCCAAGCCAACTCGGCAACGTTGTGAGTTATTTTTTGCTTTTCCATGTGCTTTACTCTTTTGTCTTTCATTACATTGAGGACAATGCAATGTTTAAGCATGGGGTGGGGCAACTCATTACATTGAGGCAACTCATTTCATTGGAAAATGAAATGAGTGGTTTTATACTTGCTACGCTGCTGAGGAGAAAAATATAAAGAGAAAAAGCCAAAAATTTGAAAAAAGGCTAAAATTGAAATCCTAGGATAGGTCGAAAACCCGAAAGGACGGCCTAGGCAATAAGCAGGTGGCTTGGACCAGCATTAGGCTGGGGTAATATGAGGTCAAGAGTGATGTGAGCTTATGTGAGCACATCTATTGGAAAATGAAATGAGTGGCTTGGTGAAAACCCGAAAGGGCGCCTTGGCAAAATGAGCGAAAAAAAGAAGAAGAATGATTTTAGGATTTCTCACTATTCTTGGCGAGGCGTCATAAGAAGAGGAGTCAAAGAAGGATTGTCGGGTAGGTCACTCTGGGAGACATAAGGAGCAATAGATGGAGGCTAGGATTAGAGGTTACTCACACTATTGGATGTCCGGGTTAGCTTGGGGGAAGTACTCCGCTTGTCCCTTAAGCTTGTTGAGTTGTGGATGTGTTGTGAATGAGATTGGTGCTAGGAGCTTGGCAGGGGTTAGGTGACTCTTAGTTGGAGGATATGCTTCCTGAGACCTTGGATGCTATATTGGAGGAGTAGACTCTTTATTAGTTTACTCGAGGACGAGCAAAGGTCTAAGCATGGGGTGGCTTGATAAGCACTACTTTGTAGGGCTTAAGTAAGAGTCATTAGAGGTTTTATTGGTGTCATTCGGGTAGATTTAGACACATTCATGTGCATGGCGTTTGGGGGCGAAGTTTGGTAATTAATTAAATGCCACGTAATTGATGGGCGGATTGGATGAATTAGGCCCAAGTGGAATTAACAGGCCACGTGATTATGCTGATGGTGGGCCACAATTTGGATGAGGAAGAAAGGCCCAATTGAAGAAGCTCGGCCACGTGAAGAAGCGCGAGAAGCAGCGGCAATTGAAATGGAGAATTGAAGAATTAGAGGGATGACATCAGCGAGCAGGTGGGCTGAATTGGAATTGAGCCGAAGCTGTCGCCGAGCTGCTGGAATTGAAATTGGGCCATCACGTGATGCGGACGAGCCACGTGAGATTGGAGGCCGAGAATTGCGAGAATACGGGATTAATTCCCTGTTTTCATTTGTTTAATTATTATTATTTTATTATTTCGTTTTAGATTAATTTAGAATTTATACTTCCTTTAGTATATTAGGGTAGAGAAAAGGCGTGTTTGCCAATCGGATCATCAACTCTCTGAAACCCTAATTTCCCTTTCTACGTTATGAAGAACTAAGCCTCCCTGGCTTAGTCAGACGCTGAAGCTTTCGTTTCGATAAAGTTGTGAGATTCTCGTTCTTAATCTATTGCATGGATTTTATCTATTCTCTTGCTTAAGTTGCTTATGATTGATATTGATAATTTCTAGTCTAATCAACTAGGGTTTATTGTTATTGATCTATTGCTAGATCTAGATTGTTACTGGTTGAGCATATCTATTTCAGAGTAGCAACTGCATCGTACTAGTATCTGGTTGTGCTAGTCTTATGCAGAAGAGAACTGATTTACATTCTAGGATAATATCTGGTTGTTTTATGCTAGAGTTGTATCCAACTATATTCCTATCCGTAAGGCTGCTGTTAAACTGAATCTTGATAGTTTCAGGGTTGTTTAATTAGTTAGTGCTAATAGTATCTGGTTGTGCTATTAGTTATATCTGAAAAGGAATTGGAATTTCCATTGCATGAGATTTTGAATGAGTTTCTAGGATCAACTTGTCATACGAATAGTGGATGTTGTTTGACTAAGTGTTTTTCCCATTACTGATTTAATCAACTCTTTCGCTTGTCAACTTTTGCATGCTTAGTTACTAAAACTCACAAAACCCCCCTTTGGTTACTTTGGATTGATACATAATTTGCATATTAAGATAGATCCGTCTCCCTGTGGATTCGACCTTTACTTATCTAGGACTACGGTTTAGGGTTTGTTTTGATATTTTGCATAGCAGTTTTTACACGACAAAAACCTGTTATCAGTAATCAATTGCTTATTTCTCATTATGGTTCTACTATTTTTCCAACTAAGTCTGCTTCTGTCAACTTAAAAAATGTTCTTGTTATGCCTGACCTCACCAAAAACCTTCTCAGTGTTTCCAAGCTCAATCGTGACAATAATACCTATATGATTTTGTATCCTGATCACTGTGTAGTTAAGGACTTGCAGGGCAACCCAATCCTACACGGAACCGTTGACCATGGCCTCTACCGCCTCCATCAGCCACGACCATCCCGACCTCTACCTTGCATCCACTTCGGCTCCCGCACCTCCCTACTTGGCTGGCATCGCCGACTAGCTCATCCTCACGAACAAGTCCCGCGTCGTCTTGTGTCTCAATTTAATCTTCTTGTTAGTTCAAATAAATTTCCAAGTGTCTGTGATGCCTGTCAATTAGGCAAGAGTCATCGTTTTCATCTTCCTAGTTCTCATGTTCAATCCAATAAACCATTTGATTTAATCTACTCTGATGTTTGGGGTCCTACTCCTCTACTATCCTTCAATGGCAATCGATACTTTGTGTTTTTTATTGATGATGCTACGAAATTTATATGGATCTATTTTCTTAGTGTCAAATCTCAAGTGTTCAATGTCTTTCAACAATTTCGGGCAATGATCCAAACACAATTTCAATCCTCCATTAAATGCCTTCAAACAGATTGGGGTGGTGAATTCCGGAACGTATCCAGTTTCCTCTCCACACATGGAATCCAACACCGAGTCTCTTGTCCTTATACACAGGAACAAAATGGGGCTGCAGAACGCAGAAATCGAATCATCGTGGAAAAAGGGTTAACCCTCTTAGCTCAATCATCCTATCCCTTCATCCTTTGGGAACACGCCTTTCACACCGCTACTTATCTCCATAACCGTACCATCTCCCCTACCATCAACTACACCTCCCCCTATCAAAGACTCTACTCCAAAATCCCTGATTACGATTTCCTCAAAACCTTTAGGTGTCTATGTTACCCTTTCCTGTGCCCCTACAACAATCACAAGTTGGATTTCCGGTCTCTTCTATGTGTCTTTGTCGGGTTTAGTTCCAAACACAAAGGGTATCTATGTCTTCACATTCCCACTTCCAAAACCTATACATCCCGTCATGTTGTGTTCGATGAGGAAGTTTATCTATATGCCATCCAAGCTCGGGAGACGCCATCACCATCGCCCTCATCTCTCCCATCCTCGGTGCCGCTTAATCTCCTTGATCTCGCCGCTGCCGCACAACCACCAACTCAACCTAATGCCTTGACCCCTCCTACTGGCTCTCATATCTCCACTTCTGGCTCCCCACCATCCCCTGACATGCCACCTTCACCCCTCTCCACGTCACCCACGCCACCACCACCTCCACCCCGCCCTTATCACAATGCCCCTACCTACTATCGTCCCTCCAACACCACCACTCATACAATGACTACCTGTGCCCACACGCAGTCGCTACGCCCCAAAACCTTCACTGCTACTCGCCATCCGATATCCGCCGATCCTCATCCTGCCCCTGACAAAGAACCTACCACCTTTATGCAGGCCAATAAGCACATTTGTTGGCAACAGGCGATGCAGGCCGAATATAAGGCCTTAATGAGTTATAACACTTGGTCACCTGTACCTTGCCCCCGTGATACTAATCTTGTTGGTTGTAAGTGGGTTTACAGGATCAAGCGACATGCTGATGGATCCATTGAGCGATACGAGGCTCGTTTGGTGGCAAAGGGATTTCATCAAGAAGAGGGAGTTGATTATTTTGACACTTTTAGTCCCATTGTCAAGCCCACTACTGTTCGTTTGGTGCTCAGCTTACCCTTGTCCAAGGGCTGGCCTATTCGCCAACTTGATATCAACAATGCTTTCTTGAATGGTGATTTAGCTGAGACGATGTATATGGAACAACCAAAGGGGTTCACTGATCCGACCAGGCCGTCACATGTTTGCAAGCTCAACAAGGCCCTGTATGACCTCAAGCAAGCACCTCGAGCTTGGTTTAATAAGCTCAAACACTTTCTCGTCACACATGGCTTTCGTGCTTGCTATTCTGATACGTCCTTGTTTGTTCACAAATATGCTTCTACTACTTTGTATCTCCTTGTGTATGTTGATGACCTGATCCTTACAGGCAGTGATTCCAGCTACATCAGCCGCTTCATCAATCTTCTTCACAAGGCCTTCTCTCTCAAGGACTTGGGTTCGTTACGTTACTTCTTGGGGATTGAAGTCTTACATCATACTTCAGGCATGATCTTGTCTCAATCTACGTACATTCGGGACGTCTTTGACCGGTGTCACATGACTGATGCTAAGCCGTTGTCATCACCTACTGATCCCAATTCTCGTCTTCAGAAAGACGATGAACAGGTTGCCGATGCCCGCCTCTATCGACAAGTTGTAGGTGCTCTCCAATACGAAACTATCACTCGCCCGGAAATTGCTTATGCTGTCAATCGGGTGTGTCAATTCATGCATTCTCCCACCATTGCTCATTGGCAGGCTGCAAAACGCATCCTACGGTATCTTAAAGGCACCATTGATCATGGTCTTTTTCTGCAGCAAGGCTCCTCTACTCAGCTTCGTTCTTACTCTGATGCTGGCTGGATATCTGACATGGATGACTGTCGATCTCAGTATGGCTTCGCCATTTATTTTGGCCCTAATCTTATCAGCTGGACCTCTTGCAAGCAATGAGTGGTCGCGCGATCGAGCACCGAGGCTGAATTTCGAGCCTTGGCTTACACAACGGCTGAGTTGTCCTGGTTGCAACATCTTCTGCAGGAACTCGGTGTGCCCTGTCCTCATCCGCCAATCCTCCTGTGTGACAATATTGGAGCAACATTCATGACGGCGAACCCCGTTATTTGCTCTCGCTCCAAGCACATCCATCTTGACTACTATTTTGTTCGATAACGTGTTGATGCGGGTCTCCTCAAGGTTCAACATGTTGTCTCTGCTGACCAACTGGCTGACATCTTCACCAAGCCTTTAAGCTCACCTCGGTTCAGTGTCTTAAGGTCCAAGCTCCAAGTCCGGTCCCGCACTTGATCTTGCCGGGGGGTATTAGCATAATTAAAGGGATTTCCTTATATCCTTTCCTTAGTTATAAGATTGTAATCTCTTGTAATCTTCTAGCAGCCCAACCAACTCTTTGATGTATATATACTGTACTCTCATTCATTAAGATATATAAACAAATTCATTCATTCTATCCTCTTCATAATAAGCACTGGGAATCATGTCTGAAGCCTGTTGTCCTCCATCAGATTTTTAAAAATCCTACCTCCAGTTTTGGTTGGCAGCCACCCTTGCAAACCGTCTGGGAGACTAAGGTTAACAGAAGCATTGCACCAATTGAGGTTTTTAAGAGTGAGCAAACTACTGGAATTGGTGGATCAACCGCCGGTGGTGACAATAAATCGGATTCAACTGCTGAGCAAGAGTGCCACTTTTGATCGCTTTGATATGCCAAGTGATGTTCAATCTCTTTCTCGCATTGTTTACTCTGCGCATGGTGGTGAAGTGGCTGTTGCATTTCTTCGTGGTGGTGTCCACATTATTTCCGAACCAAGTTCTGCTCTTGTAGATAATTACCAGATTAATGTTGGCTCAGCAATTACTGCCCTTGTTAATAAAGCCAGCTGTCTCTTGATTATTGCTACTACGTACCATTTCTAAAGCTTGTTTTTTTTCATCATTTTGATTTTACTTGGTGGAATTTTAACTTGCATTTCTAAGTGATACATCTTCAATTCTTCATGGTTGTGTAGGTTTTGTTTTGCTTGCAGATATGGGACTCACCGAGATGTTGTGGCAATTTGTTGAGCACAGAAAAACGTTATATGATCAAGTAAGGACAAAAATAATAAAAGTGTTACACTGTGGTTTGATTTTCATATGGGTTATTTTATTTCTGAAATTTTTCCCTGCCAACTGTTTTTCTTCTTATGTTTTGTTGAATCCTTTCTATTGGTCTTCTTCTGCATCTCTTATTGGGTTATGGAGCCCGATAGACTGTACACCAGAAAATTTTAGGTTTGTCCGTACAAGGGTCTTTGGGCCGTTTGTGTATTGGGCCTAATTAGGGTTTCGTCCGTTTCGCATATTTAACCTAATTTATTCATTGTAATCGTCATCACAAATCTCGTGTTCTTTGCTTCGTTTTTCTCTCGTTACTACGATCTAATCCTAACATCTCTGAAGGTGTATCTTTATTGTTTGTATAATTGATGTACATTTTGTTGGGTTCTTATTTTTATTGGTTGGTGTTTTGTTTAATTATTGTTCTGTTTTTTCTTTGGGTGAGTGAAGGGTTTTCTGGATAAGCAGTTCACTCGGCTGCAGCTACTGCAAGATGAAATCAGCCCTGCGTTTGTGGTGGAAGTTACTTCTTGTTTTTTAAAGGATTCTGTGAGGATTCTTCATGAACTTTTTGCTTCTCTGTGAGCCCTAAAACCCTCTCTTTCTCTCTCCATCCTTTGTAACAATACATATCTCACATCGAAAATCCAGACATAACTAAGCTTATCTAATAGGCTTGTATGTGTATGTGCATGTGTGCTCCTACGTGCACAACTCCCGGACTGCCTATCTACTTATATGCATCCTTTCTTTTTGTTTTTTTAAGTGATCTCTGTTTTATCTTTTTTCTCTAGAGATGTGCAGAATGTGGATTTCAACAAGGTTGATGCTCATGTGCACCAGCTGAAGCGGAGCATCTCCAGTTAATGTTCTTCTTCTATACTAAATTTCTTGTTTGATCAAATGGACTAAACTGCATTATTATATGATCCAAGAATCTAAATTGTGGAAATGCTGTCTATGTTTTCTTGCAGCATTGGTGCTTACAGGATGAGCAACGCCTGCATCACCTTACACAGTTTTTGTGAGACCGAAGATACTAAACTGTGAGTCAGCTATAGCTCTTATGAATACATGAGTAGGAAGAAGACCTTTGGAAGGATTACCTGACTTTTCATACACGATAATATAGAGAGGACAAATTTTATGATCTGAAAAACAAAATATAACAAAATACTAAAATAGAAATGACTATATGAGGATATCAAAACATTAATGGTGATTGAGTGAAATAGTTGTTTATTGGAGCATGGAGATAAGGAAAATGGTTGGTAGGAGTACTTTCAGTTGATAATCCTGCCTAATCGTCTATTTGTGTAGTTTGAACCACTAATGTTGGCTAAGCTGTTTTTTAATTCTTTTGGAAATTTATATCTGGCTAAGCGTCCTATTTTTTACTAAATCGCTATATCTTTGTGGCAACATGATGAATATTTTTCCAATCTTTGGGTTTTGAATCTAGCCTAAAATTTTAGATCTTGAATTGTTGTCTAATGGGATCATGCTTATCTCCATTTTTATATATACATTGCATCACAAACTCATTTTGTTTAGTGAAGGAAGTTACTCTCTATCTTTCCAACCATTAGAAGTCATCTGAACACTAGGAAGCACCACAAGTCCGAAAGGTATGTTTTCATTCTTTCTTGTTTGATATAAGATGTTCTCATGTCAATATATAATCATTTCATTTCTAGCACTGTACTGATTTTGCATTCCTTGCTAATTCTAAATTGGCTATACAATTTGTGACTGAGGGTCTGTTCGGTTCGCATAGACTGAAACTGAACTGGGTACAAAATTGAACTGAAGTTGTAAGGTAAAATTTAAGCTGACGACTGAACTGGACTGAAAATGAACTTAAATAGATGATTGAATTCAATAAACGCGTTCGGTTCGTCCCGACTTATCCAAACTGAAAAATTATTAAAATACCCAAATTACCCTCAAAATTAAATTGTGTAGGGGTATCACATGCCACTCACGTGACTTGTTGGCTCATACGGTTTCATGGGTGCAGTTCCATCTCTTAGGGTTCTCTGTGCCCCCTTGTTTTTGGAGTAACCCCTACCCCCACGAGACAAAGAACTCGGCAGAGACCTCGGCTCCCCGCGGCGACCTCGGCTCCTACGACAAGCTACTCTCCTTCTACGGGCAACCGCAGCCCCGGACAGATGGACTCCGTCTTTGAGCGATTTGTCGCACTTCGTGCACTGAGTGAAGAAAAAGACCGCCAACTCGCCGCGCAGGCTGCTGAGCTTGCCCACCTTCGTCGGACCTTGAGTGACATGAGGTTGCCCACGGCTGACCCAATGTTGAACCCTCCGGCCACAACCAGCCGGCCAATGGACCGCAAGGGTCCTCTTCTCAATGTCCTCTTCTCGAACACCTCCGACTACGAGTCTTTTGACGAGGACACCTACGCAGCCGGCCCGGTATTTGACACCTACGACGATGAGGAGGAGGAGATGGACGAATACATATGCATCTCTATGGACGAGCACGCCAACGTGCCTATTGGCTTGGTTCCACGCAGCGTTATTACCGTCAACGAGGATGGTGGGAGTTACCGCAACATCATCAATACAAAGGTGATCCAGCACTTCACGTTTGAGACGCCTCCACAATCCGACATTCACGGCAAATGCGAGAACCGGCTTCTTTTAGCCCGGTCCCGGGATGTCTCTCCAATAATTCAGGGACGTCTTCCTTGCTTTTTATTTGTTCCTTTCGCGTGTCTTTTAACTGTTAAAGATCATGTTGATTTACCCCCTACCGTGACTTCTCTTTTGCAGGACCTTGGGGATGTGATGCCCGAGGAGCTGCCCGAGGGATTGCCCCCTATACCCGATGACTATGGTGCGCATCCTACGTTCAACGTCGCTGATCTTTCTCCTTATACGCCTCCTGTTTCTGACGATGAGGACGAAGCGGGGACGCTTCGCAGCCAAGAAGGGGAGATTGATAGCAACATGCATGGGAGACTTAATCAAAGACCTACAAGGAAGAAGCTCAAGCAAAGGGTGAAGTCTTATGCAAGTTCGGAATAGTTACTGTCGATTTGGTTCTGGACAGTCTTCGGTAAAACGGCCATAACTATGGCTAGAAAATTGATCTCGTGATGATTCAAGATGCGTTGGAAATCTGATTCAAAGATCTACAACTTCATAGTTTACGTCGGATCAAGATTCCAACAAGAAGATGGTCAAAATCGAGTTTTACTGAGAGATGTGCATGTCTTCCCCGACCGCGGAAGAATTTCCGCGACCGCGGAAGAATTTCCGCGACCGCGGAAGAATTTCCGCGACCGCGGAAATGTTCCTGAGACTTGGTATTTTTCGGCGTATTTTCCGCGACCGCGGAAGTAATTTCCGCGACCCGGGATTTGCTACGGCTTTTTAATTCGAACAATTTTTCCGCGACCGCGGAAACGAGCCTGCGCGCTCATTTAGACGTCTTTATTTCCGAAGTTTTCTTATTATTTTATTATTATCTTTGTCGCTATTTAAACCCAGAAACCCTAGTTTGTAATCTTACATTGAATTTGAGTAGTAAAGTTGAGTACGCTCCTTCCCTTGAGTTCCAACGTCAACTCTTCGATCCCACGGATCGTCTATCCCGTAGCTCGTCGCTTCGAGCAATTCATACATCGTCTCTTCGGTGTTTCAAGATCATCTCTTTGATCTCTCCGCCATCTCTTTGACGCATTGAAGGCTATCTCTTTAGCCCTAGGAAAGCCATCACTTTGGCTACAGAAGAGAAGAATTCGACTACAAGCTTGAGGAACCAAAGATCCTGCGTTGCAAACGACACTTCAGGGGTTGTTCGCATCATATAGTACCTTTCTCATCGTAGAACATTGTAAGGTCAGGGCTTCAAAACGAGAATGGGAATATAGTCCCTCTCTCATTGTGGTGTTACTAGTGTGGCTGGAGGTAAAAAAAGGTGGTTTGATTTGTTTTTGTTAAACACAAGGTAAAAAAGAGCAGATTTTTTTTAAAATTTTAGGGATTTAACGTTTTTCTAACAGATTTTATAACGGAAGGGTATTTGGCAAAATTTATTAAGAACTCGGGGGTACCACGCGAAAATACCGTAACCTCTGGGTATCTCGCGAAAATTGCATAACCTGGACAATACCACGCGAAAATTCCGTAAAAAAAAATCAGGATTCCTAGCTTAAAATTTTTGAGTAAGTTCAGTCGTTTTAAGTCACTTTAAGTCGATTTAATTTTTTGACGAACCGAACAGACTTTGTAAGTAAGTTCAATCATCCTGACTTAAATTTTTTATTAAGTTCAGTTAAGTTACTTTAAATCGACTTAACTGACGAACCGAACGGACCCTGAAGCTTGGTCTAAATTTTGCCATTTTGTGGTGAGAATATGGCCTACATGGCTACATATAACTGTTGAGAACTAAATTGAAATTTATATGCTCTTCCATGTCTCATCATTTAACATTTTTCCCCGCCAAAACACATCTTGATATGATTTATTATTAATGAGAGTCCATAAATTCCCTCAGGGGGAAAACAAAATTCTTGACAAAATGCACAAGCAAAAGGTTGCAGAAGTTGAAAAGCTAACCCAAACTGTTCGGGAGCTCGAGGAAGCGGTTTACGTAGGTGGAGCTGCTGCCAATGTGATGAGGTTTGAGCCCACCTGGGACCGCCTTCCATGGTCTGCCCAGCAGACCCAGCGTCTGCCTCGAGTCGGCGATCGGACCGCTGGCGCTCAAGCCTCCCCAGGTCTGCAGACCAGGCACTCAAAAAAATGCACTTTTTTTGATGAGGTTTGAGCCCACCTGGGACCGTCTTCCATGGTCTACCTAGCAGACCATGGTCTTCCCTAATCCACTACTGGTGATCGAAGCAGTACATGTCTTAGATTAGGAGGGCATTTGTTGTGATTTAATCTAAGCATGTACACCCACATATTACAATTGAGGTTACTTGATTTTGGTAGCACACAATTTGGGCTCGGTATGAGTGTGGGCCTGATTTGAGCATTTGTGGGCTCATTTAGTAGTTGCTGGAAACCACATCAAATTGGCCCACTTACCTCTTTAGCTGGAAGAATGATCTCGTGCAGGAGCTTAATTCTAATTGGCTCATTTGTCTTATGTGTGGCCCACTTGCAGAGGAGGCATATATATAGCATATTTCCTTTCTCAGCATCAGTACACGAAAACAGAAATCAGAACAAGAAAAGCTAGGTTTTGAGCCGTTCAGCAGAGAGAGAAACCAAGAGAGACAAGAGAAGGCTGAGCAGGGAGCGTGCTCGAAGGAGTTCGATCGGAGAAAGGAGCAAAGGGAAGACGACGTCGGTGGCGCTCCCAAGTCCGGTGGCGACTGCGGTGGTGTGCGTTGGAGCCGAGTCTGTCTTGGTGTCTCCTGCGGTGACGAGTCCTGTCGGATTGCAGAAACTTCGCGTTTCTGCGGTGGTCACAGGGGCGTTTCTCCTTTCGATCTATATTCTTGTGCTTGCTTGTTATTGTGTGCTTCAGATTTCTTTAGGGTGTTTGCTCTCTTGTGTGATTACCGATCAAGTGCTCTTGTAATTGTGTGGTTGAACGCTTCGGATTACTTAATGGATTGGCCGGATCTCCCGTTTCTGAGATCCCGCAGACGTAGGAACTTTGTTCCGAACTGCGTAAACAAACGATTGTGTCCTTTGCGTTTTTTCTTGTTTTGCTTGAGTTTGCTTGAATCGGTTGAATCAGAATATCGGATTTACACAATGTTGTGCGTGATAACTGCGGAAAGTACAAGAGATGAATGTAATGTCAATATGTTTGAATTACTTCCATTATATATCATAGAACTGTTTTTATCAACATGCTATATGACAAACTGATTAAAGACTAAATATTTCCATAGGATGAGGTGAATTGATGGATTTTGGATGTGATTGGTGAGACAACCTCCGGGTAATGAATTTATTACTGCTATATCTATTTCAGTTATAAGTTAATGGTAGATGCAACTATCACGTCAGATCATTAAGGGTCTAATTATATATACAAGCCATGTTTTGAACTTATATATACTCCCTCTGATCAGTTTAAACGTCGTTAAAAAGTTTCTTTTTATCAAATTTAAGTGTCGTTTGAGAGTCGGTCAAATTGATTACTTCATTTCCCAAGTTCCTTTATTAATCTCGACGCCTCTTGTCGTCCAAAATAATGGTACTAAAAATTTAATTTTTTTTGATTGGCTTATAAGAAAATCCGTAGCCGCTGAGAGCCCTTGAAATGTGCACATCACCATCTTTCAATGTGTCAAATTAATGTGTACGTTAAATGACTCCAAAATTTTATGAGTTTAAAGGGAATTCATTATTCTTCCTAATCTGTGTGTTATTTCTCCAACGACAATTAAAATAAATCGGAGGGAGTAATTACTAATGCAAGCCTTTGTGCCTCAGTACTCTTTTACCAAGTACACACGGTTATACAATTCATCCCCTCTTGCAGGTTTGACATGTTCTTAAACATATTACTAATTTCTTATTTGTTAGTAATAAGCATATTACTAACGTCTATTATGAGTGGGCATGCATCAATTGACATAGAACTTCTTATTTGTTCTGCTTAATTTGTATGATGACTTTGCCTTTTGTATGACCATGTTACAGCTATTTTATTTTAAACTGATCACAAGATTTGTACTATGCACTGTCTTCATTTTTAGCTTTTATCTAAATAGCATTCAACTTGGTTTATTTTATTTTCTTCTTTGTCCAATCTTGCAATTGAATTGCACTTGAAAGATGTAGGTTTTGTTTGATAGAAATGTTAAACTTTACTTTCTCAATTGACAATTTCTTTCATGATTTTTGAAAAATCAAGAGTCGTTGAATGATGACCTCAAGATCTCAAAGCCTAAGCTGTCATTTTCCCTAGAAATTACATATTGTCAGTTCATGTATAACAGAGGGCTTAGAACATAGGTTGACATATAATAAAGATATGATTTACTTCTTTATTCTTAGATAATGGCAGGGGAAGGCTCACATCTTGGGTATATTTTGTTCAAATCTTAATGTTTATTGAAAGGGATGTATGCATTGCCCTCTAGAAAATTGTTATGCTCTTCATTCTTCCCTTAATGTCTATGTCTATCTTGACTATATTATACTCTTCTGTATGATATGTTACTACTACACATAAGGAAAGATAGTTATTCACGTCCTCTGGTTTTGAGTTGTTGAGTATTTTCTATTTTATAAAAAATACGTAATTATGTTATTTGAAGTTGCTATGAGTAAAAGTGGTGCCACAACTATGTCTTTAATCATGTATTTAGCTTCAATGGTTGGTATATTTTGGTTCCCAATTTTATTTTTGTGCTTAAAGAGAAAAAAAAAAAGAGAAAAAAAGGGGGGGGGGGATGTAGCTGGTGTGTGTTCTGTCAGCACATTTCCCTCGCAGTTTGAGAATGGGTGGCAGGTCAGAATTCCTTTTTGGCTATTAGGGGAGTACACAGACATGGGGAGCAAAGTAAGATTATCTTGATAGGATAATTTAAGTTGACCGAAACGCTTAATATCATTTGATATGCGTTTTTTGGCATGTGTGTTTGATATGAACTGTCAAAGAGATTATTTGGCCAGTAAAAGTAGGAATTTCGTGGGAGCAAGTGATCATATGCATAAAGAATCTTGTTTGCCCAAGCTTTGTGATGCGACCCGGCATCGACTCAAGTCGGGCTCCAACGAGCCCGAGGCGCCCAAGACCATGGCGTCCTCCTTGGTTGAAGACTTAGTCTAGTTAGCCTAATTTATGTTATTTTCCGTTTTATCATTTTCATTTCAGTCATTTCTGTTTCGGGCGTGTGTCCACTATTGCATAGTGGGCTAGCCCATTAGTCTAGCTAGCCCATTAGCTTATTACTCGGTCCAAGCCCATTAGGATTCTTGTCCGAGCCATATGCCTTTAAATAGGCGCTCTTGTATTCCTTTCAAAGCACGTTCAATTTAACCCAAGTAAAGTAAGAGTTGAGTTTTCCTCCTTCTTCGGGTTCGAGCGTCAAACACATCTATCTTCGCATCTCCCTTCATTCCGTAGCTCCTTCATTCCGTAGCTCGTCGCTTCGAGCGTCTCGCCCCGCCCTCGCCCCAAAGCGAGCACTAGAGACCCGTGAACCATCACCTAAGTGGTTCCTACTTATCCTGGTTACCGACGGAGAAGGATCCACGGCCGCTCCTGCCTAGATCGGACCGCCCTTACGCTCCGAGCCACCTCGGAACGCATCACTTTGTTTCCCAGCTAAACCCAAATATTGGTCATTCTTTTGGCTATTGCTGCTTTCCACCTCTTACTGTTTTAATTCACGTTGGATCAAGTCTTGCTTTTCCAAACTTCAAAAATTGTAGAGGAATGTGTGGATATTTTTCTTCTTCCCAATGGTTTCTTAAGTTTGCATCTTGCACAAGTAGTGGATATGGTGTTATCACTTATCAACTTTAATAATGTGCATGTCGATTTTACTCTCCAAGCACCGAAGGAATTGTTACATTCAAAACAAGTGTGTTGACTGTTGAATATATCCTGATTTTTCATGATGTCCAAAGCATATATAAGATTTTCATGTGGAAGATGGGCTGGGAACTTGTATCAGAAGTTTGAGTCTGTGTGCCAAGGTGTTGGTGGTATAGTCAGCAATGTAAGAATAACTTTTTTCCTTCTTGTATTTTATGTTTGACACTCAAGATTGTACAATGAGCGTCTTGTTTTTGTTATCATGATCTACATTTGTTAGTTAGGAACTTAGGATGTGATTTGTTTGTTGTGTCCTCTTGAATATCAGATGAATGAGGAACCTCAAATCACACAGAATTTGAGATCTAGAGAGGAACGAGAAAAGGGATAAAATCTCATTAACATTTCAGTGGAAACTAATGTCCAATTTATACAGATAATGGAGAGGTGGTGAAGTAAAACCCAAGGAAACAAACCATGGTTCTAACGGCCCAACCATAGTAAAAGGGACAAGTTAAGATAACGAACCCAATGCCACATCAGCAAGGGTACCACTAGACTCTATATTCCCCCCACAAGTTGGAAGTTCCTGGAAACCCAACTTGGACACAAGGAAATCATGTTGAGCACGTCCCAAAGCTTTTGTCATCACGTCTGCAAGCTGAAGGCTAGTTTGGATATAAGCAGTCCGCAGAAATCCACTTTGTACCTTTTCCCTGGTGAAGTGACAATCCAATTCCAGATATTTCGTGCGCTCGTGAAAACAGGGATTAGCGGCAATTTGTTGTCCAGCCTTGTTGTTGCAGAACAAGGTGACTGGAAGGCGAACTGAAAAGCGCAAATCTTGGAGAATATAGCTAGTCCAAACAAGCTCTGAGGTAGTAGCGGCCATACTTCGATACTCTGCCTCAGCAGATGAACGAGAAACAGTCGCTTGCTTCTTTGTCTTCCAGGATACTAAGGCATTGCCAAGAAAGACACAAAACCTTGTGAGGGACCTACGAGTGTGAAGACAAGCTCCCCAATCCGCGTCAGAAAACCCAACCACTTGAAGATCAGTTTGAACTGGATAGAAGAGACCCTTATTGACTGAGCCTTTCAGATAGCGAAGAAGATGCATTGCTGCTTGAAGATGAGGATGTCGAGGTTGAGACACAAACTGAGACAAATGTTGTACCGCATAACTGATGTCAGGCCGAGTCAAAGCAAGATAGAGCAAACGCCCGACTAACCGCCTATACTGTTCAGAATTGTCAAGCAACACTCCATCTTCAAGACTTAACTTAAGCCCAGTAGGCAAAGGAAAATGGGCTACTTTGGCCTCTGTCAAACGTGCATCAGTAAGAATGTCATTGACATACTTCTTCTGACTTAAGAAAGTCCCATGTTCAGTTCGTAGAATCTCCATTCCCAAGAAAAAACGAGCCTCACCAAGATCTTTAATGGTGAATTTAGCATGTAAAGCTGCCTTGACTAAGCACATTTCTTCTATGTCATCTCCAATCAATAAGATGTCATCCACATATACTAGAAGTACAGTAAAAGAAGCACCTTTATGTTTGGTAAATAAGGAATAATCATTAAAAGATTGCTGATATCCTAAATTCACCAAGAAAGTAGTCAATTCATGGTTCCATTGTCGCGACGCTTGCTTCAAACCATAGAGAGATCGTTTGAGCCGGCAAACCTGATGAGGGGAAGCTTTATCATAGCCGTCGGGAATCTTCATGTAAATTTCTTCGTCAAGAAACCCATGTAGAAACGCATTGTTCACGTCCAGCTGGTAGAGAGGCCACTTCTTTGCAGTAGCAATGGCTAAAACAATACGAACAGTGGGTAACTTGGCGACAGGACTAAACGTATATTTATAATCCTTGCCAAGTTTTTGATTAAAACCCTTCACGACAAGGCATGCTTTATGTCTCTCAATAGATCCATCAGCCTTGAATTTAACTTTGAAAACCCATTTGGAGCCAATAGCAACGTGCCTTGGTGGCAAAGACGTCAGTTCCCATGTACCATTCGTCTCTAAGGCATTTAATTCCTTAGCCATGGCTTCCTCCCATTCAGGCTTCCCTTGAGCATCAGAATATGTAGATGGTTCATGTACTGTCATAGCATATGCAAACGAGGCAAACAGTTCCTTTTTCTGAAGGAATTATACTGTGTGCATTTGTGGTAGTAACTACATAATCTTTAGACCAAACTAGTACTTGTCGGTCTCTTTGTGACCTTCGTGGAGCCACAACAGGTAGAATAAGATCAACAAATGGTGTAGAGAGATCCTCCTGAGGAGAGACAATAGATGAAGGGACTGGAGAAAGATCCTCTTCTAACATAAGATCAACAACGTGCGAAGGAAACATAGGCTGTGATGAATGACTGTCTGTCGAAGAATTCAGTTCCTTAAAAGGAAATTTATCTTCATGGAATACCACATCTCTGCTATGATATATTTCCTTAGTAACCATATCATAAAGTTTGTAGCCCTTTTGCTGACTAGGATATCCTAGTAACACACTTCTCCTTCCTCGAGCATCAAATTTGTCACGACCTCTTCGAAGTGCTGCCCCATAACACAAACACCCCATGACTCTAAGATGTGTATGTAACACCCCGTAATTTTTAAGGGTATTTTTGAGCTTTACTCGTATGAAATATTGTTGCAAAATAATTATATAAGATATTGTTGTAAAATATTTATATAAGATATTCGTGTAGGATAATTGTGGACTCAGGCGGGCACCAGTACCAGCACCGGCATCATGTAAGATGGGTGGGTGGCTTGGTAGCTGTGGTAGCTTGGCCTAGAGTGTCACAAATATATGCAGGATAATTATGTAAAGTATTTGTGCAAGATATTTATATAAGATATTTGTGCACGGTAATTGTGCGAGGTAATTGCTTGAGATGTTTGTGCTAGATGGTGTATGAATATATTTAACCCGGGTTTAAGGAAATTAACCCAAGTTGAGTTCGGATAAGAATTAATGAAGTCGGCCTTAAAACCGCGACTCACCGCGATTGACCGCGATCAACCGCGATTCACCGCGACCGGCCACGCTCGCGGTAACATCTTTTGCTGAGTAGTGTCGTCTTCCTCGAAGGCGGTTACTGTAGCTCTGTTTTCTCTGTTTTCTGGGCAGGCCAAGTGGGCTTGCAACTTGCCCTTTGCCTTTGTCCCCTTGTCCCCGGCTTGTTCCCCCTGAGGTGGTTCGGATTTGTGTTATAAAAGGGGTGAAACCGAACCCTTTCTTTCTCTCTTCTTCTTCTCTCTTTCTCCTCTGTTTTCCCCTGTTTCGCCATTGATGCACGAGCTGTGAGCTCGGTTTTGGGCTTGAATCGAGAGGCTTCGTGGGTTGGAGAAGGTTGCCAAGGTGTTAGGTGAAGCTTAGAGGTGCTTTGTGATCAATTCGAATGCAAGGCGAAGCTTGAATCGATTGGGTAATAATTATTTCCCGCCATGGAAGCTGTCGAAGCTTTGCCACTGTTGATGAACCGCGACTGGCCACGACTCGCCGCAATCGCGGTGAGGGCGTCCGAGTCGTGTGTCTTGTTGGTTTGGCTTTGGGCTTTGCTCGTTTCCTTTGATTTCTTTCCTATTCTTTTAGATTCATTTATGAGGATATTTGATCTAAGTTAGGATCTTGTTATGGGTCGTTTCCTAGGGATTTTTATTCCAGATCTGTCCCCGTTTTGGACTCAGGGACCCGTTCTTAAGCTTTGTTCGAGCTCGTCTATTCCAGGCAAGTGGTTATGAATTAATTTGAAATAATTAAAATCTGATATTATATTAGGTTGTATATTCTGCTAGAATCAACGCTAATATAAGAGATATGTTGTAATAATATGACTTGAGATTGTGATGTGATTTGTGATATGTGGAACTGCTTATGATGTGATTTGTGATTTGTGATATGTGGAACTGCTTGTGATGTGTTTGTGTGAATTATTGGTGAAGCCCTTGCTTAGTCTATTCATTAGACTAACTCTTGTATTTTTTTATATTTCTGTAACGTCATGGGAGTGTCGTCCGTCCGTTTCGGCACATGCAGATCCGAGGAGGCTAGAGCGACTATGAAGATGAACGGTGTTTTGACAAGTTGTTTTGTCGCTTTGTTTACAAGTTTTCCGCTGTGCTATTTTGTATTTTGTTAAAGACTTTCGCTGTTGTATTTCTGATTATTGGGTCGTTTTGGAATCGTGAAATTCCGCGACCATGTGGTTTAATAAAAGTTATGATTTTAGTATTGTAACTGTGTTTTAAGTCAGTTATGACGTCGGAAAAGCCTGGGGTGACTTCGGGGTTTACGTCCGGGGTCATCGGCAGTAACACTTTCAAATGGGGTTAAATTTGGGGGTGTTATAGAAATGGTATCAGAGCTAAAAAGTTTTCGTAGGCTCTGTTATAGAAATGGTATCAGAGCCGAACGTTTTTAAAACGGGTTTTGGGATTTAATGGACCATTTACTCGTTTTGTTTGAAAGTGTTTTCAAACGGCTCTTGTGAACTCACGAGCGGCACCAGTACCGGCACCATGTAAGGTGGCTGAGTGGCTTGGTGACTGGGGTAGCTTGGCCTGGTGATGTTACAGGTCCGGTTTGAAATATTTTCATTCGTTGAAATATTTTCACTTGTTTGAAATATTTGCGAAGGCTCTAAATTTTCAAAAGTGAAAAAGTTACACCGTTCATAGTCGTGCATCTTCTCTTGAGTCTGTTAAGGTGAATCTCTAGTGAGACTTGAGTTCCCAGTTTCCTTGTTATGCTTTGAGGTTATAAGACTTGTGGTATCACTCTTTTTGAGGAAATATGAGTAGTATCTTGTGTGATTCGTTTCGAGGAACGTAGGAATGAGATGTTGTGATTATGTTTGGAGAAAAATTAAGGAATCTTAAAGGATTTAAGTTAGAGATGGCATAAGGCCGGTTATGATTAAGGATATTAAGTTCGGATAATAAGTTTGTTAGTGAGGCGGAATCCTCTTTGGCTTAGTGCAAGTTTCGGGGTCGAAACTTAAAATAAGGGGGTAGTAATGTAACACCCTGTAATTTTTAAGGGTATTTTTGAGCTTTACTCGTATGAAATATTGTTGCAAAATAATTATATAAGATATTGTTGTAAAATATTTATATAAGTTATTCGTGTAGGATAATTGTGGACTAAGGGGGCACCAGTACCGGCACCAGCATCATGTAAGATGGGTGGGTGGCTTGGTAGTTGTGTTAGCTTGGCCTAGAGTGTCACAAATATATGCAGGATAATTATGTAAAGTATTTGTGCAAGATATTTATATAAGATATTTGTGCACGGTAATTGTGCGAGGTAATTGCTTGAGATGTTTGTGCTAGATGGTGTATGAATATATTTAACCCGGGTTTAAGGAAATTAACCCAAGTTGAGTTCGGATAAGAATTAACGAAGTCGGCCTTAAAACCGCGACTCACCGCGATTGACCGCGATCAACCGCGATTCACCGCGACCGGCCGCGCTCGCGGTAACATCTTTTGCTGTGCAGTGTCGTCTTCCTCGAAGGCGGTTACTGTAGCTCTGTTTTCTCTGTTTTTTGGGCAGGCCAAGTGGGCTTGCAACTTGCCCTTTGCCTTTGTCCCCTTGTCCCCGGCTTGTTCCCCCTGAGGTGGTTCGGATTTGTGTTATAAAAGGGGTGAAACCGAACCCTTTCTTTCTCTCTTCTTCTTCTCTCTTTCTCCTCTGTTTTCCCCTGTTTCGCCATTGATGCACGAGCTGTGAGCTCGGTTTTGGGCTTGAATCGAGAGGCTTCGTGGGTTGGAGAAGGTTGCCAAGGTGTTAGGTGAAGCTTAGAGGTGCTTTGTGATCAATTCGAATGCAAGGCGAAGCTTGAATCGATTGGGTAATAATTTTTTCCCGCCATGGAAGCTGTCGAAGCTTTGCCACTGTTGATGAACCGCGACTCGCCGCGATCGCGGTGAGGGCGTCCGAGTCGTGTGTCTTATTGGTTTGGCTTTGGGCTTTGCTCGTTTCCTTTGATTTCTTTCCTATTCTTTTAGATTCATTTATGAGGATATTTGATCTAAGTAAGGATCTTGTTATGGGTCGTTTCCTAGGGATTTTTATTCCAGATCTGTCCCCGTTTTGGACTCAGGGACCCGTTCTTAAGCTTTGTTCGAGCTCGTCTATTCCAGGCAAGTGGTTATGAATTAATTTGAAATAATTAAAATCTGATATTATATTAGGTTGTATATTCTGCTAGAATCAACGCTAATATAAGAGATATGTTGTAATAATGTGACTTGAGATTGTGATGTGATTTGTGATATGTGGAACTGCTTATGATGTGATTTGTGATATGTGGAACTGCTTGTGATGTGTTTGTGTGAATTATTGGTGAAGCCCTTGCTTAGTCTATTCATTAGACTAACTCTTGTATTTTTTTATATTTCTGTAACGTCATGGGGGTGTCGTCCGTCCATTTCGGCACATGCAGATCCGAGGAGGCTAGAGCGACTATGAAGATGAACGGTGTTTTGACAAGTTGTTTTGTCGCTTGTTTACAAGTTTTCCGCTGTGCTATTTTGTATTTTGTTAAAGACTTTCGCTGTTGTATTTCTGATTATTGGGTCGTTTTGGAATCGTGAAATTCCGCGACCATGTGGTTTAATAAAAGTTATGATTTTAGTATTGTAACTGTGTTTTAAGTCAGTTATGACGTCGGAAAAGCCTGGGATGACTTCGGGGTTTACGTCCGGGGTCATCGGCAGTAACGCTTTCAAATGGGGTTAAATTTGGGGGTGTTACAGTGTATACTGTGGCACTTGTTTAAACAACATTTCAAAAGGCGTTTTCCAGTTAATGCTAACCAAGGGCATTTTGTTAATTAAATAAGTGGCAGTTAACACACATTCCCCCCAAAATTCTCTGGGAAGGTTAGCATGAAGTCTCAATGCTCGAGCTGTTTCGATCAAGTGCCGATGCTTTCTTTCTACCGCGCCATTCTGCTGCGGTATATAAGGCATAGACCTCTGATGAAGTATCCCAAAGCTGTTCAGATAACTTCTCATCTCCCCATTGAGAAGCTCAGTGCCATTATCGGATCTAACTGCTTTTGGAACCACACCAAACTGATTCTGCACCATTGCTACAAAGTTCTTAACAATACTCACAACCTGCTGTTTGTTATGAATAAGAAAAGTCCAAGTCGCTCTACTGAAATCATCAACAATAGTATAAAAATAATGTTCCCCAGTAAGACTGCCAATAGAGTATGGACCCCATAAATCCATATGTAAAAGGTCAAAACATGCTACTGATTTAGTGTCACTGTGTTGAAAAGGAAGGTGATGCATCTTTGCAAGTCTACAAGTGTCACAACAGCTGTCTAAAATCTTCTCACCCTTACAACCCGGCACATATTTCATCCTAGAAAAGGAAATATGCCCTAATCTATCATGAACTACATGTGTGTTGTCTCCCATGCTAGAAGAATAACATGCTTTATTCTGACTGCAATCCTGACTGCTAAGGGCATCCAGCCTGTATAAGCCTCCACTCTCCTTCCCTACTGCGACAATGTTCTTACTCTGATGGTCCTATAAGGCACAATGAGATGCATCAAAAAATGCAATCATGTGGCCATGTGAAACAACTCTACTGACTGATAATAGATTGAACTTGAAATCTATAATATGCAGCACATGTCTCAACACAAAATCTAGCCTAATAAACACGTCACCAGCCTGTATAACTTGTTTCATCGATCCATCTGGCAACTTCACTGAGATAGGCTCTCTTAAGAGCCTCACATTAGTCAACAAATCAAAATGGGGAGTCATGTGATCAGTAGCTCCTGTATCAAGGATCCACTCATATTTAATGAATTTATGTGTAGCTAGATTAGCATAAGAGCTACCTGCATAGTTGGATCCGGCTGGCATTACCATCTTGCCTTTGAACACCTTCATCATCTCTTGACACATTGCCTGCACAAACTCAGGATCAAGCTGACTATACTTGCCAGAAACTGTGTCATTCTCTGTGTCCAATGGTGACTGGTGTGGATGACTGTCAACCTGAGCAGCAACCCTAGGTATACTTCCTTGCATTCTGTTATTTCTCTTACCCTTATACCAGTCAGGGTAACCAATGACTTCAAAACACTCCTCCAGTAGATGTCCAGTTTTGCGGCAATGACTACATATTTTCTTCTCTTCTGTTTTGCCTTTCCCTATTTTTTTTTTGTCATTAACACTTGTTCTCTGGTTGCCTCCCCTGGAAGTATTATGTCCAGCCATAAATGCATATGACTCTGGGCTACGATTACTAATTTCTTTCTACTTCTCTATTTGCATAACAGTGTAATATGCTAATATGCTTTGCTCACAGTAGGCAAAGGATCGGTAGCTAAAATTTGGCTTTTCACAGAATCATAGTCACTATTCAAGTTCGCTAGAAACTGCATCAATTTATCCTGACTTTCTAGCTCCTGAACTCGAATAAGCACTTTATAGGTACATTTTGCTAAGGCACCACATGTACAAGAAGGTATTCCATTCATAAACTGCAGCTCATCCCAACATTTCTTGAACTTGGAGTAGTATGTAGTAACTGAAAGATTACCTTGCAAGGTACGCATCACCTCTTGCTTCAACTGAAACACCATGGGCGCGTTGCTTTGGCTGTACCTTTCCAGAATCTCCAACCAGAGATCCCTTGCCACTCCAGTGTAGACGAAAGTGCTTGACAGTTCTGGCTTCATCGAATTTAAGAGCCAACAAGCGACCATGGCATGTGCTCTGCTCCATCGCGCAAAATCAGCTATAGTCTCCTCCGGGCGTGCTACTGTTCCATCGAGAAACCCTAACTTCATCTTCGTTCCCAGTGCCATTCGAATATGCCTGCTCCAGGCGAAGAAATTACTTCCATTGAATTGCACAGATGTGAGTTGAGTTCCTGGATGATCGGCATTCGCCAAGTGCAGTGGATCGGTCTGTGAGTTGCTCTGATTTTGTGCTATTTGAGCGATCTGAGCAATTAGCTCCCTTCCAGTCTCATCCGCCATGATAAAAGCTCACAAGGTCGTGAAAAAAACTCTATTTTGTGAGCGATGAAAAACAAAAACTCTCTTCTCACTAAAAGAAATCACCAAAGCTCTGATACCATCTTGAATCTCAGATGAATAAGGAACCTCAAATCACACAGAATTTGATATCTAGAAGGGAACGAGAAAAAGGATAAAATCTCATTAACATTTCAGTGGAAACTAATGTCCAATTTATACAGATAATGGAGAGGCGGTGAAGTAAAACCCAAGGAAACAAACCATGGTTCTAATGGCCCAACCATAGTAAAAGGGACAAGTTAAGATAACGAACCCAATGCCACATCAGCAAGGGTACCACTAGACTCTATATGTCCCAATTGCATTCATGCATTCCTTACTTATGGTCATGGATTGTGTATATTATTTAGATTTATCATACATTCCTTTATTTGTACTATTTGTTTTGCAGGACCACATGAAAATATTTGAAAATCATGTCCAGTTGGTTGGTGTGTAGTAAAGTTCTGCTCCAACATCAAAGATCTGATCCCTTCTTCTTTTGGAGCTCTAGCGAAACATGCAGAGAGTAGTCTGTGAACAGCGTCAAAAGCAACTTTGAGCTCGAAGATGGTGATGGAGAGTGTCCTTCTACTACTAATGCTAAGAAATCTTCACATCAAATGGATGTCATTGACTCATCAAAAAGTTGGCCAAGCTGCATACAAGTTTCAGATGATTTTCATTTTGAAGATAACCTTGAAAATCCCTCTTTTAGAGACGCTAGTAGTTTATTATCAGGATTACAATTGGGGCAAAGTGACAACTTTTTAATCAATCAAGACTATGATTCTCTTTCGGAAGAAGAGAAACAAATATCAGATCCCATTTTTATTGGCAGCTATCTTCTCCGATCAAAACTCTGATAAAAATTACACAGGTGCAATCTGGAAGGAGGTTAGTTCCTACAACATTGGGTATCACCCTTTTCAGGGGCTACCAGTGTACTCATCCAGACCTGTCTTTGCTTGACATACGAAGTTTCATTGAATAACAGATCAATCTTACTGCCAAGGGTCAAGTTGGATCATTTTTCAATTGTGAAGCATGTTATCCAACAGTTCAAGCAGAAGTTTATGTAGTTTGTTAAGCATGTGAATACTTTGCTTGACTTGACATCTACTTGCCGGATTTAAATACAGTTATTTCATAGTGCATATTTATGCTTTGGCACGATGTAGGCTCTAATGAAGGGTTATTGGCAAATTGACAAAGTAATTGGTTGATAAGTGGATATATAAACAGAGCTTATGACTTTCAACTCATTCTGGTGCTATGCTTGTGATGGTAGTTCCAACCTTATTTTTATATCATATCAGATGGCATTACTAACTTTTCAGTCCAGGTTTGCTATTTGACTATAAAGTCAAATCTTGAGCAATCTTTTTCTAAATACCATTTGAGTTGTATAGGTACATACATAGCACATAGCTTCTTTAGAGAGATGAATATAAGCTGGAGAGCAACTATCCTAATGTCGGTTCTTGGTCTTGGGTCAATTTCACTGACTAGACCTTTCATCAGCTGTGGCACATGAACTGTTCAGTTCTGCAATTAACTATCGATCATAATCAGCTTAAAAGTACTTCTTGGCTTAGGAGTAGTGCATATTTGTTCTAAAACCTTATAGTTTATGCTTTTTGGTTTAATTTAGGGCTGTAAAATATGCTCATGTTATTTTTCTTCTTCTTTGATATACGCCATCGAGATGATTCTTTTATAACATCTTTTATATTTTTTTTCATCTGCTGGTGTAGATTGAAAACATGGATGCTCTATTCAAAGCACAATTCTCCCCTCTATCAGATTTAGGGTGTGCACTAAACAAATGCGGAAAATGTTTGCGTTACATGAAGTACATTTCCACGCAGCCACAGTGTGTATATTGTGGCACATGTAAGGAGGTCTACTATCTACCTCGACAAGGTTTGATCAAGGTCTTTCAGCACCCCCACCCATGTTCTCTCTGTTCATATAGTAAATTAGTGATTTAATATTGAAAACCAAATGTATGCAGAAACTTCATTTTGATCTCCTTTAATGTGAAACTTTACAAGGAATTGTGTTGCCCATTGGACAACTTCGAGCTCCTATTGTTCTCAATGCATGGTCTTGAAGGCAAATCTTTCCCTTTGTGCCCTTATTACTTCAACAATCCTCCATTTGAAGGAGTAGATGCTCTTTTCGGCGCTTCCAAGACCAACTCTGGCAAACTAGGAAAGGGGTTTGGGATGCCATGCTTCCTCTGCCCGCACGCTACATGCCGACACTCATTGATATGTGATAGCATTCATACACGTAGTCTAGGTATCTGAATTTCAAGTGGATGAAGACATAGTGAAACTGATCTCGTTTGTTACATCCTCTCAAAGTGAAACATCAGCTGTGAGACTGACTTCTTCTATCAATTCTCCGTTGCTTGATTTTTATGATCATCGTGAAACTAAATCTAACTGTACAGAAGGGCATACATTTAACTACATGGCTGTTGAGATCAGAAATGCTTCCACTTCCGCCCCTGCTTTTCAATCTTCAGAATCATACTCATGCATTCTATCTCCCAAGGAGACTATAGGAGATATGGATTCTTCTTTGTTTCCCTCCAGCAGTTTAATGGAGTTCACAGGTATATATATTGAGAAAAAGTACTTGCGTACATGCTGCAATCCAAAAAAATTTATATAATAAGACCCTTATTATTCCCACTGATTGCAGATGGGTTTGGAGAATTGTGAAAGCCAACCTCTGGTAGTGAGGGTGCAGTGCCTTTAAATGTTTATTAGCCTTAGTTGGTGTCCTAGAAGACAGTTTTTGAGGTAATAGATCATTTATTCATTTCATTGACTCTATTCTGCACCTTTTTAATATAGAGGAAGGAGTTGAGGGTGAATCTATTCAATTGATAGATTATTAATTTGGTTATTTCTCTGACTATTGTGAGTATAATAAACCCTTTGAACCACTTCTGATAAAGGCTTCAATTATGCATTTGGCGTATACCTTGTTTACTAAACCTTCTCTTGGAAAAGTGTACTTCCATGTTTTGCTAGATAATGTATCACATGTTCATTTTCCATTGTCATTTCACTTCCTTTGAATAGTTTGATCACTCTTGACTCTCATAAGAATGCAAACTATGAAGTCCAACAGAGGATGAACTTTATGATCAAATTATGGAAATCTGCTTTGTATACTTCCAATTTTGAAAAATATTTGCATGAACACATCCAGTATATGATGAGTTCAAACGTGTTTACTTAATTCCATTTTTTCTCATTACTTAGCAAAATATGATGAGTTTAACATAGTTGTTTTAAATTTTAGGGGATGGTTCCCCCACGAATGAGCACATGAAAAGGTTGAATTTCTGTTAGGTGTCTTATTTTTGTGAAAAGGTTGAAGTTCCTTGAAAAAGGATATTTTGTTAAAACTTACTACCACTTATAATTTACTACTTTATATCCATTGACTATTCTCTATTCAAATGAACATTGTTATTGCTAAACCTTATTATATTCCAATTTATGTCAATGATCAGACTTCTATTATCAATAGATTGCTCATTCTGCAAAACAAGGTTGTGGACCTATATAACTAAGCCTATATTCAAATTTATCTAATTACTATAGTAAGCTAAGAGAGATCTTTATCAAAATAAGGTTGGTTATTATTCGACTAATTAATAGTGAGAACATCTTGAAATTGGCAGAGAAGAGAATAGCGGATGAGAATTCCCGTAAAGAGAAGCAAAAACAAGACAAGATGTCGAGGAAGCAGAACAAGCACAAGCTCTGGCTTAAAGATCAAGTAACCTTCTATTTTGTCATTGCACTTTATGTTTACGGACAAACTAAATACACGAGAATTGAGCTAAATGGACGCGAAACTACACGCTTAAGCTAAGCGTTCGGTTTTACACGCTTAGCTTAAGCGTGTAGGGGTATTATTGGTATTTTGAAAAAATAGCCCACAGTTCTTACACGCTTAAGCTAAGCGTGTGCCCACACGCTTAGCTTAAGCGTGTAGTTTTTTTTTTTTTTTGCAAGTTTAAAAGCACACGCTTATCTTAGGCGTACAGTACAAAAAAAAAATCCCAAAATTGCATTTTTTTCCATAATCATGTAGAGAATTTCAATACGAGTCCGTACATATAAAATTCGTCCAAAACGGACATCGTTTGCCCCTCCAAAAGCCCAAAAAACGAACCCTTCAACCCGCGCGTATCTTCTTCGAACAACCCATCCGTAAGCTTTTATAAGCTTCAATGGAGGATTTGACAAATTTCTTGGATCCGATTGAAGGCATTAACTATTGGGCATTTAAGAGGACCTTATCATACACGTAATTCCACATTTAATCGGATTGAATGTCGATTAAAATCGTAGAATTTTATCCCCAAAGTCACCGTGTCGTTCAAGGGGCCGATTTGAACAAATTCAAAATTGGACCAAATCATCTTCAATTAGAGGGCATGAACCATAGGGCCTTGTTGAGGGTGTCCTAAGATTCAAAATGCCTATAAAATCCCCTTCAATCGTTGCCCCAATGCATCCAATTTCGAAGTCAAAACTCATGAATCCTAAATCCTATTACCGGTTGTTCTTGACCGAAATTCGATCACATGAAAGCTTTATTCTTGCAATTGTTGGTACTACTAGCCTTGAAAATTGGTCCTCTTTCAAAGCCCTCTCTTTACATCGCCGGAAAAAGACCACTTCCATTCAATTTGGAGTTTTTCCGACGAGGTGTCAAGAAGGTATTCCGGCGAGATTGAATTTGTGCCCATTTTGCGATTTTGGGGGTGTTTTTCATTTGTTTTGTCTTAATCTTGGTTAAGTTAATTAATCTAGATTAGTGAAAAAATATTTTAGGATCACTTTGGTGCCCGGCATATAATATGTAAGTAATAAGTTTATAATATTTAACCATAATGTGTAACTATAGTATGTAAGAAATAAATTCATAATATTTAACTATAATACATAATATATAAGTAATAAATTCATAAATATTTAACCATAATGTTTAACTATAGTATATAAGTAATAAGTACGTAATACTTAATTATAATGCATAACTATACTTTATAACTAATATATTTTGTAATACTTACTATAATACATAACTATAGTATATAAGTAATAAGTTCATAATACTTAACCACAATGTATAACTATAGTATATAAGTAATAAGTTTGTAATACTTAATTATAATGAAATACTATAGTAAATAAGTGTAACTATATAAAATTTCATGAAGTACTATAGTAAATAAGTCTAAGTATACTAGATTTAATGAAATATTATAGTAAATAAGTATAACTATATGAAATTTCATGAAGTACTATAGTAAATAAGTCTAAGTATACTAGATTTAATGAAATACTATAGTATATAAGTCTAAGTATACTAGATTTAATGAAATACTATACTATATAAGTGTAACTATATGAAATGTAATGAAATATACTATAGTACATAAGTGTAACTATATAAAATACTAAAATAACGTGGTTTTCCTTCGGCCGTTGGGTTCCGTTCGCAACAAGCTAGGGCTTCCGCCTTGCTTCGCCGGTGGCGACCGGTGGCGATGGCTTCGCCGGTTGCTCCGAGAGGACGTGGGGTGACGACAAGGTCTTCTAGCGGAGGAGGCGGTCGGATTGGTGGCCGGAAAGGGACTCGGGGGAGAGGAAACCCTCGTGTTTTGGATTCGATTGACGAATTGGAAAAGGATCTGGAATTTGCAATGGAATTGGAGATTCCAAAGGGGAAGGACTGTGCTACGCCTCCTTCGGTTGTTCTGATGACCTCTGAGAAGTCATCGGAGCTTGATTGTGCGAAACAAGTTTCAGATCTGGCAAAAAGTACTGTTCCATTGGCTCAAAATGTGACTGAAACTGGACGATCGTTTGCGGAGGTGGTTCTGAACAAAGGAATTCGTGCTGGAATGGAGAAACTTGAGTTTATTCCTGGAATTGATAAGGAGAAATACAGATTTAGTAAAGAGGAGATTCAGGACAAAGAACTTGAGTGGGAGGCTACACTGATGGGGGTCATAGTGGGCGATGGATGGTCCTTTTCCTCTGTCTTAGCCTTCATTCGTGCTCAATGGAAAGTTGAGGAGCCTAAACTCCATCTCAAGGGGAATGGAGTGTGGTTGATTCAGTTTAAGAGCAAAACTGATATGGAATGAGTGTTAGAACATGGTCCTTGGATGGTTTCTGGATTTAAACCTTTTGTTCTTAAACAATGGATTCCAGGGGTGAAGGTGGACTGGGATAGCTTTGATACTTTGCCATTTTGGGTTAGGATTCATGATATCGCTCCAATCCTGTTTTCAAACCATATGCTTAGTGTGATGGAGAGTATGATAGGGACGCCGCTCTGCCTTGATGAGATTTCTAGTTCTCAGAAACGGATGTCTTATGCTCGGATGCTTGTGGATGTCTCTGTGCAGGACTCTAAAAGGAAGGAGGTTATTCTAGAGGGTTATGATGATAAAGTCTATGCTCAGAGGGTGGAGTTTGAATGGATTCCCAAAAGATGTTTTAAATGCAATGTGTTTGGTCATGGCTATGATAATTGTGGTGTGACTAAACAGAAGAAGGAGAAAAAAGTGAATGGAGTGCAAGAGAAAGGAAAGATGAAGGAACAGATAGAGCTTAGTAAGGTTACTGAGAATAGTACAGACACAGTTCAGGAGAAGGATGAGATGATTGTCAGGAAAGGGAAGACTATTGCTCAAGATAACAAGGTTGAATGGAGAGAAATCAACCGTAGGAAGACTAGATCTGCTTCTCCAAGCAACATAAGGGAACGGCAGACTGATTTGGGGGTCAATTTGGTCCCTCCTTGTGTTGTCTCACCCAATCAGTTTGAAGCTCTTGTTACAGAAATTGGGGGTTGTAGCAGCTCTGATATTGGCAATCATGGATAAAGTCAAAATCTGCTCGTGGAACTCCAGAGGATGTAATGGAGTTCAAGCAATAAGGAGAATTAATAGGTATGTTGCTAAGATGAAGATCTCGATTATTGGTTTGCTGGAAACTAAGATTGATAAGTGTAAGGAAAAGTTGATCTCTACTAAGCTGTTGAAAGGTTGGGATTATCTTACTAATGCTACTAATGATCATAAGGGGAGAATCTGGATAAGTTGGAACCCTACCCTTGCTCAGATCACTTGTGAGGATTGGGGTGATCAATTCATTCAATGCAAGGTTAGAATTTGTGGGTTCTTGTAGCAATTTGTTATTATCTTTGTTTATGCAAGTAACCAGAGAAGTGAGAGGAAAAGACTGTGGCAGAAGATTGATAATGTTGCAGGGAATGTTCTCTTCCTTGGGTGGTTATGGGTGATTTTAATTGTGTTTTGGAAGAAGCTGAGAGAATCTCCATGAATAAGTTGCCTCAATCTAGCTTTGAGGAGCTGGAAACTCTGTTGAGTCAATGTAAGTTGTCTGACTTAGAGTATACAGGTGTTGTCTTTACTTGGGACAATCAAAGAAAAAGGGATGAGAGGGTTGCCTGCAAGCTGGACAGAATTCTTGTGAGTGATGATTGGAGAGGTATGATTGGAGGCTCTAATGCTGTCTTTGATGTTCCTGATGAATCTGATCATTCACCTGCAATCTTGCTGATTGAACTTAGATCACCTATTAGGAAAATTCCATTCAGATTTAAGAATGCTTGGTGCTTGGATGGGGAGTTTAAAGCACTTGTGAAGGAAGTTTGGGATAGAAGGATTGATGGCACTCTTCAGTTCCAAGTTGTTCAGAAGATGAAGGCAGTTAAGATGAGATTGAAAGATTGGAGTAAAAATAAGTATGGAGATATGAATGGCATGATTGCTCATAGCGAGGCTGTGTTTGAAGATGCTTTCCATGCTTTACAGAATGACTATTTTTGTGAAAGTAAGCAAGAGGCAGTCAGGAATGCCAAGCAAAACTTGATATTGAGAAGAAAGCAAAGGGATGAGATGCTTCTTCAACAATCTAAAGTGGATTGGGTGAAACTTGGAGAGGAGACTTCTTCTTTATTTTATAGGAGCATTAAAGCTAGAAGGTCCATAAATGCTATACATTTGCTCCATAATGCTAATGGTCAGATTCTGGAGAATCATGAGGAGATTGCTGCTGAGATTGTTGAGTTTTATGTCAATCTTTTTGGGAAGACTGTTTTTACAGTTGCTCCTAATTTTTGTAACTTTGAGGGTGGGATTCTGATGGATGATCAGGAAGTAATGCTTTGCAGGATTCCCTCTAATGGTGATATTAAGAGTGCTCTACATGATATTCATAGTTCCAAGTCACTAGGTCCGGATGGCTTTGGCAGTAAATTTTTTAAAGAAGCTTGGGATGTTATCTCAGATGATGTCTGTGGAGCAGTGAAGGACTTCTTTATAACTGGGCAACTTCTTAAACAATTAAACACAACCTTTGTCTCTATTATTCCTAAGATAGAGAAGCCTCTTTTTGTGAAGGACTTTAGGCCCATTTCGTGTTGTAATGTTGTGTTTAAAATGATCACCAAGATCCTGGCTGTGAGGATTCGAGGGCAGTTGGATGCAGTGATTTCTCTGGGGCAGGGTGCCTTTGTTCCAGGAAGGAATCTTGTTCACAACTCAGTTATTGCTCAGGATCTGATTCATACCTATTTGCAAGCTGATAAATCTCCAAGGTGTATGATCAAAGGGGATATTATGAAGGCTTATGATTGTGTGAGCTGGGAATTTCTTGAGTATGCAATGATTTACCTTAACTTCCCTGCACAGCTTATTTCTTGGGTTATGACATGTGTGAGGACTCCTAAATTTTCCTTTCTGATCAATAGGGAACCTAAGGGTTTTGTCTCTGGGGCTAGAGGTTTAAGGCAGGGGGATCCTATGTCACCATTCTTATTTGTGATTGTGATGGAAATGCTGAGCAGGAAATTCAAAAGGGAATGTAAATCACCTGAGTTTAAATTTCATCCTAAGTGCAAGAGGTTGAGTTTGGTAGACCTTGCTTTTGCTGATGATTTGCTTATCTTTTGTAAAGTTGAGCTGCCATCTATCTGTGTGATAAAGAGAGTGTTGGATGAATTTGGAGATGAATCTGGTTTAAAGATCAATGCTCAGAAAAGTGAAGTGTTCTTTGGTGGTGTGTCTGAGGCTGTAAAGTTTGAATTATTGAGAGCCATTTGTTTTAGCCAAGGAACCCTCCCTATCAAGTACTTGGGGCTCCCTTTGCATGCTAAAAAGGTGCAAGTAGGTGATTATGCTTCTATAATCCAGAGGATTGTGGGGAAAGTTCAGAGCTGGACATGTAAGAACCTCTCCTATGCTGGTAGATTGCAAATTCTGAAGGCTGTGATTGGAGGCATGCTTAGCTTTTGGTCACAGGCTTTGCTGTTCCCTGAGGAGGTTGTAACTATAATTACAGCTATATGCAGATCCTTTCTTTGGACTGGGAAGAGTGAAGGAAAAAGGAACCTTGTTGCTTGGAGCAAGGTTTGTAGACCTTTTGATGAGGGTGGTGTGGGCATTAAAGAGATACTTGCTTGGAACAAAACTCTTTTGTTTAAGCTAGTTTTTGAGATACAGGAGAGGAAGAGTAATTTCTGGACTACCTGGGCTAGAGATATATTGCTCAATGGTTGTGATCTGTGGCATAGGGTGAAAAGCAAGGAGACTCCTGGATTTGGAGGGTGCTACTTAGAATTAAGGATGAATTGGTACACTCTCTGATGATTGATAATGATCCTTCTCTGAGTGCTGCTGAGAGGAACATGGAGTTCTCTAAGATCAGGAAAAGAGGTGGTAAGATGAACTGTCAAATTGTTTATGATATGCTCAGGACCAAGGAGACTGTTGAGCAGAAATGGAAGATTTTGTGGAAGGGAATTCAGCCTAAGAAGTGGTCCTTTATCTCCTGGCTGGCTGTGCTTGGTAGACTTCCAACCAAGGATAAGCTGATGAAATGGGGCATGATTCCATCGTCCACATGTGTGCTTTGTGAGGCAGCTACAGAATCTGAGGAGCATATTTGGTGGCGATGTAGAATCTCTTGTGCAATTCTGAAGAGAATTTTGCAGTGGCAGAAAGTTGTTGTGTGGAAGCAGTCTTTAAATGATTGGCTGAACTGGTTGTCTAGAGGGAGAAATCTGAAGTCTCTTAGACTACAGGGGGTCTGTTTGGCCATTAATGCAACTATCTACTTCATTTGGAGGTTGAGGAATGATGTGGCCTTTAACCATAAGAAAGTTTGCATCAATAGTTGTGTAACTGAGGTGATTTCTGAGTGTAAATTTCGGTTAAAAATCAGATGTAAGGAGGGTAATGGAAGGGATACTGTCCTTAGTAGGCTTCTTATGCTCTAATAGGAGTTACTTTGGTGTAAAGGGTTGTTTTGGCTTGTGAGGTTTTGAGAAGTTCTTTGGGACTTGCTCTTGGGTGTAATTCTCCCTTTTTGTTAATATACTTACCATTAACAAAAAAAAAACTATATAAAATACTATAATTTCATTAAATCTAGTATACTTAGACTTATATACTATAGTATTTCATTTAATTTCATGTAGTTACACATATATACTATAGTATTTCATTATATTTCATATAGTTACGCTTATGTACTATAGTATTTCATTACATTTCATATAATTACACTTATATAGTATAGTATTTCATTAAATATAGTATACTTAAACTTATATATTATAGTATTTTATTAAATTTCATATAGTTACACTTATATAGTATATAGTATTTCATTAAATCTAGTATACTTAAACTTATATACTATAGTATTTCATTAAATCTAGTATACTTAGACTTATATACTATAGTATTTTATTATATTTCATATAGTTACACATATATACTATAGTATTTCATGAAATTTCATATAGTTACACTTATATACTATAGTATTTCATTAAATGTGGAATAAAATATGGAATTACGTGTATGATAAGGTCCTCTTAAATACCCAATAGTTAATGGCTTCAATCGGATCCAAGAAATTTGCCAAATCCTCCATTGAAGCTTATAAAAGCTTACGGATGGGCTGTTCGAAGAAGATACGCGCGGGTTGAAGGGTTCATTTTTTGGGCTTTTGGAGGGGCAAACGATGTCCGTTTTGGACGAATTTTATATGTACGGACTCGTATTGAAATTCTCTACATGATTATGGAAAAAAAATGCAATTTTGGATTTTTTTTTTTACTGTACGCCTAAGATAAGCGTGTGCTTTTAAACTTGCAAAAAAAAAAACTACACGCTTAAGCTAAGCGTGTAAGAACTGTGGGCTGTTTTTTTTAAATACCAATAATACCCCTACACGCTTAAGCTAAGCGTGTAAAACCGGACGCTTAGCTTAAGCGTGTAGTTTCGCGTCCATTTAGCTCCATTCTCGCGTGTATTTAGCCATTGCCTATGTTTATATATGTTGCATTTTATCTGCATTCTTTAAATTGTGCATTGGAATGTTGGAAGCATATTGTAGGTTTGATTCTTGATTGATTTGTTTTTCTGAGATGCTAATGTTGGAATTAGAAAGGTTTGAACCAATCGATGTGAGTTGTTGAAATTAGAAATTGCTTTACTTTCTATGAAATGATAATGTTAGTTATTAGTTGTGTACACTCCACAATTAAAGGATTACTGTTCATCGTTAGATTCGTATCTAGAGTTATGCAATGCCTGTACGGCGGAGCATGTACAGATACCAGCAGTGGCCTCCAAAGTGCATTACTTTTATGCTAATTCTGTGGAAGTTAGCTATTTTGTTGATCGACAATAAGAAAATGTGATACCGGTAAGCCTTGGATGGTCAAGTACTTAGAAGATCCCAGGGACAAGAAATGATTGAAATCAAAAAGTGAGGAGGTTATGGGTGATGAACCACTCCAAATGGTTATGCATAAATGCTTATTTGACTTAGCTTGTTTGATACTCACTCGATGGAGATAACTAGGCTCATCATTACTCGGATCACGCACACTGGAATACGTTTCCACTAAGTGTGAATATAAGATTTCAACTTGGAAATCTTATTTCACCATCTAATTGTGTTTAATTATCCCATGTAATTCAAAAATATATTCTGAAAATGGACCACCATTGTGTATGGGTCGTTAACTGTGTTGGTGTATGAAACTACAAGTATTTTCTTTTTTTCTTGGTAAGTTGTTCTCTCTTTCATTTTGTGCTTTTAGTTTTTGGCAGTTTTAATTGTATTATTTCGTGACGAGCAATACTTTATTGAATATTGAGATGATACTCTTATGCTTTGGTTGGACTTGAAACTTATATAGAATTGACTTCTTTGATGTTGATTTATATACTATCTCAAAATTAGATTTGAAGACATAATACCAATAACAGCAAACATGTGAAAAAATAAAGATAACAAGAAACTCACACTTTAGATCAAATTGGTCTTTTGATTATATGTGCCCATAAAGCAACAAAATCTTAAGCATGCACAATCAAAATATGAAAATGAAACTTCTTCAAAATATAGAGGAAAACTCATTGGCAAAATGATTATATTAGACTACGAAAGAATATCAAAGGTGTGCTCAAATCTCTATTTTCCTACTGTCATTCTTCTTCTTTTGAGATACAAACAACTTAAAATGTAGGTCTTTTTTCCTATGATCTCTTTTCTCTTCCAAAAACTCTCTATCTCCCCCTTCTAAACCACATCATAGTTGCCATATAAAATGTCATAGATATGCTACATACAGTGAAGAGAGATTTTTATGAATGGGGATCCTAACTGGGTCTCCAAAAAAATATCATATTGTACCCATATTGGAAACAAATACATAGGTTCTTTCAAGCTAGTCTTATCGAACAAAATGGATCATGTCAGAACATTGAAAAGCCTCAGTCAAATGTCATAGAATTACTCTTCTATAGCACTTGAGCTTTTACAAATTAGAATAAAAAGCTACCAGTCTACCACCATGAAGCAATTATTCACAGAGTTCACTTGATGGGTAATAAACTGGTTTAGATTAACATATGAAAAATATGAAGTTAAAAAAGAAGTTACAGATTGATAAAAATAGAACCATTAAGGACCTAGCATCCGTTAGTATTTGATCCACTATTTGCTTGCAAGAACAAAAAAAACCAATCAATTAAATAAAGAAAATTCAGAAAACTTTGAATTCCTAGTCCAACTCTTGCTCACTTGAACTAAATGAATAAACATTGAGCTCTTGAGTTTAAAAAGAAGATAATTTTTTTTGGAGTTCACATGGTGTCTTGAAGCCAAAATTATAAGTTAAGGCTGGAATATAAGCAAGCAGAGTTTATTCTTCTACTTGTGATCCAATCACATGGATTTAAAAAGATTTACATATTTAATGAAAATCTTGCACAAAATCAACATTCACATTAGCTCCTTTAAGCATACCATTTGCTTCCTCCAGGGTTAGGCTTGATGCTAAGTAATCGGGTTGGCGTGGTAGTGGTGGTGGATTGTTTCTTCCTTCAGTTGAACATGGCCTTCTAGAGGAGGCTCCCATGGGTTGATGCGTGGGAGATTGGTTGATGGTGGAACATGTGTAATGTCTATGTGTTTATCTTTAGGGACTTGGGGTGAGCCATGAGCTTGAGTAGTGTCAAATCTCTTCTTAGGTGGCCTTTCATCTTCTTTTACAGAAGGAGACCATGATCCTATGGTTTTCTTCTTAGAAGCTCCTTCACTCCTTGAAGAAGGCCGGTTGTTTGTTCCCTGAGCGCACACTTAATCAAGTTCAGGCCGGGTTTCATGGCTACAACCACAAAATTCATAGATAAAATCAGTAAAGCAGTTAGGCATAGTGGCAAGAAGAGAGATCCAAGGTACACCATAGAAAGAGAGCGCACTCTTAATCAAGTTCAGGCTTGGGCCAGTATTCACACACAGAGCATACAAGAAGAGAGCTCCAAAGTAAACCATAGAAAGTAAGATGAAGTTCCATAAAAGGATGATAATAAAGCAACAATAACAAACAATGTCATTGTTTGACCACATTTGAGACCACATGTGGTGAAAAATTCTTCCAAGCTAAAGGCTTGCAGAATCCGTTTTACTTTTGTCAGATTGCAATGAAGGAGAGCATTCCAAATTCATTTGCCCAGCATTCGGCCACTTATCCAGATTTGTGACTTTCTCCTCTTTCAATGAATGGCAACTTCATTGTGCATCTTCTTTTGCAATATTAAAGAAGTTGGCAAGATTACTAACAACTTGATTTCCCAGAGATTGTACTTGGAAAACACTATCACCTATCAGTTCTACTGCAAACTTCAAAGGGTTTTCCTTTAACTGACCTTCAGTTCTCACTTTACCAATGATCATAATTAGTTTGACTCAAACTTGTGTTCCTGAATTCATTCCACATCATGTCTTCTTGCTTTGTGATACCAAAAATTTGCCACATTAATTTTCCGGTATTGTTTTGGCGAAGAAAATCCTGCAAAAGCAATTATCAAAAGTGGATTATGCACAGTATATATGATTGGTATGCCAGTATTGAGATTGAAAGTGTACAAATCTAAAACACAAAAGTCACACATCAGTCAGTTCATCATTATTATGTCACAATCATATGTTATGAAATATTATATTTCAGTTTTCAATATTTGCATTCCATAAATATTGGCAGTGTAAATGGTTAGTTTGCCTCTCTTTCCCTTCTTCTTCATTCCTATATCTCCTCAAACAGAACAAAGAAAAGGAAATGAAGGAAGGCAATTGTTGGAGGTGGATAGAGGCACTGCTGAATATCTTTAGTTTGGAAACTGTTAAAATATCTAGGATTTTATCCAAATTTAAATTACAGTATATGTATACTATCAGTATCCAAACACCAAATTTGAGCTAAATCCCAAATTGAGATGAATTCGTGGTAAAAAAACACAACATAAGAGAAAATTTTAAAGTATAATAGAATTGCATGGAAATGTAGTGATTTTAGAAAATATCAAGTACACGGCTCCGCAACTCAGCTAACCAGTTAGAAGGTTTTAAAAAATTCACTAACACCAACTAGACGTTCAGTAGACAAGAATACAAATTGCATCAAGAAGAATTTGGGATTCAATAAGCAAGGACTCGAGAAATTATGCAATTAGAGAATCGGACCTTGTAATCAGTTGAAATTAGGTCGGTTTCAGGGGTAACCAGGGCATTGCTTTGCGAATCAAATCGAACCCAATACATACAAGTTGTGCCATCCATAGCTTAAATTGTTTCGATTCTCATCAGTGCAGATCCAAATAGCTATACTTAGAAAAGCATAGATGCCAGAAAATGTCATAGACTGAATCCAGAAAATTCCATCCTTAGCATAACCTACCTTCCTTTTTCAGTAGGAGACAACTCCAGGCTCTTGTATCAGAGCATAAACATGACAAAAATGGTATAGCACGACATAACAACCCACCGTTTTAAAACCAATTTATCATCATTTGTCTCATAATGACATTTGTTGAACCCTAATTTCTTCTCTAATGAACGATCTAGCACAAAACCATGTGCTCGGATCTGTTTTAATCTTATGAACCCTAATCTAGCTAAGAACTCAGTGAAGCCAACCTAGATCAAACTCACCATAGATCACCGACATGCTTACCATATCGTACACTAATCCAATAACCCTCACAGAATTAGACAAGAGATGTCAACGAAGCCAATCAATACGGAAAAATTTCAGAAACCTGAAATTCAAGATGAGCATCCTGCCACGCTGCTCGTGGTAGAAACTTAAGTAACAACTAGGGAAGGTTAAAACAATTCTCTCTGTCAAAGGTCCAGAAATAGCTACGATGTTTGCAGTAGGAATCTCACCATTTATGATCAGTATATAATGAAGCTATTAGCTAAGTTAGACATTAAAAGACCAGGATTTAAGCGCGTCTCATAAACTATTGTTCCTTGAGCTGGTGGAGATAATCATCGACATAGGAACATATCTTCATTCAGCTTAATTGGATGTAGCTATTTAATATCCATTGGTAGAAATCTAGAGGATAGAAATTGCTTACCTTGTCTATGACAAGTTAACCAAGTATAAGCACTTCAAAGATCTTTCTCCACTCCCATGACATCTAAAAGAGCAAGTACGTTAGAAGTTCATCCAAGTTGACATTATGTTTCAAATCTGTAATAACTCATGTATACCTTCACAAAGACACTAATTGCAAATAACCCGAAAATAGCACCAGAAGCTCCAACGAAAAGTGCATTTCTCAAGAGAACATATTTCGTAGTAGCCTCATTAGACCGTACATCTTTTTTGGTATATCCAGATAATAGGTAGGAGCATAAACTGAAACATTCTGGAGCTACAAAGATAGTTATTAAATCGTTAGCACCGCATAAAAACATTCCTCCTAGAGTAGCTGTTAATACAAATAACAAAAACTCTGTTATAGCAATTTATGTACATTCAATGTACTCTACGGATAGAGGAATACATAGAGTTGAACATAGTAAAATAAGAAATTGAAATATTTCGTTAAAATTGTTAGTTTGGAAATTTCCCGAAAAGCTAATCACATGTTCTTCTCTCCATCGGAACAACATGGCCGTTATGCTCATTACTAAACTTCAAGCCATGAAACAAGGTTTGCACCAACTCCTGTTAGAATGTAGAAGAGCCACAATGCTAAGTTGTCCTCTTCTTCTTCCACAAGCTTCCATGATCATAGAAATCATAAAGAATCAAATGATTGACCATCATAAATAAAGTCACACATAAGGCATATAATCTAAGATCAGATTATCTCAATATGCAAACAAGAAGAAAATAAGCATCCTAAATGTCAAAGATATAATACCATGTGTTGTCAAAGATTATACCATATGTTATATATTGTCATCCAAATATATTGTCAGATAAGGCTAACAGATAGGATTCAGACCAAGCCTCAAACAAAGCTAATCAAATCCCACATAAGATCTACCAAGCATTAGGCCTCCACAGGATTTGGTCGACGATAGGGTTCATGTTGACCTCCACTGTGGTGGAATTTGGTGGGCAATGGAAGGTTATCCAGAATCATATAATGGAAATCAGTGCATTCTATTTGTGAGCATAGACACGTAAGTTATAAATCTATCCAAAAGCAATGACATTATAACAATGCCTATAGACAGAGCATCAACTAACAAGACATCAAGAAGAGTGAGGGGGAGACGACATCAAAACAACAAGCTAACAAGACAACGCACACACACAAATAAAATATAACATTCCATCTCCTAAATGGTAGAATGAAAGGTCAATATAAACTCTACAATACAAGAAAACATGACATAGTATAAGAGAAGGTAAATAGAGATATGTAGTTTCTAATGTCTAAGATACATCTAAAACTAATCTCTTCAAAGTTGATTTTATTTCATTTTATTTTGAATTTCTTTAGAATTCACTAATATCTACAACTTGTAATCTCACTAATGAAGTTAGGTATGCATTTTCTAATCATCACCCAACCACTAAGATTTCAATGGGATAACTTGGAGTTTGTAAAAATCAAAGTTACACAACTCACTTGACTATGCACCAAATACATACTGATTAGTTAAACAAATGATTAAGATGTCAAGGAATTAATCAACATTGTCATCATGTATTTTACATCTACAATTTATATTTAAAGTGTACCATGTTCCAACTCTAAACTACTCAAATGCGAATTCAAATTAAATGGCAGGTAACACGAGGATTACAAACCCCATACCAGGAATTGTGGGATCTACTTCAGACAACAAAAGGGCTACCAGATCCAATGGAGGTAATCAGTCACATTTGTGTACATACACAATCGCAATACGTTCAATTCATGTACTCAATGAGCTTTGAAAGAGTTGTCGAATATATGCGGAGCATACAATATGAAGATCGGAAAATATCACCGGTCTGTTGGCAGAGAAAGAGAGGGTCAACCAAAAAATAACTGAAGTTCTCAACCGTAACCCCCAAACTCCGTATGAGATTTTCGCTAACCAAAATGAACGGCACACGGTAATTTTCACTTCATGTTAATTTATCAATATTCCCATATCATATTTAACTCCATGTTGTGTGCTTTGTAGCTTGAAATAGAACTTCTTCACATTGAGTTCTCACTTGAAGATACGAAAGATATGGCAATGGTTCTAAGATCTTCTTTGCGTTGGGCCAATACGAAAGATATGGCAATGGTTCTAAGATCTTCTTTGCGTTGGGCCACTCAAGCATGAATCAAAATACATCTTAATGATAATCTTATGTTAACTTATGTTTGTTAGTGACATTTGGTAATACATTTCGTTTGAATGTTTGTTAGTGACATTTTAAACATTGTTCAAGTGTTTCATTAAATAACTCATGTTTATATCTTTAATCATACAATACTCAACACACTGTTGGATGATCTGCTTAATTATTACATATACTTCATTATTATTCTTATGAAATAATTGCATCAATCCTCGCGTGAGCTTGCGCACGCGAACCCTACTAGTATTAGTAACAAGTTGACGGGGTGGTGCAATTAGACCTGATCAAACATGGCCCTAGGCCGGGTTCGGGCCGGGTCTGAGCCCATTTTTGCGGGCCCGTTTGTCGGGCCCAAGATGGTAACCGTGCCCGCCCGGAAGAGCGGGCCGGCCCGCATGTCATACAACCTATTTTTAAATTGTTTTTTTAATGTATTTTTTTAATTTTTTTGGTATTTAACGGGCCGGGCCGGCCCGTTAAATTATTTTTTTAATGTATTTTTTAGGTTATATTTATTTTTTTAATATATTTTTATATAATTAAAATTTTATACGGGTCGGGCCGGGCCGAGCGGCCCGTACGGGCTTGACCATGTTACCGCACCCGGCCCACCAACCCGAACGGACCGGGCCAACCGGCCCGTTCGGGCTGAAACCCTTGTCCAAGCCCGTATTGTTTGGTGGGCGAGCGGGCCGGCCCGCGTGTGCACATGTCTAGGTGCAATGTAATCAACATCTATTTGGCCTATCTTGAAATTTGAACGTAGACGGCAGGTTCGGTTTGAAATAGAATTAAAATGGGAAATATATTGAGTCTATATTGTACAAACTTACCTAACAATTACATGAGTATGGCTTAAATTAATCCGCCGACACGATAAGAAAAAAACTCATACTCATGTTAGTATTAGGGATAATTAAACCTATCAACATGTTTTGCTTTTAGCCGACCAAAGCGATTAGTATGAAGTATGAACAACCTTTGAATTACCAAGATACTTCACATGTTGTTCAAAATGTGTGCTTACACATTTTCAGTGTCCTAAAAGTCAAGGGTGAGATATATAGGCGAGCTGGTTTTGGTTTGTAGGCCTACACTGAATTCAGATTCATACTGAATACGACTCAACTTTCACATGTATATTAAATTTGTCGACCACATATGACTATATGAGTTTATAGTAAACTTTTGGAAAATCTAATAAACTAAACTTTTTTTGTAAATTTAAATGATTTATGGCTTTTGCATAACTTATTTACTGTATACTCCTCCCGGTCTTATGGATTCTATATTTCTATATCTTCTTTATAGTAAGATATGGCATGGGTTAGGATTATAAACCTTTTTAAAATAATTTTTTATTTGGTAAATATCATACTAAAATTTGTTATTATTATTAGAGATAAATATATATAAATTATTTTCATTCTACCGGAAAATAAGGAGATATACGAAATTAACAAAATTATTATTATTATTATGATTATTAGATATTATCTTCTTAATTAATACATAATAATTATTATTATTAGAGATAGATATAGATTATCTTCTTTTTACCCAAAAAAGATTATCTTCTTTTATCAAAAAGGAAGATATACGAAATAGTTATTATTATGATTAGATATTATCTTCTTATTAAATATATAATAATTAAGGATTTATTATTATAATATTTTTTGTGAATCTGCTTATTTAATATATAATAGTTAAGGATTATTATTATAATATTTTTTGGTGGGCTGGATGAGGTGACGGATGAGGTGGCATATCTATGAGGTCGACACATAGGCGAATTGATCGTGGTGACGACACGTATGTGAATTGAACGTATACTTGACACGTAGGATTTAAGCTTTTGTTTTATTATATATATATATAGAGAGAGTAGGGTTCAAGTGCATAATGTTCTTAGGATGTAAAGTGATGAGTAATTAGGATCATAAGATCTAAGAGATGGATGGATAAGATTAAAGTGACATAATTGTAAATATCATTATTTTTATAATATTTTTTATTAAAAAAATATTTTTTTTGAAATTATTATTTTTTTCAAAAAATTTCGCATATTTCCTGAAAAATATTTTTATTATTGTATATCAAGTGCATAAATAAGCACCAAAAGTGCATCCATAATGAATTCAAAGTGCATATATAAGCACATTTTTAGTACTCACATAGAGTGCATCTTTAATATGATAAAGTGTAGACTTGAGCAAACGCGGGTTGGCCCGTCCGGCCCGGCCCGCCGCCTGACAAATATTACGGGCTTGGACAAGGATTCTAGCCCGAACGGGCCGTTTGGCCCGGGCCGGCCGGGTAAGCGGGTCGGGCCCGGTTACAGGTTCAGGCCCGGCCCGCATATTATTTTTAGTTAATATAAAAAATATATAAAATTAAAAAACCCTAACCTATAATTACTTAACCTTTTCTTATTTATAGTATTAAATAATTAGTTTGGAGAAAAAAAATACTTGAGAATTACCAACCGGGCCGCCCGCGGGCCGGCCCGGCCCGGAATTACGGGAGGGTCCGGTTAAGGGTTCTGGCCCAAATAACGGGCCGGACCCGGCCCGCTTAAATGGGTCGAGAAAATGGATCCGACTCGGACTCGTGTTTGATCAGGTCTAATAAAGTGCATGCTATAATATGTAAATGTGCATGTTTAACATGTATATTAAAAGTACACATTTTAGCTAGTGTATGTTTATTCACTAGTACAAAAATGTTCATTTACCCCGTAAAAAAATAGCCCGGATCATCCATATTCGGGCTAATAAGCCACAAAAATTACTTTTTATTTTTGGGATAATAAAATAACCCGGATATACGGAGGAATCTCCGGGATAAATATTATATTTCATTTTTACGGTAAAATTATATAGTCCGGGCGTGTTTTTAATGTACATATCCGGACTATATAGTTGCAATCCTATTCCACATAGATAAATATAGCACGGATGTAAATAATAAGGTAATATCCGAGTTGTTTAATCCATATAAACTCCACTATTTAGCACGATTCTTTTCGCAACCGGGCTAAAACGTTAATTTTTTTCCTTGAACAAAGCAGCTTCGCCTAACATACTTAGCAGCTGCGCACAAACAAATTAGGGCTCAATCATTTCCCGTAGAACAGTGTACTAAAGCAAACGGCTCGATCTGAGTTGTTGCTGCAAAATCGCAGTCGGTCTCCGAGGTGTTATCACGGTTCTTCTCTCAACCTATTTCCGAGGTGTTGTCGACGAAGCAAACAAATTAAGGCTCCGAGGTGTTGGTATTCCTGTTCGTGGTGTTGCTGCAAAGTCATTCTCGGTCTCCTTCCTGAATTAGGGAACCGAGGTTTTGTTCGTGGTGTTGCTGAATGTTCGTGGTGTTGCTGAGTTAGGGCTCCGAGGTTTTCTTTCTGTTCGTGGTGTTGTTGAATAGGAAGGTTGTGGCTTGGGAAAGGGCTTTTATCAAGTTAGCAAAGTTTTGATTAGTTGCTGAATTTGCTGCATTTATCATTTGGGAGTATATTAGATGGATTGGCTCTCGTGGTGTTGCTGAATTTACTGAGAAACACAACCGAGGTTTTTTTTTCCCTGTGGAGTCATCATGTGTTATCATAGAAGGTTATATTTGGGTTTCCTGGTGTTTTGTTTAGTACAAAAGTTCGTAAGTGAAAGGGGGACTGAACTAAACCTGTTGTGTTTCTCAGTAGGTTTTTCTTCCTTCTTTTTTCTTCTTTTTGTGTATTTTAGGGATGAATTGAACCAAACCTGATTGGTTTCCCCTGTTTTCTTGAAGGAAAAAAAATCATGTGGAAGAAATTAATGATGTAGAGTTGAAACTATTTTGTATTTCTTTTTTTTATCAAAACCTTGGTCATGCACATAGGGATTATGAGTTTCAATTGGGGTTTTGGGCGAGGCTTCTGATTTCTGGGTTTGGGATGAAGTTTCTCCCCAGGGTGTTGTGAGTGTTGATGACTTGATTGTTTCCGGTGGTGAGAATCATGGCTTTCAGGCTATGGTGGCTCTCGATACTCTTCCCAAGTTATACAAAGTACAAACTATTTCCTATTTGTGGATCGTGATGACATCTGTTGAAAATCTGAGAGTTTGCCTGCAATTTTGATTCGTTTATCATTGTTGATTATCTGTTTCTGGTGAAATTTGCAGTTTGAAATGAACATTCTGCTCTGGAGTGTCCTATTATGTGAATAAAATTATAAAATTTGACAGGTAGTTGTTATTTTAACAGGATAGAAACTCGACATGTGGGCAACATAAGCAAGAGATGATTCGCCAGCTCTGCGAATTGGCCAAATCTGAAACTGATTTACATGGAGAATTCCAACCAGATTTTAGATACCAAACTGCAGGGTATAAGAATGTAATTGGCGCTTCCGATTTCTATGAAGATTACCGGCATGAATTCATGCCAGTGGAAGTTAATGCTCAAGAGGTATGACATTCTTTGCTTATGTATATTGCTCAAGCATATGTACTGTGTATGTGGACAGTGCAACCTTGCTCATCAACTATTGATGTAAAAGGATTATGAGTTTTCAATTGGGTTGCCCCCAAATAGCTCAAAATTGATTCTGAAATTCTGTAAGGCTCCAAAAAAGTATTAAAGTTCTGTATGTTCTGTTGTTTATGTGTTGTGTCACTCATTTTGTGTTTTGATATAATCAACCTGGTTGAAAACACACACGTAGTTGACAGTTGAGATTTCAAAGCACACCATTGCATATTTTTATTATTAAATGTAAAATTTGACGTAATAAAACTTTAAAAAAGAAGAAGATGAAGAGAATAGCTAGTTTGGATGGAACTGGAATAATGAACTTGGAATTGGCGTGGGAGGAGTGGAGTACGTGAGTGAATTGGTTGCAGCTGTGTTGTTGAGTTTCTTATTTGACTTCACTAATTTAAATTGTGTAAATGTTGTCTGTCAAATGTCAATGGCCCACCCCAATATGTACTTCCCAGTTTTTGTCCATATAAACCAACCCATGACTTATCTACCTAGTTTTATATATCCAGAAAAAAAAACAGATCAATTGAACGAGACTCAATCTGCAGAAGGTTCCTGCAAAGGCGATCCACTCCTCGATTGAACTCAAGAATCCTCTCCACTTTGTCCAGAAGATCAGTTGCTGCTCATCCTTGGCATGATCTTGATATTGGTATCTATCTTCCTACTTACATCTAATTTAATCTATACAACAAATTGATCTTTTTTTTTTTTTGTTTATGGGGTTTGGTTGACTTACAACTATGTGGGTAATGGCATTTTCAGGTCCAAAAGCACCCGAGACTTTCAACTGTGTAAGTTCTAAATCTTTTCCAACAAAATATAGATTGTTAGATTCAAGTGATGCTTGTTGATTTATATGAACCAAATATTTAATCCTTACAATAGAAGAAGTTGGAAAATTAGTGTAAGAAAATAGTATCATATGTGTTGTTCAATTGGTGTAGGTTGTTGAGATCACAAAAGGAAGTAAGGTCAAGTACGAGCTCGACAAGAAAACCGAGCTCATTAAGGTACATTTTGGGTGTCTTGTACTTATCTGGATCCGGATTCTTGTATTCGAGATTGTTCCGTACTTCCTTAGCAATGAATGCATATGGTTGTTGTTGTTGTTAACATTCTGAATATTTGATGTTTGCTTTTATAGGTTGACCAGATTCTGTATTCGTATGTAGTGTACCCTCACAGCTATGGTTTCATCCCTAGGACGCTCTGCGAGGACAATGATCCAATGGATGTCTTATTTCTAATACAGGTCAACATCAATACTCATCTGTCAAAGTTCTAAATCTGTTTTTTTTTTTGGTGTGCTACTTAGTTTATGATGAATCAGTTAACAAATAGCTTGAGCTGTCAATTAACTTGTTTTAGGGTGAATCAATGATCATATGGTCTATAAAGCACTTTAGGGTAAATTAGGGTATGTTTGGATTCCCGAGATAATGCATTAATTGCATTATCTTGCAATAAAGTGATGATTTAATACAATTAATGCAAGATACATTATCCTCGGAAAGTCAAATGAACCCTTAGTTGAATTTCTTATAAACGAGATTTAATGCAAGATAATGCATTTTTATGTGGAATCCAAACACACCCTATCTAGTTGTGCCTTATGTTTTGAGTAATCTATTCTTGGAAATACAAGAGCCAGTGATCCCGGGCTGTTTCCTACGAGCCAGAGCCATCGGGCTTGTGCCTATGATTGATGTGGTAAGCAATTGAATCAAGTGAATCTAGATTTTAATATAAGATAACACTATACAATTTGGAAGATTTTTGTGATATTTTTTGTTGTTGTTGTTTGTGTGATTAGGGGGAGAAGGATGATAAGATCATAGCAATTTGTGCTGATGATCCTGAATACCATCACTACACTGACATCAATCAGCTTCCTCCACAACGGCTGGCTGAGATTCGTCGTTTCTGTGAGGATTGTATCCTTTTGAGTTATTTAGCTTTCATATTTTGGTACTATTTTGGTACAAATGAACTGGTTTCTGCCTTAATGAAAGTGTGAAACCAGACAAGAAGAACGAGAACAAAGAGGTGGTTGTGAACGAGTTCCTGCCCCATGAGTCTGCGATTGAGGCCATCCAGTACTCAATGTATGCTGATTTTCTCAAATTGTTTATGACTGAGTTGGAAATTTCTCGGTAAAATGAGGTTTCATTCTTTCAAATATGCTATTTAACAACGTTATACAATTGTTTGTGTTATGACTTATAGTGTCCTCGTCAGAGAAATGTGACTAATTGCAGATATTATGTTTTAAATTTTCTGAGAGATCTTGTAATTCGCCAAAAAAGCTCTTCGGTTATCCCCAACAATGTAAGACATCTACAATTTGTAATAGATTTTTGTTTGATAAATAAGGTACTGAAGACATGATTACTTATAAACAATTATCATGTTTTATTTTGTAGTGGTATGATGACAAGACAATCTACAGTCACGAAGATGTTGATGAAGTTCGACGGGATTGGTTAGATTATATCCTTAGTCTTCTGTAGGTAAGAAGTTCGACGGGAATGCTTGAAAACATTAAATTCAACACAATATATATAATTGTTTGTTTGTTTGTCTTGCTTAGCCTATAACAAAATCCTTTTCTTGTTGTCTTGGTGAAATTGAATCTTAATCACATGTTAAACTAAATCCAGCACATTATATCCTTGGTCTTCTGTGAGTAAATGGAAGAGACATGTTAAACTAAGTAAAGAATTCACTAAGTGTTGCATTATGGAATGCAAAGTGGTGATATGGAATATACATAATGAGTTACTACTCCTATTGTTTGCTGGTGTGGGTGATATGGAATGCAAAGTTATCAATGAAATTGAAGAATCATAAGGGGTATTTTGGTTGTTGCTAGTGCGAGATGCATCAAAGCTTATGGAGTCCTTTTTTGTATTCTAAGTGATAAATGGTGAACTTCTACTCACTAAGTACTATGTTGGAATATCTTATGTAGTCCTTAGAGTTTTTGTTAAACTAAGTAAAGAATTAACTAAGTGTTGCATTATGCTTTAGAAGATTTTTGTCAAACTAAGTGAATTACGTTGGAATATGTTGTTATATTGGGTTTATTGTTATAAGTATTTACATTTATTGGTGTTGGCTAAATATTTGTACCAGTCAAAAGGCATCAAAATGGTGCACATTGTACGTACAGGGAAATTTAAATGAAATTTATCGGATTAAAAAAAAACATTACATAATATAGCTCGGACCTATTAAAAGCCGGGCTATAATGATTCACACGACTTTTTAGCCCGGACCCCACAAATCCGGGCTATATACGTCAGTGAGTGGGCTATTTATCACGCATATCCGAAAATCTTTTAGCCCGGTTTTGTTGAATTTCATCTGGGCTATTAAATGGACCTTTTAGCCCGGATATAATTTTACATGTCCGGGCTATTAAATATATCTTTTAGCCCGTATATTGTTTTATATGCCCGGGCTATTTAAAGTTTTCGATCGTGATATATCTTCGTTATTTTAGCCCGGGTGTGTGGTAAATGGTCCGGGCTATTTGATCTATTATCACACCAACCTGAAGCCCGAATCTAATTTACGCTATATCCGGGCTATATGTCAAAATACGCCCGGGCTAAATGAAGCATTCTGTACTAGTGATTACTTTAAAGTGCATATGTTTGTAGGTAAAAGTGCATGTTTATCATGTTAAAGTGCATGCTTAATATTCCAAGTTAAGTGCATGCATGTGTAAGTATATTAAAGTGTATGTTTAATAATCTAAAATTAAGTATATATGTAAATACATTAAAGTGCATGAGTAATATGTTAAAGTGCATGAGTAGTATGTTAAAGTGCACGATTAAAATGCTAAAGTGCATGGTACTAATTTTTTTAGGAAAATATTCATGAAAAAAATTCAAATATTTTTGGGGGAGAAAAAAATTCAAAAAAAAAAATTCAAAAAAATATTTTTCGGATAAAATGTTTTTTTATTGAAAAAAAAAAGTTAGGTATATTTACAAGTTTAACACTTCATGTGTTTTAATCATAACTCTTCAATCTTATAATCTAGTGACTAAAATTAATCCTCATTTTACACACTAAACACTCTTCTCATATGATCCTTACTCTATATATATATATATAATTACTTTAACTACAGAAATATGTACATCCCGGCATTTCCCCTTCAATTAGGTCAGCTTCGCCCCCACAATGAAATCTACCTAAAATATAGCATTCCAAAGTCAAAAGAATGCACCTATCGTGTCTCACACATTCTAAGACTATCGATCAATCTCCATAGCAACATTAAATGACATACAACGTACAGTAAAGAAGTAACCAATTGAGAAATATACATAATTAATACACACTTTCAACATTCATATGGATACATGCATGTACCGACATACGTATTGGCCTAATCTAAATCAAGAATTCCGGCCACCACGTGATCATATATATCCATATACCCTTTAAACATCAAGAGCATGAAGCAATTAAATATAAACACAGCAAATTAATTCAAATCGATCAAATAAAAATACAAATTTCTGATAAACAAGTATACAAGCTTGTTTGTATATATAGTATAGCTACAATAATTATCACCTGATCGAGATATCTCATTCCTATACTACCTACCCCAACAAGAAAAAGAAGGAATCAACCTAATACAGTACGTACGTAGTATAAAATTAAGCTGCGAAAATCTGTAAGGAAAACATACAAAAAAATATTATAATCCACCAGCTAGATACTACATATACAATATGAATTCAATTATGATACTTGGACGGCCCAGATGACGCGCCACTTCCCTTGGGCAAGAAGTTGAAAGCCAGACCTTCCCCTCTGTGGCGGTGTTTGATGAGGTCAGCCACTGGCACCACCGCGGCTGTGGTTGAAGGTTCGTTTCGGGACACGAGAACCGATCTTCCCAATTGGGTCGGGTGGATCAGGACAAGTGAGAGCAGGAGAAGGAAAGGGAGGATGGTAATGAGTTTGGAGAAAGAAGAGGAAAAAGAAGCCATTTTTATTTTTATTTTTATTTCAGGGTGAATGAGTGGGGGATCGGAGTTGGTGGTGTACTTATATAGTACTAGTAATTCGTGCGCTAGCGGTGCATTGTAGATGGAAACGTGGATGGCAAGTCAATGTTTTAAATCACAATGTGAACTTAAATCATTCACCCTGCCTCAAAACATTTATTGATGACTAAAGTGGAGTCACGTACTCCCAAAATTAGATCTAGTCACACAGTTTCATAGAATAAAATTCATACTCAATCTAATTCTAAATTTTTTTGGTAATTAAGGATCAATCTATGGTTTTTTCGTGTGATGACCCTGAGGCATTATAAAATTCGCGAAATATCCCACTCTTTAGTATATTTCACGAGGTAACCTTGAGGTTTATTTTATTTTCGTCATATGCCCTACTGTCAATTCCAAAACAACCACCGTTTATTTTTTATTAAAAAAAAAAGAAAAAAGAAAAAATAAACAAAGAGAAGCAGATGCAATCCCCCGACTCTCTATCTCGTTCAATATCTCCTTCGAGCAACCTCAAACCATCTCCTTCGAGTGGCCTCAAACCATCCCCTTTGAACCACCTCCTACTCCTGGTTCGAGCGTCGACGGCTCATGGTTCGAGCGGCGGGCAAGGCGGCGGCGCCGGCGACCGAGGTGACGACTTCTCTTGGTTCGTTCGAAACAAGTCAGAAAGAAAGCCTTGTTTGAGCGTTTCAAGCTTAAGGTACGTAAACCCGATCCATTTAAGAGGCTTCAAATGTTCTAGGGATTTAGAAATTTAGGGTTTTTTATGCATTTGGGATTTAGGGTTTCTTACATATTTAGGGATTTTAGGATATGATGAAATAGAAGAGTAGGGTTTCTGTTCTTCAAATTCTTTTGGCATGCTCTTTGTGGATTAGTGACAGACCTAAGAGGTGAACTGATGATCATGGATTCTAGGGAATAATCCAAATATCTTAGTCTCTTTCATGTGTGGATATTGTTTTGGCCCCGTGTAATAGGGTACATATAGATGTTGGGTTCTTCTTCATAAACTTTATCTGTACTCGAACCCACCTATTCCTTCAATGTTCATTCAAAATCTAATGACAAATCAATCTTAGTAAGCCATTGTAAACTTTTAATAGAACCGGTACCTTAAATCACCCACAAATCAATTTTAGTATGCATATAAAATCAAAAGTTCAGCGATAACTACGTGCTTAAAGAGAACTATACTGTTGTATTTTGCTTGAAGTGGTTAATGTCATTACTATTTACTCCTTATTGATAATATATTATATTATCAAAAGGAAAGCTTTCTTTAGGCAGATGATAGCCTTTATTGAGAGATTAGGTGATTTTTTTTACCAATTGATAATGATTGCTTGTGTACATGGCTACTCAGTAATTGTTTATGTAGTAGACACTTACAAATATCTAGTACTCTAACTTCTTGTTGACAGACAAAGGGGTTTTAAGCGCTTGTACACTTTGAAGGGTGGTGCTTCTTATTATCTTGAGAAGGAAGGCCTTACAACTCAGATTGGTAATTTGTTTGTGTTTGACGCGCGCCTTTCTCTTCCACCATCAACCTTCAAGCCTGGGTACGATCAAGCTAATGAAATTATCAAATTGGCAAACAAAAGCAAATTTGCAAGATGTTATGTATGTGGTTCACAAGTTCATGATTTGAGGCACCGTTATTGTGAAAATATTGACTGTAACCTATTCTTCTTGTCAATCATTTCTCTCTTTCTCGACTGATTGTGTTATTGTTCATTATTAGGCTTGATGTTGTCTTTGCTTGTGGCTCTATTCTATCTTTTCTAGTATATGAAAGTCTTTGATGAGGGACATAGCACATGCTTAATGTTGAATGAATCAACCAATGTTTTTCTTGCAATTATACTTTATTACCGTTGCGACGTTGTCCGACAACCCTTACTCTAGGATTTTCTAAATCCTGAATATGCGGCAACAACTCCAGGGTTCGAACTTCGAACTCATAAGCACTTGCTTATAGAGTTCATCTTTTGATAAACGCTTGCTGAAAGAGTTCATCTTTATACAATCACTTGCTAATAGAGCTCATATGTTGATGAGCACTTGCTCACATAGTTCATATTTTGATAATGACTTGATCAAGAGTTTCGTCTTTTGATAAGCACTTGCTCGTAGATTTCATCTTTTGACAAGAAGTTGCTCATAGAGTTTGTCTTTCAGTATAAAGTGACAAATGACAATGTACGCCATATGGTTATCAATATGTTGTAAAGATCTTCGTTTTAATTCCCATTTCTCAAGAATTTTGATAGGACCAGTCACCAACCCTAATGAAGTGTTTCATTGCAGAAGCTGCACAAATTGTGTGGAAGACATGCGAGGATGTTGTTGCTCTCCGTGCACCTCTATACCTTGGTTGAGGCCTCTTCATGGAATCCACTGATACACAAAAAGTGGCATCACTACCACGACGACAACCTTGAAAAATCCAGAATAACTCATAAACTGCTTTAGATCCCCTGTGTATTATTCCAATTGTTGCCCCTCCTATGCATATGCATATTGCATATTGCCCTTTTCTTTTATCCATCTTCTGCGGAATTTTATAGAAATGTTCAAGCATTTAGGGATTTGTGTAAATTAGCATCATTGATCTATTTTGGCTTGAAGGGTTCTATCCTTCAGAATCTGTACTTTTATGTAACATTAAATGGAGGGCTACTAAGGCAAGCTTCCCACTGACTTTAGCAATGCATTGTCTTAAAAATAGTCAGAAGCCACCGCAAACATATACTTGAGTGACAGCTATCACTATCTTCATTCCCCATAAGGAGCTTTGCTATAGTATGGATTCTTATTGAAAACTATCTTGCTTAAAATGAAAATTAAATCACAAGAGGCAAGTGTACAATAGAAACAACAAGGGTAACAATAGAAGAGAGGAATAAAAGGCCATTTAAAAAAGCATCTTGATTACAACAAGCGATAAACGTGAAAACTAAACAAAAGACAACCAAGGGATCAAGACCATGTCAGTATCCTATAAGTTCAAAAGTCCAAAACCTGCACACATTTCCAACTTCCAAGAAGACAAATTTACCCTGTACATAGCATCTTCATTCCTGTGAAGTTCCTCAAAACAATCTTGCATGAATAAGCGACACATAATTGCAACCTAAATATTTGTCTGTGGTTTTACTACAAAGGCCATCATTTTGCACTTGTTGTTGTTAGTCTCTCAACTCTTAACTGGATATATGTGAGACAAGTTTCACATGCTTCATTGTATGTCGTTGATAACCATATCTGATTACATGAGCTCCTAGACAAGATTTGATGTAGTCATGCCATGAATGAAATGCGCAACCATTGCTCTAAATGATGTACATATATAATGGATAATTAAAGCCAGAAGAAATAGGTTATGCTACAGCAAAGCGCACCACTTCCTCCTAAACACCAGCTAATTAATACTCTACTGTTGATTCAACACCTCAAACATACGAATTTGCAGCAAATTCATAAAAGCCCCAAATTTATAAATCCCCCAAACCCCAAATTCCCAGAACCCTTTAACATCCTTCAACCCCCTTCAATCACTTTAATGGGTTGAATCTACATAACTAGAGAGGCAAGAACAGGTTGGAAGGACGAAAGTGTCGAAGGAGGCCGGCGGAGGAGCCGCCAACGCTTGAACCGCCTTGCTCGTTGCTCGTTGGCTCTCGAACCGTTCTTGCTGCTCGCCGACGCCTTTTCCTCGCCTTGCTCGAGACAGGAAGAGAAGACTCGAAGGAGAAGTCAAGTTCCCAGCTTGTTTGAATTTGGCGTCCAAGAAGTGAGTCAGTCGAAGAAGAAGAAGTCCGATTCCTTTCTTTTTGTTTTTGTTTTCCTTTTTTTATAAAGTTAACGGAGTCTGTCAATTATTTGACTGTAGGATATTTCGTGAAAAAAATTCAAACTTGAGGGTTACCACGTGAAATATGTTAAAAAGTGGGGTACCTTGCGAATTTTACAATACCTCAGGGTTACTAGGCGAAAAAACCGATCAATCTACTAGTACGTATTCGAGGTTTATGGTAATTAAGGATCTACTAGTATTCGAGGTTAATTGGTATAAACTATAAAGTACTTAACAATTTTATTTTATTTTTTGAGAGCCTTAACAGTTTTTGTTGAGAAAAGGTTAGTTGATTAAAATAATAAGAATTTTACTATAACATTTTTTCTTGCACCAATTTAATAAAATAGGTTAGAAAATACAAATACAAATACAGAAATACTGGAGTGGTTGTTATTAATAAATAATAACCCAAGTAGTACGTACGTACAATAACATAATCAACTTATTTTGCCCAATATATATTCAAAAGGTCTAAGTTAACTTTTCATTAACTCAACTATTTACAAATTAATTATAATTAATCAACGAAATGTAGCAACAAATTTATAAGCATTGATTTTTGTTTGACTAGGTTGTAATTAGACCTGGTATTCGGGTCGGGCGGGTCGGGTTTGGGTTTTGGTTAACCAGTTTCCGTTTAAATCGGGTTTGAGTCAATCGGGTCGTTAACAAGTACGGGTTGGTTGGGTTGGGTCATGTCGGGTTTGGTACTGGTTCGGGTTGATCCAACGGGTACAAAGTGTAAATTTTTTTAATGATTTTTTACAATAACTTTTATAATAAAATCATAATTTTAATAATACAGTAATAATTTTAATAATAAAATAATATTTTTTAGAATAAAATAATAATAACATAATCAATATTATATCACTATTTAGTAAAAAGTAGTATAATATTCATTATAAATGAGGTAACACATATGATTGGGTCGAGTCGTATCAAACCCAGAATTTTTTGGGTCTTTCTTGACTCATTGATTTTTGAATCGGATCTCAACCCTAAAAATATCAGGCGGGTCAGGTCGGTTTGTCGGGTCGGGTCATGTTTTGTCAGGTCTAGTTGTAATAGTTCGGTTACGCTCATTTCATTACCAACTAAAATCATATTTGCGAAAAGTCCGAGGCACATAAACTGGGGTTTGCGTAGATACGAGCATATATGCGATAGTCCTAGTATATAAGCCTAATGGGTATTATCCTAAAACAAATTGGTAATAAAATGAATAATTCTTCAATCTTATATACTAATCTTAATTAAGTCTCAACTTCAAATGTAGAATATATATTAGGTACTTAAACAATTTTTTTTTCTTTTCATAATATTGCAAAGCTTGTATAACAAAAAACTACTACACTCTAGGCTTAATTTATATTATTATTTTTAATTATAATATTCGACGTTTGTGCCTCCAGATTGTGTCTTGTATATGTTTTCCGGTTGCTTCATCGTCGGGTTGGTGTTCTCCAACCCATGTTTGAGCATTTCTCTTCGATTAAGCCTTTTGTCTTTACTCCTTTCGGTTTGTTTGTTTCTTTTGAATCCTTGTTGCAGTTTGTTTTCTTTTGTTGTTTTTTTATTTGCTTTTGTCGATTGTTTCGGCTATCGATTTTTTGACCTCTCGAGGATCCAGGTTTGTTTTTCCTGGACCTCGAATTTTTACTTTACAAAACTCATTAGCTAGGTAGAGAAAAAGTCTTGTTTTGCTTTGAACGAAACTCATATGACCCTACAAATTAGCAAACCCAAAATGTCGTAATTGGAATTTTTTTATGTAATATATGGTCAATGGAGAATTTCACGGTAATTTATATCAAGTTGTTTTTTTTTATAGAGACAAACAAAAGATTTTTTAAAACAAAAAAGTTATTTGAATGATCTTTATAAATAAAATATTAAAATTATCAAAGATAGAGTTCAAATTAATAAACTCATATCTGCAACAACAACAACAACTACTACTACAGAGTTAACTGAAGAAAAAAGACTCCGGAACGAATAATTTATATCAAGTTGTTGGATGACGTATATTTTAAATTACATGTGTTTTTCAACGGGTCCACTAATTAAGTACAACTACAAAATGAGCTCCATTGCTAGGAAACTCGATCAGTGACTCTGACTCATTACTATTAAAATAAACATTCTGCTTCATTCATTTATATTTGTCATTTCATTTTATAACTTTATAATATAAATATTAGAAAGTTAAATTACTTTTCAAATTTAGTTATCCTTTAAATATAGTTTATAACTATATATTAAACCTCATCCTTTTTAAGTCAGCAGATCGTTTTTAAGCTCGGGTTGTTGAGCTTTGATTTTTTCAAATTTTCATTTATTATTATTCTCTTTAATGATTTTATTTTGTTTTTTTAAATTAATAAAATTTAAACTCTAAACTTCTACCAAAATTTAACCAAATCTCATCAAATTAACTTTTTCATTGTAAAGAAATTAGCTTATTTCTTTTAACAATACATATGAACTAATCTATACCTTATATATGTTTGTATATTAAATTTCACATTCATTTTCTACCATGAAGATTGTTATATGATTATTTTAACTTGATATAAGGATTTTATATAGTATTCATAATCAATATAAAAATAAACGGATTGTAGTGCATCAAATGACATTGTCAGAAACCTAGCATCCATAATTCATATATACAACTTATTATTTACTTTATTAATATATACAAATTTATCTATATACAACTTATTATTAATATTATACTTCCTTTTCGTAACACATTCAAATTATTATTTCTCAATTCATCTTAATCACATTAATCTATTTTGACATGTAAAATTGTAGTTCATTCTTCATTCTTTATATGTTAGTCACTTTTTTAGCAAATTTTCAACAAATAAATTTTAACAAGATTTTTATTGTGTTTCAAGTATTATTTTTATTACAGACATCAAACCAAAGTTTTTAATTTAAGTATTATTTACTTGATGTGAGAGATATGTTTATTGTTCAGGATATCAATTACTTTGTTCTGTTCTTAAGTTGCTTACATTTCCTTGAACAACAATCCTTTATAAGCATTGGACAAATTTAACTAATGTCAACATTTAGAAAGCTCATTGCTCAACAAAGATTACTCAAAGTTAATATAAATGTACATTAAAATAAATTGATGGATTTGATAATTTCTAAAAATATTTACATTAATTAAAAGTTCAATTATTATTTTTTATATAAAATTTTATAATTGTTTATATTGAATTGATGAAATAAGTTTTTTTTTATATAAAAGAGATCATTCTTACCAAAAAAAAGCTTACTCATATTTTTCATTAAATATTTTGTTTGTATGTTCAATTATATATCTTCTAATATTAGATATTGATGAGATAATATAGCACTTCAGCTATCATTTCTATTTTAGTTTCTACAAATTTATTATGATACATGTGAACAATATTGGTCGAATTTTCTTATTTTTTAGAAATATTATGAGTTTATGATTAATATTTAATAAAATATTTATATTTTGTTATTGTTTATGCTAATATAATATAATTTTATTTGATATACAAGTAAAAATGATATTAAAGTTATACTAAAATAACACCTTAATAAAAATATATCGTGCATGGCACGGGCTCTAGACTAGTCACTCATTATTTACCACCCTTTAGAAATGATAAATAGAGAAAAAACAATCAGATAATTCAACAGCGAATTAACTATATATAAATACACAAAAAAATTTATTTAAAAATAATCAAGTGTTTGAACTTAAGTACTTGGAGAACTTGAGTCAAAAGGGAAGTCAAATCACTACCAAAGTTTTAAACAAAGCATTAATCAACAAAGCAGGCTAGTATTCATTTAGTGTTAGATAATATCGTGGAATTTTTAAGGTTTGATTTGAATCATGAGGACTCATATATGGTTAGGGTCCATTTAGTGGCATACCTTAGGTACATGGAATGAATTTAGGAATGAGTTAACCTAATTTTTATATTTAGTTGGTTAAAAAGTTTCAAAATGAGACATTTCTTAAAATGAGTCATTTCCATAAATACAAGGGCTCTCATATCATATTTTTTATCAAGGTATGAGTCATTTCCAAAAATACAAAGGATTATATCCTCCTAACTTGATTCTTAGCATCTAAGCAAACAAGATGTTCGAAGAATAGCTCAACTCGATTTCACATATCCAACCCGATTTTTGATTCTAACCCAATTCCCGTTATCATATCAAACGAGTCCTTAGATGTGGTTCAGGTTCAATTTCTCGATTTAGATCTCAGTTTTAAAAAACAAAACAATTTTAAAAAATTAAAAAAAGTAGGTGTGGCAACAATTCTAACCGTTGGAATTGCTAGTTAATAGATTCCGCGAGATAACCCTGAGATTTTGCAAATTCCGTGAGGCGTCCACAGGTTTCAACTATTCTGCATGGTAACCCTCAACTCTGTAAAAATTCCGTCAAATAACCCTCAGTTACTTGAATCTTTAAAAGAGTTGTTAAATTATTATTTTTTTAAGGTAAAAAACTTGTTATTTGATTTTTTTTAAAGGAAAAATGTTAATAACTAATATCACACATAAAAAAGAAAAAACAAAAGAAACAAAGGTTATGAAACGAGTACAAGTTTTATGAGATAGGAGAATATGCACGACCCAAGTCCCAAATTTACATTTTTTTCTTTTGTTTTTCATTTTTTTATGTGTGATATTAATTATTAACATTTTTTTTGTTTTTCCTTTTCTTATAAAATCAAATAACAACTTTTTTACCTTAAAAAATAACAATTTAACAGTTCTTTTAACGATTTAAGTAACATAGGGTTATTTGACGGAATTTTTAAAGAGTTGAGGGTTACCACGCAGAATAGTTGAAACATGTGGACACCTCGCAAAATTCGCAAAACCTCAGGATTACCTTGCGGAATTCCCGTTTTATTAATTTCTTGTTTTACAAAAAAATGAAAAAATGTTATACTTATGAAATCGATACGGCTCGGAAGAGTTGGTTCAGTTTCCTGTTTGAGCTGGTTTTTGGCATGTTTCAAAACCCCATGTTGAGTTTCACCCTTAATCATAGTCACAAATTTGAGAATGCGATACGCCTGGATTTAGGGTTCGTTTGGATCACTTAAAATAATACATTATCTTACATTAAATCATCAATTTAATACAAGATAATACATTTTAATGCATTATTTTGAAAATCCAAATGCACCCTTAATTGCCTAATTATAAAGGTCAACTTTGAATATTTTTTTCTCAATCAATTTCAAACAAATTTTTATTGCTCTCTTGATAATCGATTGTCGAACTTTTGTTATACATGCGGTCTCCTGGGTCACGTGGATTTAGATTGTGAGAACGAAGAGGCTCGTGCTTTCCATAATGAGTATGGTGATTGGCTTTAGGCCTTCCCACTTAAGCTCAACGAGCGATTAGCGGGCGGGCTTATTGGTACGAATGATAGGGATGGCGGGCTTGTTGGTACGAATGATGGGAAGAAAAGAAAGACTGAGGCTTCGGGTTCTGTTGCGATATCGGTATTGAAGGAGGATCTTCTTCTTTGCCGGAAGCCATGAATATCATAAGCTACAATTGTCAGGAATTGGGGCAGGCCTCAGCAATTGCGAGACTCACCGAATTGGTGAGAAGGGAGTCCCAAAGGTTCTATTTCTTATGGAGACCACATGCGATCGCAGGAAGATGGAGTATTCAACGAAAACTTGATTTTCATTCTTGCTTTGCTATTGATTGTGTGGGCAGGTCTGGAGGCTTGTGTTTATTTTGGGAAGAGGGTGTGTATATGAATATCAAGCCTTATATTGTACATCACATTGATGCTGAAGTGGCTCTGGATTCTACGAGTCTTGCCTGACGCTTCACGGGTTTATATGGATAGTCGAGAAAGGAGGAGAAGGGTCATACATTTGAATTGGTTAAACGTCTATATGAGGATGCTCATCAGGCATGGGTTTATATGGGTGACTTTAACCGTGTCCTTAGCATTGGAGATACGTGTGGAGATGCCCAGTTGGATTTTGATATGATGTTGAATTTTAGGGCGACTATGGACAGTTGTGAGCTCCAGGAATTCATCTATTTGGGTCCTCAGTTCACGTGGGACAATGGTAGAGAAGGCGTGGACTTCATTCAAGAGAGGTTGGATATGGGGTTTGCTAATGAAAGTTTGTTCGAGTTATTCCCGGACGCTCGAGTTGTCCATTTGACTCGGTATGGGTCGGACCATGTTTCGATCCACCTCGTTCTCAACCCGACTGATTTGGATCAACCTTCCTCAAAAGGGGTGCTGCCTTTTCGTTTCAAATCGATATGGCTCGATGATGAGCAATGTGAGGACGTGGTGGGCAATGCTTGGAAGAATCATGGGAGCTCTATGGTCGATCAAAGTATTCATGGGAAGATTGCGAGATGTCGGGGGGATCTAAAGGCATGGGAGTATGCTAGTTTCGGGAATGTGATTAGGGAATTACGCTTGGTGAGGGAGGAGCTTCGTGTGCTTGGGAAGGGTGAGATGTATGGAGAACTTGTTATGAAGAGGAGGTCGTTAGAAGGGTGTGAGAGGGAGTTGATGCGCATGGAGGAAACCATGTGGCTTCAACGAGCTCGTGCTAATGAGTTTCGGTGGGGCGATTAGAACTCGAAATTCTTCCATTTAAAAGCATCCAGATGAAAGAAGAGGAATACAATTCGAAAGTTGGTTGATGATAGTGGAATGGAGTGGAGATCGTTTGATGGGAAGACCAAGGTGGCTATTGACTACTTCCAAAATCTGTTCGCTTTGGACATTAGAGCTTATCCAGATTCGGGGTCCTTAGGTTTTGTCCCGCTTTTGCCGGATGACGATAATGTTGATCTGTTTCGTGCTTTCACATCGGACGAGGTCAAAGACGCACTCTTCATATGCATCCCACAAAATCTCCTGACCCAAATGGTATGTCTGCTCTCTTCTATCAAAGGTTCTGGCATATCATTGGGGTTGATGTTACACACTCTGTTCTTGCTATTCTTAATGGGGCTGATTTTCCTTCTACTTTAAATTATACGTTTATCACTTTGATCCCGAAGATTAATGAGCCATGCAGGATGAAGGATCTGAGGCCTATTAGCTTATGTAATGTTATTTATAAGATTATTTTGAAAGAGTGCTGACTAACAGGTTGAAGCAATGTCTTCATAAGCTGGTTTCTCAGAGTCAGAGTGCTTTTGTTCCTGGAAGATTGATCACTGACAATGTGCTGGCTGCCTTTGAGATCTTCCATCAAATGAAGAACTTGCGGGGTGGCAGAATGGGATACTTAGCGCTTAAATTGGATATGGCGAAAGCCTATGATCGTGTGGAATGGAGCTTTCTGGAGCATTGTATAAGGAAGTTGGGTTTTGCTTCAGAATGGATTTCTTTGGTGATAAAGTGTGTGATGACTGTGTCCTTTTCAGTTTTGATGGATGGCTGCCCTACTCGGTCTTTTACACCTTCTCGGGGTCTTAGACAGGGGGATCCACTCTCTCTATTATTGTTTCTCTTATGTGTTGAAGGCCTTTCGAGTATGTTACGGTACAGTGAGGCACATCACAGACTGCAAGGTATTCGTATTGCGCGTGGTGCACCTTCGATCTCGCACTTATTTTTTGCTAATGATAGTATTCTATTTGTGAGAGCTACTTGTCAACAGAGCTCATAATTGGTTAATATTCTCCATGCCTATGGAGCAGCGTCGGGTCAACAAGTTAACTTCTCTAAATTTGAACTATCTTTCAGCAAGAATGTGGGTGATGAAAGGAGGACTGCTGTACAACAGATTTTGAATGTCCGTGAGGTTGATAAGCATGAAAAGTACCTTGGCCTGCCAACTATGGTGGGTAGATCAAAGAAAGTGATCTTTGGTAAGATTAAGGATCGTATTATGCATAAACTTAGCGGATGGAAAGAGAAGACCCTTTCTAGGATGGGTAAGGAGGTTCTCATTAAAGATGTACGTGGCACAAGATATTCCCACATACATAATGTCATGCTTCCAAATTCTTACTAGGGTGTGCAAAGAGATTGAACAGATTATGTGCAAGTTTTGGTGGGAGAGCGATAATGGTTCAGCTAAGATTCATTGGCTCAAGTGGAAAAGAATGTGCCTCCCAAAAGCTAAAGGCGTGCTGGGTTTTAGAGATATGGAGAACTTCAATCTCGCTTTACTTGCTAGACAATGTTGGCGGATTTTACAAGATCCGGACTTGCTGAAGGCTAAATATCATCTGCATTCTGATTTTTTGTCTACCTCGTCGGGACCAAAACCTAGTTACACCTAGCGCAGCATCCTTCACGGCAGAGACGCTTTTGATCTTGGCCTTCTTTGGAGTGTTGGGAATGGTAACTCGATTCGGATTTGGGAGGACAAATGGATCCCGCGGCCTCATGGTTTCAAAGCAATTCCTGTTAACAAGTTACGCTATCTTGAGCTCCGTGTGATTGATCTTATTGATTGGTCTTCTGCTCTTTGGCGGGCTGATTTGGTCTGTGAGATCTTCTAACCTTGTGACGCCAAGTTGATTATGCAAATTCAGCTTGGAAGTCCCTCCACGATTGATGAGCTGATGTGGTTCCACACAAGGGATGGATTCTTCACTGTCAGATCGGCCTACCACTTGCTTCTTCAGAGATAAATTGAGCAACCGGGGGCTGCTACCGCGTCATGCTCGGCTGGATTCTGGAATCGACTTTGGAGGATTAAAACTCTTCCAAAAGTTCGTTCTTTTCTGTGGCGTGCTTGTCGCGAGATTCTGCCTATCAAACGTAATCTGCTGAAGCGAACGATTGTCACGAATGAGCTGTGTGAGGCTTGTGGGCGGACTGAGGATGGTCTTCATGCATTGTTCCACTGCATTGAAGCTCAGAAATTCTGGCGTCTTGACCCGGGTTTTCAGTTTTGGGGGGCGGCGATAATCATCTGTGATGGAGTTCTGCAGTATATTTTCGATAATTTGATATTCAAAGATAGGAGCTTTGGTGTGTCATCCTATGGAAGGTTTGGTATGCTAGGAATAAAAGACTTTTTGAGAGCCAGGTGATTGATCCTCCAACGTTGGTTTGTGATTGCAAAGCTTTACAATCCATGTTCCTGAACTGTCGAATTCAGGCTTAGCTAGGTGTCTTACTATGCAACTCTCTGTCTATTTGGAAGAGGCCGCCGTCGGGCATCATCAAGCTTAATTGCGATGTTACGGTTTCGCCTGAGATGGGTGCTTGCTCGCAACTCCGAGGGATCAGTGGTTTTCTTCGGTGCCCGCAAGTCAAGCTCTACGGATGTTGAAACTGCAGAAACAGATGCTATTTTACGGGCGCTTCAGCTGTGTGTGGATCGCTCATGCACTGAGGTTGTCAAGAGACTCAAGAATGGAGACGATGAACTCCATTGTTAGACTTGGGAAAGAAGAAAAGGAGAAAACGGAATATTGATGTGACAGAAGCGGGTTCAGAATAGTAATCTGTGGGGCTATTTATACCCTTACAAATATGACTAAGATATATATAAAAAATATATGTATAATCTCATATCCCCCCTTCAAGCTTGACTTGGCTATGATTCGACAAGTCCAAGCTTGCAGGACATAAACTTGTGCTGAACTTCTCCTAGTGGCTTGGTCATGAGATCTGCCAACCGCAGTTGGGACTTAACATGAACTGTCTTGAGGAACCCTTCAGTCACCTTGTCTCTAACATAATGACAGTCAATGTTGAGGTGCTTAGTCCTTTCATGGAAGACCGGATTTGTTGCTATGTGTTGGGCAGCTTTGTTGTCACAGTATAGTGGTATAGGAAGATGTAGCTCAACAAATAGATCCTGCAGTAAGCCGTGGATCCATACAACTTCACTGGTTGTATATGACATACTCCTATATTCTGATTCAGCATAAGATTTAGATACAGTTTTATATTTCTTGGTCTTCCAAGATACTAATGAGCTACCTAAGAAAATACAATAGCCACTAACAGACCTTGCTGAAAACTTGCAAGCTGCCCAGTCTGCATCTGTGTAGCTGTGTAAGGACAGAGGACTATCAGCAGAATAAAACAAACCCAAATTGAGTGTGCCTTTCAAGTATCGGACCACGTGAAGTGCAGCCTGTAAATGGGGCTCCCTTGGGCAGCATAGGAACTGGCTCAAGTTTTGCACAGAAAAAGATATGTCTGGCCTAGTGATGTTCAAGATATGTCTGGCTCAAGTGTTGCACAAAAAACTTGGTCTCTCACTACTCTTTCCCTTCAACTTGATTATATCCCTTTGCCACTAATCGTGCTTTGTATCTTTCCACTGTACCATCAACCTTAAACTTGATCTTAAACACCCATTTAGACCCTATGGCCTTCTTCTCTGCTGGAAGAGTAGTGAGAGACCAAGTTTGGTTGGCTTCCAAGGCCTCAATCTCCTTGGCCATGGCCTTTTCCCAGCACTTCTGACCCTTGGCTTGGTTGTATGTCTTTGGCTCAGTTAAAGTACAAGTGTTGCAAAAGGCTATTTATACCCTTACAAATACGACTAAGATATATAAAAAATATATGTATAATCTCATAGAGGTCATCGTTGAATCGGATTGTCTCCCGCTTATTTCCAAATTGCAGAACCGAACCCCGTGGAAGGGCTCTTATGGTGTTGCTCTGCAACAGATTGCAGCGATGGGGTAGACACTTCACCTTTGTCAATGAATTCATGTCCGACGACTTGGTAATCGGGCGGTTCACTACCTTGTTAGTTTACGTCCTTCTGAACCTTTAATATGCTTATCTGGTTTTTCTTTCATGTCTGAACTGAATGGTATTGTTTCGGCTGATCGCTCTTAATATAGTGAAGTGATTTCTGCCAAAAAAAACAAAAAAAAATAGAGTAACGGAAATAATACGAAATTGGATAACACATATATAGGTTTTTGCGAAAACGACTCTCTCATTCAATCTTTTCCGTTCATAAAAATAAAATTTAGATAAAAACTACTCCGCTAGACCGACTATTGTTCAAAATGAAATTTGGTTTTAAGTTTTAGCTCTTTGATTATCCCCTAGACCAACTATTTTTCGTAGTATGAATAAAGTAGATCAACTCTTCATCCCTCTAGACCAATTATATTTATATTTTTTGTTTGATACAAGGCAAACACTAGGACTCTTCCAATATGGAAGACATTCCTAAATCATTCCAATGGATTTTCTTTACAAACTTTGTCCCAAAACTAGCAAAAAAAAGAGTTCAGACTTATGAACTCATATCTAGTGGTGAGGTGGTTCCGAGCAGCAGTAACAGAACAGGTAGGAGAAACGAGACACTGAAATTTATGAAGTGTGTCTGGTGGGATGGCATGAGAAGCAAGGAAATCAGCAGCGCGGTTGGCTTCGCAAAAGCAGTGATGTACATGAAAAGCAACAAAAGAAGACAATATCGTAGTAATATCTGTAATAACGTAGTGAATTTCCCATGAAATTTTCCAAACTCCTTTGATAGAATTAATGACAACTAGATTGTCACCTTTAATAATTATATTCTTAACATGAAGTTGAGTAGACTATTGAAGACCAAAAAGCACTACAAGAGCTTCGCTTCGCAGTGCATAAGTAGATGGAATATTTTCTCGATGAAAGGACAGAATAGCTCTAGTGTTGTCACGTAATAAGTATCCAAGGTGTGTTGTATCATCATGTTTCCGAGATCTATCAAAATTTAATTTGAGCAAATTAGCAGGAGGTTTTTTCCAAGTATAGTTGGTGGAGCGTTGACAATTACGTTTTATAGTTGATCGATTGGTTGTAGAGGATAGTGTAATCTATTCATGAAATTGGAAGAAGCCTAGTCTGAGGGACATGTCTTTTATGTGATTTCATGTCGACAGAAAATAAGGGTATTCCGATAATTCCAGATATTCCACCAAAGAAAGAGCAATGGTATAGTTGAGGAATCAGATTGTGTGAAGAAGCCAAAGTTGTAATAGAAATTTGTCGTAAATTGAAGAGAAAAGGAACTATTTAATTTTGTTTCAAGTTTCAATATGCACTAGTACAAAATGGCAAGTTTACTACGGTTTCAAATGCATATATTACTACGGTTGTGAACCGTAGTAAATGTGACCGTTATAAACTTGTTTACTACGGTTACAGATTTACTACGGTTATCTATTTACTACGGTTATCGAACCGTAGTAAATATACTATGGTCGTCGTTTAACCACGGTCGTTACTTTACTACGATTTCTTATTTACTACGGTTACCAATTGACTACGGTTGTTTGTTTACTATGGTTCTTGAACCGTAGTAAATAGGTAACCGTAGTCAATTGATAACCGTAGTAAATAGGTAACAACCGTGATAATTTGACATGTCGTAAAGTTATTTCAACCAAAGCAACCGTGATAATTTTACATGTAGTTAAATTGTTTCAACCGTAGTAAAATGCAATGAACCGTGTTAAATGTGTACGTAGTATATTTGTTTAAACTGTAGTAAAAAGGATTGATTCACCCGTAGTAAAATGTTTACAACCGTAGTAAAATGTCATCGTCGTTAGTTTGTTACAGCCGTAGTTATATATTGTATGTCCGATTTATTAGGTCACCATTATAAACAATACGATGGATATATAAATCTATCGAATTTTATATCATTTACCTAGGACAAACAATTCCAATGAACATCCAACATTAACCATCCAAATATAATCAAACATCGTTCACAATACCGATCATGTAACAACGTACCTAGCTTGGTCATCAATTCAAAATCAGTAATGAACAAATCACTAATATCATGTAAACTAAATAATGTTTCCTAATAATATCACTTGCACAATTTGACCAATCAAAAGATGAACCTTTGCACAAAAGTAACACATTGATCTCGAACCTCATCTATCTTGTCCTTTGACAATGGCTTCGACCCAATCGATTCTGGATAACACTGCACATATCAAAAGTATATATTTTACTTTGATTAAAATCCAATTAGATATGAATCCTAGCGTGCAAATATTAGTTTAACATATACCTCTCCAAGAGTAGAGTCTTGTTCTATTCTCATAATATCTAGTATATACCGAAGAACATAATATCCACAATCTGTATTATTTGACTGACTAGGACACTGCAAAAGTAAATGAAAAGTAAAATTAAATTTCTGCCCAATGATATGTAAATATCAAGCATGTCTACTCCTAAACCTTCCTATGAATAAACCATCATGTACATACATAATTAAAATACAACTAACCTTTACTTCAATCCACTTTATATGCTTCTTAGGTTTGTTCAAATTCCTTTGCGCAATCCGCATTTTAGATTGTGAAGGGTGAAAGAACAAAGTCAAAAAGACCTTATAGAAATTTGATGGTACATAAACTCTCATTTTATATCCATACCAAGATATCTAACCTGATGTGTAGAATGCCAATTGCAATGCCAAGCAGCAGGATGTGCTGAAATCAGAATGTCTGGAATGTTCTTTTCCTCCAAGTGCAATGCCAAGTTCTAGAAGACAAAGTAGAAAGAGGCTTACTATCATGACAGATAAGGTTCGGTAAATTGAGAAAATTAGCAGATTAAAAGCTAGCACTAAACCTGTTGTGCAGAATGAGTTATGAAATACTGTCAGCAAGATATTATTATTTATCCTCCTCCTCAAAAAGGACCATATGTCATGGGACAACCATACAAATTTCATAGAATCAACGAACTCACAACCCATTAGGGTACAAGGGAGCAGCTAATCTCTTAAAAAGCTACAATTTTTAAGAAATGAATCTCTAGCAGTTCATTCCACTAACTATCCAGAAACAACAAGAAGCTTGCTAATCCTTCAAAGATTAAAAAGTCCAATCAGGCAGCAATAATACCCTTTGCATAAAATATCCAAACAAGGTAACCATATATACATACACATGGGTAAATTATGTAGGAAAATTCATATTTTTTGTCACTTTGCACAAGATACCGTTTCTAAACAAACTTAAACTAAAGAGTCCAATATCAATACTTTATTAACATTCCATTTTTTGCTCTTTTAAAACAGTCAAACAAATATCAGAATTTCCAATATATACAATTATGTTTGACTAAGAGGTATTATGACCTCTTGACCTTTTAATTCTAATAGGATGTAAATTGCTAATAAAGTATTGTTGAAAGCTGTTTGAGTGATGTTTCATTAGTAACGGGTCATGTTGTGCTATATGATCTAAATTGACATTGAACCTACTAAGTACAATTTAACTACACAAGTAGACAAGGAGAACAATGTAATCAATTGTCATAATCTCAATATGTCAAGAGAAAGTTATCCATCAGCTAAATACTTTGATCACAAATACAAAAACTGCATACAAACACTCTTGGATTAAGCACAAACAGAATATTCCATTCATTTCAGCAATTCACCTAAACAAAAGAATGGTCAAATAGTGAAGTAGTGTGCACATACATGAAGTCTCTAAATCCTAGATTCTCTGAACTAGTCCATTGTCAAATGAAGGAGGAACAAGTGAAATGGTCATTGCAGCTTACATTAAAATCAGCACAAGAAGCATAATGTTTCTTTGATAAAACCTACTGATAGTTCTACGGACTTGATCAAAAAGGAGGAAAAAACTCACCAGTTCCAAAGGATAGGTTGTTCTCTCCTTTTCAGCTCTGTCCCCAGAAAACAGCACCACCACTCTATCATCTGAAGCCAGTTCCACCGCCAACTTGGCTCTTAACTGCAGCACTTGTCCCTAAACTCAATCTTGCAATGTCCCTAAACTCAATCCTGCAGAACTGAAATCAATGGAGAGGCAACCAAAATTGAAAATTGGAAAGAAAACTACCAACCTGCAGTGCACGAACTTGCTCGACTTGATGCCAACCCAGCCACGGCCGCGGAACGACGAGCTCGATCGGGTGAACGATGGTGAGCTCTTGGAAGCAGAAAACGAGAGCTCTTGAGACGCGCCTAGAGCTTGAGAGCGAAACACGACCGGATGCCAACCCAAATCACGGACACGGCGGCGGAACACCGTACCTGTGAACGATGGAAGCAAAAGACGAGATCCGACGCTCTTAGGGCTTGAGAGCAAAAAAACGATAGCTTTTGGAAGCAGATATCGATCGATCTAATTTCTTTCCGCATCCGGCCGAAAATTAGTTTAATTTTGTAAAGTAATTATACTTCAAGTTTTTTCTGCAAATAAAAATTATAATATTACTACGGTTTATAAAAATCATAGTAAATATGTTAATTAAAAAATATAAATAATTAAATTATGATAATATATATTGTCAATTTTAAATAAATAAGGTCCATTGATAAACATATACATATAATTTACAATGGTTGTGATTAATAATGTTAATTATATATATTAATTAAAGTTGTGTTAGAACCGTGGTAATATAGCTTATGTAACACATTTACTACGGTTGATAAAAGAGCCGTAGTCTTTTAAACAACATATTTACTACGGTTGTCAAAAATCTGTGGTAAAATATTTGCATAAACATAACGGATCATAGTTTTTATGCGTCTGATTTATCACAGTTGTGTTACAACCGTAGTAATATAGCTTATGTAACACATTTACTACGGTTGATAAAAGAGCCATAGTCTTTTAAACAACATATTTACTACGGTTGTCAAAAATATGTGGTAAAATATTTGCATAAACATAACGGATCGTAGTTTTTATGCGCCTGATTTATCACAGTTGTGTTACAACCGTAGTAATATAGCTTATGTAACACATTTACTACGGTTGATAAAAGAGTCGTAGTCTTTTAAACAACATATTTACTATGGTTGTCAAAAATCTTTGGTAAAATATTTGCATAAACATAACGGATCGTAGTTTTTATGCGCCTGATTTATCACAGTTGTGTTACAACCGTAGTAATATAGCTTATATAACACATTTACTACAATTAATAAAAGAGCCGTAGTCTTTTAAACAACATATTTACTACGGTTGTCAAAAAAACTGTGGTAAAGTATTTGCATAAACATAACTTATCGTAGTTTTTATGCGCCTGATTTATCACGGTTGTGTTACAACCGTAGTAATATAACTTATGTAACACATTTATTACGGTTGATAAATGAACCATAGTATTTTAATCAACTATTTTACTACGGTTGTCACACAACCGTGGTAAAATATCTGCATAAACGCATTGACCATTGTTTTTATGTGCCTGATTTACTACGGTTGTGTTAGAACCGTGGTAATATAGCTTATGTAACTCATTTACTACGGTTAATAGATATTTTAAACAATATGTTTACTACGGTTCTTCTACAACCGTAGTTAAACGGACGCCTAAAAACTACGGTTTTACTCGCAACCGTGGTAAATTAACTATGATAACAGAATTACTACGAAAAAACACGGAACCGTAGTAAATGTGTCCGTAGGGGAAGCCCCGTTTTGTACTAGTGAATATCATAGATTGTGGGAATGGGCAAGTAAAGAGAAAATGATTTCGGTCTTCATCATGTGAGCCGCAGAGGCTACACGCAGATAGGACTGTAAGAAAGTGGCAATTTAATATTCTGTGGTTGGGAGAGCATCCACCATAGCTTTCCAAACAAAGTTTTGAATCTTAGGAGGGATGCGTAAATTCCAAATCCAAGATGACCCAATTCGGTGAGAAGACGCGTAGATTTAACCGAGAAATTTCCATCCGAGGTAACTTTCCAGACAAGACGGTCTTCCGATGGAGTCGATGGAATATGGACACTCAAAATTTTATTAATAACCCTAAAGGGTAGCGAATTTTGGAGACGATGAATGTCCCATCATTATTAGGAGTAATAAAAAGAGAAACTGTAATATTTGGGTCAGTGGTGTTATTAAATTAAGGAACCAGACTAAAGTCTGGTATCCAGTTGTCAAACCAAAATTTTTCCTTTTTGCCGTCTCCAATTTCCCATCCTAGACCCTTGTTAAAAATTTCCCAAAAATGCAAAAGTCTGGAGAATTGCCATGACTGTTTAGATTTCTTTCTATAAGAAAATAAGTTCGAGGATCCAAGATATTTTTCTGAAATAATATGAGCCCAGAGATTGTCAGGTTAAACTAATAGTTTCCACATTAATTTCATTTGTAATGATTTATTCACATTGGTCGCTTTATGAAGATCTAAACCACCAAACGAATTTGGATGACAAAGACTATCCCAACTAACAAGAGAACGATATTTAGGGTTTTGTCTATTCCAAAAGAAGTCTTTGTTGATTTTGTCAATGTCATTATAAAGAGCAGAGGGAAGCAGAAAACTCTGCATTAAGAAATTGGCTTTGGATAATAAGTTGGACTGAATAAGTACTAGACGCCCAGTCTGAGAGAGAGAGTTAGCTTTCCGTTTCAAAAGTGTTTTTTTAAGGCTAACAATAGAGTAATCAAAATTTTCTTTTTTGACATGTCCTCGAACAATTGGTATACCAAGGTATTTCTCCATAGATTTGGTAACTTGAATATTTAAAATAGTTGCAAGTTGTTCCGTTTGTGTTGTAGTAATATTAGAGGAAGTTTGAAAGGAGCTCTTATGGAAGTTAATGGATAAACAAGAGGTACGGATAAAGTTGTCAAGAAGGCCTTGAATGTATAACATGGTTGTCTGTGTTGTAGTAGAAAAGATCAGAGTGTCATATGCGAAGGTAAGATATGGGATACATGTTCCGTTGCGAGTGATTTAAGTACCCCCCTTACGATTTCGATGTTGAGATTCAATTGTAAGGTTCTAGAAAGGAACTCCAATGCAATAATAAATATAAAAGGTGCAATAGGGTCACCTTGTCGTAGACTGCAAGGAGTGAAAACCAGACCTGTTTCATTGTTGACAAGCACCGAAAAGGAGTTTGACGTGATGCATGTCATTAGGAGTTGAACCCAGTGTTCAAAAAATGAATTTTTCATATGAAACTCCAATTTAATTTATCGTATGCCTTTTCCATATCTAATTTGAGAGCCATCCATCCTGCTTTTCCTTTTTTCTTAGTATGGAAGGAATGAAGATTTTCATGAGCAATTAGGATGTTGTCTTGAATCAAGCGACCCTCGACAAATGTGCCTTGATATGAACTAATTAGTTTTGGCAGGAAAGATTTTAATCTATTTGCCATTAGTTTTGTTATAATTTTGTATGTCGTATTGCATAAAGTAATAGGGAGGTAATGGTTTATAGTTATAGGGTTATCATTTTTAGGGATTAGTGCAATGAACGAATGTGCACATTCTTCAAGAAGTTGTCCTGAGTGAAAGAACACCCGAATAACATTGGTCAAAGATTTACCAACAAAGGGCCAATATGTCTGATAGAATTCGACAGGATATCCATCAGGACCTAGCACTTTTTTAGAGGCAGATCAAAGACAACCTTTGTAATTTCTGAATAAGAAGGTGGAGCGAGAAGATGTATATTATCATAAAGAGTAATCAGATGCAGAATAATATGTAAGTCATCTTCTGTTATAGAATGTAAGGCGTTTGGAGTAAAGCGGGACTGTAATTCTTGAGAAATCACTTTTTAAATGAGCTAGTGGTCATGAAAATAAAGCCATCCTAGGTTTGAAATGAAGAGATCTTCTATTTATACATTCTGATTTTAGTCGTGGATTGAAAATATTCCGTGTTTCTGTATTTGTCAAATGAATAGATTCAGCATGTTGCTTCCAAAACAAATGTTGGAATTCAAGCAATTTATTATACTTCAGACGATGACACTTATACTTTGCAAAAAGTTGAGGAGAGTGATTAGATTGTAGTAGGTCCGTTTGTAAGTTTTGCAGTTTAGCTTCAGTTGTTTTAAGTTGTTTGCTGCCGTTAGATTGAATCTTGATGGTTTCTTGATTGTTTAATGGTAAGTATTTTCAGGGCTGGTTGACCTGTCTATATACATAAGATCGGAATAGGAATATTCATTGGTAGGAATTAGAGATAATCTAGGATCAACCAATCAAACTGAAGTGTGGATATTTATCTGGCTAAGTTACTTCTCACCCATTGATTACATCTTTTGCATTGATTTATATTGTTACTTGATTACAAACCTAAATCCCCCGTTTTGTTACTATTGGCATACAACCTTTGCAATTAGGAAGATTGCTTACCTCCCCGTGGGATCGATCCTTATTTACCCTACTACGTTAGTTAGGTTTTTGAGGTTATTTGATAGGAGTCTACGACAAACCCCTCATCAAATTTGGCGCCGTTGCCGGGGAGGCAAAGTTTCAATTTTTCTTTTTGTTTGTTTGTGTGCCAACTATTGTGTGGACCTATCTTATGGTCCACACCCGTGCTACTGACTCTCCAATTATAGATCTTGATACATAAATTGAGAGGACACTTTCCCGGAACCGTAGAGAAAAGCGTGAGCAACTCGAGATGGCTGAGGAACAGACTTTAAGGCAGTTGACTGCGCCGAATCTAGAGCAGCAGCCGCTTGCTGTGCAATTTCCAGAGTTGGCTAATGGCGTGAATTTTGAGCTTAAATCTGGGTTGATTCATTTGCTGCCCCACTTCCATAGGATGAGTGGAGAAGACCCCAACAAACATGTCTCTAAATTCCATGTTGTCTGCAGCAACATGAAACCAAGGAACATTACTGAGGACCAGATCAAGCTGAGGGCCTTTCCTTTTTCTCTGAAGGATGCGGCCAATGATTGGTTCTACTATTTGGCCCCAAGAAGCATAGATACATTGGCGAAGATGAAGAAATCCTTCCTAGAGAAATACTTCCCTGCAACGAAGCTCAATAGCTTGAAGAGAAACATTAGCAACATTGAACAGAATGCTACTGAGACGTTGTACGAGTATTATGAGAGGTTCAAGAGGTTGATATCAAGCTTTCCATACCATGATTATTCTGACCAAGACCTCGTTCTATATCTGTATGATGGACTTCTTGATGATGAGCGCATGATGGTTAACGCAGCCTGTGGCGGTAACATTCTCAACAAGACGCCAGCTGCAACATTTGAGATATTCTTTGAGCTATCTGAGGGCTCAAGACAGTTTAGCAAGAGAGCGAGCATTCAAGCAGTTAAGGCCGTAGATTCTCAGCCATCATCCTCACTACTTTATGAGATGGCTGAGATGAAGGAGATGATGAGGCATTTCATGATGAAAGGTGGACCGCAGCAGGTTAAGTCCTGCGGAATATGCTATGACATGATGCACCCCACAGATGCGTGTCCAACCCTGCAGAAGCCCACAGCTGAAGTAAAGGCCATGGGAGATTTCGGACCTCCTAGACCGAGATATGACCCGTACTCCAACACCTACAATCCAGGGTGGAGAGATCACCCTAATTTAAGGTACGGGAACCAACAGAATCCTCCTCAGGGTCGTGATGACCAAGAGTTCCACTAGAGGCCCCCACAGTTCCTACAGCAGCAACAACAATTTCAGCGGCCTGGAGGTCAACAACAACAATTTAGAGCACAATACGAGCCTAGACCTCAAGGCCAGAGCGCAAGTTCGTCTATGTCCGGTGATGACATGATCAAGTCTCTCGCTCAGAGTGTAACGATGTTGGCAAACACTATGTTCCAACAGAATCAAGAGATGAAATCGAGCATTCAAAATCTGGAGAAGCAGGTGGGGCAGATTTCTCTAGCAGTGAGCAAACTGGAGGCCAGGGATTCGGGGAAGCTACCATCTCAAACGGTAGCACACCCAAGAGAGAATGTATGTGCAATGACACTGAGAAGTACTAAGCAGCTGAATGTCGCACCCTTCGCTGAAAGGGGCGAAGTACTGGAGAATGTAGAAGATGACAACGAAGCTGAAGTTGCAGAGGGCGATCAACAAGTTTTTCCGCGCCCGCGGTAGGATTTTCGCGATCGCGGAAATGCCCCTAGAGACCCCTCAGAAAGCACCGAACATTAGGAGGAGCAGATTCGCCAATTTCCGCGACCGCGGAAATGCCCTTGGAAGCGGAGAAATTTCCGAAGAAATGCCGCAATCGCGGGCCCAAAGCCGCGACCGCGGATTACCTGTAGATGTCCAAGACGACTACGTTCGTCCATATTTTCCTCCGCTCAGTTCGCTGAAGCCACACGCGCCATTCCCTGAGGCATTGAAGGATACTAGAAGGCCGGAAAATGACAAGGAGATCTTCGAGACCTTCAGTAATTGTGAGGTAAACATTCCGTTGATCACACTGATTAAGAGCATTCCTCACTATGCAAAATTTTTGAAGGAATTATGCAAGATTAAGAGAAAGACAAAAGAGAAAATGAAGAAGAAGGTCCAGGTGAATGAGAATGTCTCCGCTATGCTGCAAAAGTGGATGCCCAAGAAATGCAGCGACCTTGGCATGTTTAGCATTCCTTGCAAGATAGGTGACACCACGTTCGATAAAGCCATGCTGGATTTGGGGGCATCTATAAATGTGTTGCCTCTCTCGCTGTATGAATCTTTGGGGCTTGGACCATTGCATGAGACAAGGACGATGATTCAATTGGCGGATATGTCTACTGTGTATCCCAAAGGAGTCGTGCAAGATGTTCTGGTAGAGGTCGATAAGCTGATTTTCCCTGCTGACTTCTTTGTGATGGATACGGGACAAGACAAGCATGCAACCCCTGTGATGTTGGGTAGGCTGTTTATGAAAACGGCGAATACAAAGATTGATGTGAGTAGTGGTTCACTCACCATGGAGTTTGATGGGGTGAGGGTCGAATACAACATTGATGATGCAAAGAGACACCCTCCTGATTGTGATCCCAAGTGTTCGGTTGATGTGAGCAACCCAAGTTGATCCGAAGGGCACCATGTCGATCCACGACACTAACCAAGGCGTTGCTCGGGAGGCAACCTGATGTATGTAATTCTTTTCATATCTTTTCTTTTCAAGTTATCATTATTTTTGTTTCGTTTTTAGACTAAACTGTAGGTTGGAGTTTCGAAGAAAGAGTCCGCAGAGCAACAGACGCGAAACCGCGACCGCGGAAATATTTCTGCGACCGCGGTTTTACCACTGTAAGTCTCCCTATCCTGAAAAAAAAAACAAATCGAAAATAAAAAAAAATTCTGAAGACACTGCGACCGAGGCCTTAAAACCGCGATCGCGGCCCAGTTGTCCGATTATTACTACGAGAGACGGCGCGCATCATGCTGCCAAGGAGGAGACATTAGCCCGACATTTTTTGGCACCGATGATGGCCCAACATTCGACAGCTGATGAGGAGGAGCTCCAGAGACCACTGCAGATACGATGATTGATATGGAGCGATAGAGCCCGCTACACGATTACACGAGGGCTCCAACTCTGTGTTCATAGAAGGCTCGTGCAACCCCGTTTCTTTGATGTACCACTTCCCTTACAGTGGATCTATTTGGTTTCACGAGGAGTTTGCCTGAGTAGGACCGCCGCAACACCAGAGACTTGTGTTTTCAATGATTTCCCGCCAACACAAACGTCCAAGTCCAGGCCACCTCGGCGACGATCATGAGTACTTTTCTGCCTTCCCATGTGCTTCATCTTTTAGTCTTTCATTACATTGAGGACAATGCAATATTTAAGTATGGGGGAGTGATCTATACTTGCTAGTCGTTTGAGAAAGAAAAAAAAAGAAAAAAAAGAAAAAAAAAAAGAAAAAAAAGAGGAAAGAAATAAAAGAAAATCTTGGGCTAAGCTGAAAACCCGAAAGGGCGGGTTAGGCAATAAGCAGGTGGCCCGGACCAGCATTAGGCTGGGATAAAAAAAGGTCAAGAGTGATGTGAGTTTGGTGAGCCCATCTATAGAAAAATGAAATGAGTGGCCAGGTGAAAACCCGAAAGGACGCTTGGGCAAAATGAGTGAAAAGAAAAAGAGTGATTATTAGGATTCCTCATTTTCCTAGCGTAGTGACATAAGTGTTGGAGATATAAGGAGGATTCAGGTAGGTCACTTTGGGAGTTATAAGAAGATAGACTGGAGCTAGGATTAGATATTTTTATTCACTCTATGGTATTCGGGTTAAGCTTGGGGGAAGTACTCTGCTTTCCTTGAAGCTTGTGTGTTGTGTTGATTGTGTTGGTGCCTTGGAGATTCATGATTAGATGCAGTTCTTAGTGGATATTGTTTTGTGTGCTTTCTAAGACCTTGGGTATTTAATTGGAGGAGTAGGTTTCTATTAGCTTACTTGAGGACGAGTAAGGTTTAAGCATGGGGGAATTTGATCCGCTCTACTTTGTAGTGCATAACTAGGAGTTGTTATTGGATATTAGGTACCATTTTGTGTGGGTTTAGAAGATATTTGAGGAGAATGGAGTTGTAGAGAAGAAGTGGTGAAAAAGAGATTTTAACGGAGTATTGAAGACATTAAGGAGCGGTGAAGGCGAAGCATGCACCGAGTGAAGGCCGCGAGCGCGGAAGAAGCTGAAGATCGCGGCAGAGCACAAACCGCGGGCGCGGAAGGATGGGCCGCGGGCGCGGAAGGACGACAGATGCAGATGAAGACTACAGGCATTTCCGCGGGCGCGGAAGATTTTCCGCGGTCGCGGATTTCCCTTCTGACGCAGAGTTACAATTTCGTCCAAGATCTTTTGTTTACTTTATTTATTTTATTTTCTTTTCTTTTATTCCGGTTATTATACTTTAGAAGATTATTATTATTATTATCTTTTGAGAGATTAGGCTTTGCTAGGTATTTGATATTCATTAGATAGCATCACATTATCACTTTATCGTTCATTATTTTCCCTTAGAGTTTTATGCTTTGAAGACTATGAAGAACTAAGCAACTATTGCTTAGTCTGACGATTGAAGCCTTCGTTTGTATTTGGTTGTGAGATTATAACTCTATTTCCTTTTCTTTGATTATATTGATTCTCTTTGTGCTTCATCCCATTGATTCTTGCTGATTTGACTAGCATGATCATCTAGTTGATATTAGTGATTTTCTATTGCTAGGGTTTGGATATTTCTGGTTGAAATCTCTTATCTTGTGTAGCAACCACAATTTACAGGAACTAGTTGTGAATGTTTATTGTGAAGAGAATTGATTACATGTCGAGTACTGATTAGTTGTTAAGTATTGCATGTATACTGCTTGATTCCTATGCTTACTGCTGCCGTTAGATTGAATTTTGATGGTTTCTTGATTGTTTAATGGTAAGTATTTTCAGAGTTGGTTGACCTGTCTATATACATAAGATCGGAATAGGAATATTCATTGGTAGGAATTGGAGATAATCTAGGATCAACCAATCAAACTGAAGTGTGGATATTTGTCTGGATAAGATACTTCTCATCCATTGATTACATCTTTTGAATTGACCTAAATCCCCCCTTTTGTTACTATTGGCATACAACCTTTGCAATTAGGAAGATTGTTTACCTCCCTGTGTGATCGATCTTTATTTACCCTACTACGTTAGTTAGGTTTTTGAGATTATTTGATAGGAGTCTACGACAAACCCCTCATCACTTTGACTAGCGAGATTATACCTCGGAAAATCTAACTCTTAAAAATGAACTTTCATGTCATCTAAGATGCATTAACCTGCTAGTGTTGTATTACATGAATGTGAACTGTTTTATCTGCAAGTATCCCTTGTTAACTCCTCCTCTCTTTTTCTTCAACATGACCTTGGAAAATGATGACGTTGGCGTTCTATGGCTTTGCTTGGATCTGATGACTCCTCATTTTCGAAAGCATATGATGAACCCCCTTTTAAAGGCCTATCACAGCTCCATTGAATCTGAATTTGAGGTCGTTGTTGAGCCGCTCTTCCCTCCTCTTTGGTGCTTGAAAAATCTTATTCTTGAACACTCTTGGGACTTCAAGTCACAAGGAACAAAAATTATACAGAACAATGGGCAACACCCTATGCTGGTTTCAAACATTATACTGAACAAATCTTCTCTGAACAAAAATATTGGAGACACCCGATTTATGAGACTTAGCTCTCTTGAACATAAGTGCTTATGTAACTATGTGGATAGTTTATTTGTTTTACAAGTTTGGACTTGTTTTTATTCCTTAACCGGAACTTCATCCCTCTTTAAAAGGGTTGTGAAAACTCAAAGATGGTGGATGTACAGACAAAACTTTGACACTGCCAATACCAATTTCACACACTGCTCTCAGTGTTATTTTTTGCACAGAGCAAAACAAACAACAATTAAAACAAAAGATGGAACTCCTCATCATGAAAATACTAGAACTGTCATGACAAAATGCTATAAAGACGGTAACAGATTGTTTAAACAACTGGATTTTTTTATGTGGAAAAAGCCTCAACAACATCAAACCAGTAATAAGACCCATCAAAGTCTTAGGACAAGGGGCAATAGAAAATGTGGTTTTTTATGAAGATTACAACGTGGAATTGTCGAGGGATTGGAAAAAAAATCATTTGAATGGATATTGAATCCTTTTGCAAAATTGAAAGGATTCAACTACTCGCATTATTTGAAACAAGAACAAACAAAGAACACAGTGAGAAAATTTGGAAAAAAGCGGGATTTGATAACTTTTATTGCCTCCCGGCCACTGGTTTCTCAGGTGATATATGTGTCATGTGAAAGGCTTATCAACTTACAAATGAAATCCTTGAAATTGACCAAATAGACTCACGATTTCTTAGTATTAAATACAAAAATCTATGTAGAAATATTACAATCTTGCTTATTCTTACGTATGCTCCCCCAAACGAAGCAGGAAAAAATGAATTTTGGGATGCCATTATTTCATTTATCAAAAATAGTGCTAATCCATGTATCGTTATGGGCGATCTTAATGAGATTCAAGACCATACTGAAAAAATGAGAGGTTAACTCCACCACTGATAAAATTCGCTAGACTAAGACATTTCAAAAACGAGTGCGAACTAATGGACATTCCCTTTATAGGGAATGCATTTACTTGGCGGAAAAACAAAATTGAAATTAATAACATTTATGAAAAACTTGATAGAGTCCTCGTCCATCACCAGATATTACAATGGTACATCGATATCTGTACCAAACATTATGCTTTTACAAGCTCTGATCATTGTCCTATTTCAATTGACCTAACATCTGCCACACACTTCAAAAATCAACCCTTTAAATTTGAAAAAAATTGGATGACAAGAAAGGATTTCAGGAATGTGGTTAAACAAGCCTGGAGGACAAATTTTCATGGGTCAAGGATGTATAATCTTGTATCCAAAAGAAAGTTATTAAAAAATCACGCAAAACCGTGGAATAAGACCACCTTTGGTAACATTTTTACCCAACTACAAAATCTAGAAAAACAACTCTATGACATCCAAATTGAAATTTGCACAAGCTCAAACAATAACCTCATACAGAAACAAATAAGACTTATTGAGAAAAAGGAAAAGCTTTTCAGCTTTCAAAAAATATTCTGGAATCAAACAGCAAAAGTCAAACATATTAAATTTTGTGATACAAATGCTAGCTATTTTCATAAAATAGCTAGTGGACGAAGAAATAGAAAAATTCTAAAAGAAATTATAACGCAAGAAGGAACTACCATCATTGAAGAAGAAAACATTAGAAATGAAATTAGAAATGATTTCATTAAAAGATTCAAAAGTGAAGAAATGAACGAAGGTCTCTTGCAGGATAATCTGGATCTAATCCAGGATGAATTATTCACAAAAGATAATGAAAACCTTATAAAGAATGTCTCTAATGAAGAAATCAAGAAGGCTGTTTTTGATATTGGGTCGGATAAATCACCTGGACCAGATGGAATGACAGCAGAATTCTACCAAAATTATTGGGATATTGTGGGCCCCTCGATGATTCAAGCCGTGAAAAGTTTCTTTCTTTCGGGAAAGTTACTCAAACAAATTAACCATACATTCATCTCCCTAATAACAAAATGTGACAACCCTAATTCAACAAATCAATATAGGCCTATAAGCCTGTATTCCACAATTTATAAAATTATATCAAAAATCCTGACAACAAGATTAAAGAATACTATGGAAAAATTAATTCATCCATTACAAGGAGCTTTTATTGCAAATAGAGCAATCCAAGACAATATTTTAATAGCATATGAAACCTTTCATTCTTTCAAAGCAAAACAAGGAAAAGAAGGCTTCATAGCCATTAAACTTGATATGGAAAAAGCTTATGATAGAATTGAACGGGGTTTCATTATTAAAACTATGGAAAAATTTGGGTTTCACCGAAAGTTTATTAATTGGATCAAAGAATGCATAACAACTGTCTCCTTTTCGGTCCTTGTTAATAATGGTCCGACAGAGATTTTTACACCTACAAGAGGACTTCGACAAGGAGACCCCCTCTCCCCGTTCCTATTCATCTTAGGATCTGAAATCCTAGCTCGAAAACTACAAGAAGCATCTCACAGACCCCGAAAACCAATTGGTTTCCAAATTTGTAGACATGGAACCCGGATTCCTTTTTTGGCATTCGCGGATGACATCATGGTTTTCTCAAAAGCCAAAATAGAAAATTGTAAGAAAATTAAGGATATTGTGGATGATTACTGCAAGATCTCTGAACAAAAAGTGCACTTCCATAAATCAGCCTTTCAAGTAACAAACACAAAAAAACAAGCGATTCAAGGTACTCTTACAATCACAAACATGACATCACTTGATAAATATTTGGGATGCCCTATCATTAATGGTAGAGTTAACTCAAATACCTTTGCTGACCTTTTAACTAACACACAAAAACAACTAACAAAATGGAAGGCAATCTCTCTATCCCAAGCAGGAAGAACAACACTCATTATCGCCAATCTTGCTTCTAGACCAAATTACTTAATGCAAAGCTTTATGCTTCCTACACATACTCAAAATGAACTAGACAAACTAAATAGAACCTTTTCTGGAACAAAGATCCCGCATATAAACCCCTTATAGGATGGAAAAAAATTTGTAAACCTACACAACAAGGAGGACTAGGACTACGAAAATTGAAAGACATGAACAAAGCATTACAATTCAAATTACTATGGAAAATCCTGGCAAAACTTGATAATTGTTGGGTTAAAATTATTAATGAAAAATATCTAAAAACACAACACATTCTACACTATGAAAAAATATGCATATGTTCGTGGCAATGGTCCAAAATGATTGAAATCTTGGATGATTTCAAAAAAGGACTCATTTGGCAAGTCAAAAATTGCAGAACAATAAAATTTTGGACTGATAAATGGTTGTCTAAAAGTCCCTTAAACAAAATCATCAACTCACACCAAATTCAGAACACTGATGTCTTGGTTGCAGATTTCATTCTACCAGATAAGACATAGAACAAAGAAAAGATTAAATAATATGTACCGAATGATATAGCTAAACAAATCACATCCATACCAATCCTAATTAATAACATTGATGACAAGATGTACTGTGAAGCCAGTAAAAACGGATGGTTTCCTACAAAATCCGCCATGAACATGATTAATGAAAATAAACGATATATAGCCCATGACTCTTCCTGGATATGGAAATTGGATACTTATCCAAAAGTTAAATTTTTTCTTTGGAAAATCATGAAACTGAAGATACAAATCATATCTTATTCCTCTGTAACCAAACTCCCTCCAGGTTGTATTCGCTGTAGGGCACAAGCTGAAGATACAAATCATATCTTATTCCTCTGTAACCAAACTATGAAAACCATTGAAAAAATTAATCTTCATACTCATGGGATTATCAGATCAATTAACACTGGAAATAAAAAAACATACGAACTGATTGAGGAAATCCGACAAAAAACTGATAAATCACAATTTTTAGAATTATTGACTTCCTGGTGGGGAATCTGGTTCTACAGAAATCAACAAAGTTTTGGAAGGACAAACAATGACATAGACCCTATCAAGGATGGTCCTACTTACATAAAAAACCAAATTCATAATTGGAAATAGACGAATAAATGGAACCCTGACTATTTGGGTACAGACCAACTACACAAAAAATAGCAATCACAATAGAAGACGACCAAAGAAGAAGTGGAAAAAACCATCAGATAACATTATAAAAATTAATATGAATGGATCCACTAAGACTAATGGAGTATCTAGCTATGGCTATATTATCAGAAATAGTAAAGGAGAACCCTTATTCATTTTTGGTGAAAAGTGCGGATTATCCACCCCACTAAAAACTGAAACCATTGCGTTCAGGAATGCATTGTTTAAAGCTTATGAATTAGGCTTTAACAATATCCAAATGGAATGCGATAACCTTACAATTGTAAACAAAATCTGGCACTGTCCTTGGGATATTGAAATCTTAATTTCTGATATCCTTTGTGTTTTACAACTGTTTTCTTCAGTGCAAATTTGTCACGTCTTCCGAGAAACTAACGCTGTTACTGACTATATTGCGAAGCTGGCCCAGCGAACTCCCTTGGAAGATTTTAGAGATAATTTAGAACTTTTAATTCTCATCCGTAATTATGCTATAGACTGAGAAATCGTTTTTCTATGATTTTAGGTTTAATTTTTACCATATCAAAAAAAAAATCTCCCAGTAAATTTGATAAGATTTAATGATTATATTTATAATATTTTAATGGTCAATATTCATGAGAATCTTACCAAATCCAAATCATCCAAAGAGAATCGGCAGTCAACCCACCTTTGACCCCGAAATCAACGTGCTCAAATTTCCCGATTAAAAAATTCCCCAAAATCCGCCTTCAAATTCGATCTCGAAAATCCACTTGGATGAGCAATCGCACCACTCTCCTCTCTCCAATGGCTTCCAAATCAGACTCACCCGGACCCGGGTCACAGACCACCCGGAGAAGAAGAAGCTACTGGCGATGGAGCAAGCAAGACTTCTACCCGGAGCCCTCCTTCGAGTCCCTCGCCGCCTACAAAACCGCCGTCTCCCAAACCCTCCCCCGACTCCGCGACCGCCTCCTCCACCGCTCCAGCGACGACTACGAGCTCCTCTCCCTCCCCAAAACCAGCGAAAACCCCATGAAACGGTGCCTCACCTGGTGGGACCTGATCTGGCTCAGCTTCGGCTCCGTCGTCGGCTCCGGCATCTTCACCCTCACCGGCCAAGAGGCACACAACCACGCCGGCCCCTCAATCGCCCTCGCCTACGCCGTCGCCGGCTCCTCCGCTCTCCTCTCCGTCTTCTGCTACGCCGAATTCTCCGTCGACATCCCCGTCGCCGGCGGATCCTTCTCCTTCCTCCGAATCGAGCTCGGTGACCTCGTCGCCTTCCTCGCCGCCGCCAATATCCTCCTCGAAGCCGTCGTCGGCGCCGCCGGATTGGGCAGGTCTTGGTCTTCTTACCTCGCTTCCGTAATTAAGGACGATTCGGACTTCTTCCGGATTCGGATCAATGGTTTCGCCGACGGATTTAACCTATTAGACCCTGTTGCTGTTGCTGTGCTCCTGGCTTTCAATGGAATCGCCATGACCGGAACCAGAGGAACCTCTGTTTTGAACTGGGTTGCCTCAATTTTCAGCTCCCTGGTTATAGTGTTTGTTATAATTGTAGGGTTTCTGCATTCCAAATCCTCCAATTTGGTGCCCTTCTTCCCCCACGGGGCGGAGGGCGTCTTTCAGGCGGCCGCCGTGGTCTACTGGTCTTATACCGGATTCGACATGGTGGCCACTATGGCTGAGGAGACCAAGAAGCCTTCCAGAGACATTCCGTTGGGGCTAGTGGGTTCAATGTCAATCATCACAATTCTATATTGTTTGATGTCATTGTCATTGACAATGATGCAGAAGTATACTCAGATTGATGTGAATGCTCCTTATTCTGTGGTTTTCGACAGCATTGGGATGAAATGGGCCAAGTATTTGGTCTCCGTTTGTGCCATCAAGGGGATGTCCACGAGCTTGCTGGTCGGCTCCATGGGCCAGGCTCGGTACACGACTCAGATCGCCAGGGCTCACATGATCCCGCCTTGGTTCGCCCTGGTCCATCCGAGGACCGGGACTCCAATCTACGCCACATTGCTGACCACTATAACTAGTGCCATTGTAGCCTTCTTCTCGAGCTTGGATGTGCTGTCGAGCGTCATGTCGTTCAGCACTCTGCTGATCTTTATGCTGATGGCGGTGGCGTTGCTGGTGAGGCGGTACTATATGCAGGATGTGACTCCAAGGCAGGGCTTGGCTAAGTTCCTGGCTTGTCTGTTTCTAGTGTTTGCCTCTTCGGTTGGTGTGAGCGTGATTTGGAACTCGAGCATTCGTGGCTGGATTGGCTATGTGGTGTGTGCTGTGTTTTGGCTGTTGGGCACCCTGACATTGCAGTTTCTTCCTCAGGTGCGCACCCCAAAAGTGTGGGGTGTCCCGCTCGTCCCATGGCTGCCTTCCTTGTCCATTGGGATAAACATTTTTCTGATCGGATCGTTGGGTTATCAGGCCTTTGTGAGGTTCTTTATTTGCAGCGCGGTAATGCTGATCTACTACGTGTTTGTCGGGCTTCACGCCACTTATGATGTGGCTCATGAACTGGAGCCGCAAAGAAAGGTTGAAGAGGCCAAGGAGATCAGCCAAGAAACATCCTAGTAGAGTAGAGAGTACAGCTTCTTTGGTATTCAGATTCATATCGCAATCAGCATTTCTTTATTTTTGAGGTTTTTGTACGTCAGTGGTATAAGAATTGTTTAAGTTGCTATCTGTGTTAGTTAGAATTTCATTATTGGATTATGGTTTACAATAACTGAAGTATGTCAATGTTTGACCCTTTTAGTTATTACATACTCTGCCTCCAACTGCATATACAATTTGTAGGAGCAGATCATAAAGTATACCCTCCATTAGAATTTGTGAGAAAATGAACAAGTATGAATCAGATGATCCTTGTTCTCTTCTGCTTTACTTATCCTGGGCATGGAGATTATTAGTGAAATAGGAAGCTCTAGACAGGGGAGGGGATGATCTGTTTGAAGTTTTGAATCATATCCATCAGTCTCAAACGACGGGGCTCAAAGATTTGGTTATGGTTAGCATCTCCTGTTTGCAGTTGCGTCTTTGCTAGGAAAAAAATTATCCTGACTTATAATTGTGATAGACCAGTTTTTAAGCATTAGAAACTCATCAATTGAATGTCTCAAGAATCAGTAAGTTTGATGGGTATGTCTTGACTCTGCACACCAGTTGACTAACTCAAGTTGTTACTCGGGCATTCTCACTGTTTTGCTCACATCTGTCTTCTGACATGAGCAGTTGATACTTATGAATGATGAGTTGGGTCGGACCAAAATTTTGGACTGCCCCAATTCAATTTTGAGTCAATCGATCTGGGTCGAAATTTGGGATCAGCTATAGCCAAATCATTTGCTACTACCAATTCACAAGTCACAACAACTACAAAAGAAGAATAAGGAAAAAGAGAAATTGATGCTTCACTCCGTGTTTAAGAGTAGCTCACACTGGGGAAAGGTAGAAATGAGCAATTCAACAACTTTATCTAAACTCCGACCCAGAATGGAAAGCCCTAATTATAAACGCTCTTTGTCAAACCTTCCCCAATACGCCGCCGATCAGCAAACAACCAAAAATCAAACTCCTCCCCCACCAGGATTACAACCCGAATTCCTCCACATCTCCAATGGAAAGTTGTTTCCTTCCTCATCGGTTTCTTCAACACCTTTCGTTTCCCCCATGAAAGCAAAGGACCACCTACTGTCGAAAGCAAGAAATTCCATTCAGAGGAAGTACAAAATAAAAGTCTTTGAGACTTTTTGGATGAACCTTCCTTCTCTCCAGCAGAAAGTGAAGATTGTCTTCTCAATCTGGTTCGGTCGGCAGCCTCTTTTGCTCCCATGCTATGAATTACTAGAAAAATCGGGTGCCTTCTACCACCCCTCTATCACCTCAGCGTCTGCAAAGCTGGATTTCCCTTGGTCACTCCCCCTTCCTCGAACAGACTCACTCCTGCTGGACTGAGGGATGTAGCGTGGGTGCCATCTTCGAGAAGACACAGTGTCATCTAGCTCTGTTAGAGCTAGGTCCCTATGCAAAATTAAGGTGTGAAATTTTAATTTCCTCTCCCTTTAACCTTAATCTCTACTGGATTTACTCCTATTATAAATACTGCATAATTGAATCATCTTTTAGCATACACTGCCTTCTCTGCTTACACTTCAAATTGTTTGAGATTTACTATGTGAGTGTGTGGTCTTGTGTTGGGTCTTGGTTTGGTGCTTGCTCGTACTGTCAAACTCATCATCTGCACTTACCCTCATCCTTGATGGATAAAGGTAAAACACCCTTCTCTGTTGTTATCTGCACTGAACCCCAATCTGAAAATGCTTCATAAGCATCAAACACTACTAAAAATCATGTTGTTATCAACAATATCACAACATCACCCTCTAAGGCTGATAACACTGAGCAACAAAACATCCCCAAAACCCCTGTTATCCCGGGCAAGAGGGAGCATGGCAAGGCCAAGGCTGAGCCTGGCTCTCTCTTCTCCAAACTGGCCAAAATTTGAGCCAAAGCCCAGAAACAAAAAGAAAACACATTAATGGATTTGATTGGTAACCCATTAGAATTCCCTAAACTGATTGGTAACAAAAAGAAAACACATTAATGGGGAATTTGATTGATAACACATTAATGGAGGTACCTCAAAGGGGACATTAGCTTCTTTGATTGCTAGTATGGATGGTTTGAAATCATCTTTTCCAACCCTATTGACCTCAAAAAAATCTGGGAGGGGCGTCCCTATCATGCTTTTGGCTAACTTCTCTTACTCAAAAAATAGTATATTGGATTTGAACCCCAAACTGAATCCTATGCACAGTTAGATCTCTGGATTAGGATTCCTCAACTCCATGCTGATCTTTGCACTACAGAAGCTATTAGCCTCATTCTTGAGGAAAACAACATTGGCACCTTGATTAAGCTAGACCCCCTTGCCAACAAAAGAAAGTGGGCTAAGTTCATCAGAATTTGCACCAACATTGATTTTAACAAGACTATTGAAAACTATGTGCTCATTCCGAATGCTAATGGCATTGAGGAAAAATATAATATCTGGTTCGAGGATTGGCCCGAGGGGTGTGGGAATTGTGGAGACCCCCTTCATCTTTTCAATTCCTGTCCCTTAAGAAAATTCACCCCTCCGAAACTACAAATCTCAATCAAAAGAGCTAGCCTAAAAAACAACCCTAAAACTGTGATGGAGGATACTGACCCAGTTAGTGAATCTGAATGGGTCAAAGTGAACTCCAAAAAAGAGCAAAATAAGGAAAAAGAAAGCTGTGAGGGTCATGTCCATAATCCTTATCTCAACAAGAATGGGGGGATTTCCATTGTTTATGAAAACACAAACTATACCAAAACACCTTCCTCTAACCCCTCTATGGTTAACACCATGGAAACTGGTGACTGCCCTGCTACAATTTCCAGTCCTAAAACAGTTCCTCCTAGAACAACACACTTCACTCCCTCCAGTAATCCTCCAGTGATGATGCCTCCCAGTAACCCCTTCTATAATGGTGTCCCACCTTGCAACAACAAGCAAGCTTCTCCCCCGACTGCTTTGCCAATTATCTTTGAGGCCAAAAAAGCCAACCCCGGTCCAGCTTCCAATCTGGTTACTTCTGCTGCTGTCCTGGATCCTTCTATCACTTTCACAGTGATCCCAACCACCACCCCATCCACTGGTTCCCCTTCTGGAAATGTCTCTCATACTCTCTCAACCCCAAATGATGAGGTTAAGGAGAAGAACCTTGGTGACTCCCCCCTTGATGTTGATGGCATCTTGGAGCCCGGGAAAGAAGTTAAAATGGCCAATCCAAATGTTGACTTCAACATGGAGGAAGACGATCTCTTTAATGATGATGAACCTTCCACCTTGGTTGAAGAAAATGAAGGTAAACCCTTCACTGAAGAGGAAATGAATGCAATGATTAACTCAGATGCAGAGGATGATGGTGACTATGATGCTTTATCTGGTGAGTCTTATCACTCCATCAACTCTGCAAAGTCCAAAAATTCCAGCTCCTCCATGGTCAACAAATTAGGCACCCTAAAAGTCCAAAACTCAACCAAGTCAACCTCAGGCTCCAGCAAGAGGAAACTCCAAGGTGGAGAAGATGACACTGCCACATCCACTCTGATGGGGAACAAAAGAAAACCAAGCTCTAATTTTTGAATGTGTTTTATGATTAGAGTAAGAAATTCTCTTATTTTGGCCACCAATGAATGTCACAAACTCTCTTATTAGTGTGAAGATTATGCTGGTATTAGCATCAAATCTAGGGTGAACCACCCTTGGAGAAATTCTCATTGTAATCATTTAAGTTGTCTGCATTGTTGTTCTTTCTATGCTGCAACTTGTAAGGCTCTACAAAGCCCCCTCCATCCTGGATGTATCAACCCTTTTGCTCTAATGAATGATTTTCGGTTGATCAATTTATCCCCCTGGATTTTACCTTATGATTATCATCAAGAACCTTTATACATTTTCTTGTGGTTTATGTCTAAAGGTACTACCAATATGAGCCTAAACTCATTTTATTACTATTTGTTAATTTGTTTCAGAAATCCTGATTCAGGAGACTCTCATTCAAATTCCTGGTTTATTAATGTCACAGAGAAGCTCATCTTCTACAGGTTGAAACCCTTATTGATTGGTGGCTCACCCACCTGACTTCCAATACTGCACCTAAGGTTTACATGTGATCTTGTTGGCACTCCTATACTGACTGCACTACACACTTTCTTCTTGGTTGTGCAAGTCCTTCTAATCATTACATCTACTGGATCTCCTATGATTTAACTTTTATTGATTCTAGGAATCCCGGGATGTTTTCGACCAAATAATCTTCACAACAGATTATCTTGATTAATCTCTCTACATCCTATGTAATGTTTTAATTCATTATTATCAATACACTTAATAGTTTGGATGATTCAAACCCACTAAGCGTTTGTGCTGTGCATGGAAGGAAGAACCTCCCAAACTACAAAAAAGGCAAATCTTCTAGGCTTCGATAATAGGCTTTGGAGTACTCCCTGGATGTTGTGGTCTCAACTACTTCCAGACTACCTGACCCTTGAAGTCTGGCTTTTCAGTGGCATTCACCTTCCCCACTGCAAAAGTTATAAAAAAAATTTCTTCTTGATTTATCAATCAACTAAAAGTATTAATAGTCGAACTGACAGTTATGATCTCAAACACATATCTCTGATCCAAACTCCCTTCGCAACAGGGTATTTTTATAATAAATGGCATTTCAATGATCATCATCTTTACTGTGTCATTGTAACAAATGTTTTACCCATTTTAGGCTTTGTCTCATACCTTGGCAGGCTATTAGGAATGAATCATCACCATCACCCACTTTTTCCAATAAAAGTTATTGCATCTTTTACATACGACCTTTACACTCTCTAGGACAAAAAAAATCAAATATCAAACCCAAAACCGCTATCACTTTTAAAACCCAGGAGTTGAGCCTTAATAACACTGCAAAACAAACAATTCAAAATCAAATTTTATATACCATATGGAATCTCAAACAAAAAGAATACCCAATTTCTAACAAAATTTTCCAACTTCTGGCAAGACCAACCTTACTTGCAAAACCCTTACCTAGGTTTTTATAAAGATAAGCCTCTGGAATTGTCGAGGTATCAGTCGTAAAAACCTATGGAATGATATTGAAGCTCTTTTCAAAATTGAAAAAATCCAAATCATGGCTCTTGTGGAAACAAGAACTAACCAAGAACCAAACAAAGGTCTCTGGCTCAAAGCCGGGTGTGATACCTTCCATTTCTCGCCCGCTACTAGTTTCTCAGGTGGTATCTGCGTCATGTGAAAATCCTACCAATTTCAGAACGAACTATGTGAACTAGCACACATTAACAAGAGATTCACAGCTGTCAAATACAAAATCATTGACAAAAATTATTATATGATGCTTATTTTTACATATGCACCTCCAAAAGAAACTAAAAAAAATGAAATTTGGAATCTACTTACAAACTTTATTCTTCAGACTCATATGTCTTGCATCATTATTGGTGATCTTAACGAGATTGAATCACATTCGGAAAAGTTAGGTGGTTGTAATAACAAACACTCAAGATTCCAAAGACTTTACAACTTCAGAAATAATTGTGACCTGCTTAATATACCAACACAAGGTGGTGAATTCACCTGGCGGAAAAATAGAACAGAAATAAACAACATTTATGAGAAATTAGATCGGGTTCTTATCCATGATCAAATCCTCCAATGGTTCCCCGAAATCTTTACTAAAAATCATGCATTCACCTCAACGGACCACTGCCCCATCTCAGTGGAACTTGAAAACCCGAACCCTATAAAGGCATAACCCTTCAAATTTGAAAAAATGTGGACTACAAGGAAAGAATTCAAAAATCTGGTTAAACAAGCATGGAGAATCAAAACCCAAGGATCACATATGTATAACCTTGTTAAGAAAACCTTTGCTCTTAAAGTTAGTGCCAAAAATTGGAATAAAACTACTTTTGGCAATATATTTAACCAAATCAAAGACACAGAGATAGAACTCACTAAGATTCAGAAAGAAATCATTCTCAACCCAAACCAAGCCTTAGTCAACAAACAAAACAGACTCATTAATAAAAAAGATTGCCTACTATCTTTTCATAAGAAAATATTGGAGTCAGAGAGCCAAAACCAAGCATATCAAATCAATTGATTCTAATACCAACTATTTCACAGAATTGCAAATGGCAAAAGAAGCCGCAAAATCATACGGGAGATTAGAACACAAAAAGGGACGATAATTATTGGTCTAGAAAATATCCGAAATGAAATCAGATCAGATTTTGAAAACGGTTCAAAAAAGGAACAATAAACAACAACAACCTACAAAACTTGCTATGCAACATTACGAAAGAGGTCACAGACCAAGATAACACCAACTTAACCAGAAATGTTACTAATGATGAAGTTAAGATTGTTGGCTTCAACATCGGTAGTGACAAATCACCAAGACCTGATGGAATGTCTGCACTTTTCTATCAAAGATACTGGCACATTGTGGGACCACTTGTTACGAAAGCCGTTAAAAGCTTCTTTCATTCAGTAAAACTACTGAAACAAATCAACCACACCTTTATTACCCTAATACCCAAATGTGACAATCCTAATTCGACAAACCACTTTCGACCAATAAGCCTTTGCTCAACCATCTATAAGGTCATCTCCAAAATCTTAACCAGAAAGGCTAAAACCCATCTTAAAAAAACTTATACATCCCCTACAAGTTGCTTTCATAGCTGATCGCGTAATTCAAGATAATATCCTGATAGCACATGAAATCTTTCACTCCTTCCAAGCTAAAAAAAGGCAAAGAGGGATGGATCGCTATCAAACTAGATATGAAAAAAACATATGACAAAATTGAATGGGACTTCATCCTAAATGTCCTTAACAAATTTGGCTTCTTGCCAAAATTCATTGATTGGATTAACGAATGTATTGAAACCGTCTCATTCTCAGTACTTGTTAATAATGGCCCAACTGACGTCTTCTTCCCAAAGAGAGAGCTTCGACAGGGTGACCCCCTTTCACCATTCCTTTTTATTCTTGGTGCTGAAGTACTAGCCAGAAAACTACAACACGAAACAAACATCAATACCAAACAACTAGGGTTTAAAATCAATCGGTTGGGATAATGTGTAAACTATCCCCTTTCTAGCCTTTACAGATGACATCCTCATTTTTGCCAAAGCAAACCAGACATCATGCCAAAAGGTCAAATCTATTATTGAAGACTATTGTTCCATTTCAGGACAATGTGTAAACTATCACAAATCTGCCTTCCAGACAACACCAAACCCACCAAATAATACAAATACTTTAATTCAGTCAATCCTCAACATTCCGAATTCTGTGTCTTTGGATAAATACCATGCCCAATTATTAATGGGAAAGTTAACCAAAATACCTTTCAAGATACTGTTCAAACAACTACTTCACAGTTATAAAAATGGAAAGCTATCCCTCTATCCCTTGAAGGGAGAGCAACCCTCATAAAAGCAAATATGGCTGGCAAACCTAATTTCATTATGCAATGCTTTATGCTACTGGCATCTTTACATAACAAACTAGATAAAGTCAATATAAGTTTCTTATGGAATAAAGAACATATGTATAAACCCTTAATCGGTTGGGATAAAATCTGTAAAAACAAATCAAATGGAGGGATCAGAATCCAAAAAATAGAAGATATGAATAAAGCTCTCCAAATGAAACTCATATGGAAACTATTTGTTGAATCAAATAACATCTGGGTTAAAATCATAAATAAAAAATATCTGAAGAATTCTAATATTCTTAACTATACCAGGAAAACTAACAATTTTTGGCAATGGGGTCAACTCCTTAAACTACATAATGAGTTCAAAACTGGCCTACAATGGCTCATTGGAGATGGCTGCTCTATCAACTTCAAGGAGGATCTCTGGACTCCTAACCTCAAAATCAAAGACTACATCCTTCCACACACAACCATTAACTCGTAAACCAAAGTTTGTGATTTTCTCATGAACAAAAAATGGAACTCAAAAGGATACTTCAAGATGAGGCGGTTGATATTATTACTAATATCCATTTACCTCAAAATAATATTCCTGACCGACTCTATTGGACTCCTAATAGGAATGGTTGGTTCTCTACCAAAACAACATTTGAACTTATCACTAAACAAACTAACCCACCAACAAACAAATTTTCATGGTTATGAAAACTGGATACCTACCCGAAAGTCAAAAACTTCTTATGAAAAATATGCCATGATGGATTACCCACTAAAGCTAGACTAGCCCAAAAACATGTTGCGGTTCCCCTTACATGTGATGCTTGCAATAACCCTCATGAAGACTTAAACCATTTCCTATTCAAATGCCCTAACATGCTAAACCAAATCAAAAAGCAAAGTCCAACTATTGAAAACTACATTAAAGGTTTAAATACTAACAATAAAAAACCAATCGAATCAATTTGTGAACTACAATCCTTACTTACCAAAAGTGAATGGGTCTGCCTTGCTACTACTTGGTGGGGCACTTGGATTAATAGAAACTAAATTATTTTCCAAACACAAAACCTGGACATAATAAAAGATCTTACCCTTTACATCAAAACCCTTATCCTTAATTGGAACAAAACGAAACAAATAGAATCTGATGATTCCATAAAACAAAAATCCAATCTAGCTCAAAGGCGTAAAACCAAAAATATCAAATGGGATAAACCTCGCTCATGATTTTGTAAAATAAACTTTGATGGTACTAAAATACCAAATGGCAAAACAGGAACGGGATTCATTATCATAAATGAAAATGTTGAGATAACCCACATGGCCAATCAACAATATGGTTGCCAGTCTATCCTCATGGCGGAAACCATGGCTTTAAAAAACAGTATCAAATCAACAATCTCACTAAACCTCAACAAAATTGAAATTGAAGGAGATAACTTATGCCTTATCAACTCTATCTTAGGCATTTGGACTTGCCCTTGGGAAATTGAAATGGTCATCGCTGATATTCTTATCGATCTCCGTTCTTTTCAGGAAGTCCTTATTAAGCACATTTTTCGGGAGCTGAACCGTTCTGCTGACCAAATTGCTAAACTCAGCTTCCCACCTTCGAGATTTGCCTTGAATTCCAATCAAGAACTTTGTGTTCTCATCCGTAAGGATGCTCTAGGCCAGACCCTGCATCGTTGCTAGGTCCCGTCTAATTCTTTCCTCATAAAAAAAAGAAGAGTAGCTCAGATTGTGATAGATCATCAATGGGAGTTGTTCTTATCCCATCTAGTTTCTCCTTTCTTATAAAACTAGATGTGGTACTCTTTAAAATTTATTGAATGGAAAAACTTGGCTAAATAGTTATAGAATGGGGATAGCCTTTTCCCTAACATCTTCAAAAAGAAATAAACTAATACTAACGGGAGGTTCGTCTAAAACATGAATACCTAGTGAAAAGGAAAAGGCAATACTAGATAAATGGTCAGCAAGAGAATTTGCCTCCCTAAAAATGACACTAGACAGACCAATCTCTACGAAGAAAGTCTTAACACTAAGCTACCAGGCTAAAAAGGGGGTGACAACGGTCTAATGTCATCAAAAGCAGCAAAATGGCCAACTGTGTTTCCGACTCCACGATCACCTGGCGGAAACCCCGATCCCAAGCATATCGAAGACCATGTACAAAAACCCATAACTCACCCATAGGAACAGTAGTGATACCAAATGTAGAGCTCCTCTTCTTATATCGTGCAAACTATTATCTTTTTTATTCGGAAATCCAAAAACGAGTAGATAAGGGCTCGTTTGGTAACAATGTGAGTTTGAAATAATAACTTTTTGAAAAAATACACTTCCCGTATTAAATCAAACGAACCTTAATTAACAAAGAGAAATAATTTTGTGTAAAAATTAAAAGAAATACAAAGAGACTTTATAGTGGCTCCTGAATAAAAACATATCTAAATTTTCAAAAAAAAAATTAATTACAAACACTCAAAAGTCAAAGTCGTCTCAAACCAAATTTTCTTAACTCGCTATGCTAATTTACAAGTTGTAAGTGAAATTTCCCCCCTTACGAAACTCAATAAATAGGCTGATACTATATGCGCGACGAATTTTTGCTGTGCGCGCGACATTCTGTACGCTAGGAAATGTCTTATGCCATTTTCTAGCGTACAGATTAAAATATGTATAAATAATAAGATTATATGTATTTTGATTTTTTTTTTAAAATAAGTATAAATCTGTACGCCATAATCTGGCGTACAGATTTATACTTAAAATATATATATATATATAATCTGTACGCCAGAATCTGGCGTACAGATTATTAAAAAATAATTAAATTAAAAAAAATAAAAATAAAACACTTTTTTAATAAAAAAAAGTTTTTAAACATTTTTGTAATAAAAAAAATTTTAAAACATTTTTTAAATAATTTTTTTTAATCATGTAGAGAATTTCAATACGAGTCCGTACATATAAAATTCGCCCAAAACGGACATCGTTTGCCCCTCCAAAAGCCCAAAACACGAAGCCTTCCTACCCATTTATTTTTATTTGGTGCCCGACATATAGCGCATTGTAGTGAATTTTTTTGATTTTTTCTACTATAATTTTAATATGTGTCCGTACATATAAAATTCATTCAAAACGGATATCGTTTTCCCCTCCAAAAAGCCCCTCCATTAAACCCCTTTTTTGAGTTAGGGCTTAAAGATGGGGCTTAAATGGAGGCTTTTTGAGTTTAAGCCTCCATTTAAGCCACAACTCAAAAGAGGGTTTAATGGAGAGGCTTTTGATCCCAAATTATATTTATATTAAATTACAATTATGTCATTATATCAAGTTATCAAAATATCATTTATATTAAATTACTAAATATACCCTTTATATTAAATTATAAAAAATTTGATTTTATATTAAATTTCAATTATATGTTGCATTTTAGGTGAATTGAAAGAAAGGAAAAAAACCGCGGGCGCGGCCTTGGAAGAACTCAGCTAAGATGCCAAGAAGCAAAGCCGCGATCGTATATAAGTGTAACTATATGAAATATAATAAAATACTATAGTATATATAAGTGTAACTATGTGAAATATAATGAAATGATATAGTATATAAGTCTAGGTATACTAGATTTAATGAAATACTATAGTATATAAGTGTTACTATATGAAATATAATGAAATACTATAGTATATAAGTCTAAGTATACTAGATCTAATGAAATACTATAATACATAAGTGTAACTATAGGAAATATAATGAAATACTATGGTACATCAGTGTAACTATATGAAATATAATGAAATACTATAGTATATAAGTCTAAGTATACTAGATCTAATGAAATACTATAATACATAAGTATAACTATAGGAAATATAATGAAATACTATGGTACATAAGTGTAACTATATGAAATATAATGAAATACTATGGTATATAAGTGTAACTATATGAAATTTAATGAAATACTATAGTATATAAGTCTAAGTATACTAGATCTAATGAAATACTATAATACATAAGTGTAACTATATGAAATATAATGAAATACTATGGTACATAAGTGTAACTATATGAAATATAATGAAATACTATAGTATATAAGTGTAACTATATGAAATTTAATGAAATACTATAGTATATAAGTCTAAGTATACTAGATCTAATGAAATACTATAATACATAAGTGTAACTATATGAAATATAATGAAATACTATGGTACATAAGTGTAACGATATAAAATATAATGAAATACTATAGTATATAAGTGTAACTATATGAAATTTAATGAACTACTATAGTATATAAGTGTAACTATATGAAATTTAATGAAATACTATAGTATATAAGTGTAACTATATGAAATTTAATGAAATACTATGGTATATAAGTGTAACTATATGAAATATAATGAAATCCTAAGATACATAAGTGTAACTATATGAAATATAATGAAATACTATAGTATATAAGTCTAAGTATACTAGATCTAATGAAATACTATGGTACATAAGTGTAACTATATGAAATATAATGAAATACTATAGTATATAAGTGTAACTATATGAAATTTAATGAAATACTATAGTATATAAGTCTATGTATACTAGATCTAATGAAATACTATGGTACATAAGTGTAACTATATGAAATATAATGAAATACTATGGTATATAAGTGTAACTATATGAAATTTAATGAAATACTATATTATAAAAGTCTATGTATAATAGATCTAATGAAATACTATGATACATAAGTGTAACTATATGAAATATAATGAAATACTATGATACATAAGTGTAACTATATGAAATATAATGAAATACTATTGTATATAAGTCTAAGTATACTAGATCTAATGAAATACTATGGTACATAAGTGTAACTATATGAAATATAATGAAATACTATAGTATATAAGTGTAACTATATGAAATTTAATGAAATACTATAGTATATAAGTCTATGTATACTAGATCTAATGAAATACTATGGTACATAAGTGTAACTGTAAGAAATATAATGAAATACTATGGTATATAAGTGTAACTATATGAAATTTAATGAAATACTATAGTATATAAGTGTAACTATATGAAATTTAATGAAATACTATAGTATATAAGTATAACAATATGAAATATAATGAAATACTATAGTATATAATGAAAATACTATAGTATATAATGAAATACTATAGTATATAAGTGTAACTATATGAAATTTAATGAAATACTATAATATATAAGTATAACTATATGAAATATAATGAAATACTATAGTATATATAATAAAAATACTATAGTATATAATGAAATACTATAGTATATAAGTATAACTATATGAAATACTATAATATATTAGTATATTCACATTAAATATAAAGAAAAACTATAGTATATAAGTATTTCCTTAAATTTCATATAGTTACACTTATATACTATAGTATTTCATTATATACTATAGTATTTTCATTATATACTATAGTATTTCATTATATTTCATATAGTTATACTTATATACTATAGTATTTCATTAAATTTCATATAGTTACACTTATATACCATAGTATTTCATTATATTTCATATAGTTACACTTATGTATCATAGTATTTCATTATATTTCATATAGTTACACTTATGTATCATAGTATTTCATTAAATTTCATATAGTTACACTTATATACTATAGTATTTCATTATATTTCATATAGTTACACTTATGTACCATAGTATTTCATTATATTTCCTATAGTTACACTTATGTATTATAGTATTTCATTAGATCTAGTATACTTAGACTTATATACTATAGTATTTTATTATATTTCATATAGTAACACTTATATACTATAGTATTTCATTAAATCTAGTATACTTAGACTTATATACTATATCATTTCATTATATTTCAAATAGTTACACTTATATATACTATAGTATTTTATTATATTTCATATAGTTACACTTATATACGATCGCGGCTTTGCTTCTTGACATCTTAGCTGAGTTCTTCCAAGGCCGCGCCCGCGGTTTTTTTCCTTTCTTTCAATTCACCTAAAATGCAACATGTAATTGAAATTTAATATAAAATCAAATTTTTTATAATTTAATATAAAGGGTATATTTATTAATTTAATATAAATGATATTTTGATAACTTAATATAATGACATAATTGTAATTTAATATAAATATAAATATAATTTGGGATTAAAAGCCTCTCCATTAAACCCTCTTTTGAGTTGTGGCTTAAATGAAGGCTTAAACTCAAAAAACATCCATTTAAGCCCCATCTTTAAGCCCTAACGCAAAAGAGGGGTTTAATGGAGGGGCTTTTTGGAGGGAAAAACGATATCCGTTTTGAATGAATTTTATATGTACGGACACGTATTAAAATTATAGTAGAAAAATTCAAAAAAATTCACTATAATGCGCTATATGTCGGGCACCAAATAAAAGTAAATGGGTAGGAAGGCTTCGTGTTTTGGGCTTTTGGAGGGGCAAACGATGTCCGTTTTGGGCAAAGTTTATATGTACGGACTCGTATTGAAATTATCTACATGATTAAAAACTTTTTTTTATTTAAAAAATGTTTTTAAATTTTTTTTATTACAAAAATGTTTAAAAACTTTTTTTTATTAAAAAAATGTTTAATTTTTTTTTTAATTTTTTTTTTAATAATCTGTACGCCAGATTCTGGCCTAGAGATTATATTTTTTTTTAAAGTATAAATCTGTACGCCAGATTATGGTGTACAGATTTATACTTATTTTTTTAAAAAAAATTCAAAATACATATAACCTTATTATTTATGCATATTTTAATCTGTAAATGTCGCGCGCACAGCAAAAATTCGTCGCGCATATAGTGGCCTCGAATAAAGAAGGGAATATTCCTTTACAATTTTGGAAAAGAGAAATAATGGCAGACTGGCAATTGAGTTGAGAGACGTATAGGGCGCAACAACTAGCTAGTTTTTAAAACGGTGGGTGCATTTCATATGCACGTACAATAAATTTGTATTCCGGGTCAATGTTTTCTCCATCCGTCTTTATTTCCTGAATTAATTAAGCATCATGTGTGCAAATTGTACAATTATTCCTTTGAATTAATCAGCAGAGTTGAGAGTTATCCTCCATCCAACACCTCAATTTGGCAAGCCAAAAGATGGGCATGTTTAAATACGTATACTACTTTTTTTTTTGAAGTGAAATGTTAATCATTCAAGGTAATTAGAGCCAAAAACTTACAAGAAAATAAAAGAAACAAAAAGAAGAAATACCTAGAGTAAACTAAGTATTACAAAGAAGATCTTCAATCTCCAATCCTATCAAGTCATCTTCTAGTCTCCAAATCCTCTTTATTTCATCTAGACAAAACACAGTTTTTAGTGTGATTAATGATCATCATAGAACAATCAGTGGCACTGATACTACTATCATGGAACATTTTCAAGTTTTTGCATCTCCAGGTGTAGTAGATGGTAGCAGTAATACAACACATCCAAAGGTTGAATTTGAATCTGTGTTTCCCCTTCAATCATCCCAAGCTCTTGATCCAGTCATTGATGTTAGAATTCCTTCTGCCAATCTTGGCCCAGTTGAGCACCTTTCGGAGAACTGTTTTGGTAAACTGACAGTTGAACCAGAGATGTTCACTGTATTCTGTTGCAGATGAACACAATGGACAAATGTCATCACTGGTGATGCCCATACGAAGTAGTTTGTCTTTGGTCTTGATTCCTCGTATGATGATCAACCAGGTGAGAAAGGAGATTCTCGGAGTGACTTAAATCCATTTGTTCCAAGTTGTTGTATCCCATGTGCTTCTGAAGGCATCATACATGGTTTTGCTGTCATACTTGCCTTTGTGAGTCATGATGATAGGCATGTGAGCAATATTGTTTGTGAGTTTCACAAGGATTTCATCTCACAGATTGATGAGGGAGCTCCAGATAGCACTGTATGTGCTCTTTTTACTGATGATCCAGAAGTTGCTACTCCTCAACAGGTTGCTATTTGTCGGAAATGAAACCAATTGTAGCGGAGAGATGTACTTTTGAGCCTAACTGCCAAGCCCAACATATAAGTCCAACGAGATTCCATCCTAAAACCAATTGACAATAGGAGGAGTAGCCCATATACTTATATTGCTTATGGATCCTGGTCTTGTTCCTCGATCTGGATCCAATGATGCAAAATACAGAGGTTCTTAATTTACATAAAGGAAGAGAAAAACAAAGTAAAAATGATTCTAAAGAAGCGTGCCTCTAACAACTGAGAGCAAGCTCTATATATAGGGATTTGCAAAATTGCTATAGAAACGCACTAAAACAGAACCGTATAATTATTCATGTATACAGTTAAAAAGTAGTGCGTTTGAAACTTTTGACTTTTGTGGCTTTGCTTTTGCTGAGTTGGAGAGACTATTGCTGGTAGTGACAAGGCTTTACTTATTGCTTCTGCCGACATCTTTTGCTGAGTTGGAGAGACTATTGCTGGTAGTGACAAGGCTTCACTTATTGCTTCTGCCGACATCTTTTGCTGAGTTGGAGAGACTATTGCTGGTAATGACAAGGCTTCACTTATTGCTTCTGTCGACATCTTTTGATGAGTTGGGCCTGAGTTGGGTCTAAGTCTTCTTGCTGGGCTTGAAGATGACTTTGGGCTTTAATGAGCATACGGATCTTGAGCAAATTGCTCAAAAGGGTCATAATCCATCTGCTGGGTTTGATTGGATGAGCTAGCTTCTTCTTCTTCTTCTTGGACTTTATCGGCCCAAGATTTCTTGCTTGTTGGTTTAGACTGTTCTTTAATGACGAGCTTGGTCTGCTCCTGGCTTGCTTGGCTGGTCATGAATTCTTTATATTTCTTAAATTCTTGATACTAAAGCCACTCTTTATGTTGGTCAGTCACCGATGGTGGTGGAGAAGAAGAGGATGCTACAGGAATACTTGTAGGGTGAATATGCTCTGTCTTTTGTGGGTTTATTGGGCTTTCTTTGGATTTGAAAATGATTTGAATATTCTCAATAGAGAAGATTGTTGTTGCAAGTCTTTGAAAAGAAGAAAAACCAAGAATGGTTAAAGGGTCTGATAAGAAACGCTTTGGACCAAGCATCTCTATAGTCGAAATATGAATATCCTTTAGGGAAAAAAGGAATAGAAAATTGTCTCTGAGTACTTGGGTCACCCCATTCGTCCCTGGGAATAACCTTAAGAATCTTGCATTTTTAGTAGAGAGTGAGACTGGGGTCTTTCTCATCTTTGGTATGCGATATCTCAGCAGATTCGGAGTCTACCAAGATAAATTCATAAAAAGTTTATGTTTTGGTGGGTTCAGAGGGGAACCATTGGAAATCTTTGGAGAAAAGGCCTTTGGTAAAGGGATCAAACTCTTTAGGGTCATGAGTATTGAATTCCTTGGTAAGGCAGATCTCTTGCTGTGAGGGTTGTTTGAGTACATACTTGTGAAAGACTTTTGATTTTTGTGAGTCTTTTTTGAGAGGAGTCTTTGGGGCTAAAAGAGGTTGGCTATTTGAGAGAGAAGGGAATTGAGATAAAGCTTGGAACTGGTTTTTTACTGGGACAATGCTTTTTGTTGGAGCTTTAGAAGAGGCATAGTCCTGGGGTGTTTGTTTTCGGGGGTTGCCTCTCCCCGCCATTCCTGAAAATGTAAATAATATGGTTAGAAAGGGAGGTACGAGATCTTTACCTGAGAAGCAATCCTTCTATTTGCTGCGTTTTTCTTTCTGAGAAGTGTCATCCTTGCAATGTGAAGGTCTAGTGTTTTTGCATCTTCAGAATCATAGGAGGTTGCTAAAATGTTTTTGAAATCCTTTTGACTAGAAGGAACACCATAGTAATTGTAAAAATGTCTTTTGATGTCTTGAAAGACTTTGAAATGCGGGAAGGGAGCCATTTAAATAGACGGAAGAGGGGTATCCGCTTCTGACTCTTACTCTCCCTATGAAAATTCTTTAATTTGCTGGTTTACCTTGCAAAAATTCTCTAGTAAGGAAATCAGGTAAGGAGTTTTTCTCTCCTTTAATGAATTCTATTTCAAAATTGAAAACCGAAAGGATTGCCTGCCATCTGGCAAAAAATTGTTTGGAAACAATGTTTTGAACATCTTTCTGCAAAATTTCTTTGGCGGATTTGCAATCGACTCTGAGAAGGAATGATTTATTGTACAAATCATCCTGAAATTTAGAAATGCAAGCTACAATGGAAATGATTTCTTTCTTTACTGTGCTATAGTTCTTTTGGGGGCCAGTCCAACAACCAGAATAAAATCTAACCAGTTGCTCAGGAATGCTAGTCTCTAATCTTTGTTTTAGAATACCACCGAAACCTATATCAGAGGCATCTGTTTCCACAATCATAAATGCCTTGGGTTGAGGGATACCAATGTAAGGGAGGGTTTTAACCTCTTTCTTAATGATACAGACAACTTCAGTTTGCTTAATATCCCAAGGAGGAGGATTCTTCTTAAGTCTAAGAAACAAAGGTATGCAAAGTTGTCTGAGACCAGGAAAGAGATCAGAGATGTAGTTAAGACATCCAAGAAACCTTTGAAGCTGGGTTTTGTCTTTAATCTCATCCGGGAATTTGTCAGCAAATTCAATGCTCCTGTGAATAGGTTTAATAGTCTGCTGATAAATATCATGACCAAGAAACCTCACTTTGATTTGGAATAGTTTCATCTTGGTGGCTGATAAAACTAAACCATTTTTTCTGATGGTATGTAGAAAAATGTTTAAATGTTTGAAATGCTCATCTAAGGTTTTTGAGAAGATAAGCACGTCATCAATGTAGACAATGAGGAAGTCAGAGTAAGGATTGAGAATATCATTCATAATTCTCTAATACTCTGAAGGGGCGTTCTTAAGGCCGAAAGGCATAACATTCCATTCGTAGTGGCCAAAAGGAACGGTGAATGCGGTTTTGTATTTGTCTTCTTCGGCTATCTGGATCTGCCAGTAGCCGCTTTTCATGTCAAATTTAGAGAATACTTTTGCTTCGAAGAGCTTGTTAAGTAGATCTCTTTTGTTAGGGATTGGATACCTGATCCATTGCAAGACGTTATTGAGGGGTTTATAATTGATGAGTAACCTGGGAACCCCTCTTTCTTTCTATGCTGCATTCATAACATAGAAGGCTGTACAGCTCCAAGGAGACTGGGACTTCCTTAATAACTCTTGGTTAATAAAGAGTATATTTCCTTTTCACAGACTTCTAATAGTTCTTTATTCATTTGAATGTGTCTGGCTTTGATAGGAATGTCTCTTTCGCTAAAGGTATTTTCATAGGGAAGAGAGACTTGATGTTTCTTTCGATCCCAAAAAGCATTAGGGATGTTAGAACAAACCTGGCTTTTGAAAAGCTTTTCAAGATCAAGGATTTTGGTTTGCAGATAAGGACTTTGAAGTTTTTCTTCAATCTTTAAGAAAGAAATTTCATCGGTCAGATCTTTAATAAAAGTCTTTTTGTGATCAATGAGATTTAATTGCCTTTTGATTGAGACAGATTGGAGGATATCAAGATCTCTGCTTTTGATGGGATCAAGAAAATTGAAATCTAATTTTTTGCCAAGGATGTCTGCATGAATACCGTTATGGTCAACGGTGAAGGGATAGATTTGGGTGAGGAAAGGAGATCCCAGAATAACATCTTGGGATAGATCTTTGACTAAAACAAAAGAATTCAGGAGGCACCATCCATTATTGCAGACAGATGCTTCGGGAATTTTAAAGTTTAATTGCATACGGACGCCACTGGCATTGTGTAATCTTTCATTAGTCTTTTCAAAATGGATGGAAGGAGCCAATCCTTCTCTAATGCAGTTGAGGTCAGCTCCACTGTCTATGAGAGCGATAGTGTTGATAACTTCATTGGCAATTTTAATCTTAACAGGGCAATTCCATTTCTGAAAGTTCATTTTGTTTAGGACTGTAAGAAATAGATCGTCATTGGTAGGAAAGGGGTCTTCTTGAATGCTTTTGGAAGTAGTTTTGGAATGTTTGGAACTACTTCGAGATCTATGAGTAGATTTGCTGCTAGACCTGCTACTTGGGTCTATCTTAGATTCAAGTATAGCGAGTCTAGTTTCGATCTCTAGATCTAGAGGATCTTTGAGCCTGACATACTCTTGAAGATCTCTAATTTCCTTTTTGAGTTTATTGACCTCTGACTGAAGGTCTTTGGTTGTAACTGGTGAGCCAAAGAGGCTAGAAGAGGGTCTGTTCTCAAAGAGTTTAGAAATGCTAAAAGGCTCGTTGAAAGTGGTTCTTTGTTCTTTGAATATGAGGTCCTTAAGTTTCATGAAATATTCATGTTTAACTTGTGGATCTGGAATTTGGTTAACAAGCTCGAAAAGAGCTTCATCTCTATCGGCTTTAGTGATGACATTGCAGCATTGCTGTGGTTGATTATTTTCTGAATCAGAGGAGTTGTAGTCTACCTCGTAGATTCCATCGTCATCAGAATGATCAGACAAATTAATAATCCTTTTTAGACCTTCTCTAAGATCTGGGTTATCCTTGAATAACTCGTTGACCTTTTGCTTTAAAGGACAACTATCTGCTTTATGCCCTAGCTTGCGACACTTATAGCAGATGATCTTTTTACTAAGACTAGGTCTATTGGATCTGTCAAACTTGGTTTGGCTAGGTCTATGTTTTCTAGAGCTTTTCCAGGTTCTAGAGAAATTTCTCTTTTTATGAGATTTTTCCCTGTCAGCTCTTGAAGGGGCTTGGATCTTTTCCATTCCAAAGGCTTCGCAGAAGTTTCCCATCTCTCTTCTGGATCTACCTTTTCCCCCCCGTATTTTGCCTGAATTTGAAGTTCAGTGCATAATGCTAGACCTTCATTTTTAATAAAGGCTCCAAGCTGACCATAAGTAATATCTTTCCATGGAATTTCTTCTGTTCCAATGGTTTCTTTGAGCTTGGTTGAGATACGTTTGGCGAAAAGGGAAGGTAAGCCTGCGACGAATCTTTCTTTCCAAAAAGATTCATTGTAGTCTGGTCTCTTAAGGACATAGGTTAAAAATACATCTTTGTACCACCTGTAGTCGCTTAAGGTTGGGCAATTTAGGTTGGTCAAGGTGATCTTATTAGCTTGTAATTCTTCTTGGGGATTGCCCACGAAATACATGCTGATTGCATAGATAAGCTGACCTGAGGCGTTTTGCTCAGTGGTAATTCTACCTGTCTCATCTTCAGTAGAGATGGTTACATCCAAGATCTCCATTTTTTGCTGAATATTGGTAGCGTTATCCCACCAGTATTTTAATTGCCCTGTGAATCCTTGGATTATAAGGCATGCTGCAGTTTTGTCAGACTGACTTTGGGTTCTATAGGCAACTTTGGCCATGCCCATTTCTTGGAGAGTATTCATGATTTCTCCTTCTGACTTACCATCTATGTTCCATTCGTAGATGGATGTGCCATTGTAATCTGTGGATCTAAACTTTGCTCTTTCTTCATACTGAAGATCAAGAGGAGTGGGTCTATTGTAGTAATTTCTAGTGTCTGAATTACCAAACCTTTTGGTATGGTGTTGAGATCTGTTACCTCTTATTGATCTCTGGTAAGACAGATTCTATGTGATTAATATCTTCAACATACTCATTTTTAGTACTAGTATCTTTAGTACTGGGACTGCTTTGATCAAGGTTGGACTCATCATTGCAACTGCTTTTGCATTTTGCCTTTAAGCAGTTTATATTTGCAGGATTGGAATGAGTAGAAGGGGTTATCCTAGAGTTTGATGCTTGAATTGCATCGAGTCTTTGAGAGGTAAAGGCTTGGAATGCGTCTATCCTTTGAGAGATTTTTTCCAAGACTGTGGGAGGATTGAGATTTATATTTCTCAACAGATTGCTAGGAATGCTTTCAGATTGAAAGTGTGGTCTGGAAATATCCCTAGGAAATTTAGGTGGATTAAATCCATTGTCGATTCCCAAGTGAACTTGGTCTATCTGTTCGGCAATGGTGTGGAGAATCTGGTTAGAATAATTGTTCTGATTGTAAATCTTTTTTATGTCTCCAAGATTTACCTGACTATTGTCAATATCAGATCTTCCCCTTTTGAAAGGTTCGGCCTTTATCTCATCATTGAGAATTATGCCTTTGAGAGGTGGATGGACAGACGTACTAGTACTTGTAGGATGGTGCTTCTAGGTTCTAGTAATTCTATTATGAACTTCCAGATAAGAAAGATGGAAAGGGTCTTCTATGTCTTTTCTGGACAAGTATATAGAGAACCATTTAAAAAAAAGAATATTGGTTTGAAGTTTATTCATCTCTTCATAATATTCCTTTTGGATTTGGTCTCTACAGACTTTGTCTATGCTCATGAACCATTTTTTCTTCTTATCGTTCTTGGGATTGTAAAAGTCTTTTCTCAAATATTCTTTATCAATAGTAAAATCTTCTTTAGATAATACATTGATAGTATAATAGCTATGCATATCATTGGAGGTTGGTGAGTGACCACCGGTTGACTCAACATCATTAGGAGGGATGACTCTAGGTAAAGGAGCTTCAAAATTGACATGATCAGTTCTAAGGGCTCTTGAAAACTCGCTTCTAATGGAATAGAAGGGGTCATGGATAGAGTTTCTTCCAGGAATAAAGGTTGGTCTATCAGCAGAAGTTTCCCTAGTAGAATTAAACCTGATGAGAATCCTGCCATTAGTTTCTTCTATAATTTGAGAAAACTCTTGCTGTTCCATATTCCTAGGAGGGTTGTCATTTTCGACTTCCAAGGTTTCAGGAATGGTTATGTCCTTCCATTTAATGGTCTTTGGGGTAAAGGTACAAGACTTTTCTGCTTCAAGCTGAAGCAAGATGGTTTCTCCTTGTGGTAAAGGAGAAATTGTACACTTTGGGTTTGTCAAAGAACTCATTAACTTGAAATGGAGTCTATAGATAACCGCGAAGTTCTTAGTGAATTGCTTGCAGTTATTATTGGGCATTTTGATGTCTAAAATCAGAGTTTGACATATCCTAGGGTCGATCATGTCAACTGTGAAATTAGGAGAACAGTTGAAGAATAACGGACCATTGCAAATGTTAGATTGAATTAAAGCTAAAATAGAGTCTTTGTAGGTAATGAATCTGTCATCTCTAAGAGCTAGAAAGACAGGAGAATCAATTCCCTTTCTATGTAAGGGTTTTAATGCTATTTGGATTAATCCAAGATGCATGAATCTGTACCCTTTTCTCAGGTAGCTCTTGATGGTTAAAGGATTGAGAAGTTTTAAAGACTGTTGTTCTTTAGTCAGACTAATGGTTTCCTCTTGATGTTTAATGCAACATGCATGGAACATATCTAAAATTCCGGTTCTATAGATTGATTGAGAATTGTCTGGAATAGTCCAGTCTTCTATATTGTCAGGGTCTAAGGTGAACATGTTTTCATTGCTATGGATCACCTGACCGAAATTACTACCGGAACCACGCCTAAATAGTCTTCTTATGTTTTCAGTCATGGTTCTAATACTGTAGTTAATGGTTTATCATATTAAGGTTTGACCTAAGGCTCATAACAGTGGGACCATCCACCGGGACCACCTAACAAAGGTTGACCAAACGGATCTTACGGGACTGACCAAGCACTGTGCCCAGAGACTAGATCTAGACTATCTCAGTGATGAGATAAAGGCCGAACCTTTCAAAAGGGGAAGATCTGATATTGACAATAGTCAGGTAAATCTTGGAGACATAAAAAAGATTTACAATCAGAACAATTACTCTAACCAGATTCTCCACACCATTGCCGAACAGATAGACCAAGTTCACTTGGGAATCGACAATGGATTTAATCCACCTAAATTTCCTAGGGATATTTCCAGACCACACTTTCAATCCGAAAGCATTCCTAGCAATCTGTTGAGAAATATAAATCTCAATCCTCCCACAGTCTTGGAAAAAATCTCTCAAAGGATAGACGCATTCCAAGCCTCTACCTCTCAAAGACTCGATGCAATTCAAGCATCAAAATCTAGGATAACCCCTTCTACTCATTCCAATCCTGCAAATATAAACTGCTTAAAGGCAAAATGCAAAAGCAGTTGCAATGATGAGTCCAACCTTGATCAAAGCAGTCCCAGTACTAAAGATACTAGTACTGAAAATGAGTCTGTTAAAGATATTAATCACATAGAATCTGTCTTACCAGAGATCAATAAGAGGTAACAGATCTCAACACCATACCAAAAGGTTTGGTAATTCAGACACCAGAAATTACTACAATAGACCCACTCCTCCTGATCTTCAGTATGAAGAAAGAGAAAAGTTTAGATCCACAAATTACAATGGCACATCCATCTACGAATGGAACATAGATGGTAAGTCAGAAGGAGAAATCATGAATACTCTCCAAGAAATGGGCATGGCCAAAGTTGCCTATAGAACCCAAAGTCAGTTTGACAAAACTGCAGCATGCCTTATAATCCAAGGATTCATAGGGCAATTAAAATACTGGCGGGATAACGCTACCAATATTCAGCAAAAAATGGAGATCTTGGATGCAATCATCTCTACTAAAGATGAGACAAGTAGAATTACCACTAAGCAAAATGCCTCAGGTCAGCTTATCTACGCAATCAACATGTATTTCGTGGGCAATCCCCAAGAAGAATTACAAGCTAATAAGATCACCTTGACCAACCTAAATTGCCCAACCTTAAGTGACTACAGGTGGTACAAAGATGTATTTTTAACCTATGTCCTTAAGAGACCAGACTGCAATGAATCTTTTTGGAAAGAAAGATTCGTCGCCGACTTACCTTCCCTTTTTGCCAAACGTATCTCAACCAAGCTCAAAGAAACCATTGGAACAGAAGAAATTCCATGGAAATATATTACTTATGGTCAGCTTGGAGCCTTTATTAAAAAGGAAGGTCTAGCATTATGCACTGAACTTCAAATTCAGGCAAAATACGGGGGGGGGGGGGGGGGGGGGGGGGAAGGGTAGATCCAGAAGAGAAATGGGAAACTTCTGCGAAGCCTTTGGAATGGAAAAGATCCAAGCCCCTTCAAGAGCTGACAGGGAAAAATCTCATAAAAAGAGAAATTTCGCTAGAACCTGGAAAAGCTCTAGAAAACATAGACCTAGCCAAACCAAGTTTGACAGATCCAATAGACCCTGGAAAAGCTCTAGAAAACATAGTAAGCAAATTTTAAGCAATTGTTCAGTTTTCATTTCTACGCAAATTTTAAGCAATTGTTCAGTTTTCATTTCTACGCATTTCTTGGGTTAGATTTGGTATCAGAGCCTTGTTTACACAGTTGTCTTACTATTCATCATCGTTTCCAATATTGTTGTTACTGTTTTACTTTATTAAGTCTAGATCTAGTCTCTGGGCACATTGCTTGGTCAGTCCCGTAAGATCCATTTGGTTAGCCTTTGTTAGGTGGTCCCGGTGGATGGTCCCACTGTTATGAGCCCTAGGTCAAACCTTAATATGATAAACCATTAACCACAGTATTAGAACCATGACTGAAAACATAAGAAGACTGTTTAGGCGTGGTTCCGGTAGTAATTCCGGCCAGGTGATCCATAGCAATGAAAACATATTCACCTTAGACCCTGACAATATAGAAGACTGGACTATTCCAGACAATTCTCAATCAATCTATAGAACCGGAATTTTAGATATGTTCCATGTATGTTGCATTAAACATCAAGAGGAAACCATTAGTCTGACTAAAGAACAACAGTCTTTAAAACTTCTCAATCCTTTAACCATCAAGAGCTACCTGAGAAAATGGTACAAATTCATGCATCTTGGATTAATCCAAATAGCATTAAAACCCTTACATAGAAAGAGAATTGATTCTCCTGTCTTTCTAGCTCTTAGAGATGACAAATACAAAACCGCATTCACCGTTCCTTTTGGCCACTACGAATGGAATGTTATGCCTTTCGGCCTTAAGAACGCCCCTTGAGAGTATCAGAGAATTATGAATGATATTCTCAATCCTTACTCTGACTTCCTCATTGTCTACATTGATGACGTGCTTATCTTTTCAAAAACCCTAGATGAGCATTTCAAACATTTAAACATTTTTCTACATACCCTCAGAAAAAATGGTTTAGTTTTATCAGCCACCAAGATGAAACTATTCCAAATCAAAGTCAGGTTTCTTGGTCATGATATTTATCAGCAGACTATTAAACCTATTCACAGGAGCATTGAATTTGCTGACAAATTCCCGAATGAGATTAAAGACAAAACCCAGCTTCAAAGGTTTCTTGGATGTCTTAACTACATCTCAGACTTCTTCCCTGACCTCAGACAGCTTTGTATACCTTTATTTCAAAGACTCAAGAAGAATCCTCCCCCTTGGGGACCAGAACAAACCGCGGCTATCAAGACCATTAAAAGCAAGGTCAAAACCCTTCCTTGTATTGGCATTCCTCAATCCAAAGCCTTCATGATTGTTGAAACCGATCCCTCAGATATAGGTTTCGGGGGCATTCTCAAACAAAGACTTGACAATAGCAGTCCAGAACAATTAGTCAGATTCTACTCTGGATGTTGGGCAGGTCCTCAAAAAAAAAATTTATAGCACGGTTAAAAAAGAGATACTTGCTATCGTCGCTTGCATTTCAAAATTCCAAGACGACTTATACAACAAGTCTTTTCTCCTTAGAGTCGATTGTAAATCTGCCAAAGAGATTTTACAAAAGGATGTTCAAAATATTGTTTCAAAACAAATTTTCGCTAGATGGCAAGCTATACTTTCAGTCTTCGATTTCGAAATTGAATTTATCAAAGGGGAGAATAACTCCTTACCTGACTTTCTCACTAGAGAATTTCTGCAGGGAAAACCAGCAAACTCTTTGACTCCTTAAAATGGCTCTTTTCCCGCATTTTAAGGTTTTTTCAAGATCTTCAAAATCATTGCCTCGAAACTTGTGGTGTTTTCAACAGCCAGCAAGAAATCAAAACCATTTTAACAACAGTTTACGATTCTGAAGATTCAAAAACACTAGATCTTGTTATCGCAAAGATATGGCTTCAACGCAACAAAGCTGCAGCAAAAAGGTTAATAACCTTAAAGGTAAAAGCCTCTGAACTACATTTTTGACAATATTTTCTATTTTTCAGAAATGGCAGGGAGAGGAAACTCCTCTCGGAAGCAAACTCTAGCAGACTACCTCCCCGCAAAGAAGACTGGTGATTTAGTACCATTACAAAACCAGTTCCAGAGTCTATCACAATATCCTACCCTCTCAAAGGCCTCAAGCCCAAAGACTCCACAAAAAAAGAGTAAAAGTCCAAAGTCTTTCATAAATATGTCATTAAACAATCTCCCTTTGAGGAATTATGTTTAACTAAAGAATCAGTGACTCATGAACCCAAAGAGTTCGAACCTTTCATCAAGAGTCTCGCCTCTCAAGACTTTCAATGGTTCCCTACTGAACCAGCTAAAACACAAAAATTCTTCGAGTTCATTTTGGTAGATTCCCATTCTGCAGAAATCTCTCATACCAAAGACGACAAAGATCCCAATCTTATACTTTTTTCTAAGTGTAAATCCTCAAAGTAATCTCCAGAGACCAATGGGGTGATCCCACTTCAAACAAGCAATTCTCTATTCCCTTTTACCTAAAGGGATACTCCTACTATGACTATCGCTTGGCATGGTCAAAAGCATTTTTCATCAGACCCTTTAACCACTCATGGTTCTTCTTTTTCTGCAAAGACTGTCCAGACCAAATACCAATCTGGTTTTACTCCTGGTGGAACCTTTTTGGTCCTGTCCCTGAAATTTACCCAGAACCAGTTAAGTTAGCCCTTGACTACTTTTGTAAACATTGTTTATGGCCGGAGTATATCAAACCAGTCCAATTCCATAAAAATACTGGTGTCGCTTGGATCTTTTGTTGGATCTACGATCTCCGACAGATCCTTCCTACACCACTCCCATTATCCCTCTGTAGACTTTACAAAGTCAGATGGTGGGAGAAATTTGACTTAGACCTAGTCTCCCTTGATAAGATCAAAACCCGTATCCAGTTCAAAAGAACCTCCCAAACTCCTCAAAATACCCAAACAATCCATCCCACACGTATTCCAGTGGCATTTCTTCTCAGTCACCACCATTAACTGCAGCCCAGCAGAAAGAGTGGGAAGAATTTCAAAATTGGAAAAAATATCAAGAAAGAATGGCAGCCCGGTCGAGTGCATCCCAAATCTGTTAAAAACAAATCATGGGCTGACAAAGTCCAAGAAGACGAAATGGAAGCCCAAAACAGTTCGTCCAATCAAGACTACAATGAGGATTTTGACCCTTATGATCAATTTGCTCAGGATCCTTACGCTTAATAATCCATATCAAAATGGTGGCCCAAGATCTATTCAAGTCCAGCAAGAAGTCTTTGGCCCAACCCAACAAAACAGTTTTTAGCAAATTATCTCTTAGACCATTGAGATAATGACGCCCATATTAGCAAAATCAGATGTCGGCACAAGCAATCAATGAGTTCAATTCACTTTCAGCAAAAGTTTATGGCCGACAAAGACTTTCAACAAAAGTAGAAGATTACAAAAGTCCTTTTTGCAAAAGCTTATGGTCGACAATGATTATTAGCAAAAACAGAAGACTCCAAATCTTCTTTCCAGCAATTGTAAATCCAACTTGTTTTTAACTGTACACATGAATAGTTGTACGGCTTCCAAACAGGGGATCCCAAATAGTCACTTTTCATTTTCTTTAAATAGCAATGCCTCTCAGTCTGTTGAAGGCACGCTTCTTTAGAATCATTTTTACTTTGTTTTTCCCTTCCTTATGTAAATTAAGAACCTCTGTACTTTGCATCATTGGATCTAGATCGAAGAACAAGACCAGGATCCAAACAGAAGACGCATTTGCGTGAATAATCTTATATTTTCAAAATATTGGGGGAAACAAAGAGCTACGAGTTTGGGCGACAAACAACACTAAAAGCTCATACGATTTACCATTTAAGACACAAGGCACAACTTTGAACAAAAATTATGAGTTTAAAATATTGTCAATTTCTTTCCATGAATCATCTTATATTCTCAAAATATATGAGGAAACAAAGTGCTAAGAGTTTGGGCAAAAAAAAAAACACAAAAAACACCTACGATTTACCATTTACAACAAAAGGCGCAACTTCGGGAAAAAGCTATGAGTTTCAAATTTTGTCAATTTTTTTGCGTGAATAATCTTATATTATCAAAATATTGGGGGAAACAAAGAGCTAAGAGTTTGGGCGACAAACAACACTAAAAAGTCATACGATTTACCATTTAAGACGCAAGGCATAACTTTGAACAAAAGTTATGAGTCAATTTATTTGCATGAATCATCTTATATTGTCAAAGTATTGAGGGAAACAAATACCTAAGAGTTTGGGTGACAAACAACTCTAAAAACACCTATGATTTACCATTTACGACACAAGGCACAATTTTGAGCGATAGGTATGAGTTTCTAATTTTGTCAATTTATTTGCATGAATCATCTTATATTGTCAAAATATTGTGGGGGTAACAAAGACCTAAGAGATTGGGCGACAAAAAACTCATACAATTTCCATTTACAACACAAGGCACGATTATGGGCTAAAGTTATGAGTTTCAAATTTTATCAATTTCTTTGCATGAATCATCTTATATTGTCAAAATATTAGGGGAAACAAATACCTAAGAGTTTGGGTGACAAACAACTGTAAAAACACCTACGATTTTCCATTTATGACACAAGGTACAATTTTGAGCGATAGGTATGAGTTTCTAATTTTGTCAATTTATTTCCGTGAATCATTTTATATTTTCAAAATTTTGGGGGAAGACAAAGAGCTAAGAGTTTGGGCGAAAAAAGCACTAAAAACACCTACGATTTACCATTTACAACAAAAGGTACAACTTAGGGAAAAAGTGATGATTTTCAAAAAAATTCAATTTCTTTGCGTGAGTAATCTTATATTTTCAAAATATTGGGGGAAACAAAGAGATATGAGTTTTGGCGACAAACAACACTAAAAGCTCATACGATTTACCATTTATGACACAAGGCACAACTTTGAACGAAAGTTATGAGTTTCAAATATTTTCAATTTCTTTCCAGGAATCACCTTATATTCTCAAAATATTAGGGAAAACAAAGTGCTAAGAGTTTGGGAGAAAAATAACACAAAAACACATACGTTTTACCATTTATAACACAAGGCACAACTTCAGAAAAAAGTTATGAGTTTCAAATTTTGTCAATTTCTTTGCGTGAATAATCTTATATTATCAAAATATTGGGGGAAACAAAGAGCTAAGAGTTTGGGGGACAAACAACACTAAAAAGTCATACGATTTACCATTTAAGACGCAAGGCATAACTTTGAACAAAAGTTATGAGTTTCAAATACTGTCAATTTATTTGCATGAATCATCTTATATTGTCAAAGTATTGGGGCGGGGGGACAAAGACCTAAGAGATTGGTCGACAAACAACACTAATAACACATATGATTTACCATTTGCGACACAAGGAACAACTTTGAGCGAAAGCGGTGAGTGTCAAATTAATGTCAATATCTTTCCGTGAATCATCTCATATTGTAAAAATATTGAGGGAAAACATCAAGCTAAGAGTTTGGGTGACAAACAACACTAAAAACACCTACGATTTACCATTTATGACACAAGGCACAACTTTGAGCGAAATATATGAGTTTCAAATTTTGTCATTTTCTTTTCGTGAATCATCATATATTGTCAAAATATTTGGGAAAAACATAGAGCTAAGAGTTTGGGTAACAAACAACACAAAAAACTCATACAATTTCAATTTATGACACAAGGCACGACAATGGGCGAAAGTTACGAGTTTCAAATTTTATCAATTTCTTTGCATGAATCATCTTATATTGTCAAAATATTGGGGGAAACAAATACCTAAGAGTTTGGGTGACAAACAACTCTAAAAACACCTACGATTTACCATTTACGACACAATGCACAATTTTGAGCGATAGGTATGAGTTTCGAATTTTGTCAATTTCTTTCCGCGAATCATCTTATATTCTCAAAATATCGGGGAAAGACAAAGAGCTAAGAGTTTGGGCGAAAAAAACACTAAAAACACAAAGTAATGATTTTCCAATTTTTTGAATTTATTTGCGTGAATAATCTTATATTTTCAAAATATTGGGGGAAACAAAGAGCTACGAGTTTGGGCGACAAACAACACTAAAAGCTCGTACGATTTACCATTTAAGACACAAGGCACAACTTTGAACGAAAATTATGAGTTTAAAATATTGTCAATTTCTTTCCATGAATCATCTTATATTCTCAAAATATATGAGGAAACAAAGTGCTAAGAGTTTGGGCAAAAAAAAAACACATAGGATTTACCATTTACAACAAAAGGCGCAACTTCGGGAACAAGTTATGAGTTTCAAATTTTGTCAATTTCTTTGCGTGAATAATCTTATATTATCAAAATATTGGGGGAAACAAAGAGCTAAGAGTTTGGGTGACAAACAACACTAAAAAGTCATACGATTTACCATTTAAGACGCAAGGCATAACTTTGAACAAAAGTTATGAGTCAATTTATTTGCATGAATCATCTTATATTGTCAAAATATTGGGGGGTAACAAAGACCTAAGAGATTGGTCGACAAACAACACTAAAAACACCTATGATTTAACATTTGCGACACAAGGAACAACTTTGAGCGAAAGCGATGAGTGTCAAATTAATGTCAATATCTTTCCGTGAATCATCTTATATTGTCAAAATAATGAGGGAAAACATCAAGCTGAGAGTTTGGGCGACAAACAACACTAAAAACATCTACGATTTACCATTTTCTTTTCCCCCAATATTATCAAAATATTGGGGGAAAACATAGAGCTAAGAGTTTGGGCAACAAACAACACAAAAAACTCATACAATTTCCATTTACGACACAAGACACGACTATGGGCAAAAGTTACGAGTTTCAAGTTTTATCAATTTCTTTGTATGAATCATCTTATATTGTCAAAATATTGGGGGAAACAAATACCTAAGAGTTTGGGTGACAAACAACTCTAAAAACACCTACGATTTACCATTTACGACACAAGGCACAATTTTGAGCAATAGGTATGAGTTTCTAATTTTGTCAATTTATTTGCATGAATCATCTTATATTGTCAAAATATTATGGGGGTAACAAAGACCTAAGAGATTGGGCGACAAAAAACTCATACAATTTCCATTTACGACACAAGGTACGACTATGGGCTAAAGTTATGAGTTTCAAATTTTATCAATTTCTTTGCATAAATCATCTTATAATGTCAAAATATTGGGGGAAACAAATACCTAAGAGTTTGGGTGACAAACAACTCTAAAAACACTTACGATTTTCCATTTACAACACAATGCACAATTTTGAGCGATAGGTATGAGTTTCTAATTTTGTCAATTTCTTTCCGTGAATCATTTTATATTTTCAAAATATTGGGGGAAGACAAAGAGCTAAGAGTTTGGGCAAAAAACGCACTAAAAACACTTACGATTTACCATTTACAACAAAAGGCACAACTTAGGGAAAAAGTGATGATTTTCAAAAAAAATCAATTTCTTTGCGTGAGTAATCTTATATTTTCAAAATATAGGGGGAAACAAAGAGATACGAGTTTTGGCGACAAACAACACTAAAAGCTCATACGATTTACCATTTATGACACAAGGCACAACTTTGAACGAAAGTTATGAGTTTCAAATATTTTCAATTTCTTTCCTTGAATCACCTTATATTCTCAAAATATTAGGGAAAACAAAGTGCTAAGAGTTTGGGACAAAAATAACACAAAAACACATACGTTTTACCATTTACAACACAAGGCACAACTTCAGAAAAAAGTTATGAGTTTCAATTTTGTCAATTTCTTTGCGTGAATAATCTTATATTATCAAAATATTGGGGGAAACAAAGAGCTAAGAGTTTGGGGGACAAACAACACTAAAAAGTCATACGATTTACCATTTTCTTTCCCCCCAATATTATCAAAAAATTGGGGGAAAACATAGAGCTAAGAGTTTGGGCAACAAACAATACAAAAAACTCATACAATTTCCATTTACGACACAAGACACGACTATGGGCAAAAGTTACGAGTTTCAAATTTTATCAATTTCTTTGCATGAATCATCTTATATTGTCAAAATATTGGGGGAAACAAATACCTAAGAGTTTGAATGACAAACAACTCTAAAAACACCTTTGATTTACCATTTACGACACAAGGCACAATTTTGAGCGATAGGTATGAGTTTCTAATTTTGTCAATTTATTTGCATGAATCATCTTATATTGTCAAAATATTGTGGGGGTAACAAAGACCTAAGAGATTGGGCGACAAAAAACTCAAACAATTTCCATTTACGACACAAGGCACGACTATGGGCTAAAGTTATGAGTTTCAAATTTTATCAATTTCTTTGCATGAATCATCTTATATTGTCAAAATATTGGGGGAAACAAATACCTAATAGTTTGGGTGTCAAACAACTCTAAAAACACCTACGATTTTCCATTTATGACACAAGGCACAATTTTGAGCGATAGGTATGAGTTTTGAATTTTGTCAATTTCTTTCCTTGAATCATTTTATATTTTCAAAATTTTGGGGGAAGACAAAGAGCTAAGAGTTTAGGCGAAAAAAGCACTAAAAACACCTACGATTTACCATTTACAACAAAAGGCACAACTTATGGCAAAACTGATGATTTTCAAAAATTTCAATTTCTTTGCGTGAGTAATCTTATATTTTAAAAATATTGAGGGAAACAAAGAGATACGAGTTTTGGCGACAAACAACACTAAAAGCTCATACGATTTACCATTTATGACACAAGGCACAACTTTGAACGAAAGTTATGAGTTTCAAATATTTTCAATTTCTTTCCAGGAATCACCTTATATTCTCTAAATATTAGGGAAAACAAAGTGCTAAGAGTTTGGGAGAAAAATAACACAAAAAAACACATACGTTTTACCATTTATAACACAAGGCACAACTTCAGAAAAAAGTTATGAGTTTCAAATTTTATCAATTTCTTTGCGTGAATAATCTTATATTATCAAAATATTGGGGGAAACAAAGTGCTAAGAGTTTGGGGGACAAACAACACTAAAAACTCATACGATTTACCATTTACGACGCAAGGCATAACTTTGAACAAAAGTTACGAGTTTCAAATACTGTCAATTTATTTGCATGAATAGTCTTATATTGTCAAAGTATTGGGGCGGGGGGACAAAGACCTAAGAGATTGGTCGACAAACAACACTAAAAACACATATGATTTACCATTTGCGACACAAGGAACAACTTTGAGCGAAAGCGGTGAGTGTCAAATTAATGTCAATATGTTTCCGTGAATCATCTCATATTGTAAAAATATTGAGGGAAAACATCAAGCTAAGTGTTTGGGTGACAATCAACACTAAAAACACCTACGATTTACCATTTATGACACAAGGCACAACTTTGAGCGAAATATATGAGTTTCAAATTTTGTCATTTTCTTTTCGTGAATCATCATATATTGTCAAAATATTGGGGGAAAACATAGAGCTAAGAGTTTGGGTAACAAACAACACAAAAACTCATACAATTTCAATTTACGACACAAGGCACGACAATGGGAGAAAGTTACGAGTTTCAAATTTTATCAATTTCTTTGCACGAATCATCTTATATTGTCAAAATATTGGGGGAAACAAATACCTAAGAGTTTGGGTGATAAACAACTCTAAAAACACCTACGATTTACCATTTACGACACAAGGCACAATTTTGAGCGATAGGTATGAGTTTCAAATTTTTTCAATTTCTTTCCGCGAATCATCTTATATTCTCAAAATATTGGGGAAAGACAAAGAGCTAAGAGTTTGGGCAAAAAAAAAAACACTAAAAACACAAAGTGATGATTTTCCAATTTTTTTAATTTCTTTGCGTGAATAATCTTATATTTTCAAAATATTGGGGGAAACAAAGAGCTACGAGTTTGGGTGACAAACAACACTAAAAGCTTGTACGATTTACCATTTAAGACACAAGGCAAAACTTTGAACGAAAATTATGAGTTTAAAATATTGTCAATTTCTTTCCATGAATCATCTTATATTCTCAAAATATATGAGGAAACAAAGTGCTAAGAGTTTGGAAAAAAAAAACACATACGATTTACCATTTACAACAAAAGGCGCAACTTTGGGAAAAAGTTATGAGTTTCAAATTTTGTCAATTTCTTTGCGTGAATAATCTTATATTACCAAAATATTGGGGGAAACAAAGAGCTAAGAGTTTGGGCGACAAACAACACTAAAAAGTCATACGATTTACCATTTAAGACGCAAGGCATAACTTTGAACAAAAGTTATGAGTCAATTTATTTGCATGAATCATCTTATATTGTCAAAATATTGGGGGGTAACAAAGACCTAAGAGATTGGTCGACAAAAAACACTAAAAACACCTATGATTTAACATTTGCGACACAAGGAACAACTTTGAGCGAAAGCGATGAGTGTCAAATTAATGTCAATATCTTTTCGTGAATCATCTTATATTGTCAAAATAATGAGGGAAAACATCAAGCTGAGAGTTTGGGCGACAAGCAACACTAAAACCATCTACGATTTACCATTTTCTTTTCCCCCAATATTATCAAAATATTGGGGGAAAACATAGAGCTAAGAGTTTGGGCAACAAACAACACAAAAAACTCATACAATTTCCATTTACGACACAAGGCACGACTATGGGCAAAAGTTACGAGTTTCAAATTTTATCAATTTCTTTGCATGAATCATCTTATATTGTCAAAATATTGGGGGAAACAAATACCTAAGACTTTGGGTGACAAACAACTCTAAAAACACCTACGATTTTCCATTTACGACACAAGGCACAATTTTGAGCGATAGGTATGAGTTTCTAATTTTGTCAATTTCTTTCCGTGAATCATTTTATATTTTCAAAATATTGGGGGAAGACAAAGAACTAAGAGTTTGGGCAAAAAACGCACTAAAAACACTTACGATTTACCATTTACAACAAAAGGCACAACTTAGGGAAAAAGTGATGATTTTCAAAAAAAATCAATTTCTTTGCGTGAGTAATCTTATATGGACGACTGGGATATTATTCTTTCTATCAAATCATATCTTCTTGTTATCTTAATTGGATAAATCTTATCTTGTTACTTTTAGGGTTAGTCGAGTTGTATTTAAGAGATGTGTGGATTCATTTCTTTGTAACATAGACGACGGGAAAAACAGAGAGAACGAAAATTGAGAAAGAAAAGGAGTGAGGTGTGTGTAAGTCTTTGAGGGTTGAGTTTGGATTCATCGTTGTAGGAGTGATATTCGAATCTAGCAGAGAGGTCTAGTGTTTTGGAGTCCATGCTACAAGTGTAATCAAACAAGAAATCAATAAGACAAGTACACACTTCAAAATCCTCTCAAGCGGAAGCTTGAAGGTAGTGGTTTTTCCTTGAGAAGCTAGTTTTGCTAATCAGGGTTTCCACTATACATCGTGAGTTCGTTCTATTATCTTTCTTGCTATATTTATCCGCTGCAACTTCTGTGGAAACAAAGCTTTTGTTCCCTCAGACGTAACTCTAACGATCCAACAATTGGTATCAGAGCCTGGTGCTCTAGATTGTTTGTCTTAGTTACAGATTCTGCAGGAAAGATGTCGTCAGGAAAAGCCTTGGACAAAGACTCTCGTGAAAGTGATGTAGATGTGGCTCTCATCACTCAAGCCATGAAGAAGATATGGTCTCGAAGCAAAGGGCTTAAGGGTTCGGTCATGGTTCACAATGACATGAAGGAGGTTGTCTGCTCTCACTGTTATGACAACGGACACTTCGCAAAAAATTGCCTCAACAAAGCCGCAGGTTCCTCTCAGGTCTTCAACGAGGAACAAGCGTGGGTTGCGAAGTGGGGAGACTGCAGCTCAGATGTTGAAGTGTCTCCTCCCTCTAAGGAGGTCTGTTTGATGAGCTCAAAAGGTCACAACGTATCAGAAGGTGGTTCTCATAATTTCGAAGAGGAAGCAAGGAAAGGTTCTTGGCACCTTGACAGTGCATGCTCAAGTCACATGACAGGGAACAGTGAATGGTTCACTTCTCTCCAGCCAGCCTCAGGGGCATCAATAACTTTTGGGAACAAAAGTAAGGGTGAGGTTTGTGGTATCGGTAAAGTGAGACTCTCTAAACACATCACTGTGGATAACGTAAATCTAGTAAATAATCTCAAGTTTGATCTGTTTAGTGTGGCTCAACTATGTCAAAACAAGAAAAATAGGATAGTCTTTACCACTAATGACTGTCATGTTGAGTGTCTAAGCACAGGGAAAATCTTACTCAAAGAGATCTGCGACAACAACGTTTACAAGGTCGACCCTGCTTTCATCCCTGACAAGGATCTATGCTTGTCGTCTATTGCTGAGACGACAGACCTGTGGCACAAACGCTTTGGACATGCTAGCCTTCAACTCCTCTCCAAGCTTCACAGACATGAATTAGTGAACGACCTTCCAAAGGTTGAAGCAATGAGAAGTGATGTGTGTGACGCATGCATCAAAGGAAAACAAGTCAGGTCTTCCTTCAAGTCAAAAAGGGACGTAAGTACAACTCGTCCTCTGGAATTAGTCCATATGGATCTTTGTGGGCCTATGCGCACAAAGAGCCGTGGGTGGAATGCATATGTCTTTGTTATTGTTGATGACTATTCCAGGTACATATGGACTATTTTTATCTCAACAAAGGATGAAGTGTTCGCTGAGTTTGAATCCTGGCTTAAGGCAGCCGAAAGAAGCACTGGTCATTCCTTGGGGTCTATTCGCACTGATCACGGAACCAAATTCGAGAACTCTCAGTTCCTTTCCCTCTGTAGGAACAGAGGCATCAACCACAACTTCTCTGCTCCCAGGACCCCACAGCAAAACGGTGTTGTGGAAAGGAAGAACATGACTCTGGAAGACATGACACGCACTCTTCTCATCTCAAGCGGTCTTCCTAGGAGTTTCTGGGCCGAAGCCTTGAATGCTGCGTGCTACGTTCTGAACAGGGCAACCATTCGTCCTCTTCTGAACAAAACCGCTTATGAGCTTCTGAAGGGAAGAATACCTAATGTGTCTCATTTGCGTACATTCGGTTGCAAGTGCTTCGTCCACAACAACGGGAAAGATTCTGTTGGGAAGTTTGATCCCAGAAGTGATGAAGGAACTTTTGTAGGATATTCTCAGCAAAGCAAGGCCTACAAAGTTTTCAACAAGAGAACCAGAAAGGTAGAGGAAAGCGTTCATGTTGTATTTGATGAAACTGTTATGGCTGGTAGCAATGTGCAGGAACAATCAGGCAACATCGAGTCTTCCGAAGATGATTTCTTTCAGCTTGTTGATAGCAGTGTCAATGGGGGTACTTCTCAAGATCAAGAAACTCAGAATGATCCCTCAACACCAAGAACTCCCAACTCCGCTGGCTTTGGTGATAATGAAGAACACACTAACCCGCCAGATACTTCTCAAGCACCTTAGGGGGAACAGAGCCCAAGTCACGGTATAGCGGAGCCCTCTGAGGACTGCCCTTCTGCTGAAGGAACGGAGGGTGTCAATCCTAATGATGATACTGGTGGTGAAGGCTCAAGTGATGGCAACGCTTATTCGGAGGTGTTCGACATCAACAATCTACAAGTTCCATACTACCAGCAAAAGTGGGCTCATCCAGTTAAACTAATCGTCACAGACTATAGGAAGGGAGCACCTCAAAGCACTCGTTCCTCCCTACAAAATTTATGTGCCTTCAATGCTTTTCTTTCGTTGCAAGAACCCAAAACTGTAGGAGAAGCGTTGAAGTGTTGCATTTCTTAGGTTTTGATGGTTATAAACACTCAACTAATATGTGTACCAAGTGTTTCAGGGACAAGAAGAGTTTTCCCAGGGAGCGTTGCAGCAAAGGATCTCAGAGGGAACAAAGACTTAGCAAGTGCTTTGTTACCTCTCCAGGAACTGAAAGGCCTGGTGTCAGGAAGGACATCACTGTGTCGAGAAAGATTGGCAAACGGGGGATCAAACGCCAATTTTCTCATTGGAACACCTGTTGGGGAACTCTGCATTCAGTTCCATACGAAGTCTGGTTTGTTCCCCTAACTACATGTCTATGTGTTGTGTTCCCTCGATGATTGGATAGATTACGTGGTAAATTATGAAAGTCGAATCTTCATGCCTTATTATGCATTAGCTTCCTTGGGTATTAATTTTCGAAAAGCTTGACTATATGCTTTTACTTCCTTTATGTACTGAATGTCTTGCATGGTCATCTATGTTATCATATGTCACATGAATCAACTCTATTTCGGCCCAAAAGAATCAACTTGATGTTTTGTTACCTCATCATAAGCCAAAATGATAGTTGATTCTACAGCTTACCCAGACCGCCATACTTAAAGTCTCCTACGAGCCCCTCTTATCATCCACATCTGGAGACCTCTTAGGCATGATGTAAAATTCAATCGCAAAAACTCATATACTTTGGTGTGATGGTCTTTTGTACCCTCTCTGGTAACTAACCCCCAGCATCACACCTTACTACTTTTTGGATTGGCGGGAAAACAATTCGGCTTATGTGCTTGCAGGTTGAGGTGATGTGTGTTTGCAGGAAGTAATGATGGAAATTTGTGTTGAGCCGCGTCGTGCATTTAGGGCTGATTTGATGGAAGAGAGTTGGGAAGAAAAATTCAGCCGGCTCAGTTGGATTCGGACGAGATTTTGAATTATTTTTGGAAGTTGAAAGATCGCGTTCATTATCTCTTGGAAACAGATTGATTTGGTCTTATCTTTGGAAACCCTTGAAGATCTTTTGAAGGCTACATATTGAGGTGTTCCGGGTAAGTCTCCTCCTCACTGTTTCCTTATCTTCCTCAAGTTATCTTCCTCTTCCTCTCTGCCTCTCGTCTTCCCAGTGCTCTCTCTCTGTCTCAAAAATGGCCTCAAACACTAACCTTGCCCAAGACCTCCAAAACCTCCTTGCCAAACTATCCTCCATGGGGACAGACCCCGCTCTCCTCGCGGCCATTACCCAGTCCCTACCTTCCACCTCCACCACCCCAACGACCACCACTGTTACCCCTCCACCATCACCCACCCAAGACCAACTCGCCATGGTCCCCTACATAGCCCCAATCGCCCCAAACTCAGACCCCGCTCCACAAAACCCTAACCCTAACACCGCTCCTGCCGTCCCCACAACCATCTCCTCTACTAACTTAGAGGAGGTACATTCCTCGCCTACCCATCCCGATCCCATTGAGGATGAGACAGAGGAGTTGCCCGGTCAAGGGACCCCGGTCACGGTGGAGGAGCACATGGCCGTCAAGGAGAAGATTCAGTTAGTGGTGAGAGACCTCTCCAGGGAGCTCGCTGAGGAAGAGGACGTGGAGGAGCCCCCAAAGGCTCCTAAGGCGTCCGGCAGGGTGAAGACTGCCTACTCCTCCAAGCGGAAGACACGCTCTTAGAGGAAGCCTGAGAAGGCGATAATGGTGAGCTCCGATGAGGAGTCGGTACCCCTCTCAGGGAACAAAGCAAAGAAAGCCAAGGTGTCTGCCGCTCCCGTCCGTCAAAGCCAGCGTCGTCTGCCGGCCAAAGCCAAAGGAAAGGCAATGGCGGCTGATGATGTTAAAGATGTGAGCCACAAGTCTGTGGTGAAGGAGCTGCTGCTGGACCCTGAGTTCCTCAAGGAGAACTTTCTGGAGGGGGTGCTCGACATCTTGAAGGCTCAGAAATGGAGCAAGCTGTTTGTAGATGAAGTGGAGATGGATGAGGAGTTGTTGAGGGAATTCTATTCCACGTTTACTATGGAGGTGAGGCCCCATGCTGTTCTGGGGAGCTACAAGTTGAATGGGGAAGTTCATGTTTTCTCATGCATTGAACTAGGCATGGCTCTGGGAGTTCCTCACGAAGGGTATAGAGAATACCCAAAGGGCAGGTGGCCAAAAGATTTTGCCTACTCAGAGTCTGTGCTGGCTGTTGCAGGGATTGAGAACGCTCAAGGTAGTGCCGATCTCGACATCTCTGAGATGTCTGTCGTTAACAAAGTACTATACCACTTCCTCATCAGCAACATCACACCAAGGGGACAGAAGAGGAACCGACTTCTGATCTTAGACATTGTCCTACTGTCCCTACTGCTGAAGAAGGAGCCCGTTTGCCTCCCTATGATTCTGATGCAGCACATGGCCCATGCCAGGAACACCACCCAGCATGCTCTTCCCTTCCTTCGCGTTGTCAAGAAGATCCTTGAGTACCACAAAGTATACAACGCGTCGGAGGAAGTGAGCATCTTCTCCCGCCCCTTCAATGCGAGTAATCTGCACAAGATGCAGTTTGTTCTTCAAGAGGATGAAGGCTGAGGGTGCTCCTGCAGTTTCTGAGGCGGTGGAGGAGTCTGAAGCTGATAGCTCCGAGGGGGAACATAATACAAATCCCTCGCTGGGAAAGGATGTGAGGAGTCTGTGCCGAGCAGTGAAGGACCTGGTGGCTCAGCAGACTCTCCTCATGGCAGATGCGCGCGCGCTTATTTCTCACCACGCATCGGCTCAATCGGCTGGTCACAGTGATGCCTGATCACTTTCCTGCCATCCTATCCCCTTTTGTTCCCTTGCTGTCTACCCCTCCTTGTTCTGTTTTCTTGTTATCTGGTTTATGTGCCCGTTGTGGCAGATTGACAATGTTTGATGTTTTGTCTGTTTTGGTGGTATTTGCATGTTTTCTGTTTTTTTTTTTAAATTAATGACAAGGGGTGCTTTTGTTTATCTGGCTGTGAATTTTCTCTCTAACTCTTTACTGTGTTTTTGATGATGCCAAAAGGGGAAAAATGACAGGTAGCATTGTCTGAGGGGGAACAGAACAGGTAAAACGTATTGCTGAACTAAGGGGGAACTAACGGTGCTTTTAGTGGGAAACTTTCTTGTCAGTTTTGTCTTGTTCTAGTTGGTATATGCTTTATTGTTAAGGGTGTTTGTCACCATCAAAAAAGGGGGAATTTGTTGCATTTCTTAGGTTTTGATGGTTATAAACACTCAACTAATATGTGTACCAAGTGTTTCAGGGACAAGAAGAGTTTTCCCAGGGAGCGTTGCAGCAGAGGATCTCAGAGGGAACAAAGACTTATCAAGTGCTTTGTTACCTCTCCAGGAACTGAAGTGACATACCAAGATCGAGGCTGCAAAAGGAAAGAAGTCATACAACGTGCAAAATTAAGGAAACAAATCAAGAAGCCACGCGGTAGAGGATGAAGACTTCGGCTCCAAGGATCAAGCCGGATTGCGCGAAGATATGGAAAGAGAGAAAAGACCCGATTGTGTTATCCTAGGAATCTTTCCTAAGATAAGGAGATTGGAGAGAGAAGAATAATATCCAATCGGTTGGATTAATTAGGGAACTCCTTCCTTAATTAATATAATCGGTTGTGATATCTTATCTTCCAAACAAAATCATATCTTTGTAATCCGATTCTAGTATTTCCTAATTTGTGTCAATTAGGGTTTCTGCCGAGTTGTATTTAAGTGAAGTAAGGATTCATTTCTTAGGTACGACTTCACGGCTTAGAACGACTTTAAACGAAAAAAAAGGAAGAGAAAGATAGTGAGGTGCGTGTGATTCTTTGAGAGTTGAGTTTGATTCATCGTTGTAGAAGAGGTTTCGAGTCTAGCTGGTTGTTTAGAGGTCGAAGTCCAGGATACAAGTGTAATCAAGCAAGAAACTAATAAGACAAGTACGCAGTTTAAAATCCTCTCAAGCGAAAGCTTGAAGGTAGTGGTTTTTCCTTGAGAAGCTAGTTTTGCTCATCAGGGTTTCCACTATATATCGTGAGTTCGTTCTATTATCTTTCTTGCTATTTAAATCCGCTGTGCCTTCTGTGGGAACAAAGCTTTTGTTCCCACAGAGGTAACTCTAACGATCCAACATGAAGGATGCTGACTGGATAAACGCCATGCAAGAAGAACTCCATCAGTTCAAGAGAAACAAGGTTTGGCGGTTAGTTCCTCGCCCAAGGAACAGAACAGTGATTGGAACCAAATGGGTGTTCAGGAACAAGTTGGATGATCAAGGTCAGGTCACAGGGAACAAAGCTCGACTGGTGGTGAAAGGTTACAACCAGCAGGAGGGCATCGACTATGATGAGACTTTTGCTCCAGTTGCCAGGTTAGAAGCAATAAGACTCCTAATTGCGTATTCTTCTTTTCATGGGTTCAAGCTGCAACAGATGGATGTCAAGACCGCCTTCTTAAATGGTGTTCTCAAAGAGGAAGTCTATGTGGAGCAAACACCCGGCTTTGAGGACACTACTCAACCTGATCACGTCTACATTCTAGACAAAGCCTTGTACGGTCTCAAGGAAGCCCCGAGGGCCTGGTATGAAAGGCTCTCACAGTTCCTTCTGACGCATGGATACGTTCGAGGAAAGGTCGATAAGACTTTGTTCCTACTGAAGGAAGGGAAGCATATTCTGGTGGTTCAGGTTTATGTGGACGATATCATCTTTGGTTCTACAGATGACAAACTGGTTCAGAAATTCTCAAAGCTGATGGCCAGTGAATTCGAGATGAGCATGGTTGGAGAACTCAAGTTCTTCTTAGGTCTTCAAGTCTCTCAAGGGGATGAGGGAACCAAGGTGCACCAACAGAAGTATCTCAAGGAGTGCGTCAAAAAGTTTGGTATGAATGATGCAAAACCCTTCACCACTCCCATATCTCCAAACAATCCAATGGGAAAAGACGAACATGAGAAAGGAATTGATCCATCTCTCTACCGAGGAATAATAGGTTCGCTTCTCTATCTCACCGCTAGTAGACCTGACATTATGTACAATGTATGTCTTTGTGCTCGCTTTCAGACCGATCCCAAAGAAACACATCTCAAATCAGTGAAGAGGATTCTGAGATACTTGAAGGGAACAAATGATCTCTGTCTGTGGTATCCAAGGGGAGGAAGCCTTGATCTTGTCGGATACACAGATGCTGACTTCGCAGGGAACAAGGTGGACAAAAAATCTACATCTGGAATGGCTCAATTCCTTGGGCCGTGCTTGGTTTCCTGGGGGTCAAAGAAGCAGAACTCCGTAGCTCTCTCCACTGCAGAAGCTGAATACATAGCCGCTGCTGCTTGTTGCACTCAACTCCTATGGCTCAAACAACAACTCAACGACTACGGTATTCTTCTTAACTCTACTCCCATTCTCTGTGAAAAATACCAGCGCCATAAATATCTCCAAGAATCTGGTACAACACTCACGTACCAAGCACATCGAGATAAGGCATCACTTCTTACGTGATTGTGTGGAGAAAGGGTTGGTGACAATGGACTTCTGTGGAACTAAGGATCAAATCGCCGATATCTTCACCAAGGCACTAAACAGGGAACCATTCGAACAATTTCGTATGAAACTAGGTATGATTTCTCTAAACTGACTGTCTACTTGTTGTGTTCCCTCGATGATTGGCTAATTTACATGATAAAGTGTGAAGGGTTAATCATCATGTCTTGGTCTGCATCTCTTCTCTTGATCATTAGTTGAACGACTTGCTTAGACTCATGCTAATACCTCACTTATATGCAAAATTTCATACATGATTCTCTATGCTATCTTGTTTATACACGACTCAGATTTCTTTCGGCCCAAAAGAGTCAACTTTATGCATTGATCCCTCATTATAAGCCCAAATGATTGTTGACTCTACAACTTACCTTAGCTATCATGTTTGATGCTTCCTATGAGCCCCTCTAATCATCCACATCTGGGAGCCTCTCATTCATGATTACACATTATTGCAAAATTTTCATATATGCTTTTGTGTGATGTTCTTTGTACCCTCTCTGGTAACATTACCCCCACATCACACTCTTCTATTTTTCTGGAAAGTCGAGAATACGAATTGTTGCCACTGTGGTCTGTGGATAGGGTTCGATAGGTATGGTGTGTGATGCCGGCTTACAATTGCCTAAGGAGGGTTCGTGCTTAAAAGCTAATGATGCGCGTAGTAGGCTCAAAATGAATCCCTGGTGAAAGAAGGCAAGCTGAAGGTTGTGATGTTCCAAAAAAAAAAAAAAAAACTTTGAGTGGGAACAAAAGATGAACTCCATTGCTAATCATACTTCAGCTCTAGCTGGTGGCCCCAGTGGTACTTAATTTGTATTTCTCTGGCCAACCAACCCCTCCTTGGTTCCCTAGCACATCTATCCCTCTCTTTTAGAACTTCTTTGTCTCTGATTCTTGTGTGGACATTGACTGGCATGTTAATCATGAATGTTATCCTTGCCTATTTTGCTGTTGTCTTAACATGCTGTCTGTGTTTGTGCGTTTCAATCTAATGCGATTGGGAATGATGTTCGTCTGGATGTGACTTTTCCTCTCTAACTCTCTACTGTGTTTTTGATGATGACAAAAGGGGGAAAACGACAGGCAGCTTCGGTTGAGGGGGAACAGCACATGGTTTCATATGTTGCTGAGTTGAGGGGGAACTATTATGATCTTGTGTGGGGAACCTTTCCCCATACAACTGTCTTTATCTCGTATGTATATGCTTTATTGTCAAGGATGTTTGTCACCATCAAAAAGGGGGAATTTGTTGAATTCCTTAGGTTTTGATAGTGACAAACATTCAACTAATCTGCGTACTAAGTGTTTCAGGAACAAAGTCAGTTGTCTCAGGGAACCAACGCAGCAAAGGAGCGCTGGGGAACAAAGCTCTGGTTATGTGCTTTTTTACCTAGCAAGGAACTCAAGCGCCGAACAAGATCGATGCTGCGAAGGAAAGAAGAAATCCAGCGTGCCAATTATGGAAACAAATCAGAAGAATCACGCGGTCAAGGATTGAAGACTTCGGCTCTAAGGATCACGCCGATTTGAGAAGATATGGAGAGAGAAGCCCGATTATGTTATCTTAGGAAATCTTTCCTAAGATAAGATAATTGGAGAGAGAGAATTCTATCTTATCCGTTTATATCAATTGAAGGAATCTTTTCCTTAATTAATATGGATGGTTGGGATATTATTCTTTCTATCAAATCATATCTTCTTGTTATCTTAATTGGATAAATCTTATCTTGTTAATTTTAGGGTTAGTCGAGTTGTATTTAAGAGATGTGTGGATTCATTTCTCTGTAACATAGACGACGGGAAAAACAGAGAGAACGAAAATTGAGAAAGAAAAGGAGTGAGGTGTGTGTAAGTCTTTGAGGGTTGAGTTTGGATTCATTGTTGTAGGAGTGATCTTCGAATCTAGCAAAGAGGTCTAGTGTTTTGGAGTCCATGCTACAAGTGTAATCAAACAAGAAATCAATAAGACAAGTACACACTTCAAAATCCTCTCAAGCGGAAGCTTGAAGGTAGTGGTTTTTCCTTGAGAAGCTAGTTTTGCTAATCAGGGTTTCCACTATACATCGTGAGTTCGTTCTATTATCTTTCTTGCTATATTTATCCGCTGCAATTTCTGTGGGAACAAAGCTTTTGTTTCCTTAGACGTAACTCTAACGATCCAACAAGGTCACAGACCAAGATAACACCAACTTAACGAGAAATGTTACTAATGATGAAGTTAAGATTGTTGGCTTCAACATCGGTAGTGACAAATCACCAAGACCTGATGGAATGTCTGCACTTTTCTATCAAAGATACTGGCACATTGTGGGACCACTTGTTACGAAAGTCGTTAAAAGCTTCTTTCATTTTGTAAAACTACTGAAACAAATCAACCACACCTTTATTACACTAATACCCAAATGTGACAATCCTAATTCGACAAAACACTTTCGACCAATAAGCCTTTGCTCAACCATCTATAAGGTCATCTCCAAAATCTTAACCAGAAAGGCTAAAACCCATCTTAAAAAAACTTATACATCCCCTACAAGTTGCTTTCATAGCTGATCGCGTAATTTAAGATAATATCCTGATAGCACATGAAATCTTTCACTCCTTCCGAGCTAAAAAAAGGCAAAGAGGGATGGCTCGCTATCAAACTAGATATGAAAAAAGCATATGACAAAATTGAATGGGACTTCATCCTAAATGTCCTTAACAAATTTGGCTTCTTGCCAAAATTCATTGATTGGATTAAAGAATGTATTGAAACCGTCTCATTCTCAATACTTGTTAATAATGGCCCAACTGACGTCTTCTTCCCAAAGAGAGAGCTTCGACAGGGTGACCCCCTTTCACCATTCCTTTTTATTCTTGGTGCTGGAGTACTAGCCAGAAAACTACAACAAGAAACAAACATCAATACCAAACAACTAGGGTTTAAAATCAATCGGTTGGGATAATGTGTAAGCTATCCCCTTTCTAGCCTTTGCAGATGACATCCTCATTTTTGCCAAAGCAAACCAGACATCATGCCAAAAGGTCAAATCTATTATTGAAGACTATTGTTCCATTTCGGGACAATGTGTAAACTATCACAAATATGCCTTCCAGACAACACCAAACCCACCAAATAATACAAATACTTTAATTCAGTCAATCCTCAACATTCCGAATTCTGTGTCTTTGGATAAATACCATGCCCAATTATTAATGGGAAAGTTAACCAAAATACCTTCCAAGATACTGTTCAAACAACTACTTCACAGTTATAAAAATAGAAAGCTATCCCTCTATCCCTTGAAGGGAGAGCAACCCTCATAAAAGCAAATCTGGCTGCCAAACCTAATTTCATTATGCAATGCTTTATGCTACTGGCATCTTTACATAACAAACTAGATAAAGTCAATATAAGTTTCTTATGGAATAAAGAACATACGTATAAACCCTTAATCGGTTGGGATAAAATCTGTAAAAACAAATCAAATGGAGGGATCGGAATCCGAAAAACAGAAGATATGAATAAAGCTCTTCAAATGAAACTCATATGGAAACTATTTGTTGAACCAAATAACATCTGGGTTAAAATCATAAATGAAAAATATCTGAAGAATTCTAATATTCTTAACTATACCAGGAAAACTAACCATTTTTGGCAATGGGGTCAACTCCTTAAACTACATAATGAGTTCAAAACTGGCCTACAATGGCTCATTGGAGATGGCTGCTCTATCAACTTCAAGGAGGATCTCTGGACTCCTAACCTCAAAATCAAAGACTACATCCTTCCACATACAACCATTAACCCGTAAACCAAAGTTTGTGATTTTCTCATGAACAAAAAATGGAACTCAACTAAGCTCAAAAGGATACTTCAAGATGAGGCGGTTGATATTATTACTAATATCCATTTACCTCAAAATAATATTCCTGACCAACTCTATTGGACTCCCAATAGGAATGGTTGATTCTCTACCAAAACAACATTTGAACTTATCACTAAACAAACTAACCCACCAACAAACAATTTTTCATGGTTATGGAAACTGGATACCTACCCGAAAGTCAAAAACTTCTTATGAAAAATATGCCATGATGGATTTGTTGGATCGTTAGAGTTACGTCTGAGGGAACAAAAGCTTTGTTCCCACAGAAGTTGCAGCGGATAAATATAGCAGGAAAGATAACGGAACGAACTCACGATATATAGTGGAAACCCTGATTAGCAAAACTAGCTTCTCAAGGAAAAACCACTACCTTCAAGCTTTCGCTTGAGAAGATTTTGAAGTGTGTACTTGTCTTATTGATTTCTTGCTTGATTACACTTGTATCCTGGACTTCGACATCTAAACAACCAGCTAGACTCGAAACCTCTTCTACAACGATGAATCAAACTCAACCCTCAAAGACTTACACACACCTCACTTCTTTTCTTTCTTCTTTTCGTTCTCTCTGTTTTCCGTCGTCGTGGTTACATAGAAAAGAATCCATGCTTCTCTTAAATACAACTCGGCAAACCCTAAATGTAACAAGATAAGATTTATTCAAATATGGTAACAAGAAGATATGTTTTGCTGGAGGAATAATATCCCTAGCCGTATATATTAATAAAAGGAAAGGATTCCCTTAAATTAATATAAACGGATGTGATAAGATTCTTCTCTCTCCAATCCGCTTATCTAAGGAAAGAATCCCTAAGATAAGGAATCGAGCATCTCTCTCCATATCTCCTCCAACGGCTAGATCCTTCCAGCCGATGTCTTCAATCCTTGACCGCGTGTGCGCCTTGTTTTGTTTCCATAAATAACACGCTGGATTTCTTCCTTCCATTCGCAGCTTCGATCTTGTTCGTCACTGTTGTTCCTTCAGAGGTAACAAAGCACAAGAACAGAGCTTTGTTCCCTCTTCAATCCTTTGCTGCGAAGGTTCCCTGAGACAACTGTCTTTGTTCCTGAAACACTTAGTACCCAGATTAGTTGAATGTTTGTCACTATCAAAACCTAAGGAATTCAACAAATTCCCCCTTTTTGATGGTGACAAACATCCTTGACAATAAAGCATATACATACGAGATAAAGACGGTTGTATGGGGAAGGGTCTCCACACAAGTCCATAATAGTTCCCCCTCAATACAGCAACATATGAAACCATGTGTTGTTCCCCCTCAACCAAGGCTACTTGTTATTTTCCCCCTTTTGGCATCATCAAAAACATAGCGAAGAGTTAGAGATGAAGGATCACAACCAGATGAATATTATTCCCAATCGCATTAGATTGAAACGCACGAACACGGACATCATGTTAAGATAACAACAAGATATGCAAGGATACCATTTATGATCGACATGCCAGTAAATGTTCACACACGAATCAGAGACAAGAAAGTTCGAAAAGGAGAGGGATAGATGTGTTAGGGAGCAAAAGAAGTATTGGTTAGCCAGAGAAATACGAATTAAGTACCACTGGGGCCAGTAGTAGATCTAAAGTATGAATAGCAATGGAGTTCATCTTTTGTTCCCACTCAAAGCTTGTGCTTCCTTATTGTCGTCAGCATCCATCTTAGGCTCAGCTAATGGAGGAGAGAATCTTTGGTTCCTTCTTTTCCCTTCTTTGTGTATCTTGTGATGTTCCGTTTTTTTTTTTTTTTTTTTTTGAACATCACAACCTTCAGCTTGCCTTCTTTCACCAGGGATTCATTCGGAGCCTACTACTTCTCACGTGCAACATCAGCTTTTAAGCATGAACTCTCCTTAGGCAGTTGTAAGCCAACATCACATATCATACTTGTCGAATCCTAACCACAGACCACAGTGGCAACAATTTGTATTCTCGACTTTCCGAAAAAGTAGAAGAGTGTGATGCGGGGGTAATGTTACCAGAGGGGGTACAAAGAACATCACACAAAAGCATATATGAAAATTTTGCAATAATGTGTAATCATGAATGAGAGGCTCCCAGATGTGGATGATTAGGGGGGCTCATAGGGAGCATCAAACATGATGGCTAAGGTAAGCTGTAGAGTCAACAATCATTTGGGCTTATAATGATGGATCAATGCATCAAATTGACTCTTTTGGGCCGAAAGAAATCTGAGTCGTGTATAAACAAGATAGCATAGAGAATCATGCATGAAATTTTGCATATTGGTGAGGTATTAGCATGAGTCTAAGCAAGTCGTTCAACTAATGATCAAGAGAAGAGATGCAGACCAAGACATGATGATTAACCCTTCACACTTTACCATGTAAATTAGCCAATCATCGAGGGAACACAACAAGTAGACAGTCAGTTTAGAGAGATCATACCTAGTTCCATACGAAACTGTTCGAATGGTTCCCTGTTTAGTGCCTTGGTGAAGATGTCGGCGATTTGATCCTTAGTTCCACATAAATCCATTGTCACCAACCCTTTCTCCACACAAGTGATGTCTTATCTCAATGTGCTTGGTACGTGAGTGTTGTATCAGATTCTTGGAGATATTTATGGCACTTGTATTGTCACAGAGAATGGGAATGGAGTTAAGAAGAATACTGTAGTCGCTGAGTTGTTGTTTGAGCCATAGGAGTTGAGTGCAACAAGCAGCAGCGACTATGTATTAAGCTTCTGCAGTGGAGAGAGCTACGGAGTTCTGCTTCTTTGACCCCCAGGAAACCAAGCACGGCCCAAGGAATTGATCCATTCCAGATGTAGATTTTCTATCCACTTTGTTCCCTGCGAAGTCAGCATCTGTGTATCCGACAAGATCAAGGCTTCCTCCCCTTGGATACCACAGACAGAGATCATCTGTTCCCTTCAAGTATCTCAGAATCCTCTTCACTGCTTTGAGATGTGTTTCTTTGGGATCGGCCTGAAAGCGAGCACAAAGACATACACTGTACATAATGTCAGGTCTACTAGCAGTGAGATAGAGAAGCGAACCTATTATTCCTCGGTAGAGAGATGGATCAATTCCTTGCTCGTGTTCGTCTTTTCCCATTGGATTGTTTGGAGATATGGGAGTGGTGAAGGGTTTTTCATCATTCATACCAAACTTTTTGACACACTCCCTGAGATACTTCTGTTGGTGCACTTTAGTTCCCTCATCCCCCTGAGAGACTTGCAGACCTAAGAAGAACTTGAGTTCTCCAACCATGCTCATCTCGAATTCACTGGCCATCAGCTTAGAGAATTTCTGAACCAGTTTATCATCAGTGGATCCAAAGATGATATCATCCACATAAACCTGAACCACCAGAATTTGCTTCCCTTCCTTCAGAAGGAACAAAGTCTTGTTGACCTTTCCACGAACGTATCTGTGCGTCAGAAGGAACTGAGAGAGCCTTTCATACCAGGCCCTCGGGGCTTGCTTGAGACCATACAGAGCTTTGTCTAGAATATAGACATGGTCAGGTTGAGTGGTGTCTTCAAAACCGGGTGTTTGCTCCACATATACTTCCTCCTTGAGAACCCCATTCAAGAAGGCGGTCTTGACATCCATCTGTTGTAGCTTGAATCCATGGAAAGAAGAATAAGCAATTAGGAGTCTTATTGCTTCTAACCTGGCAACTGGAGCAAAGGTCTCATCATAGTCGATGCCCTCCTGCTGATTGTAGCCTTTCACCACCAGCCTTGCTTTGTTCCTTGTGACCTGACCTTGATCATCCAGCTTGTTCCTGAACACCCATTTGGTTCCAATCACTGTTATGTTCCTTGGACGGGGAACTAACCTCCAAACCTTGTTTCTTTCGAACTGATGGAGTTCTTCTTGCATGGCGTTTATCCAGTCAGCACCCTTCAACGCTTCTCCTACAGTTTTGGGTTCTTGCAACGAAAGAAAAGCATTGAAGGCACAAAAATTTTGTAGGGAGGAACGAGTGCTTTGAGGTGCTCCCTTCCTATAGTCTGTGACGATTAGTTTGACTGGATGAGCCCAATTTTACTGGTAGTTTGGAACTTGGAGTTTGTTGATGTCGAACTCCTCCGAATCAGCATTGCCAGCATTTGAGCTTTCACCACCTGTCCCATCAGCAATAGGGCAAACTCCCCCCGTTCCCTCAGCGGCAGGGCAGTCCTCAGAGGGCTCCGCTGTGTCGTGACTTGGGCTCTGTTCCCCCTGAGGTGCCTGAGACGTATCCGGCGGGTTAGCATTCTCTTCATTGTCCCATGAGTTTGTGGAGTTGGGAGTTCTCGGTATTGAGGGATCATTCTGAGTTTCTTGATCTTGAGAAGTACCCCCATTGACACTGCTATCAACAAGCTGAAAGAAATCATCTTCGGAAGACTCGATGTTGCCTGATTGTTCCTGCACATTGTTACCAGCCATAACAGTTTCATCAAATACAACATGAACGCTTTCCTCTACCTTTCTGGTTCTCTTGTTGAAAACTTTGTAGGCCTTGCTTTGCTGAGAATATCCTACAAAAGTTCCTTCATCACTTCTGGGATCAAACTTCCCAAGAGAATCTTTCCCGTTGTTGTGGACGAAGCACTTGCACCCAAATGTGCGCAAATGAGACACATTAGGTTTCCTTCCCTTCAGAAGCTCATATGCAGTTTTGTTCAGAAGAGGACGGATGGTTGCCCTGTTCAGAACGTAGCACGCGGCATTCAATGCATCGGCCCGGAAACTCCTTGGAAGACCACTTGAGATGAGGAGAGTACGCGTCATGTCTTCCAGAGTTCTGTTCTTTCTTTCAACAACACCGTTTTGCTGTGGGGTCCTGGGAGCAGAGAAGTTGTGGTTGATACCTCTGTTCTTACAGAGGGATAGGAACTGAGAGTTCTCGAATTCAGTTCTATGATCAGTGCAAATAGACCCCAAGGAATGTCCAGTGCTCCTTTCGGCTGCCTTAAGCCAGGACTCAAACTCCGCGAACACTTCATCCTTTGTGGAGATAAATAAAGTCCATGTGTACCTGGAATAGTCATCAACAATAACAAAGACATATGCATTTCCCCCACGGCTCTTCGTGCGCATAGGCCCACAAAGATCCATGTGGACTAATTCCAGAGGACGTGTTGTACTTACATCCCTTTTGGATTTGAAGGAAGACCTCACTTGTTTTCCTTTAATGCATGCGTCGCACACGTCACTTCTCATTGCTTCAACCTTGGGAAGACCATTCACCAACTCTTGTCTATGAAGTTTGGAGAAGAGTTGAAGGCTAGCATGTCCAAAGCGTTTGTGCCACAAGTCTGTCGTCTCAGCAATAGACGACAAGCATAGATCCTTGTCAGGGATGAAAGCAGGGTCGACCTTGTAAACGTTGTTGTCGCAGATCCCTTTGAGTAAGATTTTCCCTATACTTAGACACTCAACATGACAATCATCAGTGGTAAAGACTACCCTATTTTTTTTTGTTTTGACATAGTTGAGCCACACTGAATAGATCAAACTTGAGATTATTCACTAGATTCACATTATTCACAGTGATGTGTTTAGAGAGTCTTACCATACCGATACCACAAACCTCACCCTTACTCTTGTTTCCAAAAGTTATCGATGCCCCTGAGGCTGGCTGAAGAGAGGTGAACCATTCACTGTTCCCTGTCATGTGACTTGAGCATGCACTGTCAAGGTGCCAAGAGCCTTTCCTTGCTTCCTCCTCGGATTTATGAGAACCACCTTCTGATACGTTGTGACCTTTTGAGCTCATCAAACATATATCCTTTGAGAGAGGAGAAGCTTCATCATCTGAGCTGCAATCACCCCACTTCACAATCCTCGTTTGTTCCTCGTTGAGGACCTGAGAAGAACCTGCCGCTTTGTTGAGGCAATTTTTTGCGAAGTGTCCGTTGTCATAACAGTGAGAGCAGAAAACCTTCTTCATATCATTGTGAACCATGACCGAACCTTTAGTGCCTTTGCTTCGAGACCATATCTTCTTCATGGCTTGAGTGATGAGAGCCACATCTACATCACCTTCTTGAGAGTCTCTATCCAAGGCATTTCCTGACGACATCTTTCCTGCAGAATCTGTAACTAAAACAAACAATCTAGAGCACCAAGCTCTGATACCAATTGTTGGATCGTTAGAGTTACGTCTGAGGGAACAAAAGCTTTGTTCCCACAGAAGTTGCAGCGGATAAATATAGCAGGAAAGATAACGGAACGAACTCACGATATATAGTGGAAACCCTGATTAGCAAAACTAGCTTCTCAAGGAAAAACCACTACCTTCAAGCGAGAGGATTTTGAAGCGTGTACTTGTCTTATTGATTTCTTGCTTGATTACACTTGTATCCTGGACTTCGACATCTAAACAACCAGCTAGACTCGAAACCTCTTCTACAACGATGAATCAAACTCAACCCTCAAAGACTTACACACACCTCACTTCTTTTCTTTCTTCTTTTCGTTCTCTCTGTTTTCCGTCGTCGTGGTTACATAGAAAAGAATCCATGCTTCTCTTAAATACAACTCGGCAAACCCTAAATGTAATAAGATAAGATTTATTCAAATATGGTAACAAGAAGATATGTTTTGCTGGAGGAATAATATCCCTAGCCGTATATATTAATAAAAGGAAAGGATTCCCTTAAATTAATATAAACGGATGTGATAAGATTCTTCTCTCTCCAATCCGCTTATCTAAGGAAAGAATCCCTAAGATAAGGAATCGAGCATCTCTCTCCATATCTCCTCCAACGGCTAGATCCTTCCAGCCGATGTCTTCAATCCTTGACCGCGTGTGCGCCTTGATTTGTTTCCATAAATAACACACTGGATTTCTTCCTTCCATTCGCAGCTTCGATCTTGTTCGTCACTGTTGTTCCTTCATAGGTAACAAAGCACAAGAACAGAGCTTTGTTTCCTCTTCAATCCTTTGCTGCGAAGGTTCCCTGAGACAACTGTCTTTGTTTCTGAAACACTTAGTACCCAGATTAGTTAAATGTATGTCACTATCAAAACCTAAGGAATTCAACAGGATTACCCACTAAAGCTAGACTAGCCCAAAAACATGTTGCGGTTCCCCTTACATGTGATGCTTGCAATAACCCTCATGAAAACTTAAACCATTTCCTATTCAAATGCCCTAACATGCTAAACCAAATCAAAAAGCAAAGTCCAACTATTGAAAACTACATTAAAGGTTTAAATACTAACAATAAAAAACCAATCGAATCAATTTGTGAACTACAATCCTTACTTACCAAAAGTGAATGGGTCTGCCTTGCTACTACTTGGTGGGGCACCTGGATTAATAGAAACTAAATTATTTTCCAAACACCAAACCCGGACATAATAAAAGATCTTACCCTTTACATCAAAACCCTTATCCTTAATTGGAACAAAACGAAACAAATAGAATCTGATGATTCCATAAAACAAAAATCCAATCTAGCTCAAAGGCGTAAAACCAAAAATATCAAATGAGATAAACCTCGCTCATGATTTTGTAAAATAACCTTTGATGGTACTAAAATACCAAATGGCAAAACAGGAACGGGATTCATTATCATAAATGAAAATGTTGAGATAACCCACATGGCCAATCAACAATATGGTTGCCAGTCTATCCTCATGGCGGAAACCATGGCTTTAAAAAATAGTATCAAATCAACAATCTCACTAAACCTCAACAAAATTGAAATTGAAGGAGATAACTTATGCCTTATCAACTCTATCTTAGGCATTTGGACTTGCCCTTGGGAAATTGAAATGGTCATCGCTGATATTCTTATCGATCTCCATTCTTTTCAGGAAGTCCTTATTAGGCATGTTTTTCGGGAGCTGAACCGTTCTGCTGACCAAATTGCTAAACTCAGCTTCCCACCTTCGAGATTTGCCTTGAATTCCAATCAAGAACTTTGTGTTCTCATCCGTAAGGATGCTCTAGGCCAGACCCTGCATCGTTGCTAGGTCCCGTCTAATTCTTTCCTCATCAAAAAAAAAAGAGTAGCTCAGATTGTGATAGATCATCAATGGGAGTTGTTCTTATCCCATCTAGTTTCTCCTTTCTTATAAAACTAGATGCGGTACTCTTTAAAATTTATTGAATGGAAAAACTTGGCTAAATAGTTATAGAATGGGGATAGCCTTTTCCCTAACATCTTCAAAAAGAAATAAACCAATACTAACGGGAGGTTCGTCTAAAACATGAATACCTAGTGAAAAGGAAAAGACAATACTAGATAAATGGTCAGCAAGAGAATTTGCCTCCCTAAAAATGACACTAGACAGACCAATCTCTACGAAGAAAGTCTTAACACTAAGCTACCAGGCTAAAAAGGGGGTGACAACGGTCTAATGTCATCAAAAGCAGCAAAATGGCCAACTGTGTTTCCGACTCCACGATCACCTGGCGGAAACCCCGATCCCAAGCATATCGAAGACCATGTACAAAAACCCATAACTCACCCATAGGAACAGTAGTGATACCAAATGTAGAGCTCATCTTCTTATATCGTGCAAACTATTATCTTTTTTATTCGAAAATCCAAAAACGAGTAGATAAGGGCTCGTTTGGTAACAATGTGAGTTTGAAATAATAACTTTTTGAAAAAATATACTTCCCGTATTAAATCAAACGAACCTTAATTAACAAAGAGAAATAATTTTGTGTAAAAATTAAAAGAAATACAAAGAGACTTTATAGTGGCTCCTGAATAAAAACATATCTAAATTTTCAAAAAAAATAAATAATTACAAACACTCAAAAGTCAAAGTGGTCTCAAACCAAATTTTCTTAACTCGCTATGCTAATTTACAAGTTGTAAGTGAAATTTCCCCCCTTATGAAACTCAATAAATAAGGGAATATTCCTTTACAATTTTGGAAAAGAGAAATAATGGCAGACTGGCAATTGAGTTGAGAGACGTCTAGGGCGCAACAGCTAGCTAGTTTTTAAAATGGTGGGTGCATTTCATATGCACGTACAATAAATTTGTATTCCGGGTCAATATTTTCTCCATCTGTCTTTATTTCTTGAATTAATTAAGCATCATGTGTGCAAATTCTACAATTATTCCTTTGAATTAATCAGCAGAGTTGGGAGTTATCCTCCATCCAACACCTCAATTTGGCAAGCCAAAAGATGGGCATGTTTAAATACGTATACTACTTTTTTTTTTGAAGTGAAATGTTAATCATTCAAGGTAATTAGAGCCAAAAACTTACAAGAAAATAAAAGAAACAAAAAGAATAAATACCTAGAGTAAACTAAGTATTACAAAGAAGATCTTCAATCTCCAATCTTATCAAGTCATCTTCTAGTCTCCAAATCCTCTTTATTTCATCTAGACAAAACACAGTTTCTAGTGTGATTAATGATCATCATAGAACAATCAGTGACACTGATACTACTATGATGGAACACTTTCAAGTTTCTGCATCTCCAGGTGTAGTAGATGGTAGCAGTAATACAGCACATCCAAAGGTTGAATTTGAATCTGTGTTTCCCCTTCAATCATCCCAAGCTCTTGATCCAGTCATTGATGTTAGAATTCCTTCTGCCAATCTTGGCCCAGTTGAGCACCTTCTGGAGAACTGTTTTGGTAAACTGACAGTTGGACCAGATATGTTCGCTGAATTCTATTGCAGATGAACACAATGGACAAATGTCATCACTGGTGATGCCCATACGAAGTAGTTTGTCTTTGGTCTTGATTCCTCCTTTGATGATCAACCAGGTGAGAAAGGAGATTCTCGGAGTGACTTAAATCCATTTGTTCCAAGTTGTTGTATCCCATGTGCTTCTGAAGGCATCATACATGGTTTTGCTGTCATACTTGCCTTTGTGAGTCATGATGATAGGCATGTGAGCAGTATTGTTTGTGAGTTTCACAAGGATTTCATCTCACAGATTGATGAGGGAGCTCTAGATAGCACTGTATGTGCTCTTTTTACTGATGATCCAGAAGTTGCTACTCCTCAACAGGTTGCTATTTGTCGACAACGGAACCAATTGTAGCGGAGAGATGTACTTTTGAGCCCAACTGCCAAGCCCAACATATAAGTCCAACGGGATTCCATCTTAAAACCAATTGACAATAGGAGTAGCCCATATACTTATATACTAGGCTTGGATACCTCACATTTTCGATGTGGGACTCTCAATTAACCCTCAAATTACCCTCTACTGATGATCCAGAAGTTGCTACTCCTCAACAGGTTGCTATTTGTCGGCAACAGAACCAATTGTAGCGGAGAGATGTACTTTTGAGCCCAACTGACAAGCCCAACATATAAGCCCAACGGGATTCCATCCTAAAACCAATTGACAATAGGAGGAGTAGTCCATATACTTATGTACTAGGCTTGGATACCTCACATTTTCGATGTGGGACTCTAAATTGACCCTCAACAACATGTTATTACGGATGCGGGAAAACAAGAAAAAATGAGAACAACAAAACACGTATTTACGTGGTTCACCAACGTTGTGTTGGCTACGTCCACATGCAAAAGGAGAACCGATTTTATTAGGAGGCAGATAATTCAGATTTCATAGAGAGGTGGGAGAAAAAGAGTAAATATATCACCCTAAATCAACCCTAAACTGACTTGGCCCATAAGTCTAAGCCCAAGTAGAAAACCTAACCCCAAATAGAAATTACCCTCTACTGTCGGGCTAGGGGCGACTCCCCCCCCCCCCCCCCCCCCCCCGGACCCCCCGACTCGCTGACTGCAAGCAACGTGTGATCATATTCAAGGCATATCAACAAATCTCCACCTTGACTTGAATCCTCAAGACAAATGTACCAGACGCACCACTACAGTGCCAGATGTACCAGACTTCTCCTATGCCTCAGATTTGCCCCGTACGGCAATTAGCAGCTTGTGACATTTAGCCAGTCCAAACACTGTTGAAACTTGCTATGAGGAACCGGCTTGGTGAACATATCAACAGGATTATCAGCAGTACCTACTGATGCGACCCTGCCCACGTTGACTGCAACTGAGGAGGAAGAAGCCATGAGTCTGCGCTCACAGGGGCCAGTGGCAAGATCGCGTGCCAAGGCCATCGCCAACGCCGCGCAATCATTGATCGCGCGCGTCATCGCTAGCCACAACGCGCCCGAGGCTGCGCCCGCTCTCAAGCTCATCGCTACCATCGGCGCCGCATCAGAGAGCCAGTCAAACCCGGAGCATGGTGCCCTCCCCCCCCCTTGGAGTCTGCCCAAGCATAGCCGCACGCCCCCTGCCTCGCTGCGTCAAAGACGCCTATCCTTGTCATTTAGAGGTTCTTTTGCTATTTTTAGACTTTTCTAGTTTTGGCACTTTCTGTTTTTAGAAGTTACTATTTTTAGTAGTTTTCTATTTCGGGTGTGCGCTCCACTCATGTTGAGTGGGCTAGCCCATTAGGTGAGACTCGGCCCATCTGAGTCCCGCGACCTCTATATAAGGCCATCTCGGCCTCGTGTAAAAAGGTACGTTCATTATTAATCAAAGCTTAAGTTGAGTGCCATCTTGCCTCCTTTCTTTGATCGGACGTCACAAAACCCTAATCTATCTTCGCATCTCATTCACTCCGCCGCCGACGCTATGGCCACGCTCGACCCGTCGAGCCATATCCTTCATCGCGCCTAGTCTTGAGACCGTGATCCATATCCGCCATCGCTTCGCTATCGCTAGCATAGTGATCCTCCCTCGTCACCGCCACCGCTCGCCACCGCTAGCGTGTCGTGACACTCCTCGTGCTTCATCGCTCGCGTGTCGTGACTCCACCTTCATGTCGCTTCGCTCGCATAGTGTGACATTCATCGCGTCTCCTTTGCCCATGTCGTGGCACTCCCATCGCGTTCCATCACTCGCTATGTGAACCTCAAGCCTTTCGTGCAATTCAACAAGGCCAAAGGCCAAAGGTTTCCACGACAGGACTTGAAGCCGAGACGAGCGACTCACCACCAAGATCTAGATCCGACGCTACCGTGGCAACTTGGCCGACATTCGAAAGCAGGAACGCATCACCTACTTTCTTCACCTTGATCGTCCTCTCACTCCTCAGGAAATGATACCTCACATCAATATGCTTGGTCCTCTCATGGTGGACCTGATCCTTGGCTAAACATATTGCACTCAAACTATCACAATACATTATAGCTTGATCATGATGTAGACCCAGATTACTAACCAGCCCTTTCAACCAGATCCCTTCCTTAGCAGCTTCCGTCAAAGCCATATACTCTGCTTTGGTAGTAGACAGAGTCATTGTCGGTTGCAGAGTTGCTTTCCAACTAACAACAAAACCACCCAGGGTAAATACATAGCCAGTCATAGATCACCTGTTGTCAACATCTCGAGCATAATCAGAATTAGAATAGCCTGTAACCAGGCACTATGTATCACTCCCATACATGAGGCCAACATCAGATGTACCTCTAAGGTACTAGAAAATCCTCTTTACAGTCTGTCAGTGTTCTCTTACTGGTTGTCCCATGAACCTACTCACAACACTGACTGCATGTGCAAGATCTGGCCTTGTACGGACCATAGCATACATCAAACTTCCTACAGTACTAGCATAAGAAACCCGAGACATATACTCCTTCTCCTCTGCTGATTGAGGATCAAACATGGTGGTGAGATGGATATTAGCAGCACTCGGGGTGTCAATAGGCTTAGATGATGACATACCAAACCTAACCAACACCTTTTGAATATAACCTTTCTATGACAAGAAAAGCTTCTTTTAATTTCTGTCTCTAAGAATTTACATTCCTAGTATCTTCCGAGCTATACCCAGATCCTTCATCTCAAACTCAGCACTGAGAAGACCCTTCAGTTTCTGAACGTCATACTTTCTCTTAGTAGCTATGAACATGTCATCTACATATAGCACCAGATAGATGAAAGAATCATCTTTTAGCTTATTGTAGTAGACACAACAATCATATGGACTCCTAGAGTAGCCCAACTTCATCATATAGTTGTCAAACCTCTTGTACCACTGCCTTGGAGACTGCTTAAGTCCATATAACGACTTCTTCAACTTGCAAACATAGTTCTCCTTTCCAGGGACTTGGAAACCATCTGACTGAGTCATGTATATCTCTTCCTCTAACTCTCCATGTAGGAAAGCTGTCTTCACATCAAGTTGTTCAAGCTCCAAATCCTGATGTGTTACTATTGCTAACAACACTCTGATGGAAGTGTGTTTGACCACTGGTGAGAAAATCTCATTGTAGTCCACCCCATCTCTCTAATTGAAACCTCTAGCAACAACTCGAGCCTTATACTTGACTCCCTCTGCAGGTGATACCCCTTCTTTCTTCTTGAACACCCACTTGCACGTAATGATCTTTCTCCCGGGAGGTTGTATGACCAGATCCCATGTTTGATTCTTATGAAGGGACTCCATCTCATCTCCCATTGCAGCAAGCCATTTCTCAGAGTCAGTACCTAAAACAACTTCTTTGTAGGTGGATGAGTCATGAGTATCCACCTCTTCAGCAACCTGCAATGCATAACCCACCATATCCTCAAAACCATATCTCTTTGGTGGCCCAACTCCAACCCTCCTGGGTCGATCCAGAGCTATACTATGATCAGTAGTTTCAGATGGTTGAGTTTCTGGTGGTATAGGTTCTTGAAGATCAGTTTATGCTTGTAGCTCTTGACCCTCTTCGTGTTGCTGTAAATCACTTTCACCTTGATTGACCTGCACCTCCACTTGTTCATCAATGCTACTATTTTTTGCTGTAACTATGGACTTTACTTTGGCTCTAAGCATAGAATTTTCATCAAATACTAAATTCTGGCTCAGAATAACCCTCTTTTCTGATGGAGAGCAGATTCTATATCCCTTAACTCCATCCCCATAGCCCAAAAATACTCCCTTCTTTGCTCGTGGCTCTAGTTTACCCTCGTTAACATGATAGTAGACTGTACAACCAAAAACTTTCAGATTAGAGTAATCAGTAGACTTACCTGACTACATCTCAGTAGGTGTCTTGCACTGTATGCCTGTGTGTGGCCCATGGTTTAACAGATAGCAAGCTATACTCACAGCTTCCGCCCAGAACCTTCTTTCTAAACCAGCATTAGAGAGCATGCACCTTGCTCTCTCTAGCAATGTCTGATTCATCCGCTCAGCTACACCATTCTGTTGTGGTGTATCCCTAATTGTGTGATGTCGGGCAATCCCTTCATCCTTAAAGAACTGATCAAACTTAGACGAGCAGAATTCCAGACCATTATCAGTTCGTAGCCTCTTGATCTTCTTCCCTGTTTGATTCTCCACCAATGCCTTCCACTGCTTTAAGTTCTTGGAGGCTTCACCTTTATGCTTCAACATGATCACCCAAGTCTTCCTTGAGTAGTCATTAATCATAGACACAAAATATTTGTGGCCTCCCAAAGACTCAACTCGAGATGGACCCCAGCAATCTGAGTGGATGTAATCCAGTGTGCCTTTTGTTTTGTGAATAGTCTTGGGAAACTTGCTGCAATATAGCTTCCCAAAAACACAGTGTTCGCAAAACTTCAGACTCTTGACCTTGTGACCACCAAGAAGATCATCCTTGGACAGAATCTGCATCCCTCTTTCACCCATATAACCAAGCCTCATATGCCATAGCTTAGTCATATCTTCCTGGTGAATCTCTGACGATGCAACATCAAGTGAACCTGTAACTGTGGAACCGTGCAAAAAATACAAAGTACCACACATGACACCTTTTAGAATCACATCAGAACCCTTGCAGACATTTAGAACTCTATCTTTTCCAAACCAACTGAAATCCCTACTATCCAGCAGACTCAGAGATATCAGATTCTTCGTCATCAATGGAACATGCCTGACTTCATTCAATGTGCAGAATCCACCATCATGTGTCCTTATCTTGATCGAGCCAATTCCAACTGCCTTACAGACATAACTGTTAGCCATCGAAATGCTACCCCCATCTACCTGCTCATAAGTTGAAAACCACTCTCTCCTTGGACAAATATGATAAGATGCCCCAGAATATAAAACCCACACATCAGAATGATGAGTGTGTCCATCAGGCACTAGGACAATATCCTCTTAAGAGTTGGTGTCACCTTCTGCTACAGCAGCATACCTTTTTTCCAGTTGCTTCTTCTTCTTAGGGCAATCAAATTTCCAATGCCCTTTCTCCTTGCAAAAGTTACAAACATCATCTGTCTTAGGACCCTTTGAAAATGACTTCTTGTCTTTCTTCTTCTTACCGTTTCCATGTCCCTTACCGCCACTGATAGTTAACCTAGAGGCTTGATTACCTATACCTGCACCATATGCCTTATGGCGCAACTCCCTGCTATGAAGAGACGATCTAACTTCTTCTAGAATAACTGTATCTTTCCCAACAATAAAAGATTGCACAAAGTTCTCGTATGATCGTGGTAGAGATACCAACAGAATCAAAGCAGCATCCTCATCTTCTATTTTGACATCAATATTACACAGTTCTAAGAATATTGTATTCAGTTGATCTAAGTGATCCCTGAGTTGCATACCTTCCTGCATTCACAGTCCGAACAAGCGCTGTTTCAGAAGCAACATGTTTGTTAGAGATTTCGTCATGTACAAACTCTCCAACTTCAACCACAGACCAACGGTGGTCTCTTCGTCTGAAACCTCGGTGATGACATCATCTGTGAGACACAACATGAGCGTTGAATGTGCCTTCTCCTCCAGAGTAGCCATCTCAGCAGCGTCATCCTTCTTGTCCTTCGACAGTTGCGCCCACAAGCCTTGTTGTTTCAACAAAGCTCGCATCTTGATCTGCCATAGACTGAAGATGTTTCTCCATGTGAACTTGTCGATCTCCACGTTCAAAGCATACATCTTTCTCACCAGATTACAAACCCTAAATTAACTCGAAGCTCTGATACCAGTTTGTTATTATGGATGCGGGAAAACAAGCAAAAACGAGAAGAACAAAACACGGATTTACGTGGTTCACCAACGTTGTGTTGGCTATGTCCACGGGCAGAAGGAGAACCGATTTTATTAGGAGGCATACAATTCAGATTTTCAGATTTCATAGAGAGGTGGGAGAAAAAGAGTAAATATATCACCCTAAACTGACTTGGCCCACAAGTCTAAGCCCAAGTAGAAAACCTAAGCCCAAACTGAAGACCAAATAGAAATTACCCTCTACCGTCGGGCCGGGTGCGACTCCGCCCCCCGGACCCCCATGCCAAGGGGGCGCATTGCCCCCCTGGACCCCCCGACTCGCTGACCGGGCAGCTAGACCCCTGTGCTACCGCAAGCAACGTGTGATCAGATTCAAGGCATATCAACACATGGCATAGATGAGCTCAAACATGGATGCTTTGTTCCATGATAGGATCTCCTTGAGCCCAAATCCACCTTCCTCTCTTGGCCTACACACAGTACTCCAGGCAATTGGAGCCTTGTGACTTTCATTGCTTCCACTCCAAAGGAAGTTTCTCATGGCAGCAGTGATCTTTTTAATAATTTTCTTAGGAATAATAAAGATTTTACTCCAGTAATTTGTAACTCCATAAAGGACTACTTGCACAAGTTGGAGCCTTCCAACATAGGATAGTTTTCTGGTGGCCCATGAGGAGACTTTAGAGACAATTTTGGCAATGAAAGGACTATAATCCTGACCACCTGCTTCCTTGCTGCAAAGAAGGACACCCAGGTAGGTGACTGGGAGTTCATCCTTCTCCATAGTAAGAATGGACGTCAATTCACTGCATGTGCTGCTATCAAGTCCAACAAAAAACAGTTTTGATTTGTGAGAGTTGATGGACATGCTAGATTTGGTGCAGAAATCATCCAGAGATTTTTTTTATAAGATTGATAGTTTGTGCATTGTCATGAGTAAAAATGAACAGGTCATCCGCAAAGTGCAAGTGAGTGATGCCAAGGCTTCTGTAGTGTGGGTGGAACTTGAAATTCTTGTCTTTGCTCAGGATTTTAAAGCTCTGCTCAAGTACTCCATGATAAGAACAAAGAGATAAGGGGCAATAGGGTCACCTTACTTAAGGCCCCTTTGGCCTTTAATGAAACTTGTAAGCTCACCTCCTATGTTGATAGTGAAGGAACTGAATCTGATACATTCCTTGATCCAAAGGGTCATTTTTTTGGTGCAACCCAAAGCCCTGAAGGACTTGAAAGAGGAAGTTCCAATTAATTGTGTCATAGGCCTTCTTGAGATCAATTTTGATAGCACATCTTGGGCTAGTGTATTTCCTTGAGTACCCTTTCACCAGTTCTTGGCAGACTACAATGATGTGTCGAATGGATCTGCCTCTAATGAAAGCTCCTTGGTTTTGATCAACAAGTTTGGGGAGCATAGGTTGGAGTCTGCTAACTAGGAGCTTGATGATAGTTTTGTAGATGACAGAGCAGTAAGCAATGGGTTTGTAATCATTTAAAGAGCTCAGTTGATCAACTTTTGGATTCAATGAGATGGTTGAGCAGTTAGTTAGTCTCTTTGAGGAGTCTTCCTTTATCAAAGAAGTCCAGGATAACATCAGTGAATTCATTCCCCATAGTACACCAGGAGTCCTTGAAGAACTGAGCACCAAAACCATCAGGTCCAGGTGCTTTGTTGTTCCCAATATCAAACAAGGCAGCCTTGATTTCATCCCTAGAGAAAGGCTTAACCATATTGGCTTGATCAGTTTGGTCTGCAATAGGCCCTACTTCAAACACAGAGGGGTCACAAGACTGATGAGGATTATCCACACCATACTAGTCCTGGAAGTGTTTGACAATGGTCTCCTTGATCTTCAGGGGGTCAGTGATTCTGTCACCATTATCATTAGTCAAGGCTGCAATGGAGTTCCTGGCCTTTCTGATCTTGATGTGATTGTAGAAGTAGGAATTGCACTGATCTTGAAATCTAAGCCAATGCAGTTTGGCATTTTATTGAAGCTTGCAGTTCCCGATCTTGATGGCATGTCTAACTAAGCAGAGAGTATCAGATTCAGCTTGTAGTATGCTTCTATCTTGGGGCTTGTTTTGTAGCTCATTTTGAATGCTAGTGAGGAGCTTGTGTAGTTCCTTGATGTTGGCATCTTCAACATCAATGGACTTGGTATGGAGTTTCCTGAGTGGACCTTTGAGAATTTTGAGTTTGGTGACAAGTTTGTACATACAAACACCATTGGGCTTCAATCTCCAAATGGTCGAAACAATGTTATGGTAATCTAGATGCAGTGACCAAGCATTGTAATATCTGAAGCTTCTCTTGATTGCAGGGGTGCCACTGGGGATAGTCAAGATTACAGGGGAGTGATCTAAGCATTCCTTGTTAGCAAAGTAAGCAGAGGAGTTGGGAAAGGCATCCATCCATTCCTGATTGGCAATGATTCTGTCAAGTCTGCATTGGATGAGACTACCTTCAGTGTGATTGTTCGACCAAGTGAAGAAGGCACCCGAGGCAGTGATATAAAAAAAAAACAAGTTTGATCATGCAGTTCTTCAGGTCAGGAGTCAACTGAGCAAGGTTATTTTGTTCAGAGAATTTTTCACTAGGATCATCTATGGTGTTGAAATCACCCAGAGCAACCCAAGGTTGCCTAGAGAGCAGCAGTGTAGTGTCTTCCAAGGAGTTCCAGAGGTCAACTCTTTCCTGTGTGTTGTTAGAGGCATATATAAAGGAGACATTGATAGCAATAGGAATAAGGGGTGGAGATCTTACAATGTAAAACTTGTGAAGTTTCAAGTAAAATAGAGTCAAGGGAGATATTGTTGTTACAAAAGATCCAGATTCTACCATTGCTACCATTATAGTTTGTGATTTTATTCCACCTTTGAGCACCTTTTTTGCAATAAATTCAGCTCTGTGTTCTCTCACTCTAGTCTCCAAAATGGCTAGAAAATCAACCTTGTATATCTTGACAAATTGTTCTACAAAAGTATGGCTAGTGGGGTTGTTGAGGCCCCTGATGTTCCAACTGCTAAAGGTGAGCTTATCATTAAGGTAAATAGCATCAGTGTCCACACCTATGCCAATTTCCTCAATGTTTTTCTGATTGTTGTTCAAAGCTTTGAATCTAGTGGTCGGCCCCTGGTGTCTTCCTTCTTCAGTCACTGCACCTTTGCTTTTGTCAACAACCTTCTTGGCTGTTTGAGTTGGCTGTTACCATTGATCTTGGGCAGTTGGGGCTTGCCTTTATGACTGCCTTTGTGTAGAGCAAGAGTTGTTTTGAATAGGATTGGAGCATTGGCCTTTCTCAGGCAGTTGTGTCTTGGGTGGAAGATTCCCTTGATGCCCTTTTTATACCCATAGCTGCCTATAGGAGTGATTGGTTCTGGGTGTTAGGCGAGCTGCTTTCTTGAATTGATTGCATTCTCCAGTGCCATGACCAAAGACTTTGCAACTTTCACAACGAGCAAGCGCCCACTCATAAGTGACACTTGAGTCACACGTTCTCCATCCTCACCTAGGAAAGTGATTTTAGTGCGTAAGGGAGCTAAGGCACTGATCTCCACAAGAATTCTAGCAAAGGAAAGTCTCTCCTGGTTTGTTGTGACTTTGTCGATGTAGATTGGCTTGCCTAAGGCGCTCCCCATCTTTCCAAAGAACTCTTCATTCCAGAATCTAACGTCAAGATCAAGAAGGTTGGCCCAGACTTGAGTTGTTGCAAAGCAGGATGGGTCAAGTTTCATTCCTTCACTCCATCTGGTGAGAGCCAGAGGTTTGATACCTCCTATGAGCCAGGGCCCTTTTTCTAGTACCAATAGCAAATCTTGTTCTTCTTCAAATTTGACAATGAAGACGGCAGAATCATTGAGAATGATCTTGGGGATTTTGATCTCTGTCCATTTAGTGGCAACAAAGCTTTTCATGATGTTAAAGGTAATATGTGCTCCTATCACCATGCCTACAAGGCTAAGTTTTCACTATGCAATGGTTTTTTCAACATCTTTCTTGGTAAAGTGTATGATTCCATCCACTATACCTTTCATATACGAGAGTGTGTTTTCCCATTTGCGATGAGCCTGTTACCTGCAAGAGCTTCAGAGTAAGTGGCTCTCTAGGTGACTTTATTTCCTCTTGATCTGGTTTCTATCTCCATTTCAGTCGCTTGTGGATAGAGGTTTTGCTCTACACTTTGAATGTGCTCCTATATGCCTGTATTGTTACATGAAATGAGTTGAGGAGGGTCACTTGAAGTGAGGAGAGTGACAACTTCCCCTGTCTTAGGGTGAGCTGTTGGGAAGGCCTCAGCATCAGCTAAGTTGTTGCCTCCACTACTAAGGGGTTCATCGTTCTCAAGGACCTCAGTCTGGGCAGCTTCTGCTAGGTTTCCTCCATTGTTCCCATTAATTGTGCCTAGGGGAACTTTATATCGTTGAGTGGGTGAGGGTGGAGGAGAGGGGAAGGGGGGGGGGGGGGGGGGGAAGGGGGGGAAGGGGGGGGGGGGGGGGTGGAAGGTTGCTGCCGAAGCTTCTCTTTGACCTTGGGACCAGTCTTCCTCTTCGCCATGGTGCCGGCTGAGAGGCCAGCCGCCGTCGTTACCCACCAAGGGTGGGTAACCTAGTACGGGTCACTTCCTGGGTTTTTGCAAAGGGCGCGTGAGGCGTGTTCTGTAGAGCTAGGTGGACTAATGTATATATCGTATCTTTTTACATAATCATATCCCATATACTACTTAATTATTCTGCAACAACACATGCTGACCTATGTGTATGTACGTGTATCTCTAGCTATGTTACACGAAAGCAAAAAACAAAATAATTACCATGGTGTTACACTATCATAAGTGTGTGAGTTTTATAAAGTTCATTTTCCCAAGGAAACTAAATCGAAAAAGTTCGCACTATCATATGAAAAAGTATTTGTTTGGATGAATTGTGATAATGTTATTTTTATAAATAAAATTTTCTTTTAACTTTTTTGCGTTTTTTCATATTTCTCAAATTTTAAATTTTAAAAAAATAATTTTTCAACAAAAATATATTATAAATAAAAAGGTTTTTATCTTGTCGAGCAAAACCTAATCTATACTAATCTTATTGTATGGTTGTCGTTGATATGTTAAAATTTTATATATAGAACAAGATACCTCTTTATCTTATATCTCACCAATATATGTGTATTGATTAACACTAGTAGATTAATGGAAGAATAGAACTTTTGATTAACATAAAATTAAATTAATAATTTTATTCCATAATTAAATAAGTTAATGGATATTTGATTAAAAACCCATTAAGAATGGTGGGCTTGAATAATTACTAAAAGGGGAGATATATTTAATTTTCTTTTTGAGCCAAATTTCTCATTCATTCTCTCTTGATGTAAATTATGCCGTCATTTGACTTGAGCGTTGGAGGGTCCTTCGACGGAGAGAAGATTCGCACTTTGACAATTTTTTCTTGCAAATTTTGTTCGTTCATCGTATTCTCGGGAAGATGAATCGTCGTCAGTTCTGTTAATTTCGTCGTAAAGATTTCTTCTACGACATTTGGCGTCGTCAGTAGGAACCGATGATGACTATGGTCGGACCGACTAGGGAAAGTAGTAACGTAGAGGCGGCCAAGCGGGCTGAGTTGGAGGCGATGGAGGACGAGCACTTTCGTCAACATGTCGAACTGGTGGTTGTAGTGGCCGAGAAGGAGAAGCAACACGCAGATCTGGTGGCCACGATGGCTGAAAAGGATCGCCAGATCAGAGAAATTGAGGAGATGATTTCATCGGAGGACGTTTGAGCGAGCCTAGGAGAAGCGGTACGTCAGCGCTACAGAATCAAATGGGGCGGGCATAGACTCGCAAGCGTCGTCATCATGCCGACCATTAGGAGCCAATGATTGAAGGAGGATGCGGCCCACGATTAAGTGAGCGGACCCCATAATGACCCCGTGGATCTAGAGGTGTCAAGAAGAGGCGCCAATGGCCTTCAGTGGCCGAATCCATGCCGCTGACGGGCGAGACGCTTCTCCCTGTCATAAAGGTTTGGTGGCACACCTGTAGGGAGGCGCGACCGATTGCCTAGGCTTCTGTTTCTTCGCGGGGTGCGGGCTATAGGCCGCATCCCGCGACAATCTCACTCGTGCAACCAAGGGCATCGGGACAAATCGACAAGCCCATAATCCGGTAGATTTCATGAGGGTCGTGCATGACGCATTCTGGAGGCTAAAAAGTGACTTCTTCGCTTACTTGACAATCCGAAAGAGTCATGATTAATTTGCAGGAGCAAGCCGAGCTGAAACTAGCTTGCATGACCTCAACTCCTCTCTCAAGGACTATCCGTGATCAACCATCCCATCTAAGTTTTCTACCCCGTCTTTTAATTTGTACGATGGGAAGGCTAATCCTGTAGAACATGTAGCTTCATACTCGCTTAAAATGGACCTATGGATATCAAATGATGCTTTAATGTGTAAAATGTTCCCGACTAGCCTTGGTAAAATGGATGCATAGTGGTTTCACTCATTAGGAACACACACATTTAACTCTTGGGAGTTGGGACCAACTGGCTAGGAAATTTGTCTCTCACTTCATTGCGAATAGTAAAAAACCTACTTCTATTATGTTTTAATTGATATGAAAATGTGCAGGGGAGAAAGCTTGAGTCAATTTGACCTCAGGTTCATGGAGTGCTACATAGACATGGATGAGTGCGAAGAAAAGGTTGTGGTTGCAGCATTCAGGCTGGCACTACCCCGAGACTATAAGTTGCGGGAGAGCCTGATGCTCATGGCTATGTCTAGGATGCATGAATTATAGGAATGACTCAGACAATACACCAAGTTGAAGGAGGATCTGAAGCCATCCAGGGATAAGAGGTCCCCGTCCCTGGCACACGAGTCAGGAAAAGGTGAGGCCTCTCATGATTGCAGGAGGTCTCCCTAGGGGTCGAGCAAGAATAAGGGGATGATTCCGGCTACAAGTAGTGCATAGTGTGTTTAAGGAGCCCATCTACAGATTCCTCAAGAAAATTAAAAAAAAAACAAGTCATTCTTTAGATGTCCTCAATCTATAAGGGGAAACCCGGAGGAAAGGGACCCAAGCAAGTTCTGCTCCTTCCATCGCAAGAAAGGGCATATGACTAAAGATTGCAATGTCCTAATGTAACACCCCCGACTTATGTCGGTAGTGCCACACGCCAGTGACTTCAGACGTTAATGTCCAAACTCACCCTAGGCTTTAATCGGAACAATTTAAGCTTAAATAAATAAATAAATGTTAAATAGTGACAGAGTAAATAACAGAAGACTTTTAAATGAAACTCAATCTTTTATTAAAATTCCTCTCGTAAAATGAGAAGGACAGTAATACAACATAGTTAAATTACCGCGGAAGACTTTTAAAGTTACAGCGTAAGACTTTTACACAAATCCTAAAATACATGACTAAGTATTACATTTATTCAAAACATACACACCTTTAAAATATTACTTCTTAAGACGCAACATTCAACTGCAAGCCTTCGTCTTCGGGTGGTTACTTCAAACCGTCGGGGACCAACCTCTGATGTGCCGTATAGAACGGATGACACCAGCCAACCATGCAAGAAATAGAAACGGTTGGTTAGTCTAATGAAAGACTATGCAAGGGTGAAAACAGATTGGTTCTCGTAGTCGTAAAAAATCACTACCCTTGTTTCCCGAATAAAACTCGGTAAACGGTATATGACTATAGACTTCTACTGAAAAGAATGAAGAAAATGGATGCTTAAAGAGAAGACTCCCATGAATTGAGTCTTATGGGAAATTACATGAATTTGTTTGGGAACATTAAATTGTCACACACAAAGTTTTAAAAACATCTCGTTGAATATTTGGGTCCTCGACCAACCTCACCGCGTAATGTGAATCCAGATTGGAAAGGGGACTTACTTTAGACAAGAGATCGGGCGGGTTCCACGTTGTACTTCCCGCCCGATGGTATATTAATTATGTGCAAAATGGCACTTATCTTATTTAATTCCAAAATGTGCAATTACGTTAAGCTTTTAATTCATACCAATCTCGCAATGAGATATATAACATGGGACAAATCCTGAATTTCGGCACTAGCTAAGTGCACCACCACTTATATAAAATAAGGGTAGGTCATGACCAAAAGTATTAGGGAAATTAGCCTCCTAATACCCAGTTATAAAGAAGCAGCTAAACCTCGCAAGGTAATAGCGTTCCTACGAATACTCGTGCTAACTAGCAATTATTATCTACACCAAAGCACAAAAATCCACACCAATTATTATCTAGCACCCTATAATAATATATATATATAAGGGTTATATAGATTTAGGCTCTAGTGAAACAGCCTATTAGGGTAAAATGAGTGGACTAATTCTAGCCTTTTGATGGAGATATTATCAACGATCTAGATTTAGTGAAGGGAGGTACATATTTGGGATGGTGGATTGCACATACTGGATTACAATCCCAAGTGGATTTTATGGATTCTTGATTATCCCACCTTTCCAAAATTTATTCATCGGCGGTTTATTTTCCAAAATCAATGCTCCTGCTTATCCTCCCCAAATCGCCTTAATCCTCCATTGAAGATCCTCCTTGAAGCTCCACCGTCATCTTATTAAATGCTTCTCTGTCGTCGTCTTTGATCACCGTTTGTGATCAAGCTCTTTGCCATCGTCATGTCCGAAGTCGTCGTCCCAGAAGACCCCTCTCTCTCTCTCTCTCTCTCTCTCTCTCTCTCTCTCTCTCTCTCTCTCTCTCTCTCTCTCTCTCTCTCTCTCTCTCTCTCTCTCTCTCTCTCTCTCTCTCTCTCTCTCTCTCTCTCTCTCTCTCAGTTCGTCCGTCCTCCATTGAAGAAGCTTCCCCCAAGGTTGTCGTCAGTTGTTGCCATCTTCACGCCGGTTGTCGTCGACTTTCCCCAAGGTTCCCCAACCTCAAATCTCGACGGAAAACGGTAAATGCCTCGGATTTGATTTTATTCTTTTGAACCCTAAATCCTTTCGATTTCTCAATCTTTTCAATTTTTCAATGGAGAGGATGCAAGCTTGTCGGAGGAATCCGGTGGGGCAGGCGAGGAGCGCGGCGGAGAAGTGGAGAGGGGTGGTGTGGACATGGAAATGCCAGGCGACGTCGGCATAGTGCATATCTATTCAGAGTTTAATATGCACAAAGTTTCAAATAGTTTGAATACAAAGTTTCAATATGCACAAAGTTTTAAATAGTTTGAATACAAATATTTTAAATTGGAATATCAACTACCACATAGTGCATATCTATTCAGAGTTTATGAATATCAATATGTATACGACTGAACATGATAACGGATAACATATATTCAGAAATACTTGAACGATATTCAAATAATGTGTTTTGATATGCAAAAATATGCACATTTTTTTTTCAATTCAGTGAATGCATTATATACATAGTGAATAAGTACTCACAATACTTAAATATCAGATATAGGATAGTGAATATCAGCATGAATACGATGGAACATGAATAAAATTAACAGATATGCAAAGAATATTTAACGATATTCACAATTTTCGTGTCGATATGCATAATGTTAATTTTCAACTAATTAGATATTTTGATATGCACGAACTTCCACTGAATATGCGTATTAACTAAAAACACAGTGGTATCCGAAAATCGTAACCAATTGAATATGCGTATTTGCATTATCTTTCTCTCTCCAAATCTACATTTAACTTCCTATTTTGGAGGTGGTTAATTAAAAAAATTCTAAAAAGCTATTCTATCTTCTAATTTAGATTTTCTTTATTTTTTTCCAAACGTTTTTGTAGGTAACTGCATATTGTGTCCCTTGTTTTATGGTAACACACCTACCATAAAATCTCTACAACCTATCAATCCATCCATCCAATGCTCCTCATTTAGTCACTCGTTTCACCATAAAATTTGTTTTACCTGAGCGTCTCTCATAGCTAGCATACATACAACCTAATAAAAAAGTTCATTTTACACAACATTTTATACACACAAGTTCCCAAACGAGATATTAAGAATATTTATCCCAACTTAATTAAGACAATAGATTAATTGTCAATTAAGAAAAATATGGAATAAATTAGCAAGAGCAAACCGCCACTTGCGTTGAATTATGGAAAGATCGAACGACATTTTAGAGATGGTTGATTTCGAAAAGCAAATCGGCTTCCTGCTTTATTTCCGTTCCAAATGTCAATCCGAGATGTACCCAAATCATACACAATGAATAAATCATATTAGATAATTTATTCAATATCAATATTTGAAGGATAAAATGTCTCGGTTTCTAATTGATTTTATTTAACTCATAAATAAATAAATTTCAAGGCTTTTCGACTAAATGATTATTTATACGATTAAAATTAATTAGTCGTATATTCTAAATAATCACCTAATAAATTAATGAAATAATTTATTTATATACCTAAAATTTTCTAATTCAAAATATTATCTAAATGAATAGTCATAATTTACGCATTCATAATATAAGATAATATTATGAAAATTATAATTACTTTAATTTTAATTTTCATGAAATCAAATTAATCCTAAAATATTTTTCACTAATCTAGATTAATTAAATTAACCAAGATTAAGCCTAAAATAAATTAAAATAACCCAAAATCGCGAATTTGGAATCAAGCCAAACCTTCCTCGGATCGCGATTTGGCACCTCGTCAGAAAACCTTGAAATTGGGTGGCGGCGGTGGATCTCCGGCCTCGGAAGGAGAGGGCTTTGAAAGAAGACTCAAAGTGCTCGAATTTCGGCCAACGAGATTTAGGATTCTTGAGTTTTTGCTTCGAAATTGGATGATTTGGAGATCCAATTGCGGGTCTATTTATAGGGCTTTTGTAGATGTGAATGCCCTTAACAAAACCCCTCTTATTAATCCCTCCAATTGATGCTCAAACGGATAAATTTTGCTTCGAGGTGTATCGGTCCTAAAAATATCGTGAGATGCGTTTAGGACAATTCTCGGGTTTTTTGTCAACAATTAAACCGATTGATTGAGGAATTACGTGGGGGATAGGGTCGTCTTCAATGCCGAAGGAGTAATTGAGCCAATCGGATCCAAAGTGCACCACCAAACCACCATTGAAGCTTTAAAAAAGCTTAGGGCAGCCTCTGTTGTTCAATCGGGGGAGTAAAATAACATTTTCGAATAATTACAAAAATGGCCCAAAGTTTATGGCTTGTGGTGAAAATACCCTTTTTAAATTTAAAAAAAAAATAAAAGTTGTCCAAACTTAATATTTTAAGTTTGTAATATTATTTTATCCCAAAATTTAAATATATATAAAAATTTAAATTAGGTTAAGATAAGCTTAGTTATTTTTCCTTATAAAATTTAACCATACTTAAATCTTTAGCAAAAAATTGTTAAACTTGATTTAAATATTCTAAGTTAAAATTTATAAGTTTTATATAAATTATAATTAACACAAGGTTAATCATAATTTAGACCATTCTTAGCTTAAAGAATCAACCTACTTAGGACAATTATTATTTTATCCCTTCTCGGATAACATAATAATTCTTATGACCTTTTCTGTTATTTAAAATTCTAAAATTACATTCTTTGTTATATTTATTTATTTATTTATTTAAACACCATATTATTATTACTCATATGATAATTTATACCAAAAATTATCATAACCCAACCTTTGAACCTAAGTTCATGAAAGTTTAAATTATTTCTCTAAAAGAAATAAAGTAAATTTCATAACTTTTATTTTTATCACTTTAAAATTACCATTTTACCCTTCTATTTTAAGTGGGATATTACAATACAACCCCCTTAAAAATATTTTCGACCTCGAAACTAGCGCTAACAAGGTAGGGAACAATCACACATATCCCAACCCAACACTATCCTTTATAAGTCCGGACAATCTTTATCAACACGTGACATGTACTATTTTTGGCATTCAAGGATTCCCGTATGAACATATAACTTGTAATAGTAACAAATTTAGTAATTTCCGGGACAAGGAAATACTTCTTTATTATTCGAAACATTGAACTATGGAGACTACTAAACTATGGAGACTATAGACACACAAGTCATCGCTCCTTATTCTAAAAAAAACTTAACAAAATTATACTAATCGTTCAGGGTTTCCTTCTCTTCGGATTGACGCATCACGAAGAGTCGTTGCTTCTGACTCGAAGATTCAATATGCGCCTTGCCTTTATTCCGAGCAACAGGTTGCTCAGAAGCGGACACTTCTGGCATTGGGTTCTACCTACTGCCAGCATTTGAAGCCTGGTATGATGGTGCCAAGCCTTGGTTGTTCCGCCGACAGTAAGTTTTCATGTGGCCTTGTTTGCCACAATTATAGCACACACGCTTCTCTTTTTGGCAATTAAATTTTTTATCCCCAGCTTCACCACAGTTGTGGCATAGAATTGTACCGCTACTCCAACCCGAGCCTTTAGTGGAGTCAGACTGACTCGTCTCAATCTTAGCACGACCAGACTTCTCAAACTTGGTAGGCGATGCCGGTCGCTTAAATGCATTAGCTTTCCAGTTATATTGCCCGCCCTTCGCCTTATTTTGTTCCTCCCACTTTCGAGCGGGTTCTTCAAGTGTAACCTCTATCTTATAGGCCGTGTCCACATACTGCTCCAAAGTAGAGCAACCGTGACGTACCATCAGAGGTTTGATTTCTGGATTCATCCATCCATGGAAGTACCAGTTCTTCAGTATGCACTTCAGATTTGCCGCTAGTTCAGTCACCTTCAGTCCCTCAGTTTATGGGTAAAGGAACTCTTTCAGGTTTTCTTCTCTCATAGCACGAGAGAAGAACCGATTAATGAGATTGGCCTTGAAAATTGCCCAGCTCAGATTTGGGTGGTCATCTATCCCCGTTCCTTCCCACCACTCATTTGCTCCATCTTTAGATGATAGAAGCTATGTGCACCTGTTCAGCCTCAGTGCAGACCACATTCCGAAACAGTCGCTCCATATGAGAGAACTAATAGGCAACCTTAACCGGTTCCCCGGTTCCATCATAGCTATTCGGGCTCATTGAATTGATCGTCTTCAACGCTCGATTGTAGTTCCCGTCATTTCTCTCGGGAACCACCGGATGTGCAGGACCTTCACGTCCCCCCACATTAGTTGCAATTTGAGAAACGAGAGCCGCTTGAGCTTGTGGTATCCCTTGGGTTGTCAATACATCAACCATTTCCTCACTATCTGCCCAATGACCTTCGCATCCAACACGATCGGGGAATGAGGTGGATTGAGTGGAACTTCCCTCGCAGCTTGAGGGTCCACTTGTCCTTGATGAATATCTTCCCGCAGGGGCGGGTTATTATTATGCAAGCCAGATCTTGCGTCATCCCCTTGCTGAGCAGCACTCCTCGGCTGGATTCGGGAACCGTCGCTGGGACCTTCATTATCCGCTCAGTTGGTGGATCGAGTGTTCACTGTCTGATGATGAACCATAACGTCAAATTAAAATTTTCCAACTTGTATATGATACTTAATCAATTACGTTATGATACGAATAGTAAGGGTCCAAACCAATATCTCATATTAGATTGACGGACCTGTCACCGTTACCCTTAAACAATCATATCTAGACCAGGCAAAAACCAACCCGATCCGAAAACCTGACCCAATCCGACTTTTTTAGGGTCGAGACCCAACCCGAAAGGCACTGGGTCAAAAAGGACCCGAACTCAAACCCGAAGGACCCGACCCGACCCGAATAGTGAATTCGAGCTCGAGGGACCCCGTTTTTCATATAATTTATTTCATTTATATTAAATATTTAAAATACTTTATTAAATTTATATATAATTAATTATTTTTTTAATATAATTATTTTATTGAATTAAAAAATCATAATATTAATCATAAAAAAAATGGGTACCTTCGACCCTGTTGGGTCAACCCGAACCCGACCCAGAAATTTTAACGAATCCGACCCAGAAATTTTAACGAACCCGATCGACCTGAACCCGACTTGACCCGAACCGGACTTGACCCAACTCGAACCCGACCCGCCCGACCCAATTGACAGGTATAATCATATCCTCTTACTTGAGAATGAATCCAATAGGAGAAATGTCAACCTTAGAATGACATTAAACCTAAGAATGAGAAATATCCTTATGAATGGATCTAAGGAATAAGTAACAGAATTGAAGCTTGTAGAAGTTTGAAAATCACTTATTATCAACCTTATACTTTCAAACTTTATGCTTTTTATTTAATAGAATAACTTCTTAAACTAATGACATCGTAAACTTTACCAAAATAAAAAACCACACTTTCACAATTTATAATCATAAACTTAGTATTAACCTTTACAACACCATTTTATAAAATCACTATAAAAATTAATACTTAACAAAATAAATTTGAAACCATTACTTTTAACACCATTTTTTTTATTATTAGGAAAAACCAATAATTTTAATTTTTTCTAAACCTTAAGAAATTTTAAAACCTTAGACTTAATGCTATTAATGTAATTTTCCAAACACTCATTAATAAAACTAAAATGGTTTGAAAATAGTTTCAAAATTAATTTTGAAAATTCTCAAACCTAACAATAGGCCAAGAATTTTAAAATCATTGCTCTGATACCATAATTGTAACACCCCCGACTTATGTCGGTAGTGTCACACGCCAGTGACCTCAGACGTTAATGTCCAAAGTCACCTGAGGCTTTAATCGGAACAATTAAGCTTAGATAAATAAATAAATGTTAAATAATGACATAGTAAATAGCGGAAGACTTTTAAATGAAACTCATTCTTTTATTAAAATTCCTCTCGTAAAATGAGAAGGACGATAATACAACATAGTTAAAGTACAGCGGAAGACTTTTTATGTTATAGTGGAAGACTTTTACACAAATCCTAAAATACATGACTAAGTATTACATTTATTCAAAACATACACACCTTTAAAATATTACTTCTTAAGACACAACCATCAACTGCAAGCCTTCGTCTTCGGATGGTTACTTCAAACCGTTGGGGACCAACCTCTGATGTGCCGTATAGAACGGATGACAACAGCCAACCATGCAAGGAATAGAAACGGTTGGTTAGTCTAATGAAAGACTATGCAAGGGTGAAAACAGATTGGTTCTCGTAGTCGTAAACAATCACTACCCTTGTTTCCCGAATAAAACTCGGTAAACGGTATATGACTATAGACTTCTACTGAAAAGAATGAAGAAAATGGATGCTTAAAGAGAAGACTCCCATGAATTGAGTCTTATGGGAAACTACATGAATTTGTTTGGGAACATTAAATTGTCACACACAACGTTTTAAAAATATCTCGTTGAATATTTGGGTCCTCGACCAACCTCACCGCGTAATGTGAATCCAGATTGGAAAGGGGACTTACTTTAGACAAGAGATCGGGCGGGTTCAACGTTGTACCTCTCGCCCGAGGGTATATTAATTATGTGCAAAACAACACTTATCTTATTTAATTCCAAAATGTGCAATTACGTTAAGCTTTTAATTCATACCAATCTCGCAATGAGATATATAACATGGGACAAATCCTGAATTTCGGCACTAGCTAAGTGCACCACCACTTATATAAAATAAGGGTAGGTAATGACCAAAAGTATTAGGGAAATTAGCCTCCTAATACCCAGTTATAAGGAAACAACTAAACCTCGCAAGGTAATAGCGTTCCTACGAATACTCGTGTTAACTAGAAATTATTATCTACACCAAAGCACAACAATGCACACCAATTATTATCTATCACCCTATAATAATAATAATAATAATAATAATAATAATAATAATAATAATAATAATATATAAGGGTAAATAGCTAGCATACATACAACCTAATAAAAATGTTCATTTTACACAACATTTTATACACACAAGTTCCCAAACAAGAAATTAAGAATATTTAACCCAACTTAATTAAGACAATAGATTAATTGTCAATTAATAAAAATATGGAATAAATTAGCAAGAGCGAACCGCCACTTACCTTGAATTACGGAGAAGATCAAACAATGTTTTGGAGATAGTTGCTTTCGAAAAGCAAATCAGTTCCCTGCTTTATTCCCGTTCCAAATGCTAATCTGAGACGTACCCAAATCATACACAATGAATAAATCGTATTAGATAATTTATTCAATATCAATATTTGAAGGATACAATATCTCAGTTTCTAATTGATTTTATATAACTCGTAAATAAATCAATTTCAAGGCTTTTCGATTAAACGATTATTTATACAATTAAAATTATTTAGTCGTATATTCTAAATAATCACTTTATAAATAAATTAATGACATAATTTATTTATATACCTAAAACTTTCTAAGTCAAAATCTTATCTAAATGAATAGTCATAATTTACCCACTCATAATATAAGATAATATTATGAAAATTATGATTACTTTAATTTTAATTTTCTGTAATAACCCTCAATTTTAGTAGGGGTATTTGTGTAATTTTCAACTTTCATTTTTTAAAGCAAGACGTGTTATGCATGTTCTGTAACCCTGTAAGAACCGTATGAATGTGTGGATACACATTTAATGAAATATATGGATTTAATTATTGGAGGAGTGCTAAAAGCGAGATTAAGCATGACCGCAATCAAGGCCCGAGAGCCGATCAAGGCCCGAGAACCATAGGCAAGTGGCAATGCCGCAGGCGTGACATTTCCGCGGCCGCGGTTTTGAAACTGTGGGCGCGGTTTTGCCAAAAGGCGCCTATGCATTTCCGCGGCCGCGGTATTGAAACCGCGATCGCGGCTCGCTGGATCATCTTCTTCCTCCGTCTTCCCGAATGCCGACAGTCTGTGTCCCGCCGTTTCTTCTCCGAGCGGCTGGTTGTGGAGCGGGATCGTTCGGTCTTCCTCTCATTTAGTGGAGGAGCTTCCCCCCTTGCCCTATAAATAGAGGCGGAGCCGAGGGCATCTTCATCCTCCATCTCTTCCTCTCATTAGCTCGGTTGTTGTCGGAGTTGTCGTTGGTGTTGTCGTCGTCGACCATCGTCGAAGGCCGGAGTCATCACCCTCGTGAAGTTCCTGGAGAGGTGGTAGTGCACAAGTGTCCGGAAGCGAAGATCCGTGCCTCATCGCCGTCGGTAAGGCTCCGAAGTTCTATCTCGAGTTGGTGTCGGGGTGGAGTTCCGCGACCGCGAAACTATCTTCTGCGACCGCGGATTTGCCCAGTTCCGCGACCGCGAGTATGCTATCCGCGACCGCGGAACTGCCATTTTTCCTTCGTTTTGTTTCGTCTTTTGGTACCGTAACTAACTTAGGGTTTTGTCTTAAAACTCGTCGTCATCGTAGGAAACCGTGCTCAAGTGCATGTTTCCAGATCTCGGAACCCGATCTCTCGTTCGTCTAGATAAGGCAAGTGGCGGTTCGCTCTTGCTCATTATTTCATATTTCCCTTGATTATCAATTATTTGATTGTTAATTAAGTTGGAATAAAGTTGTTGTTTTGTGTTTGGGAACAGATTTGATAAAACGATGTGTTAAAATATGGATTTATAATAGGTTGTATATATTGCTAGAAACAACGCTATTATATATAATTCTATATGATATTATCATAAAGTGATGAATGGATTTTGGTGTGGTTTATATGTGGACTTACATGCTTAGTTAGCACGAGTATTCGTAGGAACGCTATGTACCTTACGAGGTCTAGTCGTTTCGTTATAACTTTGTGTTAGGAAGATAAATGCCCTAACACTTTCTGGTCATGACCTATCCCTATCCGAATATAGGTGGTGGTGCACTTAGCTAGTGCCAAAAATCGGGATTCGTCCCATGTTATATATCTCATTGCGAGATTGTTGTGGATTAAAAGCTTTAACATTAAAATGTACGTTTTGGAAGTAAATAAGATAAGTGATTTTACGCACATAATTAATATACCCTTGGGCGAGGAGTACAACGTGGAAACCGCCCGGACTCTTGTTAGAGTAAGTCTTCTTTCCAATCTGGATTCGCATTGCGCGGTGAGGTTGGTCGTGGACCCAAATAATCAAGGTCGTTTTTATAAACTTGTGTGAAAACTTAACATTCCCAAACAATTCTCATATTTTCCTATAAGACTCAATTCCGTTGGAGTCTTCTTTTCATTGCATATCTTCTTTTATCATTTCGTGAAAGTTCCGGGTTATTTATCGTTCCTTCGGTTATTATTCGAGGGACAATGATAGTAAACGGTTACGATCACTTGAACCATTCTGTTTTCACCCTTGCATAGTCTTTCATTAGACTAACCAACCGGGTTTTATTCCTTGCATAGTTGACTGGTGTCATCCATCCTATACGGCACATCAGAGGTTGGTCCCCGACGATTGAAGTAACCAGTCGAAGAGAAGGCTTGCAGTTGAAGTTTGCGTTTTAAGAAGTAATATTTCCAAGGCGTATATGTTTAATTTGAAATAAATGTAATACATAGTCATGTAATTATGACTATTTTAAAACAGTCTTCCGCTGTAATTTAAAAGTCTTCCGTTGTCACTATTCTTTGTTGTAAAACCGTCCTTCTCATTTTACGAGAGGAATCTTAATAAAGGTTGAGTTTATTCATTTAAAATGTCTTTCGCTGATTATTCTTTCGTTATTTAGTATTTATGTATTTATTTAAGCTTAATTGTTTCGATTAAAGCCTAGGGTGACTTTGGGCGTTAACGTCTGAGGTAACTGGCGTGTGGCACTACCGACATAAGTCGGGGTGTTATATTTTCATAAAATCAAATTAATCCTAAAATATTTTTCACTAATCTAGATCAATGAAAGATGACTCAAAGACGAAGTCAATGGTGCAAGCAATTGCAAGAAAGAAGCTTCCAAGTGCTCGAATTTCGGCCAAGAACAACTGACAACGGGATTTTGGGTTCTTGAGTTTTGGCTTTGAAATTGGATGATTTGGGGGTCCGATTGCGGGTCTATTTATATGGATCTTGTAGGTGTGAATGTCCTTAATAAAACCCCTCTCACTAATCCCTCCAATTGATGCTCAAACGAATCAATTTTGCTTCGAGGTGAATCGACCCTAAAAATGTCGCGAGATGCATTTGTGACGATTCCCGGTTTGTAGTCAACAATTAAACCGATTGATGGAGGAATTACATGGAGGATAAGGTCGTCTTCAATGCCCAAGGAATAATAGATCCAATCGGATCCAAAGTGCACCACCAAACCACCATTAAAGCTTTAAAAAAGCTTACGGCAACCTCTGTTGTTCAATCGGGGGAGGAAGACAAAAAAATTCAAATAATTACAAACATGGCCCAAAGTTTTGGGCTTGTGACAAAAAATGCCCTTTTTAACTTTTAATAAATTATAAAAGTTGCCCAAACTTAATATTTTAAGTCTGTAATATTATTTTAACCCAAAATTAAAATATATAAAATTTAAATTAGGTTAAAATAAGCTTGAGTTATGTTTCCTTATAAATTTAACCATACTTAAATCTTTAACAAAAATTTTTTAAATTTGATTTAAATATTCTAAGTTAAAATTTATAAGTTTTATATAAATTATAATTAACATAAGGTTAATCATAATTTAGACCATTTTTAGCTTAAGGAAATAACCTAGTTAGGACAATTATTATTTTATCCCTTCTTGGATAACATAATAATTCTTATGACCTTTATTGTTATTTAAAATTATAAAATTACATTCTTTGTTATACTTATTTATTTATTTACATACTATATTATTAGTACTCATATGATAATTTGTACCAAAAATTATCATAACCCAACCTTTGAACCTAAGTTCATGAAAGTTTAAATTATTCCTCTAAAAGAAATAAAGTAAATTTCATAACTTTTATTTTTATTACTTTAAAATTATCATTTTATCCTTCTATTTTAAGTGGAATATTACACCTAAAGAGCAACTTGGAGATGCTGGTCTCATACAGTCATTTGAAGGAGTTCATTGACCACATAGCAAGATCGCAAGGGGATCAGGCGGAGAAAAAGGCATCGGGAGTCGATTTCGAAAAAACCGAGGAGCCTTAGAAACAGGTGGTATATGTGATTGTGGCGACAATAAAGCTTACCAAGGCGGCTAGGCATGCCCATCACAACCGTTGTCGTGCTCTAATAGTTAAAAGAGCCGAGGAGGTTGCCAAGAAGAGAGCATGAGTCTTGAAAGGAAGGCGGCTGGAATTCACTGAAGAAGATCTGGAGGGTATTCAGCTACCCCACAATGATCCCTTAGTCTTATCCGTCGACATCAACCATTATGAGGTACGAAGAGTTCAGGTTGATTCGGTATGCTAGTTGACATAATGTATTTTGAGATGTTTAAAAAGTTCGGGAAAGTGCAAGAGGATCTGACCCTCGTGTCAGTTCAACTACCGAATCTTGGGTCCTTTCTCGTCTGGCCGTTGGGTATGTTGAGAGAGACGGTTCACTTTGGGGAAAAGCCCATGATAACAGACATTCTAGTGGTCAACGTCTTGTCTTCATATAATGCAATCCTTGGGAGGTCGTGGTTGCACGCGATGGAATCCGTTCATTTAACCCTACACCAACTCATCATCTTCTCTCATGGCGGAGTGGTCGTGCAATTCTGAGGTGACTAGAAGACGACACGACACTGCTTGGGAGTTCAAGACGACAAAGTCGGAGTCAACATGGCATGTGGCGTCCCTCAGGTGGCTAGTCCGAGTGTGGAAGACTCCAGCGGGATAGTCGCGATCACCAGCGATGAGCAATGCCAGTTTGGGGGCACGAAAGAAGAAGTGGGCACGTGTGTCAGGGACGTCGCCGGGTAAGAGTAGTTGTATGTTGGAGCATGAACTTGGTATAGGGGCACTCTTTTTCCTCTTCATATGATTTTCTTTAGCATGGTTTCCTGTGAAGAGGTTTTAACGAGGCTCCTGATGCGACCTTGCCCTCCATGGCGGCCATAGAACAAGAAGCCATGACCGTGAGCTCAGAAGGGCCAAGTACGAAGACCACTTGTTACTTGCTAGTTGCTTGCTTGCTCTTTGGTTGTGTTGTCTTTTGTTCGTTTTTACTCGCGATGTCTTGTCACGTTGTCTTAGGAAATGAGAACGCGCCAAATCTACCCTTGGTGCCACAACAAGACCAACACAATGAAGATCCCCTTATGGAGCTCTCGGCTGAACAACGCGAGATCCAAGAACTTAGGCGCCAAGTTGCCCAATTTCAGGCCATGCAACGCGCTGCACCGGCCCAACCTACGCCAACAGAAATGATCCCAATGGATACGACGGGAGGACCGCGACAAACTAACATTGGTCCAAGCCAACAAAGCGTGGATAAGGGAAAAGGGTTGATGCCTTCAACCTTCAACCGCGCCTACAACGGCTTCAATCAGTCATAGAGAGTCGTCAGGGATACGTGTCGCACTGCGATCATTCCGCTCTGCGAGCAAATCCTAACGACTACGACACCGGCTCCGACCGCGACAATGTTCATCAAGGTGAGTTTTCTGAACCATACGATTTTGATGACAGATATGCATCTCGCCGCACCCAGCGCCGCGTTCAAGGCTCAGCACATTGCGAAAGCCGATTTCGCGAAGCCGGGTTAGCCGCTGCGACGCCGCGAAGACCCAGTCGTCGTCCCAGTGGGCACAAGCGACGCGATGAGGCCGAATTCGAGACACCAACTACCCAGCCACGAGGCTACGATGTGCATGACCACCTACGACATCAAAGTGCTCGGACGCCACGATATGGGTCCGATGGCTACGCGTCAATCACACCTAGAGTCCAAGACGAGTTCGACGACGAGGAAGTTGAAGACTCAGGTATGATAAATTCTGGCTATTCTTACCCCCCTCTTGGAGATCCACTTGAATTGCAGGAACACCCTTCAGATTGGAATCCTCCACCGCGTCTCAAAGCATAAAGAGATCGCGATCATGGCATTGGCGGCGAGCGCCGCAATGTCATGCCCAGAGATGTCCGCCAAGCCGATCATGGAACCCAGCCGCGACAGCGTCAACGCAATGACGCCTACGCGCCCAGGGAAGATTTTGCGCGTTGAACCTCAACAAGCACGCGAGAGGCTTCTCCGTGCACGCGTTGAATATCCTGGCGTCCGTGCCTATGAGAACCCTCTCTATGACGCCGCACCACACAACGGGCCATTGTAAGCCCCTGCCTAACCTCGATACCAAAGACATGAAGTCAAGGTAAAAATCGAGCATTTTTATGGTGAATAGAACCCTTCTGTTTTTCTTGAATGGGTGCAGGCTGCGGAGTACACACTTCGCTATTGTCGAGTGCCACCTGAGGAGCATGTCGACGCCGCGACATTTCACTTCCGCGGAGCAGCCAGAGTTTGGTGGCATCGTTTCGAGGATGACAGTGTGCGTCGCCACCGAACAAGGGTCACCGAATGGCACCAACTCGTGTACGTGATGACCAAGAAATATGTGCCTCCAGATTACATAAATCAAATGAGAATGGAGATAGTCATGGCTCGCCAAGGCTCACAAACTCCCCTCGAGTTTTTCTCCAAGCTCGAGGACATGTATTACAAGGCAAACATAAGCGTTGCACCATCGACTTTGAGGACCAAATTTCTAAGTGGCCTGAACACGCCAATCCGCGACCAGCTGGAGATCTTGCCCATCAAGGATCTCAACACGTTGACCCATACGACGATGCAGGTTTACAACCAACACGCGCATCGCAAGCACTCCTCTTGGCAACCAGGCCACACCAGGTATGAATCTAACCCTGGTCATTCCCTTACTACTGATGTGCGCGCGCCAGTCACAGGAACCACCGCGTCCAGCCAAGGCAGACATGGCAAGAACGCGTTGCCCACCTCTAACGCAGCTCATGCGACCACCACAAAGGGCTCCTCACAGAGCAATGAGTGTGCGTGTGACCTTGAATGTTTCAAGTGTGGAGGGCGCATCCACTACCAAAGGGATTGTCCGAATAACAGAAAGGTTCTCTTCTCCAACACTGCAGCCGGATATGAATCCTATGAGGAGGAAGTAGCACCGCTTGAGGCCATTGACAAAGGAGACGAAGAAGACCGCGAGGACGCTTATTCCTTGTTCGTGCCAACTCCAAGCTTGCATTGCGCACACATCGGCGCGCCTTTGCCCCCAACTTTCACCGCGTTGCAAGCGGAGTTCACCGCAGAATTGACAGAGGCTCCTCCAAACGCCCTACCACCCTTGTGTAGCCTTCCACAGACAATCAACTGGGTGAATGGTGCCTATCTGCCACATCACGGCCGCCGTCGATTCGTGTTCGACACCGGAGACCTCCATTGGGTGCACTTGCACGAGTATATGGAGCACAAGATCGATGTTGGTGAAGCGGGGACGCTTTACAGCCAAGTGGGGAAGGGTGATGCGACCCTGCCCTCCATGGCGGCCATAGAACAAGAAGCCATGACCATGAGCTCAGAAGGGCCAAGTACGAAGACCGCGATCTTTGTTACACTACTCGCATCGAGTACAGAGACCGTGAGCCTTCGTCATACTTCTCGCATCTGGTACAGAGACCGCGATCTCCTTCAAGCGTCTACAGCCAAGGCCAGGGATCGCGTTCTATCTCAAGATCCTCGCCTCCAGCCCAGTCCAGAGATCGCGTTCTATCTCAAGATCCTCGCATTCAATGATGAACGCATTTTTTGAATTGTTTTGTATTTATTGAACATTATTATTTTCAGTGTTTTTCTTTGGGGTGTGTGTTTCACGTGTGTCGCGTGGGCCAACCCATTAGGCGAGACTCAGCCCATCCGAGTCCCGCTATGTACTATAAAAGGTCATCTCGACCTTCTTTATTAGGTTATGTCATAATTTAATCTAAGCTTTTGTCGAGAGCCATTTTCCTCCATCCTTAGATCTTACGTCAAACACCTCTCTTACTTCTCATCCCCATTCATCCGCTGCCGATGCTACGGCCTCCACTCGATCTTCTCGAGTCTATCTCCCTCCGCCGCCGACGCTACGGCCTTCGCTCATCTCTTGAGCACCCATCAACACCGCGTTATTCCACTCACACGACGCGTTCCACTCATCCTATCACTGAAGTGACTCACGCGACTTCCCACCAAGGTCATCGATCCGACATTCACAAGAAGGAATGCATCAACTCCCTATTTTTTCCTTTGTTATTATTGCAACTCTACTGACATTTAGTGTTGCCATTGATACATTGTCTATTTCCATGCAATTAATTTTGATTTTGCAATCTCGGGTGATGTGAGGCCAACCCTGAAACAAACAGTATGAGCTGCTAAGAATTAGAGAGCACAAGCTACTCATAACGAAAAAAGTGTGAGCTGTTTAGAACGAAAATACCACGTGCTACTAAGAATTAGAGAGAATGAGATGCTCAGAAACGAAAAAAGCACGAGCTACTAAGAATTAGAGAGCACAAGCTGCTCAAAAAAGAAAAAAACATGAGTTGCTTAGAACGGAAATAACACGAGCTGCTGATCAGCGCTACTTTGTAGGGTTTAACTAGGAGTTGTTACCGGAGTTTTAGTTACCATTTGGATGTGTTTAGAGCGTTATTGTGGAGTATGGAGTTGAGGAGCAAAAGTATGATTATGGTGGTTTGGAGAAGCTTAAATGAAGATTATGAAGATGGAAAAGAAAGCCACTTGAGAAGACCAGAGAAGACGAAGAAAGGAGCTGGAGAAGAGCTATAGGAGCTTTTCCGCGGTCACAGAATTCACCGCCGCGGTCGCGGAATATTACAAGGCGAAGAAGAGCAACAGTGAAAAATCCGCGGTCGCGGAAGCCAAAGCTGCGATCGCGGAAAAATGCAAGACATCGAGGCTTTACAGAGATATTTCCGTGGTCGCGGAAAATCCTCCGCGGTCGCGGAAACGAGTCATCAGGCGCGCCGAGAAGTTTCGTCCGAAGATCTTCTTTTTATACTTTATTTCCTTTTTCTTTTATTTCTTTTATTCCGATTAGTTTATTTTATTTCCTTTTAGATTTTAATTGTTATCTTTAGTTTTAGGTTTGCTAGGGTTATTTAACCTAGTTCCTAGCAGCCACTTTTGATTATCATTCAGACTACGATTCAACATTGTTTTTCCCTTAGAGTTTTTGTGTTTCAAGACTATGAAGAATTAAGCAACCTTTACTTAGTCCGACGATTGAAGCCTTCATTTGATATATGGTTGTGAGATAATAACTCTGTTTCCTTTCCTTTGATTATATCTCTTCTCTTTGTGCGTATTCCTATTGATTCTTGCTGATTTGACTGGATTGATCACCTAGTTGATATTAGTAATTGTCTATTGATAGGGTTTGGATATTTCGAGTTGAAATCCCTTATCTTGTGTAGCAAACATGATGCTCTAGGACTAGTTGGACTAGTTTATTGTGAAGAGAATTGATTATGTGTTAAATGCTGTGAGTTGTGGTGTTGCATGTATCCTAGTTAATTCCTATGCTTCTTGCTGCTATTGTTCTAAATCTTGATAGTTTCTTGTGCGTTCGATAGTTAGGGTTATCAGGACTAGTTGGAATGAAAACTATTTCAGAATAGGGACAAGAATATTCATAGGAAGGAATAGAGATAATCTAGGATCAATCAATCAAATGAATGGTGGATATTTGTCTGGCTAAGTACTTTTTTCCAATTGATTACAACCTTTGCTTTACTTTACTTAGTTTAATTGCAAACAAACCAACAAAACCCCCTTTGTTACTTTGGCATCCATTTGTGCACTTAGAAAGATTACCTCCTCCCCGTGGGATTCGACCTTTGCTTGCCTACTTTACTTTGTTAGGTTTTTAAGGATTTACTTTGATTGGGCATCACGGCTTTAGCCCCTATCAGCTGCTAAGAATTAGAGAGCACAAGATGCTCAGAGACAAAAAATGCATAAATTGCTAAGAATTAGCGAGCACGAGCTGCTTTGAAGCGAGAAGAACACGATATGTTTAGAGTTGCAAAGCACGAGTTGCTAAGAAATTGAAAAGGACAAGTTGCTTAGTATTAAGAGAGAGCACCAGTTGCTTTGAGAACCCAGAGCACCAACTGCACAATAAACGAGGAGACTGCACAAAGAATCAAATTGGCAAAAAAAGAAACGATCGAATCGTGCATACCATGCTGTAAAGCCTCAAAGAAAAACCAACACAGCGCACAGAGGGTCACATAGATCGTGCATCAAACTCCACGGACCGTGCATTAAACTGAACGGACCGTGCACCCTCCTCTATATAAATTCTCGAAAATTTACAGCCACCGCACAGACCGTGCACTGTCATCTGCATCCCTTGGCCAATCGTGCACCTAAACAGTATGGACCGTGTATAGCTTACTATAAACAGAAGAAGGTGTGCACACATGACTGCACGGAGGTTCACTTTGACCGCGTGCCGAGCTGCACGGACTGTGCATGGCTCTCTGTAAATGAAGAACTCTGTGTACGACGATTTGCACGGACGTCAACTAAATTGTGCGTCCTTATGCACGGGCTCCGGTGAGACTCTAGAGGAGTTAGGCTTGTACGATCTTGGCCCCCTTCAATGAGCTAAGGCGAAAAGCGATTTCGGATCCTTTAAGCCCCGAAGAACTTAAAAGACCCAAGGGGTAGATGAGGAGGTGAAATTATTAATTAGATTAATAATTTTATTCCCATGATTAAATAATTAAGTTGATGCGTATTTGATTAAAAATCCATTAAAAATGGTGAGCTTGGATAATTACAAACATGGAAGAGGTGTATAATTCGCTTCTTGAGCCAAATTTCTCATTCAATTTCTCTTGACCTAAATTTTGTCGTCATTTAACTTGAGCGTCGGAGTGTGCTCCGGAAAAAAAGCCTGTCCTTCGTTTTTCCTCGCAAATTTCATTCGTTCATCGAATTATTAGGAAGATGAATCATTGTTGGTTCCATTAATATATATATATATATATATATATATATAGAATCTGGATCTAGTGAAACAGCTTCTTAAGGTAAAACTGAAGTACAAATGAGAGCCATTTGATTATAATTAAAGCAATGGCCTAGATTAAAACTAAAATGGTGTAAATTAATATAGTGGACTGCACACACACCAAATTCTTTATTCTCTATGTGATTTTAGGGATTTTTTTACCCAAATCTTCCAAAACTTTTCAGCTTCCTTTTTTACTTTTTAGAAACCGCAATCGTCTCTCGGTTACTCCACCAACATCTCTCGGTTACTCCACCAACATCTCTCGGTTACTCCCACCAGCCTCTCGTTTTCTCCACCTCTCTCTTTCCATTCGAAGCAGTTTTCTCATTCCATTCGAAGTGTCTTCAACCTGCGATTTGAGTTCTTTATCTTCTCAAAGCGTCTTCAACCTACGATTTGAGTTCTTCATCTTCACGGCAAAAATTTATCTTTTCTCCGAGCGGCGAAACTCATATTGACATCCGAAAAATACATGGACGTCGACGTCTACATAGGGCTAATCTCCAAGGTACCGTTTTTCGGAAAACCCTAAACTTAAATTTGCATGTTTTATGAACATATCGTCTCGCAATTCTTTTCTAACCCATTTTTTGGTGTGATTTTTGCTAGTCTCTGAGGTACTGATTTTTGAACACATAGTCTTCAACTTCCCCAAATTCGCAAAGACATTGATTTTGATTTTAAGGCTTGTCTCATTGAAATTTACGTTTTATAGTCACAATAAACTTGTGTTTTTATTTGTTCGATTTCATTGATTAATGTTGATGTTTTTTTTAACATCAATGTTGTTTTGATTTTAGGGTTCGTGGATGGTTCGATGGGTCGTTGAATAGAGAGAAGATGTCTCTAGAAACAAAAAGTAACCGCCAGGAATCGAAGATTCGACCGGGGGTGATATTCACGGGTGGTGATATTCGTGCAATATGTGTTAATATTCATGTAATTGGGTGGTAATATTAATGTAATTGGTAGTGATCGATATTCATGAATTGAGTTACGTTATTCATGTACTTGAGTGTGATATTCATGTAACTGATTATGATATTCATGTAATTGATTATGTTATTAATATATTATTAAGTGGTGATGTTCATATTTTAAGTTGTAGTATTCATGTCTTTAATTGGTGATATCCACATATTAAACAAAGATATTTATACAAACATTAATGATATTCAAGAAACAATGACAAAAGCAACAAGAACAAATTTACAAATCTACGAATTTGCAAAGCATTAGGACGCTGAAAAAATCAAGTGGTGATATTCATGTTTTAAGTGAAGATATTCACATCCATCGATATTCATAAACGCATGGACGATATTCATAAAGACGTGATCGATATTCATGAACACTGAAAAATCGTTGAACAAGAAGAAAATGTATCAACGGAATGGAGCGGTTATGGAAGAAAGATATGATTTTCTCTCTCCTCTAACAATATCCTTAATTATTTTTTTTAATTAAAATATCTATTAACTACCTTGTTTGAGAAGATCTAATAGTTTCACCCATACCATATCCACTATATGACCCATTCATCCATCCGTCCATCACCCTCCATCCAACGTCCCAAATTAATATCTATGTTTTACTATAATTTCCGTTTTACCGGAGCATTTATATATATAATTAGTACGTGGACATTATTTCATAAATAGCATACCAGTGCAAGTATTTCAAATGAATATCCACACGACACCTGTGATCGGCTATTTTAGTCATTACAGAGTATATTTACTGGCTTAATTATTTTTTAGGTGTTCAGACTTAATATCCCTAAATACTTAAAGTTGAAGTCAAGTATGTACAAAAATTTTCACCACTTGACCTTCTATTTTTCTGACATCTGGTATTGCCATCTGGAAAACATTCCTCAACTGATACCACAACCGCTGCTCCACGTTCTGCTGATTTGATTCTATAATTGCTCCACCTCCTTTTGAACTGAATTTTGCAACTGAGCTCAAAACCTCCGTTGTTTTTTTTGATGGTAAAACCTCCGTTGTTGAATTGCTTCTTCATTTGATGGATTACTCTCTCCTCTCCTCTCAGCAAAACAAAATCTTTCTCCATATTTCTCCATTTTCAGAACTTTTCAGAAATTTATAACCCACATATCCCCACTACCTCCATGTTCTACTATTGCTTCAACCCTCACAATTGCTGCTTCTTCTGGTGCGGCGGTCGGAAGTTTGTTGTTGGTGATCCGGAGGAAGACGGTGAGGCTTCCTCTGCTCTCAAGCCCCCAAGTGCCAAGTAAGTACGAAGTGATTTCGTCCCCATCTTCAACTTCCTTCCAGAACTTTGAAATTAGATTAGTTAGGGTTCAGTTTGTTAGCTTAAAAGCCTCCAATTACTCAATGAAACTTAGATTTTTTAATTTCTATGGGATTACTTGCTCAGTATTTTTGCAATAATGTTATGCAATCGAAGAAATTGAGTGTAATTAGTAAAATTGGTTTGAACTGAACTGGAAAATATTGCTATACATTTTGACATTTGGGAAATTTTAGATGTGGTTGTGATTTTGATATTACACTGATGGATTGATTGAACGGGAGTCATTGACTTAATGTTTTAGGGCACAATCCTGTTTTGATTTCAAATTAATATTTTTCCCTTACTCTTATACATGTTCTACATTTCTTTCTTTTGCCCTTTGATGAGGATGCAGTTGAGTGTTGCATATATGTTTGTTTTCCTTGCTCACTTGCTATTAAGGTTAAGTAACTTTGAGTGAGAATTGTTGTCAGGAGAGTACTAGGTTAGTAGGATGCTGGCCAATGTACACTTTTTGTGGTTAAATAACAAAGATATACAAGGATGATAGATGGTTCCAGCCTGTATATATTGCTCAAAAGTGATACTTAGTTGAATGAACTGTTTCAATATCTAAAACTTGAGAATCATGTATTTTCCAAGTGAAGGAAGTCACAAAAATTGAGCTAAGTGGTATCACAGAGCAGTCTCTCCCACTGGCTCATCTTGATGAGAAACGCTTTCGTATACAAGTTCGACAAGGTTGCCAGCTTCGACGTCGACAGCCTTGCTGCTCAGGTACGTCTTAGAATTAGTTGGAAATCTCACATTGTAACTAAACTATGTGGGTAATTCAGTGTCTTTTTCAAATATGTGGCATTGAATTATCCAAAACTAACCAAAACTAAGGTTGTGAATCATGCCATCAATAGTGGAATGTGTCTTAGGGGTGAATGTTTGAAGTATAAGGTTGAAGCAACAAAGGAGATGGATATATGAATGTCGTGGTCATATCTTGAAGCGAAAGTGGAGATAAGCTCTCAAGCATTCTGATTCCAGTTCTACTGTAACATTGTGTGAATCAAGGTTCTCGATATCTATACTTCTTGGACAAAAACAACTTCGCCCAATTTCATGGGGCTAGAATCATCTCCTACAAAACAAGGTGAGCAACAATAAGCTATATAATTCTAACCCAAAATAGTGCATTGAGCATGACAAAAAATCCACACAAATTGGAAAGTGTTCTGGATTTATCAAGGCCATAGCCTCGAGAGGAAATAATCAAATAAATGGCTGGTATTTGTGTACTAATGACTATCTTAAAGTCCAATAAATTGCCTAATTACTGTAAAAGAAAAGAGAATTGACCTGACTTTAAAAGTCATGTTCAGTCCAATATCCTTTTTCAAATTCGCAGAAATGCCACATAATCTTAGAAAGAAGCTTCAATCAACACTTAGTAGTTAGAACTAAAAATTGATAGGAGGATCGTACATATATATTCCAGCAACTCACAGAAACTGACAACGAAAAGATTAGTGGTAAGAGCTTTCTTCTACTCAAATTGAAATGGATGAATGACGCTAAAGAGAACAAAAAAATAGGTCTCAAACAGGGGAAAAAAGAATAGCAAACCCATAAAAAAGTGCACAAAAACTTACAACTAAGAACATAAAGATATATAAGTTGTATATGTTTGTTACAATATTTATTTTACAAAACTTTATCTTGCATTTTATTCAGCTTTGTCAAGCTTTAGTAAATGTATAAGATATGTATTTTGTGAGAATGTTGTTTCATCTATATTTGTCAATTCAAATTGTTATTTGATATTGTCATTACTCATTAGTTGTATGACTTGTATCCAATCTTCCTAAACATCTTTTACTCATTTTACAGTTAAACAATATGTCGTCACTTTAATTCAGATATCTTATTTATTACTGTTGTAGCAGCCCATGAGTTATTTAAAAAATGGCAAACTCATCTATCGGTTAAACTAAATTATATAACAACTTACTTATTCGCAAACTCATTGTTGAATTAATTCGTGCATGGCACGAGAATTACACTAGTTAATTAGTTATTATAGTTGCTTTCACGTTTTAATTGACCACGTATACAATGATCACGCTATTAATTTGCCAAAAATATAACCCACTAACCCACTTAGGTAGACACAAAGCAATTCACGTAACTGAACATGTATCACAACATCATTCCATGCAAGTATGTTACCTATATATGATATTACTATTTGTACCTATATGTTAAATTTTACTTCTACATATATAAAAGCTAACAGATCGAGGTCCGAATGAGAATACTCTCTCGTATGAGAATAAAAGTTAACTTGATAAATTTTATATGGACAGAATAGGGGTCAGGGTACATTTCCATAACACGTAAAAAAAAAAAATCATTTTAAAATTTTGGCCCTAAACTCTACCCTTTAAACTCCTAAATCCAAATCTCCTGAAACCCTAAATCCTAAACCCTATCCTCTAAAACCTAAATCTTAAATCAGGGGCGAATGCATGATTTTAGTCCACTGAGAGCTAAAATCCTGAAAAGCAAAAAATCTACCGTCTACCTTACACAAAACCCTAATTTCAAAGTATACAGTCTATTTAAGTCTTAATTTCTACCTTACACAAACAACCCCGATTTCAAACAACAAACCCTATATTAGAACCCCAAATGGATTTTATTGATCCAAAAAATACACAATTTGCAAAAATTTAATCATTACTTACTACTTTCACTGCGTAAATTCTATAAATTTGTAAATTTTTTTTATAAAATTTACAAATCCAAAAATCCTAAACTTTGAAAATTTTAACACAAATAAGGATAGATATAGAGAAAATATTCCATTTTTTATTGAAAGATTTGTGTGCAAATTTGGATGACGTTGTGTTTTATTAGTAATTTTGAGGCTAACGCATAACAAATCCTATATAAAATTTATTTTCTTAAATAATAAAAAAAAATACATGAATTATTTGGAAAATTTTGAATAATTTTTTTTTAAAAAGTAAAACAATAATTTTTATTTTTTTTTCTAAAAATCCCAACAGGGGCTACAACCCCCATTGGGCCCCACATAGGTCCTCCCCTGCCTTAAACCACTAAACCCTAAATCCTAGATCTCATATGTGCATTTTTAAGACAAACATCATCATGTACAATTCAATTGTACATATAGTACAATTCAAATGCACATATAGGTATTCTCAAATTAACGAATGTTCTCACGAGAGGAGATATTTTCACCGGAAGTGTTTACTATATATAAATATGTGGAGGTAAAATTAATACCTTTATTTTATAAAATATTATTATCAATTAATGGAGTTTAAAGTGGTATAAAGACCAAAAGTCCGTTAAGACTCATTAGGGATATTAATTGTTCCCCAAGAAAGATGTGGGTTATTTAAAGTCTTTTTAACATTGATTATAACATGAATTCTTCTATGAAAAAACCTAGCATTCTTTTTTATTCTTATTTATTATGAAACCATAGTGAAAATTTGCACATAAGTGAAGTATTAGCATGAGTCTAAACAAGTTGTCCAACTAATGAGCAAGAAAATGGATGCAGATCAGGACATGATGATTAACCTTGCACACTTTACCAAGTAATTTAGCCAATCATCGAGGGAACAACACAAATAGACATTTAGTTTAGAGAGATCATACCTAGTTCCATACGGAACTGTTCAAAGGGTTCCCTGTTTAGAGCCTTGGTAAAGATGTCAGCAATTTGATCCTTAGTTCCACAGAAGTCCATTATCACCAACCCTTTCTCCACACAGTCACGTAAGAACTGGTGTCTTATCTCGATGTGCTTGGTACGTGAGTGTTGCACCAGATTCTTGGAGATATTTATGGCACTGGTATTGTCACAGAGAATGGGAATAGAGTAAATAAGAATACCGTAGTCGCTGAGTTGTTGTTTAAGCCATAGGAGTTGTGTGCAACAAGCAGCGGCGGCTATGTATTCAGCTTCTGCAGTGGATAGAGCGACGGAGTTCTGCTTCTTTGACCCCCAGGAAACTAAACACGGCCCAAGGAACTGAGCCATTCCTGATGTTGATTTTCTATCCACTTTGTTCCCAGCGAAGTCAGCATCTGTGTATCCGACTAGATCGAGGCTTCCTCCCCTTGGATACCACAGACATAGATCATCTGTTCCCTTCAAGTATCTCATAATCATCTTCACTGCTTTGAGATGTGTTTCTTTGGGATCGGCCTGAAAACGAGCACAAAGACATACACTGTACATAATATCAGGTCTACTAGCAGTGAGATAGAGAAGCGAACCTATGATTCCTCGGTAGAGAGATGGATCAATTCTCTGTTCATGTTCGTCTTTTCCCATTGGGTTGTTTGGAGAGATGGGAGTGGTGAAGGGTTTTGCGTCAGACATTCCAATTTTTTTGACACATTTCCTTAGATACTTCTTTTGATGCACTTTGGTTCCCTCATCCCCCTGAGAGACTTGAAGACCTAAGAAGAACTTGAGTTCTCCAACCATGCTCATCTCGAATTCACTGGCCATTAGCTTAGAGAATTTCTGAACCAGTTTATCATCTATAGAGCCAAAGATGATATCATCCACGTAGACTTGTACCACCAGAATATGCTTCCCTTCCTTCAGAAGGAACAATGTCTTGTCGACCTTTCCACGAACGTATCCGTGCGTCAGAAGGAATTGTGAGAGCCTTTCATACCAGGCCCTCGGGGCTTGCTTGAGACCGTACAAAGCTTTGTCTAGAATATAGACATGGTCGGGTTGGGTGGTGTCCTCAAAGCCGGGAGTTTGCTCCACATAGACTTCCTCCTTGAGAACTCCATTCAAGAAGGCGGTCTTGACATCCATCTGTTGTAGCTTGAATCCATGGAAAGAGGAATAGGCAATTAGGAGTCTTATTGCTTCTAACCTGGCAACTGGAGCAAAGGTCTCATCATAGTCGATGCCTTCCTGCTGGTTGTAACCTTTTACCACCAGCCTTGCTTTGTTCCTTATGACTTGACCTTGATCATCCAGCTTGTTCCTAAACACCCATTTGGTTCCTATCACTGTTCTGTTTCTTGGACGAGGAACTAACCGCCAAACCTTGTTCCTTTCGAACTGATGAAGTTCTTCTTGCATGGCGTTTATCCAGTCAGGATCCTTCAATGCTTCTCCTACGGTTTTAGGTTCTTGTAAAGAGAGAAAAGCATTGAAAGCACAAAAGTTATGTAGGGAAGAGCGAGTGCTTTGAGGTGCTCCCTTTCTATAGTCTGTGACGATTAGTTTGACTGGATGAGCCCACTTTTGCTGGTAGTTTAGAACTTGGAGATTGTTGATGTCGAACTCCTCTGAATTAGCGTTGCCAGCGTTTGAGCTTTCACCAACAGTTTCATCAGTATTAGGACTGACATCTCCAATTCTGTCAGCAGTAGAGCTGTCCTCAGAGGGCTCCGTTGTGCCGTGACTTGGGCTCTGTTCCCCCTGAGGTGCCTGGGGTGTTTCTGTGGGTGAGCATTTTCTTCATTTCCATCTGAGTTGGCGGAGTTGGGAGTTCTCGGTGTTGAAGGATCATTCTGAGTTTCTTGATCTTGAGAGGTCCCATCACCGACATTGCTTTCTACAAGCTGAAAGAAATCATCTTTGGATAGCTCGGTATTGGAGGGAACACTGCCTGATTGTTCCTGCACATTGTTACCAACCATAACTGATTCATCAAACACTACATGAATGCTTTCCTCTACCTTTCTGGTTCTCTTGTTGAATACTTTATAAGCCTTGCTTTGTTGAGAGTATCCTACAAAAGTTCCTTCATCACTCCTGGGATCGAACTTCCCAAGAGAATCTTTCTCGTTGTTGTGGACGAAGCACTTGCAACCAAATGTGCGCAAATGAGACACATTAGGTTTCCTTCCCTTAAGAAGCTCATAGGCAGTTTTGTTCAGGAGAGGACGAATGGTTGCTATTCAGAACGTAACAAGCAGCATTCAGAGCTTCGGCCCAGAAACTCCTAGGAAGACCACTTGAGATGAGGAGGGTATGCGTCATGTCTTCCAGAGTCCTGTTCTTCCTTTCCATAACCCCGCTTTATTGTGGGGTCCTGGGAGCAGAGAAGTTGTGGTTAATACCTCTGTTCCTACAGAGGGATAGGAACTGAGAGTTCTCGAATTCTGTTCCATGATCAGTGCGAATAGACCCCAAGGAATGTCCAGTGCTCCTTTCGGCTACCTTAAGTCAGGACTCAAACTCAGCGAACACTTCATCCTTTGATGAGATAAATAGAGTCCATGTGAACCTGGAATAGTCATCAACAATAACAAAGACATATGCATTTCCCCCACGGCTCTTCGTGCGCATTGGCCCACAATGATCCATGTGGACTAATTCCAGAGGACGAGTAGTACTTATATCCCTTTTTTACTTGAAAGAGGATCTGACTTGTTTTCCTTTGATGCATGCATCACACACATCATTTCTCATAGCTTCAACCTTAGGGAGACCGTTCACCAGCTCTTGTCTGTGAAGTTTGGAAAGGAGTTGAAGGCTATCATGTCCAAAGCGTTTGTGCCACAAGTCTGTTGTCCTAGCAATAGACGACAGACAAGGTCCTTGTCAGGGATGAAAGCAGGGTCGACCTTGTAAACGTTGTTGTCGCAGATCCCTTTGAGTAAGATTTTCCCTGTACTTAGACACTCAACATGACAATCATCGGTGGTAAAGACTACTCTATTTTTTCTGTTTTGGCATAGTTGAGCCACACTAAACAGGTCAAATTTGAGATTATTCACTAGATTTACGTTATTCACAGTGATGTGTTTAGAGAGTCTTACTTTACCGATACCACAAACCTCACCCTTACTTTTTTCCCCAAAAGTTATCAATGCCCTTGAGGTTGGCTGAAGAGAGGTGAACCACTCACTATTCCCTGTCATGTGACTTGAGCACGCACTGTCAAGGTGCCAAGAGCCTTTCCTTGCTTCCTCCTCGGATTTATGAGCACCATCTTCTGATATGTTGTGATCTTTTGAGCTCATCAAACAGATATCCTTTGAGAGAGGAGATGCTTCATCATCTGAGTTGTAGTCACCCCACTTCGCACCCTTTGCTTGTTCCTCTTTCCGGGTCTGAGGAGAACCTGCCGCTTTGTTGAGGCAGTTTTTGGCAAAGTGTCCGTTGTCATAACAGTGGAAGCAGACAACCTCCTTCATGTCATTGTGAACCATGACCGAACCGTTAATGCCTTTGTTTCGAGACCATATCTTCTTCATGGCTTGAGTGAAGAGAACTACATTTACATCACCTTCTCGAGAGTCTCCATCCAAGACATTTCCCGATGACATCTTTCCTCCAAAATCTGTAACTAAAAACGAACAATCTAGAGCACCAGGCTCTGATACCAATTGTTGGATCGTTAGAGTTACGTCTGAGGGAACAAAAGCTTTGTTCCCACAGAAGTTGCAGCGGATTTAATATAGCAAGAAAGATAACGAACGAACTCACGATGTATAGTGGAAACCCTGATTAGCAAAACTAGCTTCTCAAGAAAAAACCACTACCTTCAAGCTTCCGCTTGAGAGGATTTTGAAGCGTGTACTTGTCTTATTGATTTCTTGTTCGATTACACTTGTATCCTGGACTTCGACCTCTAAACAACCAGCTAGACTCGAAGACTCTTCTACAACGATGAATCGAACTCAACCCTCAAAGACTTACACACACCTCACTTCTTTTCTTTCTCTTTTTCGTTCTCTCTGTTTTCCGTCGTCGTGGTTACTTAGAAATGAATCCATACTTCTAATAAATACAACACGGCAAAACCCTAATTATAACAAGATAAGATCATTCCAAGTAAGGTTATAAGAAGATAGGATTTGCTGGAGGAATAATATCCCAACCGTCTATATTAATCAAGGAAGGAATTCCCGAAATTAATATAATCAGATGAGATATGATTCTTCTCTCTCCAATTCACTTATCTAAGGAAAGATTCCCTAAGATAAGGAGTCGAGCTTCTCTCTCCAAATCTTCTCCAACGGCTAGATCCTTCCAGACGAAGTCTTCAATCCTTGACTGCGTGATTCTTCTTTGATTTGTTTCCATAATTGTCACGCTGTATTTCTTCTTTCCATCCGCAGCTTTGATCTCGTTCGTCGCTTCAGTTCCTTGCTGGGTAACAAAGCACATGAACAGAGCTTTGTTCCTCCCCGCGATCCTTTGCTGCAATGGTTCCCTGAGACAACTGTCTTTGTTCCTGAAACACTTAGTACCCAGATTAGTTGAATGTTTGTCACTTATCAAAACCTAAGGAATTCAACAATAATATTTAGTAACAAATGTTATCTTTTCCGATTTTTTGTTGTTGTTTTATTCGTGCATATCAACCAGTTGTAGATCTTGATTCTATACGGTTGTTATGTATAAATAAAGTAATCAAACTCTCATTTTACAAACGTATTCACTCATTGCTGAAGGTGAAGAAAACAGAGCTTGTTCTTGTGAGAAGAACTGTGTTAGTCGCTTGCTTTTTGTGCTTGATTAGGTCGAACTAGGTAGAGAGTCTTAAGTGTGTCTTAAGTATTTAATCTGTGTGTTCTATTCTAGTTGATTGTAATCGAAGCTTAATAAAAGAAGTAGACTTTGAAATCCTCTTGAAAGAGAGGTAGTGGGTTTTATCCTGGATAACTATTGGTTATCAAAGGTTCCCACTCTAAGGAACTGGTCTTGAATCTGTGTTATTACATATTTCACTGCTAAGGAACTAAACTCTCAGTTCCCTTTGATTTCTAACACGTGCGATCCTACAATTGGTATCAAAGCCGGACGCTCTAGATTTGTGTTAGTTTACAGATTTCAGGATGTCTAGTTCAAGTAAATTCGATTTGGGAATCACAATCAACAAGCCTCACATCCGAAAGAAGGGAGAAGAAGAATGGTGGGAGAAATGCATGACAAACCACATTCAAACCATTGACTATCAGTGATGGCACGTGATTAAAAATGGTGATGGAGTTGTTCATGCGGATCTGGCTGAAGCAGATTGGAAGCCTGAGTACTACACCATCAAGGAAAAGAATGCTAAGTCTCGTCAACTCATTCTCAATGGCTTGACAAGAGAAGACATGGACAAGGTGATAAGAATTGAAACCGCCCAAGGCATCTGGAAAGCTCTAGAAGCAGAGTATCATACATTTGAGATGCTGGAAACAGAAAACATTTCTCAATACCACTCGCGTTTCACAAGACTCGTCACCAAACTCAACAATGCTGATGTCAAGCTTGATGAGTGGTCCAAATCTCTCGTCATCATCAATGGACTCTGTATAATCGAGTGTGTTAGTACAAGGAATGGTGGAACTGTTCCTTGGGCAACGGAATATCGTAACAGAATAACAGAGTAACAAACAAAGTTCCTTAGAGAGGAAAACTCAATCAACCAACTAGTTGACTAAGAAAAACCTCTATCTCTAGGTTTCCCTAGTAGGATTTCAAAAGTCTACTTGTGTTATTAATCCTAGAATTACAATCAAGCAAGTCGTATCTCAATCTAGTTTACTCCTAGATATCTGGACTTCTTATTGTAACATTCCTAACAACACCTAAGACAATCAAAACCCTAACAAGTACTCAACTCACCAAAGTCTCGTGCTTGTAAGTTCTTCTTCTTCTCCGAATGCTCTAAGTTTTGTGGAAATGCCGTAATTGCTCTTTTAAATGAAGTGGACGACTTCCTTTCTTATAGTCTAGGAATTCTATCTAATTTACCCTATTTTCACTTAAGGAAAATAAGATAAAATAATCCTATACAATCTTTTCTTATCTTTCCTAACAATAAGATCCTTAACAACTTTATCTCTTGCGGCCCAAGTTGTTTCTTCAAGATCTCTTTCCATAAATGAAAGATTCGGCAATTGCAAGGGCGACAGCGCGCGCGTCTCTGCGTGCCTTGGCGTTGTTCCCATCCTTTCCTATTCACAACCGTGTGTCTTCATTCCTCGTTTGTTCCAGCGTGTTGTTCCATTGTTGACTTCTCTGTTCCTTTTAATCTTTGTTTTGATTCATCACATGGTTTTCATCGTTCCTTTAATTCATCTGTTTCCTAAAACTCATAGTCACACTAAAAATCATCAAATGCCATTGAGTTTATCATCATCAAAACTAGAGGGAACATCATCGTTCCAACAATTTCCCCCTTTTTGGTGATGACAAACTCCTTCAAAGTGTGCACACGTTCAAAACAGTCAAGTAAGAAGTCAATCACATGCAGTCTAACATATACAACGATCAAGATATTGACATTGTTCCCCCTCAGAAAGTTCATAGAAAGATTTACCTTCAAGTAGCGTCGTCATTCTCCTTAGCACTAGCTTTTGTTATCAACCCTCATTGGGTTTCACATTTTCCATACTTCCCCCTTTTGGCATCATCAAAAGATCACAGAAATAACACAAAGTCCTGACTCACATGCAAATCATGATCAAAATATTTCATTCATTAAGTAGAAAGAAGTACAAAGCTAAGGAACCTAGACAACTATCATCAAAAGACAAGGGACAATTACACAAAAGACATACAAACATAAAAAGACAAGAACAAAGGGTCAGATGGGCTAGATAGTAACATGGAACACTCAAGTCTCAAGGTCTTCAACAACATCTTCATCTTTGCTCATAAAGTGATCCAAGAGCAGGTTCATGGTGATGTTTAGCTGTTTAAGCTCAGCTAGAATCTGATGCTGAATTGAGCCACCCTTAGACGTTCCTTTGCCAGCTGCTTTCTTTGCAGTCATAGTGCCCGTTCCCTTTGAGTCACCCTTAAACTTCATCTTCTCCACAACAGAAGAATCCAATTCACTTCCCAAAGACACTTCATTTTCCTCGAGATAAGATTCCTCTCGGAGCAACAACATCTTCACCAAGCCTGGATAGGCCAAATAGTGGGACTTTGCTTTGCAACGTTCCATGTGGAACAAAATCACTCGAGGGAGGTCAATCTTCTCCCTTCTCAGAAAACGGTCAAACAAGAACAAGTCACAAAGGGTGATGGTGTTGCGCTTCTCTTGGCGAGGTGCTACGGCCCTGAGACCAAGAGTGTTTGCGAGGCTTGTCTGGATATTTCAAAGTTGGGTTCACATAAAATATAGTATATCCAAACATATGGTAGGGAGAAATGCAACTCAGATGATTATTCCCAGTAAAAGGTGTAACAAAGAAGGATCATAGGGAACGTTTACCTGAATCAAGGCAATGGTAGGCTGTACAACCGATTATCATGTGGGCTTGTAATGAGGGTTCAATCATCAAATCAGTGTTTTTTGGGTTTTAAATAAGATGTTAGCATGCAATCAAGTAATTCAACACAAATCAAAAGACAAAGAAGCTAGACCCTAAGACTAAGCAATTCAAGCATACAAAAATCATAAAATAGCAAGTTCAAGAAAAACAATGTAAGCAAGATACTTCATGATATCTGTGAAACAAATTAGCCAAGCATTGAGTGAATAATGGGTGTGAAGGTCCTCAATTCAGAGAGATCATGCCAAGGAGCAACCGAAGATACTCGAATGGACCTTTGTCTAGTGCTTTGGTGAAGATGTCTACTACTTGATTTTCAGTCATGTAATGTTCCACTCTAATGAAGCCCATGTCAACATTATCACGTAGAAAATGATGACGAATGTCAATGTGCTTGGTACATGAATGACGAACTGGATTTTTCAAAATGTTAATGGCACTAGTATTATCACACATAATGAGAACGTGCCAAGAGACATACCAAAGTCTTCCAGTTGTTGTTTGAGTCACAATACCTGAGCATAACAACTTGTTGCGGCAATGTACTCGGCTTCTATAGTGGAAAGGGCCACAGAGTTTTGCTTCTTGGAACCCCATGAGATAGGACAGGGACCAAGGAACTGTGTCATTCCAGAGGTACTTTTGCGATCCACAACGTGTCCAGCAAAGTCAGCGCCAGTGAATCCAACAAGATTGAAATCACAGTTCTTGGGTCACCATAGACAGAGATGGTCCATTCCTTTGAGGTATCGAAAGATTCTCTTAACTTCCTTCAAGTGTGAGTCCTTAGGATTGGCCTGAAATCTAGCACAAAGACACACACTAAACAAAATATATGGCCGACTGGCCGTGAGATAGAGGAGAGAACCAATCATTCCTCTATACATGGTGGGATCAACAGTTGGTCCATTCAAATCTGCATCCAAGCGAGTGTTAGGAGAAATAGGGGTAACGATGGGTGTTCCAGAATCTATACCATACTTCTTCAACAACTCCTTGATGTACTTTTGTTGATGGATCTTCGTTCCTTCCTTGGTTTGAGTTACTTGTAGTCTGAGGAAAAAGGGCAGTTCCCCAATCATACTCATCTCAAACTCACTACTCATAATATTTTTGAACTTCTCTACAAGAGCAGGGTTAGTGGAACCAAAAATAATATCATCAACATAGACTTGAACCATCAGAATTTTACCTTCTTGTTCCAGAAGGAACAGAGTTTTGTCAATCGTTCCTCGGCGATATCCATTGGAGAGAAGAAATTGTGCAAGTCTATCATACCAAGCACAAGGTGCTTGCTTAAGACCATACAGTGCCTTATCCAAAGCATACACATGCGAGGGAAAATTGGCATCCTCAAAACCAGGGGGTTGCTTCACATACACCTCTTCTTGGAGATATCCATTCAAGAATGCAGTCTTGACATCCATTTGGTATAATGTGAATCCTTTGTGAGCGGCATAGGCGATGAGAAGACGAATCGCTTCAATGCGAGCCACTGGAGCATATGTCTCATCATAGTCAATCCCCTCTTGTTGATTGTAGCCTTGAGCAACCAACCTTGCTTTGTTCCTTGTGACTACCCCTGAATCACCGAGCTTGTTCCTATACACCCAGCGAGTACCAATTGCATGCTTGTTGCGAGGTAAAGGAACGAGACGCCAGACTTTTCTCCTTTCAAATTGATGTAGTTCCTTTTGCATAGCTACGATCCAATCAGGTTCCTTCAATGCTTCCTTGATAGTCTTGGGTTCTACAAGAGAGATAAAAGCATGAAAGCACATAACATATTCAATTTAGAACGCATACCTCTTTCACCAAAAGGTGTGACTAGATTATGAGTGGGGTGAGCTTTTTGATTTCGAACACTCTTTGACACGAGAAGAGATGGATCATCAGGTTGTGTCTCAGAATCGTTCGTCGAAGATTAAAGCAATGGGGCATCTTTAATTGGGTCCGTTCCTTCAGCATCACTCTGAGATTCATCAACAATATCATCACCAGAAGTTCCAGATGGAATAGTGACAACAACTTCTGAGTTAGTTGGGGCCGCAACTATTATTGAATCAACAGTTGATGCGGAGGGAACGTCTGCATATTGTGCATAATCGGTTGGAGTATCATCTTTGTGTGTGTCATCAGGACTAGAAGATTCTGGAGAGGATGGGGAGACACTATCAGCATTAGGAGCACCGTTCCCACGACCTGGACTAGGTCGAGATGAAGGACCATTGTCATCATCATCAGAATCCTCTCGTTGCATTCTTGGATAACTATCCTCATGGAACGTTGTCTCTAACTTGCCACTGACACCTTTGGAGTTCTCATCAAAGACAACGTGGATGCTTTCTTCGATTTTGCGTAACCTTTTGTTGTACACTCTGTAAGCCTTGCTTGCTTTTGCATAGTCCAAGAAAATTCCTTCATCACTTCATGGGTCAAACTTCCCTAAGTTCTCCTTCCCATTGTTGTGAATATAACACATGCATCCAAAAGCACACAAGTGGGAAATATTGGGCTTGTGATCCCTTATTAGTTCATAAGAAGTTTTATTCAATAAGGGACGAAGCATGACACGATTGAGGATATAACAAGCAGTGTTGACAACTTCTGCCCAGAAAATTCTTGGAAGATTGCTTACAATGAGGAGAGTTCTAGCTATGTCTTCTACAGTCCTGTTCTTCCGTTCCATAACCCCATTCTGTTGTGGTGTCCTAGGCACGAGGAAATCTTGTGACACTCCATTTTTTTCACAGAAGTCAAAGAATATAGAATTTTCAAACTCCGTTCCATGGTCGGACCTTATAGCTTTCAGCTTCTTTCCCAAACTGGTTTCCACCTTCTTGATGAACGTCTCGAATGCGGAGAAGACTTCATCCTTTGAAGACAGAAATATTGTCCAAGTGAATCTAGAATAATCATCGATAATTACGAAAATATACCTGTTCCCACCATAACTTCTTATCCTCATGGGACCACAGAGATCCATGTGAATCAGTTCCAGAGGCTGAGAAGTTGTAACATCAAGCTTTAACTTGAATGAGGAACGGGTTTGTTTCCCTTTCACAGAGGTATCACATATGCCATGGAACTCAGATCGAACATTTGGGAGACCACGAACATGTTCCTTTGCATGAAGTTTGTGAATTAATCGAAGATTAGCATGTCCAAGCCTTCTATGCCACAGTTTCATCTCATCAGCTATAGACGCAAAGCATAGAACTTCCTTTGGCTTGAAATTCTTGTCCACAATGTACACATCCTTGAATCTGACTCCCCTCAGTATGATATTCTTGGTTTCACGATTTTTGACATAGCATTCTTGTGAAGTGAAGACCGTCTTGTTGTTCCCTTGGTCGCAAAGTTGTGCAACACTCAACAAACTAAAACCAAGTTCATGAACTAAACTTACCTCTCACTACTAGAAAAAAATGCCTTTTACCACGGTTTATTTGCAAAGATTACCACGGTTGTTGAACCGTGGTAAACTTGGTCGTGGTAAACATGCTTACCACGGTTGCATGTTTACCACGGTTACATATTTACCACGGTTAATGAACCGTGGTAATTCAGCCAACCGTGGTAAAAGTGCAACTATTTAAAGTACTTCAAACCGTAGTAATATTGTTTACCCATGGTAAACTTACATCCCTATAAATTTGATCGAACCGAGGTAAATGTGCACCTTTTTTAAGTACCTAAATTATTATATAAATTATAGCATACAAATAACCATAATTATCTAAATATTTGCCACAAATTCAAAATACGTCAAGTATAAAAATGTAAAAATAGATTAAATATTAAGAGTTTGGATCATATGCGGAGCACTCTTCCCGTGCGGACGTGCGGAGCATGCACTTTTGGGTCTTATTTGTGCACTTTAACGTCTTATTTGTGCACTTTTTTTTAAAATAAAAATAAAAATTTTCTTTTTCAAATTTTTTTCCAAGCATTTTTCAAAATTTTTGCAAAAGTGCACAAATAAGGCCCAAAAGTGCACAAATAAGGTCCTATAGTACATGTCCGCACGTCCGCACGGGAAGAGTGCTCCGCACCGGAACCGCACTCTAAATATTAAAATGTCATACATCAATGTATTGTTATAAATACAACACACTCCAAAGATGAAATGTCAATAAAAATATTGCTAGCTAAAGTATGAAACACTTGCACAAATGTTCCACGTACGTACTAACTAATCTATGAAGGTCTGCACAAATGTTGCCCTTTGATCTCGAATCTCACGTACCAGATGCTCTAGGCCTTGTAACTAGTTTACTAAGGTACAAGTACCCGACACATGAAAATAATAAATCAACAAACAAATTAGATCCCTAACACAAGTAAAAATGGAAGAAGTAATAGCTTTTGTCATGACAGGAAACTTAGCAAAAAAATCAAGGTACATGTAATTCAACATGTATACAAACACAATTACTAACATGGTATTGTTCATTCTTAAATCAGAGGTGAAATGATAGCAGATATTGATCTATGGTGAGAGAGACAACAAAATCAAGAAGAATCTTACATGTGGTGAGAGAGACAACAAAATGAGTCGAAGCTTGATATTGACCTGTGGTGAGAGAGACAACAAAATGAGTCGAAGCTTGATATTGACTTGTGGTGAGAGAGAACAAAAAGAGTCAGTTTGTAAATATTAAAATACATGAGTCGAGTAAAGAGTATGAATAAGTATCAAGGAGGTTGCAAACTTGTAGGAAAAGTCAAGAACAACAAGGAATACCATCACTATGCACAAAATCTGGACACACTATGCACATAATCTGCACAAACTTGTAGGAAAAATACCAGAGATGTTCAAGTAAAGTGCTTACATTATCAACCACAACTACATCCACAGCTCCACTCCTCGTCAATGTATCAACCACACTTAGCATATTCTCTGCTGAATCTGGACACACTAGAAGGAGATTTTCTGTGTCCACTCCAATGGAATCAGCAAGGATGGGATCCATTGCATTCTCCGCATCAAGGTATGCACAATACCCTGCCACCAGTGAACAATATAAAAGATGATAGTGAAAGGATTTAACAGCCAATTGAATCATGAAAACAATCAGCTTTTGAGCTTAAAGTAAGAATACCTCCAAGTTTTTGAGCTTCCCTAATTATGTGAAGGGCTAATGTAGTTTTGCCAGATGCTTCTTTTCCATATATCTCAACCATTCTACCCTGTAACTTCCAAGCAGTACTTAGTTCCCAAAATAAGGTAGAAAATGTTTGCAACTGGTATTTTTGTTCTATAGGGTAAGAGAAAGCAGTCAACTCATAATAGAATCACAAGCTAGAGGACAGATTTGTTGCTACTAGGAAGATACATTTGGCAGACCTCTAATCCCAAGTGTCGAGTCAAGACGAAGTGAACTTGTGGGTATAACAGGTGCATGACGAGATCGAAAAAAGCTCGATAAAGACAGCATGGAATCCTTGCCAAAATCACCAGCTAGCTGTTTCAGAGCCAGGTACAATGCAGTATCCTCCTCCTTTGCTTTCCCATCATCAAAAAGCTCGTCGTGTTCAAAATCCGCAACATCAACTGCAAAGGAAGAAAATGTGTGAGTTTTGACTTCTTATCACATATAACTCCATGTTCAAACAATTTCCTGGTAATAAACTGAACAATTGTGTAGCCACGAGATGGATGGGTGAATGAAATCATCAAATCAAACAGAGAGAGCACTAGAAACTGCAAAGTCATTCCCAATCACAAAATATCACGAAAAAGGGGCAAAATACAAGTCTTTTAATACCGCCTATAGAGAAACAACTTCTATAGTGAGAGCTTAGAACCCTGAATTTTTTATGAGAAACATGGTAGCTATTAGCAAGCCAAACCTAACCCAATTCTTGAGCCATTCTAGCAAAAATCTTATCATGCAATTCCCAATTTTATCCAGATGCAATTCCCAATTGAAATTTCAATATGAAATTTCAATTCCCAATATTATCAAATTTCACTAGGGAAAGCTGTAAAACTATCTTCTGTTGCCAGTTGCTACTAGCCACTTTCCAACAGGGGGTGCTTTTCAGGGATGTAACTCAAAATTACCTTCCAAATCTGAAGTAGTTTGAAGTTGGTAAATACTTGTAGTTGTTGTAGAAGCTGGAAGAAACATGTAATCTAGCAAAATAAAGATGCATCATTTAAATTCACATCTCCTCCCCTCTCTCTAAGTCTTATCTACTGCAGAAGTCCACACAAACCGAGCCAAAATCTTTAACTCTCCTATATAGTTAACAGAAACCACACAATGATCTTAAGCAATGGATCAAAAGACCCTTTTGGAGCATGTTACATTGAACAACCTAAGCATTATCCTCGTCAACAGAGGAAACTTAAAAAACAAACAGAAAAAAGAAGCAGTAGAATAGACAATCATTAGAGAGAAGCATGTTCATTTTCATCCAATACATTAAGAACTGTAGATGACCGAATTGCAGAACATTTTTAGTAAATTGCAAAGGCAAAATAATCAGTGCCAAGAAAGATACAGATATATTACTCACTAAATCTATTTGGGTATGTCCTTATCTTGGCTTCCTACCTTGCTAAAGCATGTGAACAACCAACCAAACACTACAACTACAAGATGCAGCAAATGTACTAACCTGCCAAATATTATAAGGACTGTAACATGACAAAAAGCTTGAGTGACACCATAGCCAAGAGAAGTCATCACATAAATTTTCAAGTACTATCTAAAATTGAGAACTGCCAAAATCACATTGGTTCAATATTGAGGTTATTTTTGTACAAAGTAAAAGAAGCATTGACAAAGGCCATATAGCAAATTACATCAAGTCAACTGCATCTACAATTTAGTGGCACTAAATAGAAAAGAATCATCCATTTTGAAGAACGATACTCTTAGTTGTCAAAGTATGAATCCAATTTTTGACGATCTTGTATAATTCGAGCATTTCATTAACCAATTAAGCCCTCTTCCAATTTTTTAATAAATTCACAATAGAAAGATGATTCTAACATTTCATAGGATCCATAAAAAAAAAACATTTCATATGTTCTAAATAACTGAAATCAATATATTGAGGTAACTGAGCAAGTAGAAAATGATTGATCAATGCAAAACTCGAAGGGAAAACGTGAAATGGAAACCAACTCACCGAAAAGGACGAATAAAGGTGCTAAACGAAGCATGCTAGAGCAATTACTAGAGCGATTTGACGAGCGACGGACCGAGAAATCCTATAATTTTACAGAATCATGTAGTCGTCCGGGAAATATCTTAGATCTGGAATTAGAAATGAATAAATAATTACCGACAACAGCAAGATCGATGGAGATCGACAAATCGTGCCTTCGTGGTCGACTTGTCGTGGCGGCCTCCCACCGGTGGTCTAGTGTCCAGCCGTCTTGTATCTGGTCGAGCACTCGAGCCGTCATGGTCACGTACTCCCGTGGAGACTAGAGGATGGATCGGAGAAATAGAAGGGGGCAAGATCTGGTCGAGCCGTCGTGGAGACTGGAGACTAGAGGATGGAGCCATGGAGGGGAGAAATAGAAGGGGCTACAGACGAAGGTAAAGTGAAACACATTTTTAGGGTTCGATTGCTTTTACCACGGTTGTTTTAAGAACCGAGGTAATAATGCCAAGCATGCAAAATTACCACGAAAAAACACGCAACCGTGGTAAAAGGAACCATAGACAATTACCACGGTTGTCTTAACAACCGAGGTAATAATGCCAAGCATGCAAAATTACCACGAAAAAACACGCAACCGTGGTAAAAGCAACCATAGACAATTACTACGGTTGTTTCACGAACTGAGTTAATAATGTCAAGTATGCAAAATTACCATGAAAAAACAAGGAACCGTGGTAAAAGCAATCGTAAAATTACCACGGTTGTTTCAAGAACCGAGGTAATAATGCTAAGCATGCTCATTTACCACGAAAAAATACGCACTCGTGGTAAAAGCAACCGTAGCCAATGCCCTTTTTTCTACTAGTGTCTCTTACCGTGATGCTGGAGTTTAGTTTTGTTTCGCCTGTTCCAATGATTTCTCTGCATCTCTTGTCTCCAAGAGCAACACTCCCTCTAGAGTGTTTGTGAAGTGAGGTGAGTTGATCTTCTTTTCCGGTCATGTGGCACGAACAAGCACTATCAATGTACCACTTCTCGTTCCCCCTCACTTTAACCTGCACTATAAAAAGTTAAGGTTTGGCGACCCAAGCAAGCTTAGCCTTACCTAGTCGAGACACATAATGCAATTGTTCCTTAGGAATAGCACAATCAATGACAATAGTTTTCTTCCTAGATCTAACGTGATTGCTATTATGCATAAGTGAATCATCATAGAAGTCATTCAAGTTCACATTATTGTTGTTCCTTCTCTTTGTGTGCTTTTCAGAGAACTTCTTTTTCTTTTCACAGTCTCTCTGCAAGTGTCTGTTGTCCCCACAATACCAACACAACTTGAATTGATCCATTTGAACATACTTTCTGTTGGGAACAACACTCTTGCGTTGCTTAGCACGTTCTGGACAAGGAACGTTGGATTGCTTTCCTTGAGACTGCTTGAGGAAGATCTTGTGGGCGGGTTGTCCAGTGTACCATGACTGGTTCTCATCTAGTCCACTCTCAAGAACCATGACACGTTCCTCAAGACTGCGATTCTTTTCTCTAGCATCCTGTAGTTCTCTATCTCTTGCTTCACGAAGTTCTAGAATGGATGGATCATCTTCCTTCTACTTAGAACCTGTGTAACCAATACCATACCTTGCTTCGACAAACTGAATGTTGTCAGTTTTAGCTTTCTGTTCCACTAGCATGGAGTGAATTTTGTGAACATAGGCTTTCATTTCTGACATCTGTTCCTCAAACTTAGTTGATCCAACTACATCACTTGCATCAGTATTGTTAGAGACTTCATTCATAAGCAAAAAGACCTTTTTCATTTCTTAACCTCTGAAGTTCCTCACGATTAGCATCACATGAAGAACAAGGAACAGTTGAGCTACTAGCAGTGTTAGATACGTTTTCTTTTAAACTACTACAATCATCTTCAGAATTAGCAAGTTCCTCTTGTGTTTTCAAATTTTTAGAGTACATTTCCCTTATGAGAGGAATCAGTGATTTCTTATCATAGTTCACAAGAGATTTCAAAACTGTTTCAGGACAATTGTAGAATCATTGAGAGCCATTGCACATATCTTGCCACCCCAGGCTTCAGGGTATTCACCATCTGAGTCATCCTCATTGCCCCACACAGCAACGAAAGCTTTCTTCTCATCGTTCCTAGAAGGTTTGCTTGGTTTCTTGGGCTTTGGGCATGAGCTAGAATAGTGACCCTTCTCATTACAGTTGTAGCAAGTGATGTCTTTGATATCACGAGTCTCACCATGGTTCCCACCTCTGTTGTTCCTTCCTTTGTTGTAAAGGGAACGCATGACTTTAGTTAGTAGCACCACCTCAGGATCATCAGAACCATCATTGTCATCAAGATCATTTTCAATTCTATCGACAGCCTTTCCAACCATCAAAGCAATTCCTTCGTTCTTGGAATCCTTGTTTCTTCCAGCCTTTTCTTCATTGTCATACTTCTGAATCTTACTAAAGACTTCATGGAATGTCAGTTTGACAGTGTTGGGATTCTCTTTCAGAATGGCCTTGGTCATCGCATGACGATGAGGAAGCCCATCAATAATGATAAGGATCTTCTCATCAGGGAGGATTTCTTCATCCTTGATAGAGTGAGCAGTCAAGTTTGCAGTGATTTTCTCAAACCTGGCCTGGTAAGAACTCACATCTTCATTTTCTTCCATCTTGAAGTTGTAAAAGTCCTTCTTGGCAGTGAAACGATCGATTTCACAAAGGTCCTTGCTTCCCATGTACATCTGTTCCAGAGCAAGCCACTTAGCATTGGCAGATTCACAAGATTAAAGTTTTTGCACATCTTGCTAATTAAGAGCATTGTTGATGAGCATGGCAGCCTTGCAGTTCTTCTCCATGATTTAGAGATCCTCTTGATCCCATTTCTTCAGCTTATTCTTTTTCTCAAGATCAGCAATCTCAAGATCTCCAAGGGAGATGACCAACCAGCATTGATAATCATTACTTTGGACCCACTTGATAAAGAGAGCCTTCCAATGTTGGTATTGTCCAGCGAGCAACAAGGGAGGCCTTGAAGAGTTCAAACCAACTTCGACAATGGTAGCAGTCATCGTTACCTAAAAATCTGTAAGTAACACACAATCAAGAACAAACCTGCTCTGATACCAATTGTAGATTCGAGTGTGTTAGTACAAGGAACGGTAGAACTGTTCCTTGGGCAGCGGAATATCGTAACAGAATAACAGAGTAACAAACAAAGTTCCTTAGAGAGGAAAACTCAATCAACCAACTAGTTGACTAAGAAAAACCTCTACCTCTAGGTTTCCCTAGTAGGATTTCAAAAGTCTACTTGTGTTTTAATCCTGGAATTACAATCAAGAAAGTCGTATCTCAATCTAGTTTACTACTAGATATCTAGACTTCTTATTATAACGTTCCTAACAACATCTAAGATAATCAAAACCCTAACAAGTACTCAACTCACCAAAGTCTCGTGCTTGTAAGTTCTTCTTCTTCTCCGAATGCTCTAAGTTTTGTGGAAATGTCGTAAATGCTCTTTTAAATGAAGTGGATGACTTCCTTTCTTATAGTCTAGGAATTCTATCTAATTTACCCTAGTTTCACTTAAGGAAAATAAGATAAAATAATCCTATACAATCTTTTCTTATCTTTCTTAACAATAAGATCCTTAACAACTTTATCTCTTGCGGCCCAAGTTGTTTCTTCAAGATCTCTTTCCATAAATGAGAGATTCGGAAATTGCAAGGGCGACAACGCGCACGTCTTTGCATTCATTGGCGTTGTTCCCTTCCTTTCCTGTTCACAACCGCGTGTCTTCATTCCTCGTTTGTTCCAGCGCGTTGTTCCATTATTGACTTCTCTGTTCTTTTAATCTCTGTTTTGATTCATCACATGGTTTTCATTGTTCCTTTAATTCATCTGTTTCCTGAAACTCATAGTCACACTAAAAACCATCAAATGCCATTGAGTTTATCATCATCAAAACTAGAGGGAACATCATCGTTCCAACAGACTCAACTCAAAGTTCAACCTCATCAAGAGAGTCCTAAAGACTACCCCTGGTATTCAAGGTATTCCCTTAACTCAGATCATTTGGAAACTTGAAGTTAAAGAAAGGGAGGATGATGTGATTATGCCCATCAAGTACCACCTACAAGCAAGGCCTCCACAGTTCCCTGCACAATAAGGCCTCTAAGTTCCCCAGACAGTTCCCTTCCCAGCAAGGTCTCTACACTTTTGTCTGACTCTCCGAGTTCCCCAAACAGTTCCCTGCCCAGTAAGGCCTCCACACTTTTGTCTGACTCTCCGAGTTCCCGAGAAAGTTCCCTCTGACCGTCCTCCTATCACCGTGCCTCCTGAGCTACCACCAAGGGCAATCACACGCGCTCAAGCCAAGGAGCTTCAAGCCGGCATCTTTAATATTTTCAAGAGAGGTCTCCTAAACCTTGAAGCGATGAGCCAATACCTTGTGGGATCGATGACATTGCTTGTGACCCACAGTTCCCTCTAAGGATCTACACCGCCGGCATTTTGCACAAGACCTTCTAGAAGAAATTCCAGTCGGCATCTTTAATATTTTCAATTTATTTTAGTAATTTTGAGAGTTAAAGACTACTATAATAAATGTTTTACTTGGGGGAGGGGGAGAGTCTAGGAGTTAAGATTTTGTGGCCATGTCAAAGGTTGGCCGATGGCTTCCTTGGAGGCCTATAAAAGGCTGAGGCCTTTCCCTTGTAAAATCATCTTCAACTGTAATCAAAAACCTCTCAAAGAGCTCAGTTTTCCCATGGAAAATTCCAGCAACAACCTTAGTTCGTGAGTTGTATCGAACTACCCATCGATCTTCTTCTTAGGTTGAGTTACATCCCTTAGGCGTCGATCAACCTTGTTCTTCCTAGTGGTGCATCATATCCACTCAAGAAGATCACTTATCCCTATCACTATCCCAGCCAAACCCAGTTCCCATCCACTCCAACTTTCCTTCACGGAATCAGTTCCCTATTCCACCGTAAAGAAGTTCTTCCTCCCATCGAACGTGGCATCCTCTTGGTGGTTGACTTCCTTGGTGTTTCCTTGCACCGAGGCTGAAGAGATCGTCGATCCTATCATGTGGTATCAGAGCCACGCAAGGTAACGCTCGAAATCTTGTTCTAAAGTCGATCTTAGTTCGTCTTGCAAGAAATTCTATTTTCGTGCCATTGTTGAGTTCGTGTTTGCTGCAAATTCTTTGATAAAATCGTGGCTTATGCAAGGAAGAAGACAACCTTTGGTTGGTATTAAACTGCCTTGAGTTAATTTATGCATTAAACCAACTCACTTCCCTTATTTCCACCAAAAATCTCTTGGGATTTCCTACCGTTAATGCTCCGGTTTTGCTGAATTTTTCTTTCTTCTTTTTGCTGCATAAAACTTGGTCAAATTTGTGTGCATTATGAGTCAAATGGATCAATCATGGAGCTAAAGATATGGTAAACAACTTGAGATAACTCAAGCCAACTAAAAACGCTCTAGTTTGAACATTTCTTCACCATTTATTGCGTGCTCAACTCAGTCAAGTTCATTGCTCTCAATTTTGTTCTCTCAAATGTAATCTAAGGATTATAGTTCAAGGAAAACTCGAGAAAGAGAGGCTAATAGTCAGAAAAATTCAAACAAGTTGTTTTGGTACGATTTGGCTGCATTAAACACCAAGTTTGATGAAAGTCTTTATGGCTTTCTTGTATGAAAAACGTCCCCAATTCAGCCTTGTTTTGAGAGCTTGCATTTCTGAACTCTGTGACAACTTATACAACAACATTTTGGGCACTTGCTGGTTCAGTTCCCTTGGTTGAATTGCTTTTTCTTTAGTTCCCGTGTTTGGGTATTGCCTTGGTTGCTAACTTGCAAGGGAGTTGCCATGGATCCCACCAACAAACAAAAAGGAGTCACCATCCAAGAACCATCATCACCAGTCACAATGGAAGCTCTCTTGAAAGCCTTCCAAACAAGCAAGGAAGAGCAACAAGAACATGTGAGGCAACAACAAGTTCCTAGGGACATGACACCAAGGTATCAATCTATCCCTTCTTTTGGGCCATATTATTACTCCTCTAACCCTTCCGTGCAGGCTAAGGGAGTCTATGACTCACCAAACTCATTTTTTAGCACGTCCAAGGGCATAGAAAGAGTGCCTCCACCGCCCTGTGTTTAGACACGTGATATTGTGTGTGTTATGTGTGAAGGGCAAGGCCATTGGGCTGACATTTGCCCTAATCGCTACTACATATACAAGGGGAAGGATGATGAGATACCATGCTTTGAGAGAGATGTCGTCATGGCTGCTTCATGTGAGTCCCCACCAAGAGTCCAAGCGACATGTGAAGAACTTCCACCAAGGTTGGATGAACCGAAGCCAACCAAAGAGCCTCTCCCAATGGTTGAACCAACCAAATGTGATGAAGAGCTCAAGGCAGAACTGTGTTAGCCTCCTATGATCATTGAAGAGGAGCTAAAGCCAAAAGAAAAAGAGGAGGAAACCTTGGAACCATCTCCAACTCCTCCAAGAAGCAAGTTTCCTCCTACCATCAAGCGAAGCTCTTTAACTTCACTAGGTACTCCATGGACGGACCAAACGCATATGGTTCCTTCAAGCTTTCCATTCCTTCTACAAGACGAGGTTGATGCAAAAGATGTCAAACTGGCCAAAGATTCTGATTCTGACCTTGCAAAGAAGGAGGTCTACTCTAGGACTCATTCTAGGGAAGTATCACATGCCCTTACCTTGCTTTCTACTCTATTGTTCCCTTCACTTGATAATGAATGTCTTTCAAGGAGTAGAGGATTCCACGTGCTTAAATCAGTTTTTGAATGTAGAACTAGGTACTCATGCATGCACCCAAGTTCCCTTGCTCAATACATGTCATGTGGGATGCATCTAGTTCATGCTATTATTTTGTACACACATGCGTGTTATGTTGTTAGTTTGTTTCCAAAACTTGAACGTAGGACTAGGAAGAAGAGTGGAATAGTTTGTGCATCCATCTTCGTATTTCATATAGAACTTGGAATTTTCGTGACTACATTCTCAAATTTTCTTGGTGGAGTTCAAGAGCCTCATTTTTTTGATTTTCATGTAGGGCACTTGGATTCGATGTCGAATCCTTTCAAGGAGGGGAGGATGATGTGATTATGCCCATCAAGTACCACATACAAGCAAGGCCTCCACAATTCCCTGCACAACAAGGCCTCCAAGTTCCCCAGACAGTTCCCTGCCCAGCAAGGTCTCCACACTTTTGTCTGAGTTCCCCCAGACAGTTCCCTCTGACCGTCCTCCCATCACTGCGCCTCCTGAGCTACCACCAAGGTCAATCACACGCGCTCGAGCCAAGGAGCTTCAAGCCAAGCTCAAGAGAGGTCTCCTAAAGCTTGGATCGATGAGCCAAGACCTTGTGGGATCGATGACATTGCTTGTGACCCACAGTTCCCTCTAAGGATCTACACCGCCGGCATTTTGCACAAGACCTTCTAGAATATATTTTAGGCGGCCTCTTTAATATTTTCAGTTTATTTTAGTAATTTTGAGAGTTAATAACTACTATAATAAAGGTTTTACTTGGGGAGGAGGAGAGTCTAGGAGTTAAGATTTTGTGGCCATGTGAAAGGTTGACCGAGGGCTTCCTTGGAGGCCTATAAAAGGTTGAGGTCTTTCCCTTGTAAAATCATCTTCAATTGTAATCGAAAACCTCTCCAAGAGCTCAGTTTTCCCATGGAAAATTCCAGTAACAACCTTAGTTCGTGAGTTGTATCGAACTACCCATCGATCTTCTTCTTAGGGTGAGTTACAACCCTTAGGCGTCGATCAACCTTGTTCTTCCTAGTGGTGTGTCATATCCACTCAAGAAGATCACTTATCCCTATCACTATCCCAGCCAAACCCAGTTCCCTTCCACTCCAACTTCCTTTCACGAAATCATTTCCCTATTCCACCGTAAAGAAGTTCTTCCTCCCATCGGACGTGGAATCCTTCTGGTGGTTGACTTCCTTGGCGTTTCCTTGCACCGAGGCTGAAGAGATTGTCGATCCTATCATGTGGTATAAGAGCCACGCAAGGTAACGCTCAAAATCTTGTTCTAAAGTGGATCTTAGTTCGTCTTGCAAGCAATCCTATTTTCGTGCCATTGTTGAGTTTGTGTTTGCTGCAAATTCTTTGATAAAATCGTGGCTTATGCAAGGAAGAAGACAACCTTTGGTTGGTATTAAACTGCCTTGAGTTAATTCTTGCATTAAACCAACTCACTTCCCTTAAGAGTATAAAGTTCGAGAAAGAGTGGCAAAGCCAGAAAAAAGAAAGGCTATGTAATACCCCTCATTTTAATAAAGAGTATTTTGATAATTTTCCTAACTCCCGTATCACAAACCGGATTAATTTCAGAGAAGTTCAGGCACTCTGTAATTTGTTTCATCTCTGTAATATTTTTTCCTGAGTGGTATAAAATACATTCGATGTATTTTCGGGGCTTAGAATACTCATTCGGGTGCAAAGATGTTAACCAAGTATGAATATATTTAACCCGGGATTAAAAACTCGTACCCGTACTTAACCCGGACAAAAGAGGACAAAAGGGCCCAGATTTGGCCTTGACCGCACCCGCGGTCAAGTGGCCGCACCCCGCGGTGAAGGACATTTTCTGAGGCGGTCAGGTGGAAGCTCACCGCACCCCACGGTGTCATCATTTTTTCTTTACAACGCCGGACTTCAGACGTCGCGTCTGAACTGAGCTGCTTGTCCATTCTGGTCGGGCGACGCAGCTGCTTGATCGACGTACCTGCTTGCTTGTGTGCTGCTTGCTGGGCTCTATAAAAGGAGGAGATCTGGAGTTGTGTGGAGCACTCCAATCCGAGCTCTCTCCCTTGCAAATCTCTCATCTCCATTGTTACCGAAAAGCTCAAGCTTTCGCCGGAATGTCGCCGGAGCTACCATAGGAGGAGAAGGTACTCTCCAAGTGGTGTTTGGAAGTGCAAGGAATTGGGAAGTCAAAGCCCAACCTAATCGAATCCAAACGCGTCGATCTAGGTGAGTTCTCGTCGTCGTCTCGCCACTGTCACGCCACCGCACCCGCGGCAGGGCCGGCGCACCCGCGGTGTGTCTAGGCTCGTGGTGTGGCTTTGTGCTTTGTGGTCTCGATCGGGGCTTTGTTCCTTCGATTTAGTTCGTCTTTCTTTAGATTCAGATATTTTATTGTCGAATCTAACTTAGGGTTTCATTATGGGTCGTTCCGTAGGGATCTGAAATCCGAGTTCTGTCCCCGTTCCGGACCCAGAAACCATCATCGTTCGAATGTTCGTCTGATCTAAGGCAAGTGGCGGTTCGCTCTTGCTTATCATTCCATATTTATATTGATTATCAACTGTTTAATTGTTAATTAATTTGGGATGATTTACTGTTTTCGTTGGAAACAGTTTTGATAAATGATGTGAATAAAACATGATATTATAATAGGTTGTATATCTGCTAGAACAACGTTATTATAGATATATATGTATGATGATTGCCTTGAGGGCATTGATATGGACTATTGTGTGCTTGAACTGTTTAGTTAGCACGAGTATTCGTAGGAACGCTACTGGGGCCCTGCGAGGTCCAGTCGTTTCTTTATAACCATGGTGGTTAGGACAACCTAACACCATCTTGCAGGTCATGACCGTCCCCTATTCGAGTATAGGGGTGGTGCACTTAGCTAGTGTCATATATTTCGAGAGTTGCTCCCAAGAGGTCTCTCATCTCGGGACGAGGTGATCATGATAAAAGCTTATAATGCGATGCGCGTTTTTGGAATTAAATAAGATAAGTGCCGTAGTCGCACACAATTAATATATCTCAGGCGAGTAGTGCAGCTAGGAAAGCCTCGTCTAGACTTTGGTCAGAGTAAAGTTCTCTTTCCAATCTGAATTCGCATTATGCGGTGAGGTTGGTCGTGAACCGAAACACCAGGTCAATTTAAACTCTTATGTGAACTTATATGTTCCCCAACATTTGTCATACTTCTGATAAGACTCAATTCGTTGGAGTCTTCTTTTCATATGTTTCGATAAGGCTCGTTCTCTCAGAGTCTTCTCTTGATCATACTGTTTCATATATTTCTGTGGGAGTATGGTGGTTGACTATCGTCATCGACTTTTATTCGAGAAGAGATGAGTCTAACCTAATACGACTACTTAGAACCTTTCTGTTTTACCCTTGCATAGTCTTTCATTAGACTAACCAACCGGTTATATTCCCTTGCATGGTTGGCTGGTGTCATCCGTCTCATACGGCACATCAGGTAAACTGCAGTTCCAATGAAGGCTAGAAACGACGACGAAGGCAGTTGGGATTTCAAAGAGTTTTACCAGGTTGAGATTCCTTGGCGGTGATCGCTGTGATCAAGACTTTATGTCATTTACTTTACAAATACTTCCGTTGTATTTCAGATGTATTTGGAATTATGTTGTAATTCCGAGACTACGGTCTAATTGAAAGTTATGATATTTGTATTATAACTGTTGTTTTATGATTTGCATAAACTGGTTAAGCCTTGGGTGACATCGGACAAAATATCTGAGGTCACTGGCGGTAATACTTTCAAGGATATACATTTGGGGGTGTTACAGATTTGGTATCAGAGCCAAAAAAAATTTAATGGGTGGGTTTTAAAACATTTTCTTGGAACCAAATTTTTTGTAAACCGTTTACTCGTTTGAAACTGAGAAATTTTTTAGAAGGCTCAGAATTTCCAAGTAAAATTTTTATTCTGCCGATCTAGTCATGCCTTTTCTTTAGTCCGATATGGAAGCGAACTTCTATATCTAGAAAGACTAACTCTCTTCTCGTCGCCCATAGATTATGGGTGCTTTATGTTCTCTTCAAAGGGACTCGGAAGAAGCCGAGGTGGATCCTCCATCTCCAGTGAGGCTTGAGTTCCTGGTTCCCCTGCGATGTTTCGAGATTGAAGAGTCTAGTAGTCCACCCGAGGAGGTAAAGACCGTACTCCCTGAGTCGGTAGTGTTAGTATCCGACGATGCCATGGTTCCTGTAGTAGAGCCTACAGAGGAGCCAAGGGAGGACGCTGAGGATGAAGATGAGTTGTCAAGGTACGCAAGAGGATACTACAACAACGATTACATGATAGAGATGATTCCCGAAGAGGAAAATCCTGAGGAAGATCCCGAAGAAGAGGAGGATCCCGAGGAAGATCCTGAAGAAGAGGAGGACCCCGAGGAGGACCTCGAGGGGCAAGGCCACAAGTCTGATGGCTTAGAGCACTTATTGGTGGGCAGCGAGGACCCGGGAGTGGAGTTTATCTATCCAAGTCCAGAGTTGCCGCCTGAGCAAGCATACTCGCCATTGACTCCGGCCGATTGGGAGGCACTCTACGCTGAATATGGCATTAGAAGGAGTGGTCCACCCAATGCATCTGAGGACTCATAGCCTATTCCTGCTCAGAGAAGGCTAATATTGAGTTCTGACTCGCGAGAGGCACTTTGCCTGAGTCAAATGATTTCCCCTGAAGAGCGCCGCTATATTTCAGATGCGGTTGAGCATACTCGAAGAAGGGTAAGACCAGGAGATTCAGATGAGATTGATCAGTGTGTTCCCACACCTAGGATAAGGCCGAGGACACCAGGACTAAGGAATGAGTCGTGTACTCCAGGGCCGAGCAGGGTAAGAAGTCCATCGCCAGACTCCGATGGTGAACCCCGTTCGAAGAAGCCTTGTATGGGAAGTTTGCCTTATAGGAAACGCTTCAGGGCACCTTGATAGGGCCGATATTGATTGTAGCAGTTTCTTTTCTAGTATTTCAGTGTTGTTTTGTTAAGTACAGTAATCTCCGAGCAATTGTGTCCCGTCGCTCGGGAGATTCCTTTTGTAGAAGCTTGTAACTCGGTTTGAGTTCACCTATGGAAATTACCAAGTTGATCTATTCTGAGTTGATTTTTATTACGTTGAGTATATTGGAATGAATTAATGTCATAAAATACTTGGAATTTGATCGGTAAACAGATGGTGAACACAAGGAATACCATTCGTACTGGTGCTGGGCCAAGCAACGACCCCAGACCAAACGTGAGGAATGTCGCGAACCCTATAGAGGAACACGAGTTTGTTTCCAACAACAATCCAGGGGGCAGTGACCAAGCTCAAGTCAACACTCCAGTGATATTCGATGCCGCAACAGTGGAAGATATTTGGGGAATTGTAATGCAAGTATTCACCGATATTATGCGACCAAACGCGCCTCAGGCACAAGCTGTGCCAATTCCTACAGCGGTTCCTAGATTTGAAGAGCCAGCTGTTCATGTACCTCATGAAGAAGCAGTCAGGAACAGAGGCAATTATGGCCGAGCACTGAAGACCATTAGCTCTATGAGGCCCGACTGTTATGATGGGAAAGGAGAGCCAGTCAGGGTGGCACATTGGTTATCACACATAGAGTGACTATTCCGCAATGTTCAGTGCATTGAAGCTGAGAAAGTGCACATTGCTTCCCTACAGCTGAAGGAAGTAGCTAGCGAGTGGTGGGAAGGTACCGGTCTAGCCGATCACCCCGCTTTGAACTAGGGGATGTTCAAAGCCAAGATGACCGATCGTTTCTTTTCCCGAGCTATGAGGGAAGAAAAACACAAGGGGTTTTTATATCCAAGGACGGATGGTTTGAAAGTGACTGAGCTTGCGGCCAAGTTCAATCATCTATTGCAGTATGTTGGGCCGGAGGTGTCCGACGAGGAACAAAAGATCTGGTATTTCCACGAGTGGATGAATCCAGATATTAAGCCACTGATGGTACGTCATGGATGCTCTACTTTGGAGCAATACGTGAACGCTGTTTACAAGTTGGAGGTGACTCTGGAGGAGTCAACAAAGAAACGTAATCGCCAGAGGTCAATGCAGAATCAACCTCAGGCAAGTGGATTCAAGTGTCTTGCGCCACCGTCTAATTTTGCCAAGTCTAGCAAAGAAAAGACGGATATGACTCATGGAAGGTCTACGCAGCAACCGGGTCAAGGCAAGAATCTGATTCAATGTTACAATTGTGGTGCATCAGGACACAAAAGCAATGCGTGTCTGAAGGAAAGGAAGATATGCTTCGGCTATGGAAATGAAGGGCACGTGCATAAATTTTGTCTCCAGGGAAGGCAGAAAGGAGCTGAATCACAGCAGGGGTCTGTTAGTCAGAACAATCGACCCAGGTTTAAACCAGTGGAAGCTCCTAGTCCTTCGATGCAGACAACTGCACTGAACAAGGGGAAAGCCCCAATTGCTTCTAGAGGTCAGGGTCAACGCCTTTACGAGATGCATGAGGCTGATGGACCCAATGCTCCATTTGCTCAAGGTACTCTATACCTTCATTCTACTTCTGTGTATATGTTGTTTGATTCCGGTGCTACTCATTCTTTCATTTCGGAAAGTTGTGTTAGTAAGTTAGGCTTAGTATGCAACGAGGTTTGTGAACCTTTCGTTGTGAATCTTCCTAATGGTGAACATTTAGTGGGCACCAAGCGTCTGTCAGAATTTCCAATTACCATTCAGGGTAAGAAGTTCGAAGCAGATTTGATCTGTATAGCCATGGCTCCATACGAAATTATTCTCGGCATGGATTGGCTGACACGTCATGGGGCGGTAATCGATTTTAGCTCAAGGACTGTAACGGTGTCATCTGGGGGCCAGTATGTATGCAAGTTTAAGGGTCGTGATGACGTTGATAATGGCAGGCTTATCAATGCAATGGCTTCGTTTAAGCTACTTCGACAAGGTTGTGTCGGGTACATGTGCTATCTGGACGAGCCCAAGAAAGATGAACCTTCAGTTCCTGATATTCCGGTCGTTTGTGATTTTCCAGACGTCTTTCCGGAGGAGATTCCTAGTTTACCCCCATATCATGACATAGAGTTTACCATTGATCTTGAGACGGGTACCGCGCCGATTTCTAAAGCACCGTACCAGATGGCTCCTGTTGAGATGCAAGAGTTGAAGAAGCAACTCGATGATCTTCTTGAGAAAGGCTATATAAGGCCGAGTGCATCGCCTTGGGGTGCTCCGGTCTTGTTCGTCAAGAAGAAGGATGGATCGTTTCGACTTTGTATCGACTATCGTGAGTTGAATAAAGTCACGATCAAGAATAAGTATCCGTTGCCAAGGATTGATGATATGTTGGATCAATTGTAGGGAGCCAAAGTCTTTTCCAAAATCGATCTGAGGTCTGGTTACCATCAGCTCAGGATTCGTGAGTAAGATATTCCGAGGACTGTGTTTCAGACGAGATATGGTCACTACGGGTTCGTAGTCATGCCATTTGGACTTACTAATGCTCCAGCGGTCTTTATGGATCTCATGCATCGATGTTTTCACCAGTACTTGGATAAGTTCGTGGTGGTCTTCATCGACGACATTTTGATCTATTACCCGAGCGTGGAAGCTCATGAGGAACATCTTCGGATTACCTTGTCAGTCCTTAGACAAAATCAGCTGTATGCAAAATTGTCTAAGTGTGACTTTTGGATCAAGGAAGTGGCTTTCTTAGGTCATGTGATCAATGAGAATGTGGTTATGGTTGATCCCCAGAAGATTGAAGCGGTAGCCAATTGGAAGTGGCCTCAGAACGTAAAGGAGGTGCGCAGTTTTCTAGGACTCGCTGGATATTATAGACGGTTCGTGGAAGGATTTTCTAAGATCGCTCTACCTATGACCGGTTTGCTCCATAAAGTCCATAAGTAGTTTGTCTGGGGTGACAAGTGCAAGGCCAGTTTTCAAAAGCTGAAGCAATGTCTGACCTCCGCACCAGTATTAGCGCTACCGGAAGGGATTGATGGTTATGTGGTCTATAGTGATGCTTCGAAGTGTGGTTTGGGATGTGTATTGATGCAGAGAGGCATAGTGATTGCATACACATCTAGACAATTGAAAACCTATGAAGCAAACTATCCGACGCATGATCTAGAACTAGCAGTTGTAGTGTTTGCGCTAAAGATTTGGAGACACTATCTCTATGGTATAAGGTTCCAAGTCTTCACCGATCACAAGAGTCTCAAGTGTGTGTTCACTCAGAAGGAGTTGAATATGAGACAACGTCGCTGGTTAGAGCTACTCAAAGACTACGACATCGAATTGTTGTATCATCCGGGCAAGGCTAATGTAGTAGCCGATGCATTGAGCCGGAAGACGTCGCACGAGACTGTAGTGGCTCTACTTACTGCTCAGACCAAGCTGAACCAAGGATTGTGCGAAATTGAAGTCTTGTATGATCATCATCGTGGATACCTGAGTATGCTTGAAATTCAGGTTACGCTACTTGATCAAATCAGGGAGAAGCAGGTGGATGACGTGGTTTTGGTGAAGCTAAGCAGTGAAGTTATGGACGGGAAAGCTCCCGGTTTCGTGATTCAGGAAGATGGATCGCTCTGGTTTCAGGACCGGATCTGTGTACCTGACGTTGATGGCCTTCTCCAGTTGGTGATGAAGGAGGCCTATTCGTCAGCTTATTCTGTACATCCAGGCTCTAGCAAGATGTACAAGGACCTCATAAAGAAATTCTGGTGGCCCAATATGAAGTGGGATGAAGCAGAGTTTGTGGCAAAATGCTTGACTTATCAGAAGGTCAAGATAGAATACCGCATACCAGGTAGTGAGTTGCTACCTCTTCTAGTGCCAGAATGGAAATGAGAGGATATTTCTATGGATTTCGTCATGGGGCTGCCAAAGACTCAAAGTCAAAAGGATGCTATATGGGTAATCATTGACAGGCTCACGAAGAGTGCTCACTTCGTGGCTATCAAGTCAACATGGGGAACCCAAAAGCTATCAGAAGTGTTCCTACACGAGATTGTCCATTTGCATGGTACTCCAAAGACCATTGTATCGGATCATGATGGCAGATTCATGTCGAGATTCTGGAAAGAACTCCACAAGGCCATGGGAATCGAGTTGAGGTTTAGTATTGCGTTTCATCCTCAGACGGATGGACAGTCTGAGAGGACCATCCAGACCTTGGAAGATATGCTAAGAGCTTGTACACTCGATCGTCCGACTAGCTGGGAGAACAGCCTGAGTCTGATTGAGTTCACGTACAACGACAGTTGGCATGCTACCATAAAGATGGCTCCATTCGAGGCTTTGTACGGTCGAAGGTGCAAATCTCCTATTTGTTGGGATGAGAATGCTGACAAGGTTCTGCTCGGACCGGAATTAGTTGAAAGGATTGCCTCGGACATTGCTTTGATAAGACAAAGGATGTTGACAGCTCAGAGTCAACAAAAGTCTTATGCAGATCTGAATCGTAGGAATGTCGAGTTTGAGGTTGGTGACAAAGTGTTTGTCAGAGTATCGCCATCAAAGGGTGTGTTTAGATTCGGTAAGTGTGGGAAGCTTAACCCTCGCTACGTGGGACCATTTGAGATCCTTGACAGAGTGGGATCTCTAGCATATCGTTTGGCATTGCCGCCATCGGCACATCCAGTATATAACGTGTTCCACGTATCCTTGTTACGGAAGTACGTGCCAGATGAGTCTCATGTGCTGAGTTATGAAGACATTGAGATTCAGACAAATGGTACCTACGAGGAGATATCGGTGCGTATCCTAGAACGCCGTGAGAAGCAGTTACGGAACAAGGTGGTACCATTGGTATGGATTTTGTGGTCCAAGTCAGGAACTGAAGATGTTACTTGGGAAACCTGGGATACTGAGGAGGATATGCTTAGACGCTTTCCCGAGCTGTTTTCGGCCTAGTTTCGCGGTCGAAACCTTTTTAAGGGGGTAGTGTTGTAACGCCTCGCTTTTTTTTTTTTAGGTTATTCGGCCAAGTTTCGGGTCGAAACTTCTTTTAAGGGGGAGGTGATGTAATACCCCTCATTTTAATAAAGAGTATTTGATAATTTTCCTAACTCCCGTATCACAAACCGGATTAATTTCAGAGAAGTTCAGACACTCTGTAATTTGTTTGATCTCTGTAATTTGTTTGATATCTGTAATATTTTTTCCTAAGTGGTATAAAATACATTCGATGTATTTTCGGGGCTTAGAATACTCATTCGGGTGCAAAGATGTTAACCGAGTATGAATATATTTAACCCGGGGTTAAAAACTCGTACCCGTACTTAACCCGGACAAAAGAGGACAAAAGCGCCCAGATTTGGCCTTGACCGCACCCGCGGTCAAGTGGCCGCACCCCGCGGTGAAGGCCATTTTCTAAGGCGGTCAGGTGGAAGCTCACCGCACCCGCGGTGGAGCCACCGCACCCCGCGGTGTCATCATTTCTTCTCTGCAGCGCCGGACTTCAGACGTCGCGTCTGAACTGAGATGCTTGTCCATTCTGGTCGGGCGACGCAACTGCTTGATCGACACACCTGCTTGCTTGTGTGCTGCTTGTTGGGCTCTATAAAAGGAGGAGATCTGGAGTTGTGTGGAGCACTCCAATCCGAGCTCTCTCCCTCGCAAATCTCTCATCTCCATTGTTACCGAAAAGCTCAAGCTTTCGCCGGAATGTCGCCGGAGCTACCATAGGAGGAGAAGGTACTCTCCAAGTGGTGTTTGGAAGTGCAAGGAATTGGGAAGTCGAAGCCCATCCTAATCGAATCCAAACGCGTCGATTTAGGTGAGTTCTCATCGTCGTCTCGCCACTGTCACGCCACCGCACCCGCGGCAGGGCCGGCGCACCCGCGGTGTGTCTGGGCTCGTGGTGTGGCTTTGTGCTTTGTGGTCTCGATCGGGGCTTCGTTCCTTCGATTTAGTTCGTCTTTCTTTAGATTCAGATATTTTATTGCCGAATCTAACTTAGGGTTTCATTATGGGTCATTCCGTAGGGATCTGAAATCCGAGTTATGTTCCCGTTCCGGACCTAGAAACCATCATCGTTCGAACGTTCGTCTGATCTAAGGCAAGTGGCGGTTCGCTCTTGCTTATCATTCCATATTTATATTGATTATCAATTGTTTAATTGTTAATTAATTTGGGATGATTTACTGTTTTCGTTGGGAACAATTTTGATAAATGATGTGATTAAAACATGATATTATAATAGGTTGTATATCTGCTAGAACAACGTTATTATAGATATATATGTATGATGATTGCCTTGAGGGCATTGATGTGGACTATTGTGTGCTTGAACTATTTAGTTAGCACGAGTATTCGTAGGAACGCTACTGGGGCCCTGTGAGGTCCAGTTGTTTCTTTATAACCATGGTGGTTAGGACAACCTAACACCATCTTGCAGGTCATGATCGTCCCCTATCCGAGTATAGGGGTGGTGCACTTAGCTAGTGTCACATATTTCGGGAGTTGCTCCCAAGAGGTCTCTCGTCTCGGGACGAGGTGATCATGTAAAATCTTATAACGTGATGCGCGTTTTTTGAATTAAATAAGATAAGTGTCGTTGTCGCACACAATTAATATATCTCAGGCGAGTAGTGCAGCTAGGAAGTAGTGCAGCTAGGAAAGCCTCGTCTAGACTTTGGTCAGAGTAAAGTTCTCTTTCCAATCTGAATTCGCATTATGCGGTGAGGTTGGTCGTGAACCGAAACACCAGGTCATTTTAAACTCTTGTGTGAATTTATATGTTCCCCAACATTTGTCATACTTCCGATAAGACTCAATTCGTTGGAGTCTTCTTTTCATATGTTTCGATAAGGCTCGTTCTCTCAGAGTCTTCTCTTGATCATATTGTTTCATATATTTCTGTGGGAGTATGGTGGTTGACTATCGTCATCGACTTTTATTCGAGAAGCGATGAGTCTAACCTAATACGACTACTTAGAACCTTTTTGTTTTACCCTTGCATAGTCTTTCATTAGACTAACCAACCGGTTATATTCCCTTGCATGGTTGGCTGGTGTCATCAGTTGGGATTTCAAAGAGTTTTACCGGGTTGAGATTCCTTTGCGGTGATCGTTGTGATCAAGACTTTATGTCATTTACTTTACAAAGACTTTCATTGTATTTATGATGTATTTGGAATTATGTTGTAATTTCGAGACTACGGTCTAATTGAAAGTTATGATATTTGTATTATAACTGTTGTTTTATGATTTGCATAAACTGGTTAAGCCTTGGGTGACATCGGACAGAACATCTGAGATCACTGGCGGTAATACTTTCAAGGATATACATTTAGGGGTGTTACAGGCTAATAGCCAGAAAAATTCGAGTAAGAGTCTAAAGTTTGAGAAAGAGTGGCAAAGCCAGAAAAAAGAGAACAAGTTGTACTTGAGGACCTTGTTTAGTAACTTATTTGGTGACTTGTTTTGGTACGATTTGGCTGCATAAAACACCAAGTTTGATCAAAGTTTTTGTGGCTTTCTTGTTTGCAAAACGTCCCCAATTCAGCCTTGTTTTGAGAGCTTGCATTTCTGAACTTTGTGACAACTTATACAACAATATTTTGGGCACTTGCTGGTTCAGTTCCCTTGGTTGAATTGCTTTCTCTTTAGTTCCTGTGTTTGGGTATTGCCTTGGTTGCTAACTTGCAAGGGAGTTGCCATGGCCCACCAACAAACAAAAAGGAGTCACCATCCAAGAACCATCATCACCAGTCACAATGGAAACTCTCTTGAAAGCCTTCCAAACAAGCAAGGAAGAGCAACAAGAACATGTGAGGCAACATCAAGTTCCTAGGGACATGCCACCAAGGTATCAACCTATCCCTTCTTTTGGGCCATATTATTACTCCTCTGAACCTTCTGTGCAGGCTAAGGGAGTCTATGACTCACCAAACTCATTTTTTAGCACGTCCAAGGGTAGAGAAAGAGTGCCTCCACCGCCCCGTGTTGGGACACATGATATTGTATGTGTTATGTGTGAAGGGCGAGGCCATTTGGCTGACATTTGCCCTAATCGCTACTACATATACAAGGGGAAGGATGATGAGATACCATGCTTTGAGAGAGATGTCATCATGGCTGCTTCATGTGAGTCCCCACCAAGAGTCCAAGCGACATGTGAAGAACTTCCACCAAGGTTGGATGAACCGAAGCCAACCAAAAAGCCTCTCCCAATGGCTAAACCAACCAAATGTGATGAAGAGCTCAAGGAATAACTGTGTCAGCCTCCTATGATCATTGAAGAGGAGCTAAGGCCAAAAGAAAAAGAGGAGGAAACCTTGGAACCATCTCCAACTCCTCCAAGAAGCAAGTTTCGGCCTACCATCAAGCGAAGCTCTTTAACTTCACTAGGTACTCCATGGACGGACCAGACGCATATGGTTCATTCAAGCTTGCCATTCCTTCTACAAGATGAGGTTGATGCAAAAGATGTCAAACTGGCCGAAGATTCTAATTCTGACCTTGCAAAGAAGGATGTCCACTCTAGGACTCATTCTAGGGAAGTATCACATGCCCTTACCTTGCTTTCTACTTTATGATTCCCTTCGCTTGATAATGAATGTCTTTCAAGGAGTAGAGGATTCCACGTGCTTAAATCAGTTTTTTAATGTAGAACTAGGTACTCATGCATGCACCCAAGTTGTGATACCCCATATTTTTGTAAGGTTATTTTGGGAATTATGGAATTTTCCCGAGTACCCGTTGTGTACGTCGGATTTAATTCAGGTAGCTTGAGACATTCTGTAATGTGCTCTATATCTGTAATATTTTTCTCAGTGAAATAATATACAGACAAGGTGCCTTGGAGTTAAATTGTCGTTCGCGTACGATAATTTTTATCCCGGTTTATCGTCATGCTCGTTCAAAGCCGAATGGGCGGGAAAAGGGGGAAACGGCGACCGCAGTTCAGAAACGGCGACCGCCGTGGTTGGGCCCGAAGAGTCAACGTGTCTGCTTCTAGCTGGCCGCGACAGGCCTAGCGATGGCGACCGCCGCATTTACGGCGACCGCCGCGTGCCCGCCGCAGGCAAAAATACGGCGACCGCCGTGATTGTCCAGTGGGCTTTGCCCGATGGTCGCCGGCGTCGTTCGAGGCGCGCCGTTGCGTCGTTTGCCGCGTCTGAGGGTTTGCAGCTCACTCCTTGGGGTTTGCCTATAAATAGGTGAGCTTGGGCATGGGTTTTGGGTCATCTACAACCCCGAATCGCTGCCAAATTCGCCTCTCGCCGGAGTTTTGTTTTTGCCGGTTTTCTTGTGCTCGCCGGAGGTCTCGCCGGTGTTGCTTTGGTGTGGTTCCTTAGTGCCTTTGTGAAGCTTTTGGTTAGCCTTGGAGGTTAGAAGCCAAAGCAAGTCGAAGGAGGCCGAACCGCTCGTGTTTTGGGGTGAGTTTTCTCTCGTTTCAGTCGGCCGTGTTCTTCACGGCGACCGCCGCCAAGAACAGCGACCGCCGCCAGTGCCCAGAACGCCTTCGTGGCTTTGGCTTGGTCGGTTGTCGTCGTGGCGTCTTTCCTTTCGTGTTCTTTCGCCGTGTTTAGATTCGTACTGTTTATGTCGGATCTAACTTAGGGTTCCTTTTATGGGTCGACTCGAAGGTTGTTGTGCTGTCGGAACTATACCGTGTCGAGCCCAGAATCCAGTGGCGTCTTTAGACTATTCTGCGGAGTAAGGCAAGTGGCGGTTCGCTCTTGCTCTTTCGTTCCATATTTACATTAATTATCAGTAGTTTATCTGAGTAATTAATTTGGAATGAATATTCTGTTTGTCTGGAAACGGTTTTGATAAACTGTTTTGAAAATCATATAATAGGTTGTATATCTGTTAGAACAACGCTATTATCTGTGATCGCCTTTCGGGCCTTTATGTGGATTTATCCTATAACTATGGTGGTGCTTTAACTGTTTAGTTAGCACTGTTAGATAGGAACGTTACTCGGACTCTGTCCAGTCCTTTCTTTATAATCTGGTAGAGGGGTGGCTCGTCCCCATCCAATACCATTCTATGATCATGATCGGTCTCTTACACATGTGTGTAGAGACAGGACACTTAGCTGGTGTCACAAACCTTTCGGTATACGTCACTCTCGACGAAACGTATACTAAGATGTGTCGTCCCACTGGTGGGGTACACATGTAAAAGTCTATAACGTGATGTGTGTTTTTGAAACATAAATCAGATAAGTGCTACCTTGACGCACATAATTAATACACCTTGGGCGAGTAGTGCAGCTAAGTTCAGTGCAGCTAGGAAAACTCATCTTGACTTGAATGTAGTACGTTCTTTTTCCAATCTGGATTCGCTGTAGGCGATGAGGTTGGTCGTGAACCGAAGCATCTCAGTCAGTTTTAAATCATTGTTGAATGATTCTGTATTATTCCAGATTTGTCATTTGCTTCCTGAAAGACTCATTTCCGTTGGAGTCTTCTTTCGAGTCGATTTCTGTGAAGATTCAGTCTTCCAGAATCTTCTCTTGTGCATACCTCTTGTTTATTCCAGCAGGAATATGATGGTTGACTACCGTTATCGGTTATTATCCGAGAAGCGATGAGTCTAACCTAATATGACTGCTTCGAACCAGTCTGCTTTGTACCCGTGCTAGTCTATTCAGTTAGACTAACCAACCAATATTTTCCCTTGCATGGTTGACTGGTGTCATTCGTTCGATTCGGCATATCAGTTAAGAAGTAGCTCAGAAGATTAGAAGGACTATGGAGTCGGCGGTGGTTTTTGAATGTTTTAATTATTTCTTTAATCAGGTTATGATCCTTTGGACAATAACTCCGATTGTAACTTACTTTCTTAGTCTTCCGCTGTGTTTGGTTTAAACTATATTTTGACCTATTCGGGATTGGGTTGTAATCCCGTAACTCTTGCTTTCTCAACAATGTTATGTTTTGGAATTTAATGCTTGATCTTTGTGTATCAATTGCATTTCATAAATTGTATTTATTTGGTAAAGCCTTGGGTGATCTCGGTAAGGAACACTGGGGTCACTGGCGGTAATACCTTTCCAAAAAGGGTTAAGTTTTGGGGGTATTACAGTTGTGGTATCAGAGCCAAAGTTTTAAAACGGGTTTGGAATTTTTATAAACCATTTATTCATTTTCAAAATGCTTTAAAGAGGGCTCTGAGTTTTCATTCTGAAAAGAATTTAAAAACACCGTTCATAGTCGTGTCTTCTTTATAGTCTGATATAATAAGCTTGCTTCTATGTCTAGAAAGACTAATTCCTTCCTTATTGTTCGATAGGATGGGTGTCTGCTTTTCTATTGGTAGGGGGTCGGAAGACGCCAAGTCGGATCAGCCGAGGCTAGATTTTCCGTTACCTCAGCGATGTTTCGAGGTTGGAGGCCCGAGTAGCCCACCCGAAGACGTCAAGCACGTTCTCCCCGAGTCGGTTGTCCTTGTAGCCAGGAATGCTATGGTCCCTAGACCTGCACTTGTGCCGCCACCAAGGGTGGAGGGAGTACAGGAATGGGAGCAGGAAGACGAGTTGTCAAGGTATGAACAAGGGGTTTACCAAGATGACTTTTTGTTGGGACCAATTCCCGAGGAGATCGAGTACGAGGAGGAGGAAGAGGAGATGCTTGAGCAAGATCCTGTCGAGGACGAGGAGATGATCGAGGATGATTCCGAGGATGAGGATCCCATCGAGGATGATCCCGAGAATGAGGATCCCATCGAGGATGATCCCGAGGAAGAGGATCCCATAGAGGATGATCCAGAAGAGGATCCAGAGTTGGACCTTGGAGGGCAGAATTAGGAGCCCGGTACAGGATTGTCACCAGTGCCAGAGTACGCACCCATGTCAGAAGCTGATTGGGAGGCACTGTATACCGAGTACGGTATTGGGAGAAGTGACAGGGAATCTCAGCCTATCCCTACTCCAAGGAGATGGAGGTCGGAATCCGAGCTACAAGAGATTCTCCGCCAGGGCGAGGTAATCTCCGCAGAACAGCAGCGTCAGAGGGATGAGCTGATCGCCAGTACTCAGAGGAGGGCTGGAATAAGAGGACCAGTCATGGACGACCCATACTTTACCATGACTGAGCTAGGACTATGTGCTTCAGGGTCAAGCAGGGTGCGAAACCCATCGCCAGAGCTCGATGGTGAGCCTAGCCCGAAGAGACCATGCACGAGTAGCCAGTCGTATGGGAGACATTTTGGAATGCCTTGAGGAGGAGTGGCGTTGCCTATCATAGTAGTTCGTTTCTTAGTATTCCAAGTTGTACTTTGTGTAATATTTCAGTATTGCGGCAAGTACTTTGAGAAACACTTATATCTTCGAGCAATGTTGTCCTAACGCTCGAATGATAAACTTATGTGTAACTTGTGTAAGAATTCGAAGGTTCATCTATAAAATACCAAGTTGATCTATTCTGAGTGATTTATTTACATTGATATATTGCATAAGTATGTTGCATAATATTAATGTATTGAATGCTTGGAATTGGATCGGTAAACAGATGGTGAACCCAAGAAGCACGAGAAACTCGACTCGAGCCGGTGCTGGGACTAGCCAAAACCCCAGACCAGCAGGAAGAGGTGTTCAGGATGAACACGAGTCTGAGTCTCGCGTCCAGCAGAGGCGTGAAGGTCAGGATCAGACCCAGGCGCCGACGTTGTTTGACGCTGCAGCTGTTGAGGCGATCCGTGGAATCGTGATACAGGCTATTACAGATGTCTTGAGACCAAGTGCGCCTCAAGCACAAGAAGTGCCTATTCATGCAGCGGTTCCTGATGTTGTGGAACCCAGAAACCCTGTGATTCAGGAGACTGCCGTTAGGGCGAGGGACAACTATGGTCGCGCTCTTAAGACCATTACTTCCATGAGACCCGACTGCTATAATGGGAAAGGGGAGCCAGTGGCAGTGACTCATTGGTTCTCCCATATGGAGAGGCTGTTCAGGAACGTGGAGTGTACGGAGGCCGAGAAGGTCCATATCGCTTCTCTTCAGCTGAGGGAGGAGGCTAGCGAGTGGTGGGAGAGCACTGGTTTGGCTGAGAGCCCAGTGTTGACTTGGTCGATGTTCAAGACCAAGATGGTTGATCGCTTTTTCTCTCGTGCCATGAGAGAGGAGAAGCATAAAGAGTTCTTGTACCCTCAGACTGATGGTCTGAGAGTGACCGAGTTGGCATCTAAGTTCAACCATCTTCTACAGTACGCCACTGCCGAGATCACCAGCGAGGCTCAAAAGATCTAGTACTTCCACGAGTGGATGAACCCGGATATCAAGCCATTAATGGTGCACCACACATGCTCTACCTTGGAGCAGTATGTGGATTGTGCCTATAAGATGGAGGTAACTCTCGAGGAGTCGACCAAGAGGCGCAACCGACAGAAGTCGATGCAGAATCAGAACCAGGGAGGTGGTTTTAAGCGCCCTGCGCCACCGTCTAACTTCGCCAAATCCGGCAGAGCTAAGACGGAGATGACGCAAGGAGGATCGACTCAGCAGTCAGGGCAGACCAGGAGTTCAGTTCAATGTTATAACTGTGGTGCTGCTGGGCACAAGAGCACTGAGTGTCAGAAGGAGAGGAGGCCATGTTTTGGGTGTGGACGTGATGGTCATCTGCAAAAGTTCTGCAAGCAGGGGAAGCAGAAGGGAGTAGAGTCGCAGCAAGGGTCAGTTCATCAGAGCAACCGACCTAGGTTTAAGCCTACCGAGACTCCTAGCCCTTCAGTGCAGACGACTGCTCAGAACAGGGGAAAGGCCCCAGTTGTTTCTGGAAGTCAGGGCCAACGCTTGTACGAGATGCGTGAGGCAGATGGACCCAACGCTCCGATTGCTCAAGGTACTCTATACCTTCACTCTACTTCAGTGTGTATTCTGTTTGATTCTGGTGCTACGCATTCCTTTATTTCGGATAGTTGTGTTAGCAAGTTAGACTTAGTGTGCAATGATTCGTGCGACCCTTTCGTCGTTAATCTTCCTAATGGAGAACGTTTGGTGGGAACCAAGCATTTGTCCCACTTTCCGATTACCATTCAGGGTAAGGAATTCGAGGCAGATTTAATCTGCATAGCCATGGCTCCATACGATATTATTCTCGGTATGGATTGGCTGACGCGTCACAAGGCGGTGATCGACTTCAGTTCAAGAACGGTGACGGTGTCATCCGGGGGCCAATTCGTGTGCAAGTTCAAAGGTCGAAATGACGCTGATAACGACAAGCTGATCACTACGATGGCTGCGTTTAAGCTACTACGACAAGGATGTGTCGGGTACCTTTGCTACTTGGATTCACCCGAGGGGGATGGACCTGAGGTTCTTGATATTCCTGTAGTTAGGGAATTTTCGGATGTCTTTCCGGAAGAAATTCCAGGATTACCCCCAAATCGTGACGTAGAGTTTTCTATTGATCTCGAGCCTGGTACGGCGCCGATTTCCAAATCCCCGTATCGGATGGCTCCAGCTGAGATGCAAGAGTTGAAGAATCAACTTGAAGATCTTCTTGACAAAGGTTATGTCAGGTCGAGTGCATCTCCGTGGGGTGCTCCGGTACTATTCGTCAAAAAGAAGGACGGATCGTTCCGACTTTGTATCGACTACCAAGAGTTGAATAAGGTGACGATCAAGAACAAGTATCCTTTGCCTAGGATTGATGACTTATTGGACCAATTGCAGGGAGTAAAGGTGTTCTCCAAGATCGACTTAAGATCTGGATATCATCAACTCAGGATTCGGGAGTAGGACATTCCTAGAACTGCGTTTAGGACCAGATATGGTCATTACGAGTTCGTAGTGATGTCTTTTGGGCTTACAAATGCTCCAGCTGTCTTTATGGATTTGATGAACCGATGTTTTCACCAGTACTTGGATAAGTTCGTGGTGGTTTTCATCGACGACATCTTGATCTATTCTCCGAATGAAGAAGTCCACGAGGAACATCTACGGATTTCCTTGTCGATCCTTAGACAACATCAGCTTTATGCTAAATTGTCTAAATGTGAATTCTGGATGAAGGAAGTGGCTTTCTTAGGCCACGTGATCAATAAAAATGGGGTTATGGTTGATCCCCAAAAGATTGAAGCGGTGGCCAAATAGACACAGCCCCAGAATGTGAAGGAGGTGCGCAGTTTTCTTGGACTTGTCGGGTATTACAGAAGGTTTGTAGAAGGATTTTCAAAGATCGCTCTACCGATGACCAATCTACTCCACAAAGTCCACAAGAAGTTTGTCTGGAATGACAAGTGCGAGGTCAGTTTCCAGGAGTTGAAGCGATGGTTGACCTCGGCACCCGTGTTAGCACTCCCAGAGGGGAATGACGATTATGTGGTCTATAGTGATGCTTCCAAGTGTGGCCTTGGTTGTGTTTTGATGCAAAGGGGCAGAGTCATTGCTTACGCATCTAGACAACTCAAGACTTACGAAGAAAACTATCCGACCCATGATCTTGAGTTAGCAGCGGTTGTCTTTGCGCTGAAGATTTGGAGGCATTACCTCTATGGTATAAGATGCCAAGTCTTCACTGACCACAAAAGTCTCAAGTATATATTTACTCAGAAGGAGTTAAATATGAGACAACGCTGCTGGCTAGAGTTGCTCAAGGACTACGACATGGAGTTGTTGTATCATCCGGGCAAGGCTAATGTAGTAGCTGATGCACTAAGCCGGAAGACAACGCATGAGACTGTGGTTGCGTTGCTTACTGCTCAGACCAAGCTAAACCAAGAGTCATGCGACATTGAAGTCTTGTATGACCAGCGTAGAGGGTACCTGAGTATGATGGAAATTCAGGCTACACTGCTGGATCAAATCAAAGAAAAGCAAGTCGATGACATCATCCTGGTAAAGTTAAGCAGTGAAGTGATGGATGGGAAAGCTCCCAGTTTTGTGGTTCAGGATGATGGATCACTTTGGTTTCAGGATCAGATCTGTGTGCCTGACACAGAAGGTCTTCGTCAGTTGGTGATGAGAGAAGCTCATTCATCTGCTTATTCGGTGCATCCTGGCTCTAGCAAGATGTACAAGGATCTCAGGAAGAAGTTTTGGTGGCCAAACATGAAGTGGGACGTAGCAGACTTTGTGGCAAAGTGCTTAACTTGCCAAAAAGTCAAGATCGAACATCGCAGACCAGGTGGTGAGATGCTACCTCTCCCCGTGCCAGAATGGAAATGGGAGGACATTTCCATGGACTTCGTCACTGGGCTACCCAAGACTCGAAGTCAGAGAGATGCTATTTGGGTAATTGTGGATAGGCTTACGAAGAGTGCTCATTTCATAGCCATCAAGACCACATGGGAAACCCAGAAGCTAGCCGAAGTTTACGAGAATGAGATTGTCCGCTTACATGGCATTCCTAAGACCATTGTATCAGACCGAGATGGCCGTTTCATGTCAAGATTCTGGAAGGAACTTCATAAGGCTATGGGAACCGAGTTGAGGTTCAGTATAGCGTTTCATCCTCAGACAGATGGCCAGTCTGAAAGGATCATCCAGACTCTGGAGGATATGCTTAGAGCTTGTGTGCTCGATCGTCCGACTAGTTGGGAGGACAGTTTGAGTCTGATTGAGTTCACGTACAACAATAGCTGGCATGCTACAATCAAGATGGCTCCGTTTGAAGCTTTGTATGGTTGCAGATGCAGATCTCTGATTTGTTAGGACGATAATGCCGACAAAATTCTGCTTGGACCAGAGTTGGTCGAAAGGACGGCTTCAGACATTGCTTTGATCAGACAAAGAATGTTGACCGCTCAGAGTCGACAGAAGTCCTACGCAGATCGGAAGCGCAGGACTGTCGAGTTCGAGGTCGATGATAAGGTTTTTGTCAAGGTATCGCCATCCAAAGGAGTTTTCAGATTTGGTAAGCGTGGGAAGTTTAACCCTCGCTACGTGGGACCATTCGAGATTTTGGATAGAGTGGGATCTCTAGCGTACCGTTTGGCGTTGCCGCCATCGGCTCACCCGGTGCATAACGTGTTCCATGTGTCTTTACTCAGAAAGTATGTGCCAGATGAGTCTCATGTGCTTAGTTACGAGGACATCGAGATTCAAGCTAATGGTACTTATGAAGAGTTGCCCGTGCGCATTTTGGAGCGTCGGGAGAAGCATTTGCGCAACAAGATCATGCCGTTGGTACGAGTGATGTGGTCCAAGTCAGGGACCAAAGAAGTTACTTGGGAGACGTGGGAAACCGAGTCAGATATGCTCAGGCGTTTTCCCGAGTTATTCTCGACCTAAGTTTCGGGGTCGAAACTTCTTGTAAGGGGGAGGAGATGTGATACCCCGTATTTTTGTAAGGTTATTTTGGGAATTATGGAATTTTCCCGAGTACCCGTTGTGTACGTCGGATTTAATTCAGGTAGCTTGAGACATTTTGTAATGTGCTCTGTATCTGTAATATTTTTCTCAGTGAAATAATATACAGACAAGGTGCCTTGGAGTTAAATTGTCGTTCGCGTACGATAATTTTTATCCCGGTTTATCGTCATGCTCGTTCAAAGCCGAATGGGCGGGAAAAGGGGGAAACGGCGACCGCCGTGGTTGGGCCCGAAGAGTCAACGTGTCAGCTTCTAGCTGGCCGCGACAGGCCTAGCGACAGCGACCGCCGCATTTACGGCGACCACCGCGTGCCCGCCGCAGGCAAAAATACGGCGACCGCCGTGATTGTCCAGTGGGCTTTGCCCGATGGTCGCCGGCGTCGTTCGAGGCGCGCCGTTGCGTCATTTGCCGCGTCTGAGGGTTTGCAGCTCACTCCTTGGGGTTTGCCTATAAATAGGTGAGCTTGGGCATGGGTTTTGGGTCATCTACAACCCCGAATCGCTGCCAAATTCGCCTCTCGCCGGAGTTTTGTTTTCGCCGGTTTTCTTGTGCTCGCCGGAGGTCTCGCCGGTGTTGCTTTGGTGTGGTTCCTTAGTGCCTTTGTGAAGCTTTTGATTAGCCTTGGAGGTTAGAAGCCAAAGCAAGTCGAAGGAGGCAGAACCGCTCGTGTTTTGGGGTGAGTTTTCTCTCGTTTCAGTCGGCCGTGTTCTTCACGGCGACCGCCGTGTTCTTCACGACGATCGCCGCCAAGAATAGCGACCGCCACCAGTGCCCAGAACGCCTTCATGGCTTTGGCTTGGTCGGTTGTCGTCGTGGCGTCTTTCCTTTCGTGTTCTTTCGCCGTGTTTAGATTCGTACTGTTTATGTCGGATCTAACTTAGGGTTCCTTTTATGGGTCGACTCGAAGGTTGTTGTGCTATCGGAACTATACCGTGTCGAGCCCGGAATCCAGTGACGTCTTTAGACTATTCTGCGGAGTAAGGCAAGTGGCGGTTCGCTCTTGCTCTTTCGTTCCATATTTACATTATTTATCAGTAGTTTATCTGAGTAATTAATTTGGAATGAATATTCTGTTTGTCTGGAAACGGTTTTGATAAACTGTTTTGAAAATCATATAATAGGTTGTATATCTGTTAGAACAACGCTATTATCTGTGATCGCCTTTCGGGCCTTTATGTGGATTTATCCTATAACTGTGGTGGTGCTTTAACTGTTTAGTTAGCACTGTTAGATAGGAACGTTACTCGGACTTTGTCCAGTCGTTTCTTTATAATCTGGTAGAGGGGTGGCTCGTCCCCATCCAATACCATTCTATGATCATGATCGGTCTCTTACACATGTGTGTAGAGACAAGACACTTAGCTGGTGTCACAAACCTTTCGGTATACGTCACTCTCGACGAAACGTATACTAAGATGTGTCGTCCCACTGGTGGGGTACACATGTAAAAGTCTATAACGTGATGTGTGTTTTTGAAACATAAATCAGATAAGTGCTACCTTGACGCACATAATTAATACACCTTGGGCGAGTAGTGCAGCTAAGTTCAGTGCAGCTAGGAAAACTCGTCTTGACTTGAATGTAGTACGTTCTTTTTCCAATCTGGATTCGCTGTAGGCGATGAGGTTGGTCGTGAACCGAAGCATCTCAATCAGTTTTAAATTATTGTTGAATGATTCTGTATTATTCCAGATTTGTCATTTGCTTCCTGAAAGACTCATTTCCGTTGGAGTCTTCTTTCGAGTCGATTTCTGTGAAGATTTAGTCTTCCAGAATCTTCTCTTGTGCATACCTCTTGTTTATTCCAGTAGGAATATGATGGTTGACTACCGTTATCGGTTATTATCCGAGAAACGATGAGTCTAACCTAATATGACTGCTTCGAACCAGTCTGCTTTGTACCCTTGCTAGTCTATTCAGTTAGACTAACCAACTAATATTTTCCCTTGCATGGTTGGCTGGTGTCATCCGTTCGATTCGGCACATCAGTTAAGAAGTAGCTCAGAAGATTAGAAGGACTATGGAGTCGGCGGTTATTTTTGAATGTTTTAATTATTTCTTTAATCAGGTTATGATCCTTTGGACAATAACTCTGATTGTAACTTACTTTCTTAGTCTTCCGCTGTGTTTGGTTTAAACTATGTTTTGACCTATTCGGGATTGGGTTGTAATCCCGTAACTCTTATTTCCTCAACAATGTTATGTTTTGGAATTTAATGCTTGATCTTTGTGTATCAATTGCATTTCATAAATTGTATTTATTTGGTAAAGCCTTGGGTGATCTCGGTAAGGAACACTGGGGTCACTGGCGGTAATACCTTTCCAAAAAGGGTTAAGTTTTGGGGGTGTTACACAAGTTCCCTTGCTCAATACATGTCATGTGGGATGCATCTAGTTCATGCTATTATTTTGTACACACATGCGTGTTATGTTGTTAGTTAGTTTCCTAAACTTGAACGTAGGACTAGGAAGAAGAGTGGAATAGTTTGTGCATCCATCTTCGCATTTCATATAGAACTTGGAATTTTCGTGACTACATTCTCAAATTTTCTTGGTGGAGTTCAAGAGCCTGATTTTTTCTGATTTTCATGTAGGGCAATTGGATTCGAGGTCGAATCCTTTCTAAGGAGGGGAGGATGATGTGATTATGCCCATCAAGTACCACCTACAAGCAAAGCCTCCACAGTTCCCTGCATAACAAGGCCTCCGAGTTCCCCAGACAGTTCCCTGCCCAGCAAGGTCTCCACACTTTTGTCTGGCTCTCCGCGTTCCCCAGACAGTTCCCTGCCCAGCAAGGCCTCCACACTTTTGTCTGACTCTCCGAGTTGCCTAGACAGTTCCCTCTGACCGTCCTCCTATCACCGCGCCTCCTGAGCTACCACCAAGGGCAATCACACGCGCTCGAGCCAAGAAGCTTCAAGCCAAGCTCAAGAGAGGTCTCCTAAACCTTGGAGCGACGAGCCAAGACCTTGTGGGATCGATGACATTGCTTGTGACCCACAGTTCCCTCTAAGGAACTACACCGTCGACATTTTGCATAAGACCTTCTAGAAGAAATTCCAGCCGGCCTCTTTAATATTATCAGTTTATTTTAGCAATTTTGAGAGTTAAAGACTACTATAATAAAGGTTTTACTTGGGGAGGGGGAGAGTCTAGGAGTTAAGATTTTGTGGCCATGTGAAAGGTTGGACGAGGGCTTCCTTGGAGGCCTATATAAGGCTGAGGCATTTCCCTTGTAAAATCATCTTCAACTGTAATAAAAAACCTCTCAAAGAACTCAGTTTTCCCATAGAAAAAATCCAGCAACAACCTTAGTTCGTGAGTTGTATCGAACTACCCATCGATCTTCTTCTTAGGGTGAGTTACATCCCTTAGGCGTCGATCAACCTTGTTCTTCCTAGTGGTGCATCATATCCACTCAAGAAGATCACTTATCCCTATCACTATCCCAGCCAAACCCAGTTCTCATCCACTCCAACTTCCCTTCACGAAATCTGTTCCTTATTCCACCATAAAGAAGTTCTTCCTCCCATCGGACGTGGCATCCTCTTGGTGGTTGACTTCCTTGGCGTTTCCTTGCACCGAGGCTGAAGAGATCGTCGATCCTATCATGTGGTATCAGAGCCATGCAAGGTAACGCTCGAAATCTTGTTCTAAAGTCGATCTTAGTTCGTCTTGCAAGCAATCCTATTTTCGTGCCATTGTTGAGTTCGTGTTTGCTGCAAATTCTTTGATAAAATCATGGTTTATGCAAGGAAGAAGACAACCTTTGGTTGGTATTAAACCGCCTTGAGTTAATTCTTGCATTAAACCAACTCACTTCCCTTAATTCCACCAAAAATCTCTTCGGATTTCCTACCATTAATGCGCCGGTTTTGCTGAATTTTTCTTTCTTCTTTTTCTGCATAAAACTTGGTCAAATTTGTGTGCATTATGAATCAAATGGACCAATCATGGAGCGAAAGATATGGGAAACAACTTGAGATAACTCAAGCCAACTAAAAATGCTCTAGTTTGAACATTTCTTCACCATTTGTTGCGTGCTCAACTCAGTCAAGTTCATTGCTCTCAATTTTGTTCTCTCAAATGTAATCTAAGGATTATAGTTCAAGGAAAACTAGAGAAAGAGAGGCTAATAGCCAGAAAAATTCGAGTAAGAGTCTAAAGTTCGAGAAAGAGTGGCAAAGCTAGAAATAAGCGAACAAGTTGTACTTGATGACCTTGTTTAGTACCTTCTTTGGTGACTTGTTTTGGTACGATTTGGCTGCATAAAACACCAAGTTTGATCAAAGTTTTTGTGGCTTTCTTGTTTGCAAAACGTCCCCAATTCAGCCTTGTTTTGAGAGCTTGCATTTCTGAACTTTGTGACAACTTATACAACAAAATTTTGGGCACTTGCTGGTTCAGTTCCCTTGGTTGAATTGCTTTCTCTTTAGTTCCCGTGTTTGGGTATTGCATGTTGGTGATTTTAGTGAACTCATTGCCATTTAGTGTGATCGGGATTCATGCGATACTAAGGGAACTCATTTCGTTATAACACGAGCTCGGGTGTGTGGAGTACACGCTTGTATAAACGACTTGAGTTCTAGAGGGAAACAAAGTATATGTTACATGTAAGGGTCAAGTTCCCTTGAAACAGCTTGTAAAAAGCTCTAGTTCCCTGGAAATAGTTTCAGGAAAGGGAACTAGATGTTAGTTCACTTCTTGTGAAGGGAACTGAGCGTTATTTCCCTTCTACGGGACTAGACACATGTGTATGGCTGGTTGATTTTCTTGGCACATGTTTAATGTGCTTGTAACTGTTGGTAAAACCAACTTTGTAACCGCTATAACCGTCATAACTACTTTGTAACTATTAGTAACCGTTGGTAACTGTTGTGGGTCGGTTGGGAATGGTTGATAACCGCTGAAATCAGTTGGTAACCGTTTTCAACTGCCCATGTAACTTCCCTTAACTTCTGTAACTGATTCTGGAAGTTCTCCCTAATGCCTATATAAAGGATTTCGGGATTTAGTGTTGGTGTTAGTAAAGTAATCTGTGATTCTACAGAACTTGCTGAACTTGCTGAAAGTCTCAAATCCATTATTACATAAACTTTAAAGTTCAGTTCCTTTCATGAGCCTTGATTGGAACTGATTGGTTTGTCTTATCTCACTTCAAATTTCGTGGATTCCCTAAGGCTATATAAGGGGCGAAAAATTGATTTCGGAAAGTGGTTCACCACGATTCAAACCGATATCAAGATCTTGTTGCATATGATTGATCTACCGATGTGCTATCATCTACATCAACATCCACAAGAGGAACTCAGCGCCTCCAGAGAACAGTTCCCTCCATCTGAAGATTCAACATTTCAGAGGAACTGACCAAGACGGAGTCCCAACTCCTACATTTGAAATCAATAATTTGAGATCAAGTCATATGGCAACTGCACATGAGGAGACAACCAAGTTGATGTTTGAAGAGATCAAAGGAAGTTGGTTACCTTACCATCGAAGGGACATTAGAACCCTTGATCCGAAGGAACTTTGATATTATTTGTCCCAAGTTTTATTGGGAAAATTGAAATAATGTTTTGGCTTTGCTATTATTCATATAATGGTATGTATAATATGACGATGGTTAGATGTAAACCATGCATGATAATTTGATCATGGGATAAGGAACTTATATCAATGGATTTGTAATGTAAACATTTTCATGATTTCTCATGATTATTTAATGGGAAATGATAGGTGTAAACCTGTATTTCGATACATTATATATGAGAGTATATTGTATGATCATATAAGGCTAAATTGACAAGAGAATTTCGGATGATTGTCCATTGATAGGGAACTGTGTCCAACGTGGCCACGTCTCCCTAAATGGACGATGCTGAGACTTTGGTAATTGCATCTGGATGCAAGAATGACTCCATTAGAGTCATGTGGTTCAAGCAAAAGGACATTTACATAATGTTAATGAATCTGTGATCATGGGAACTAAAACATGATCATGTATTCACCATTTATTTGGGTGAATGAAAGGTGTTATAACCTTTGGCTATATAAAATAAACCTATGGCATATGATACCTTAATTATCCTAGATGTAAGGATGATGGAAGATTTTCTTATAAATAAATTCGGACCTTGTAGGGAGTTCCTTTGAACGGATCTAGTCCTTGGTGGGAAACGATAATTTCATTAAGGGAACTATGTATTGAAAGGATCCTTTTTCTTTGAAGTATTGTTTGATACATAATACTGATCATATGTTTATGGTTGTATCATCAATAGTCTAAAGTATTGCTTTGTTGCTAAAACTTGTCCTTTAAGAGTTCCCTTATTGGGAACTTGTTTTCGTTAAAGGGTGTTGTACTACATAAATATGTTTATACATATGATAATTTATGGTATATATATATAACCATGTGATTTATGATAAAAGCTATTATCATGGATTGATCATGAAGATTCCAAGGTTGAGAGAGCAAGAGTCCGAAGAGACTTAATCAAAGTGTTTAGATATTGAGACCTAGATGACAAACTTCACTAGGGTTGGATTTCATTAATAATACAAATTCTGGGATGAATGTTGTATGGATGATTTCCAAAGCATTTTCATGCTGGAGAATGAGGAAAGTTCCTTGGAAGGAACTGATTCTATTCAGAGCTAAGTTCCCTACCAGGGAATAAGTTTTGAAGGGAACTGCTCTTGTGAGTCTACTATGCCTCGTGTATAGATTACTCATGGTTAAATCTAGATTACTTACTTCAAGTCTACTGTATTTTAGTACAGATTACTTGGGTAATGTCTACTAGATATCAGATTACCTAATTAAGTCTACTGTTCCTTGACAGATTACTTATTAGGTCTACTGGTTCAGGCCCTACTATTTTCATAGATTGGCCATTTGACTCTACTGTATCTATACAGATTAGTCGGTTTAGACCCTACTATACCTCGTGTGTAGATTGGTCTTGCTTCTTTTTATTCGTGCTTTGTATTTAATTTATTTGATGATATCTAAAATTTTGTGACATGTTAATCATGAAGAGCTAGACATGATTGAGGTTTTATAACCAATGTTGTATATCGACAATGATGGGAAATGTACATGTGGTACGTGCTTTTCACACTTGACAACATAATGGTGTGTGAAAGAAAATAAAGTCCTTGGAATTATGGTGAAATCCATGTTCTGTACTTGGTATAAGTGACATTTTATGGGAAATATGTCCCGAGGAGGAAGATGAGTTCCCTATAGGGAAATACATTCCTTGAAGAGAAGCAACTGTTAGTTATAGGGAATCATATTCCTAGAAGGGAAGCGGTTAGTCCCTGAAGGGAACTAAGTGTGTTCCTATTATCAAACAGGGTTCTTCATAAAGAACACGATTGTCCCGTATGAGTTTTGGTTTAAATATTAAACTTGGTTTGATTGAGTTGAACGACTTGAGAACGGTGCTTATCGTAATCAAGTGAAGAGATGTAATTTTTCATAGTACATTAGTTCCTTACACTTAGACCAAAATACATGTTTCCTAATTGTTAGGGAACGGGATATGGAATTGATTCTTCAAGGAAAAATGTCACTCGTGCTTCGTATTAATACGAAAGAAAGAAGGGGAAAAATCGTTCAGTTTTCTTGGCTAGGGAACTAAGGATGAAAATCTACTCAAGTTTCATAGTATGATTATAGGACCTTATGTGAATACAATAAGACACTATTATTGCCTTTTGAAAAGGTCGATGATAAATGAGATGGATTATACCATGGGTATGGACTATGCATTTGAGCGTAGTTCCCACCAGATCAACATTTATGTGATACTTATATTTCCTTAAGGGAAATGAGACCCATAGCAATTTTGTTGATAATACAAATAAAGCACTAATATGGTGGCATCAAGTTTGATGTTGTTTGTCTAGCTGATTCAATAATGAATAGTACAAAACTAGTGGATCATGTTATGGATTCATGGCATTAGGATTCCCTATGCAGCTTATGGGGGAGGTTAATGTGATCCTTAGAATTAGGATCAAAACAAGAATGAAGGGAAGTGTTCCTTGAGGGAAACATATTCCTTGTAGGGAAATGAGTTCCTTAGTTTCTTGTTTCCTCTCTCATGGACTAGAGCTTATAGATTGCGCCAAGTGTGGGCATGATGGTATATTGGCTCAAGTACTTACGAGTTTAGGGAACTCTGAGTGTACAAGAAAATGTACATTGTAAGATGCAACATTGAATACACATTTTGATATGGTGGTTCAAAGAGTACCTAAGTACTTGGAAAAGACCATGTTTCATGGTCATAGCTGTATTGAACGCCTTGTTTGGGGTGATTCGATAGATAGTAAAGTACTTTGAGCGGACCATGGTTTATGGTCTTATTAATGTCGAAATTGTTCCTGGATATGAAGGAATATTTGGATGTTAGATGATATTAAACTTATAGTATTAATCTTCTAAAGATGGATGGACGCTAGTTCCCTTGAAGCGAACTTTGTCCTTAAAACCTTTGTCAGTTCCCTTGAGGAAACTAGACTTGACTAGTTCCACATAACGGAAGTGTCATTTCATGGACTTCGGAGGAACAATCTAACATTTTGAGTTCGACAACGGAAATGAGATTGGTAGTATTAGTTGTAGCCAAGTTCAATGGCAAACGACTAGGGAACTAAATCTACCTAATTTCATTGAGATAGAAACCGATTTTGTCTATGTGAGCGTAAAATCTCTGGCCAGAGGGGAACTATCATGTGTGCTATAAGAGGTCACGTCCTTGGATGTGAGGTATGGCACAGTTCATGAGCTCATGACACATAGTGTGATTTCAGTTGTGTTAATTTAGTCAAAACAACTTTGGCTAACCACTTGATGAAGAGGTTGGCTGAAAGAGGATGGGATTTAAGACCCATATAGCTTTCTAGTGGTGGGATACCCAATTCCTTCTTGATTAACGTCAGGGACATAATTCAATGTGGAAAGCCCACACCTAGAGACTGAGAGCACAAATGAAATATCCCCAAATGTGTGCTCAGTTCCTACAAGTTGAGAGGTTGAAGATAAAGTCTTCTTAATAGTTCCTTTGAAAAAGTGCAAATTGTAGGTGCACGATTGGGGCAATGTTCCCTTAAAGTATCTACTTATATGAATGTGAAGTTTGGCCGCTTCATGAAGCTTTGGGTTGGCTTCACATACGTTCATGAATAGATATGGACTCAAGGCCCTTAATAGAGTCAAGTACAACTTTAGAGATGTAAAGTAACTCTTGTGTGTGTTATCTTCATGCACCCAAAGAGGTTGATTGGTTCAATCCTTAGGACACCATGATTCCCGGGTGTTTGGAATGTCACTAAGCAGAAATTCAATCGTCTCGACATTTTCGTTTATGCATAGAGTTTGCGGATAAAGACTTGCTTATTTTGTGAATCAAGGATTACACTAAAATGGGGGAGGATTGTTGGTGATTTTAGTGAAATCATTGCCATTTAGTGTGATCGGGATTCATGCGACACTAAGGGAACTCATTTCGTTATAACACGAGCTCGGGTGTGTGGAGTACACGCTTGTATAAACGACTTGAGTTCTAGAGGGAAACAAAGTATATGTTACATGTAAGGGTCAAGTTCCCTTGAAACAGCTTGTAAAAAGCTCTAGTTCCCTGGAAATAGTTTCAAGAAAGGGAACTAGATGTTAGTTCACTTCTTGTGAAGGGAACTGAGCGTTATTTCCCTTCTACGGGACTAGACACATGTATGGCTGGTTGATTTTCTTGGCACGTGTTTAATGTTCTTGTAACTGTTGGTAAAACCAACTTTGTAACCGCTATAACCGTCATAACTACTTTGTAACTGTTAGTAACCGTTGGTAACTGTTGTGGGTCGGTTGTGAATGGTTGATAACCGCTGAAATCAGTTGGTAACCGTTTTCAACTGCCGTTGTAACTTCCATTAACTTCCGTAACTGATTCTGGAAGTTCTCCCTGTTAGGAAACGGAACTCTGGAACCTCGGTTCCCCTGAGAGTTCCTTCCCTCAGTTTCTCTACTTTTGAAGATGACAAATATTATGATACTAATGTTTTATCTCAAAGATGTGCTTTAAGGAACCACATGAATATACCGAAGGCAAGAAAACCAAACAGGACAAAGAGAACCAAAGGAACAAGATAGAAGAAGGAACCCAGAGGAACCCAGATGTGCCCAGTAACGTAGCATGCGACATTGCGATTCCTGAGAAATCTGGGGACACACAACCTCGGACAAAAGTTGTTGAAAATGACTTGTCCGAAGCTTCCAAAAGCATGCCAATGTCCAGAGCAAAACAACAAGACACCTAGAAACACTGAACCTCGGATACAGAAGGTGAAAGCGACAGGACATAGAGATGTCACTGTCCAGAAGACAGTTCCCAAGCGCCCAGCTTGTTCAACCTCGGACGAAAGCATTTGGACAACGACATAGCAAGACTCGTCTGAGGTAGTTGACCAACCAAGAGAGATTCTGAGCTGCCTAGGTTGTTTGCATATGCCAAGAACAACGTGGACCAAGGAGAACCACTGATCTTAGGGCAAGCTCAATCTGTGGGAACCCAGAGAGGATTAAGCTGCGAAGAATCCTCTATAAAAGGAAGACTAACTCAAGAGTTATCTTCAAGCACTGAAATACGACTCACACACATTAGCAAATATCCAGTGTGAACCTTCAAGCAAGATCATCAAAGCAAACCGAGATCAAGAGGAACTAGTCAAGGAATAGAAGAGCTGAGTGCTAAGTTCCTATGACTGTAAGTGATAGTTCCTAGGTGCGAAGGTCTGTTTCTTGGATTAATTATTGATTGTGTTAAGTTATCTAGGATTGCCTAACTGTGTGTAAGGCAAAGAAACTGTGTGTTTGTTCCTAGGATAAGCTGTAACCAAAAGAGATAAGAAATCAAGAAGTAGACCTTGAAATCCTTTCGAAAGAAAGGTAGTGGTTTTTATCCTGGATTGCTAGTTGGCAATCAAAGGTTTCCACTATAAGGAACTTGTCATTTGTTTGATTGTTTATTTCCACTGCGAAGGGAACTTAGAATCGATATTATGAGTTTATTAAAGTTATTATCTAACAATCACGATCCTACAATTGGTATCAGAGCAGGAAAAGCTCTAGATCTTTGTTAAGTTTGCAGATCATGTCTCAACCAAGCAAGTTTGAGCTCGAAATCTCCACCAACAAGCCATATCTCCGAAAGAAAGGAGAAGAAACATGGTGGGAAAAGTGCATGGAAAGCCACATCAAAACCAACGACTACCAATGCTGGAGGATAGTCAAAAATGGAGATGGCTATGTCGACCTCACCATGAAGGAAGAAGATTGGAAACCAGAACACTATGTTATCATGGAGAAGAATGCCAAGGCCAGGCAGTTCATCCTCAATGGATTGGACAGAGAGGACATGGACAAGGTCATAGGCATCAAGACGGCCAAGGAAATGTGGAAAGCTCTCAAGGAGATGCATGAAGGAAGTGAGAAACTAAAGCAAAGTAGAAAATTTGCTTTGGAAGGAGAATACCACACCTTCAAAATGATGGAAACTGAGACCATCTCAGAATACTACTCCCGCTTTAACAGATTGATTGGAAAGTTAACAGCGGCGAGAGTCGACCTTGATGAAGTTTCCAAGTCCCTAGTGGTCATCAATAGACTCAACTCCAAATTCACCCTTCTGAAGGGAATCATGAAGAACACTCCAAGCATCCAATCCCTTCCCTTGACACAAATCATAGGGAAACTGGAGGTTGAAGAAGGAGAGCACACCAAAGCCAATACCGACAAGAAACTGGAGAAAGGAATTGCCCTCAAGATCTCCAAAGCCTTCTCTAGGCTCGAGATGGAGGAAGAGAACTCAGACCTTGAAGAAGAGGAGGACGAACTAACAGCCCTCTTCACAAAGAACATCAAAAAATTCTTTGTGAAGGGAAGGTTCCAAAAGGGCAGTTCCTCTCACAATGGACCAAGAAGAGATCTCAAGGAAGTCTCCTGTTACGAGTGCAAGGAGAAGGGATACTACGCTAAGAATTATCCCAACAAAGAAGAGTCCAAGGAAGAGGAAAGACCTCAAAGAAAGAAGGCTCTCGTAGCATCATGGGGAGAAGACTCAGATGAGGAACTGGATCTGAGTGGCTTCTCTGGAGGGAGATCTCTCATGGCAAAAGGAGACTCACGCGATTCAGAAGACCTTGAGGTAACTTCTGACGATCTCTTAAAATCCCTAGTTGACTGTGATAAGAAACAACTTCTTAAGATCATAAAGAAACTAGGAAAGGAAACCAGTTCCCTTCAACAGAAACTTGATGATTGTGAAGATGAAATTGTTTGCTTGACTGTTGAGAATTCTGTTTGGAGTAAGAAACTTGATGAAACTGAGAAAGACCTAGCTGAAACTCACTCCAAACTCATTGATATTAGGAATGTGCATGCTAGTCACCTTAACACTTGCAAATCTTGTGATGAAACTAGCATAGATTCTGTCAAAGTTCCCTTGCATGCTAACTTACCTGGAAATGACATGCTTCAATCCATAATTGATAGATTGGACATTCTCACTGATTCTATTATCGAAAAAACGATAAATCAAACTGTTTTTGTGAGACAACGTCATGGAATAGGATATGTCAACAACAAAGGGAACAATGATGCTGAAAATGAAAAGGCTAGGCGAGAACTTGTTGAGATGAATGAGAACCTCAGTACTGCTCTTGCCACTTCTTGTGATAGGAATCAATTCCTATCAGAAAAGATCATGGTTCTTGAGAACAAGGCTGAGGTTGCCAAACGTCTAAATGAAAGTTCTCAAAGTCCTAAGAAGGAACCTAAGGGAAAAGAAAAGATTGTTCCTGAAAACCAATGGTTCACCAATTCCTTTTCTCACAAAAGATATATTGACATGGCCCATAGCAAGGTTAGAAACAATGTTGATTTTAACAAAAGGAAAACTGAAAAACCTTTTAGGCCAGGAAAAGGAAAATATGGACATGTTGTTTACAATCGTTTTTATACCTACTGTGGTAAGAATGGTCATTACAACACTGATTGTGCTAAGAAAAGGAACTCGGAAAAGGAGAAAAGTACTCATTACCATGAAAGGAACCAGTTCCCTGGTTATTCACAGACTCGCAATGCTAATCCCCCCAGTAAAGCCAAGCTTCGCTGGGTTCAGAAATCTTAGTTCCCTTATGTGCAGAAAGATGAGAGGCAACCTCAACTATGGTACATCGACAGTGGTTGCTCATGCCATATGACTGGAAGAAGAAATCAAATGACCTCTCTTCAACCTCTCCAAGGAGGGAACATATCATTTGGAGACAAAAGCAAAGGGAAAATCTGTGGAATAGGAACTGTGAAACTCAACGACCACATTCAGGTAAATAAAGTTCACCTTGTTGATAATCTTGGTTTTGATCTAATAAGTGTGTCACAGCTGTGTGATCAAGGAGACAATGAAGTTAGATTCAGATCAAACGAATGTTCAGTCCTTGACTCCTCGGGACAAATCATCCTAAAAGGGAAAAGATTCAACAATGTCTACATAATTGATCCATCCTTTGTTCCCAAGGAGAAACTTTGTCTCTCAACTGTGAATGACCAAGCTGATTTGTGGCATCAACGCCTCGGTCATGCTAGCACCAAGCTGATTCAAAAGCTACACTCAAAGGAGCTAGTCAGAGGGCTGCCAAAGCTAAGTGGCACATCTAAGGAACTGTGCTCTGACTGTGTAAAAGGGAAACATGCTCGTAGTTCCTTCAAGTCCAAAAACATGGTAAGCACCTCAAGGCCTCTTGAACTCATCCACATGGATTTGTGTGGACCCATGAGAGTTCAGAGCCTAGGAGGGAACAGTGAGCATGGAATTGATCACAATTTCTCTACACCATACACTCCTCAACAGAATGGAGTAGTGGAGAGGAAGAACAGAACTTTGGAAGACATGGCCCAGACTATGCTGATCTCAAGTGGACTCTCTCAATCATTTTGGGCTGAGGCGATCAACACAGCCTGCTACATCATCAATCGAGCCATGCTTCGCCCAATCACAGAAAATACACCCTATGAGCTCCTAAGAGGAAGAGTTCCCAACATCTCACATCTGAGGGTGTTCGGATGCAAGTGCTTTGTGCACAACAATGGGAAGGACAATCTTGGCAAATTCGACCCAAGAAGTGATGAAGGAATCTTCATTGGATACGCCTCGGGTAGCAAGGCGTACAAAGTCTTCAACAAAAGGACTAAAAAGGTAGAAGAAAGTGTTCATGTTATTTTTAATGAAAAATCACTTGGAAAGATTGTGCAGAACACCACCAATTCCTTTGAAGACCCGTTTCCCAAGTCATATCAAGAAGATCCAGATGAAGATGTCACTACACCCAGTTCTTGTCCTGCTCCTCGGAACCCTCCAATGGCTCCTCCACCAGTTCCCATGGATAATGAACAACAATCCATCTATGGGAACCAGGAGCATGACGACAACATCTGTGAAGACTTCAATAATTCATCTTCCCACACGATCTTCAATGGAGAAGGTGATCCCAACTAGGAAGTTGAATGCTCAACTCAGAATGTCTCCACATCAAATGCTCTAGCACCTAACAGAGAAAAAAGAGTCATCAAGCCTCCAGTCAGGTTCGAACATCTAACCTTCTTTGCCTTCAATGCCTTTCTATCTATTGTGGAACCAAATAACATAGGTGAGGCACTGAAGGATGCGGACTGGATCCAAGCTATGCAAGAAGAGCTTCATCAGTTTAAAAGAAACAAAGTATGGCATCTAGTTCCCCGCCCCAAGGATAAACACATCATAGGAACTAGATGGGTTTTTAGAAACAAGCTATATGATACATGAGTTGTGATAAGGAACAAAGCTAGACTCTTTGCTCAAGGATACAATCAACAAGAAGGCATCGACTATGATGAAACTTATGCTCCAGTGGCAAGGATCGAAGCAATAAGATTGTTGATTGCCTTCGCATCTCACAAAGGGTTCAAGTTGTTACAAATGGATGTAAAGACGGCCTTCCTCAATGGAATTCTTCAAGAATAAGTCTATGTCAAGCAACCACCTGGTTTTGAAGACGACGATCATCCAGATCATGTCTACTTTCTAGACAAGGCACTCTATGGCCTCAAGTAAGCTCCCAGAGCTTGGTATGATCGTCTTGTCCAGTTCCTACTCTCAAATGGCTACAAGCGTGGAGTCATTGATAAGACTCTCTTCATCCTAGAAGAAGAAGGTAACATCTTAGTGGTTCAAATTTATGTTGATGATATCATTTTTTGTTCCACTAACCTGTCCCTTGTAGATAAGTTCAAAGACTTGATGAGCAGTGAATTTGAAATGAGCCTAATAGGGGAACTCACCTTCTTCCTCGGATTACAAATCACTCAAAAGAAAGATGGCATACAAATTCACCAACAGAAGTATGTCAGAGAACTACTGAAGAAGTTCAAAATGAATTCATGCAAGCATTTCTCCACTCCCTTATCCACCATTGCCCATTTGGATAAGGACCATTCGAGTCCTCTAGTGGAGGAGAAGCTCTATAGAGGTATGATAGGCTCACTCATGTACCTAACTGCTAGTCGACCAGACATTGTTTTTGTTGTTGGTTTGTGTGCTAGGTTCCAATCCTGTCCAAGAGAAACCCACTTGGCTGCTGTGAAGAGAATACTTAGATATCTCAAGGGAACTGACTCTCTCTGCATTTGGTACCCCAAAGAGTGTCCCTTTGAGCTAATGGGCTTCACTGATGCTGATTATGCTGGATACTTGGTGGATAGGAAGAGCATTTCTGGAATGGCACAGTTCCTAGGCCCTTGCCTTGTGTCATGGGGATCAAAGAAACAAGTCTCAGTCTCCCTCTCCACCACAGAATCCGAGTACATTGCGGCTGCCTCCTGTTGTTCCCAACTTCTCTGGCTAAAGCAACAACTCGTGGATTTTGGTATGTCTTATGGTCCTCTCACTATTCTTTGTGATAACACCAGTGCTATAAATATTTCAAAGAATCCTATGCATCATACTAGGACCAAGCATATAGATATAAGACATCATTTTCTTAGAGATCATGTTGAGAAAGGAAACATCATTATGAAATTTTGTAGAACTGAAGATCAGGTTGCAGATATATTCACCAAAGCCTTGAATAGAGTTCTCTTCGAGAATCTTAGATTGGAACTAGGAATGATTCCTATAACCTAGTAGTGACTTTAGTATAAAGGTTCCTTTCCAGTTCCCCTGATTGTCTAGTTTAAGATTGTCAACTTGTTGAGTCTTGATATCTTTGTGTTATATCTTTTGCTACAAACCCTACTTTTCATAATGGTCTCTTTAAAAAGGGTTTAGATAAATTTTGCTGGCTCGTCTCCTTTTGGTCCTCATTATTCTTTCCACTTCTTCATTGTTCAAGTTTCTTTGAATGGCCCAAAAGTCACAATCTGATCATATTTCTAACCCAACATTACAAGCCGAAATGATGATTGTGTACTAAGACCTTCCCCTGTCTCATTGCTCAATTTAATTCTCTATGATCCATCCCTAAACCCTCTCTGAGAATTATTGTGCAATGCGATAAATGGCCTACCCTGATTCCTTGTATGGGAACGTATTTTTCTGGTTCCATTGTTTAAACCCACATCAAAGGTTCCCATTTGTCCTTCTAGCACGTTGAATATATCGCCAGAAAGGAACCAGGATGAAGCATACTTCCAACGGCTACTTTGGCTCTCCCCCAAAGCTATTTATGGCAAAATCGCAGAGGTCAGTCACGTCCTATCAGTTGGCAGACCTCCCTCTTCTCTGAATGGATAAGCTTTGAATTTGTATTGGCCGTTCGGAAAAGCTGCAAAGAGCCTTCAATGCTCCAGATTCTCCCCAATCTTCTCAACGGCTAGATTTGTCTCAATGTCCCTTCCGCCCTCACCACCTTTAAGAATTGCCCTGTTGCTCCAAGCTAATCCCACAACTCGCCATCTCTCTGATCTACTTCTCTCTCTCTCTCAAACACAGAAATCCTTAGCTCCTAAAAAATGGCTGATCCAAACCCTAACCTTATCCAAGATGAGGAGGAGGCTGCTCTTCTCAGAGCCTTTAGAGAAAAGAAGGCAGCATCCTCTTCTAAGCCTATTTCTGCCACCATCTCTCAAAAATCCCAACCTAAAGAGAAACCTGTGGAGCAAACAGTGGAGAAACCTGAAGAGAAACTTGAGGAGCCACCAAAGGCACAGGAGAAGGCGAAAGAAATCTCTCCTGCCTCAGAATCGACTACAAAATCCATCTCCGAAGGTGGTTCTCATGACTCCTCCCCTGGCAAGTCTATCCAAGAGATCCTTAGCCCTGAGACCTCACCAGCAAGCCTCAAATCTAAACCCTCCTCAAATCCTGGTCCCTCTGTTGCCACCGGGCTAAAACAACGAAAAAGGAGTTCCCAAGCCTTGGTTCCCTATGATCCTCAATCCAAAAGAACCAAAACCCTCACCATCTCTGCCTCTTCCTCCCTGGGTCAGGTATCCTCTCTCTTCTATAAAAGAAAGATCCTCAAGCCTCTCATAATCGGCAAAGAGTTCTGGTCCCAAGAACTGGAAGAAGAAGATGAAGAAATATTTGGAGAAGCCCTGAATGAGTTCCATTCTCTGCTGCAGTATCAAGGCTGGGATGCGATGTTGATTGAGCCCTTCTCTGCTTCTGATGAGGTCGTCCGCCTGTTTTACCAGTCTATCGAGTTTGTGCCCGCAAAGGAGAACTCTCCCTGTCACGATGCTATTCTCATATGGAAGGGAACCAGCTATCCCATGTCCTCCAACCTAATTGTGTCCGCTCTAGGGATCGAGTCCAGATCCGGATTTGGAATTCTCCCTCAGAAAAAGGGGTGGCCCAAAGGAAAGGGCTACAAATCCAAGGGAGCAGTGGTCAAGAAAATCTACGATGGCGCCTCCCCCCAATCTTTGGAGACAAAGGACCTCTCCATCACAAACAAGATGCTACACTTCTGGATCACCCGTAATCTAGTTCCCAGACAGGAGCACAGGAACGACGTTCTCATCACAGACGCCATTTTTATGGACAAGGTGCTCTCTGGTGTCCAGATTGATCTCCCTCGCATTGTGTTGGCTCATATGCAGTTCTATTCATCCTATGCCTCCCATGCCCTACCCTTTCCTCATATCATCAAGACCATTCTCTCTAACCTTCACTAATACCCAGATGATTTGCCTGAGACAGTCTATAGCAAGTGCCTTACCATGGCCACTGTCCGGAAGTTGAAGACAAAGGAACAACATCCCAACCCTTCTGACGCTCAAGCCAATCCGCCTAAGGAAAAGGCGAGTTCCCAGGCCCCTTCAAGCTCCCGACCACAGCTCAACCCCTCTTTAGACTCCTCTGCGATCCTCTCTGCTTTGGATCGTATTGAAAAAGCAATCATGGAAGGCTCGACTGCCATCCCAGTTGCCCTCCGTGATCAAGTACAAGAGTTGGAAAAAATGAGCTCAGCTGTGATAAGTCTGGTGAAAGTCCTTTAGAAGAATTGGGAAGATGCAATCGGTGCTCATCAGGCCACGGGCCAAAGTTGATGAAGAGGAGGCCGCTGCTCTGCCATAGGAACGCTTGTTCTGGTTCCCAGTGCTGTAACATCACAGCGTGCTAGTAGTTTCCCCTAGGATCCTACTTCCCTCTTCTATCCCCATGTCGTCTTTCCTAACGATTGCTTTTACTATTGTTTGTGTCGACTGTTGTTAAGTTGTTCGTTTGTGTTGTTTTATGGTGTGTCTTACCCGTCTTTGAACAATGATCAGTTTTTCAGCTTTAATGACTACCTTTTGGTTTCGTTCCAATGATCAATTTGTCTTTGCCCTAAGTTTCCATTATGCTTCTGTTATGGGATTGATGCATTTGCATATTCACTTGGATATCCTGTTCTTAACTAGTATTTAATCTTTTCGATGATGTCAAAAGGGGGAAGAAAAGGATAGGAACCTTGAACTTTGAAAACCACTTGACTAATAGGAACTCTGAACTAGTCCTACTTCTAAGGGGGAATTTGAAATAAACTCGTTCACTTGCTTAGGGGGAATTTGCAACCATTAAATGTTGTAAATCCCTTAATCTCAATATGGTCTCATGAAATTCAAGTCATATTATGTTGCCAGGTTCCTTGTATTTGTCATCGTCAAAAAGGGGGAAATTGTTAGGAAACGGAACTCTGGAACCTCGGTTCCCCTGAGAGTTCCTTCCCTCAGTTTCTCTACTTTTGAAGATGATAAATATTATGATACTAATGTTTTATCTCAAAGATGTGCTTTAAGGAACCACAGGAATATACCGAAGGCAAGAAAACCAAACAGGACAAAGAGAACCAAAGGAACAAGACAGAAGAAGGAACCCAGAGGAACCCAGATGTGCCCAGTAACGTAGCATGCGACATTGCGATTCCCGAGAAATCTGGGGACACACAACCTCGGACAAAAGTTGTTGAAAACGACTTGTCCGAAGCTTCCAAAAGCATGCCAATGTCCAGAGCAAAACAACAATCTGTGGGAACCCAGAGAGGATTAAGCTGCGAAGAATCCTCTATAAAAGGAAGACTAACTCAAGAGTTATCTTCAAGCACTGAAATACGACTCACACACATAAGCAAATATCCAGTGTGAACCTTCAAACAAGATCATCAAAGCAAACCGAGATCAAGAGGAACTAGTCAAGGAATAGAAGAGCTGAGTGCTAAGTTCCTGTGACTGTAAGTGATAGTTCTTAGGTGCGAAGGTCTGTTTCTTGGATTAATTATTGATTGTGTTAAGTTATCTAGGATTGCCTAACTGTGTGTAAGGCAAAGAAACTGTGTGTTTGTTCCTAGGATAAGCTGTAACCAAAAGAGATAAGAAATCAAGAAGTAGACCTTGAAATCCTTTCGAAAGAAAGGTAGTGGTTTTTATCATGGATTGCTAGTTGGCAATCAAAGGTTTCCACTATAAGGAACTTGTCATTTGTTTGATTGTTTATTTCCGCTGCGAAGGGAACTTAGAATCGATATTCTGAGTTCATTAAAGTTATTATCTAACAATCACGATCCTACACTCCCTAATGCCTATATAAAGGATTTCAGGATTTAGTGTTGGTGTTAGTAAAGTAATCTGTGATTCTACAGAACTTGCTGAACTTGCTGAAAGTCTCAAATCCATTATTACATAAACTTTAAAGTTCAGTTCCTTTCATGAGCCTTGATTAGAACTGATTGGTTTGTCTTATCTCACTTCAAATTTCGTGGATTCCCTAAGGCTATGTAAGGGGCGAAATATTGATTTCGGAAAGTGGTTCACCACGATTCAAACCGATATCAAGATCTTGTTGCATATGATTGATCTACCGATGTGTTGTCATCTACATCAACATCCACAAGAGGAACTCAGCGCCTCCAGAGAACAGTTCCCTCCATCTGAAGATTCAGCATTTCAGAGGAACTGACAAAGACGGAGTCCCAACTCCTACATTCCCTTGGTTGCTAACTTGCAAGGGAGTTGCCATTGATCCCACCAACAAACAAAAAGGAGTCACCATCCAAGAACCATCATCACCAGTCACAATGGAAACTCTCTTGAAAGCCTTCCAAACAAGCAAGGAAGAGCAACAAGAACATGTGAGGCAACAACAAGTTCCTAGGGACATGCCACCAAGGTATCAACCTATCCCTTCTGTTGGGCCATATTATTACTCCTCTAACCCTTCCATGCAGGCTAAGTGTAACACCCCCAAATCTTAACCCATTTAGAAAGGTATTACCGCCAGTGACCCTAGTGTTCCTTACCGAGATCACCCAAGGCTTTACCGGTTTAAATACAATTTAAGGCATACAATGATACATAATGATCAAAGTATCCAAATCAAAACATCAATCAAATGAAACATGAGTTACGGGATTACATCCCAATCCCGAATAGGACAAATACAGAGTTTAAACAAAGTACAGCAGAAGTCTTAAACAAAGTACAGCGGAAGTCTTATAAAAGATATTACAAAAAGGGTTGTGATCGTAGTGATCACCTGCCCAAGGATCTCAACCTGATTAAAACAAATTATTAAAACATCCAAAAACAACCGTCGTCTTCATAGTCAATCTAGTCTCCTCATATCTTTGCTCTATCTGATGTGCCGAATCGAATGGATGACATCAGCCCACATGCGGAGAACAATGTTCGTGGGTTAGTCTACTTGAATAGACTAGCAAGGGTAAAAAGCAGAGTGGTTCGAGTGATCGTAACCATTTACTATCATTGTCCCTCGAATAATAACCGAAGGGACGATACATAACCCGACACTTTCACGGAATAACAACAAGACGTATGCACAAGATAAGATTCTGGAAGACTTAATCTTCACAGAAATCGACCCGAAAGAAGACTCCAAAGGAAATGAGTCTTTAAGGAAAATATGACAAATCTGGAATGCTTACAGAATCAAACAACAGCGATTAAAAGCTGACTGAGATGCTTCGGCTCACAACCAACCTCACCGCTTACAGCGAATCTAGATTTGAAAGAGAACGTACTACATTCAAGTCTGGATATTACAGAACCACATAACGATGATTTAAAAACTGACTAAGATGTTTCGGTTCACGACCAACCTCATCGCTTACAGCGAATCCAGATTGGAAACAGAACGTACTCTGATCAAAAGTCAAGACGAGCTTTCCTAGCTGCACTATTTACTTAGCTGTACTACTCGCCAAAGGTATATTAATTAAGTTCTCTTGGGCACCTTATCTTATTTAATTCCAAAACGATTAACACATTAAAAGCTTTTAATATATGTCCCTGTCACGCAGGAACCATATCTAAGGAATGAACCTCACCGAGTCCAAACCTCTGAATCTATATCGAAAGAATGAACCTCACAGAGTCCAAATTTCTACTATCACAGGGTCTTGCTCGCCCTTTTAAAGAATGAACCTCACTGAGTTCAAACTTCAACAATCGTTGGGTCTTCATCGCCCTTACAGTTATAAAGGGACGCGCATGGAACTCTCAGGATCCAGGCGTTCCTACAAATACTCGTGCTAACTTACAGTTACAACACAACCACAATACAGGATAAATCCACATAAATGCCCGGAAGGCGATCACAGATAATAGCGTCGTTCTAACAGATATACAACCTATTATATGATTTTCCAAAATAGTTTATAAAACCATTTCCAAAAAAACACAGTAATCATTCCAAATTAATTACTCAGATAAACAGCTGATAATTAATGTAAATATGGAACGATGAGCAAGAGCGAACCGCCACTTTCCTGAGTCCGTAGAGATTGAACGAAGTCTAACGACGGGATTCCGGGCTCGATGTAGAGACAAATCTGACAACTCTGGTACCTTCAGATCGACCCATACAGAAACCCTAAGTTAGATTCGACAAACAACAATACCGATCTACGAAAGAACGAAAGGAATCGAAGGAAACGAAACCCGAACGAAGGCTACGGAAGCCAACACCAACAACTCGGCCAACAACAACTTCACGGCGGGCGCCGCCTTAAATACGGCGGGCGCCGCCTCAAGCACGGCGGGCGCCGCTAAACTGCGGCGGGCGCCGCTCCTTGGCCCTTCTTCACGGCGGCTGGCCACAACATCACGGCGGGCGCCGGGATCTTCACGACGGGTGATGTCTCATGTCGGCGGTCGCCATGTTCCTCACGGCTGGCGCCGTCTCATGCCGGCGGTCGCTGTGATCCTCGCGGCGGTCACCGTCGCGAACGAAAACAGAAATACGAGAGGAGAAAACTCACCATCGACGATCGGTTTGGCTCGTCTTTCGCCTTGCTTGGCTTCTAGGCGTCCGAGAGCCTCCAATGCTCCTCTTGGCCACCGGAAACGACACTAAACGAGCTCCGACGATCCACTAGATTCTTCCCGAGAGAGAGCATTTTTGAGAGACGAGAGCTTGACAGCGCTTCCGCGTTTTTCAGCCCCTTTCACTCTCACCCAATGCTCTCTATTTATAGGCAAATCCAAGGAGGAGGAAGGTGGTAGGAAGCTTCCTTCCCGTCCCTTGGGTAATAACCTTGCACTTTGCCTCTTGGATAATAGCTCTTGGACAATAACCTTTGGATAAAGAATCTTGTACTATTGCCCATTAGATAACAACTCTTGGGTAATAAACTTGTACCAATCTTAACCCGCGTTAACAAAAGTCGTACACGAACGAGTATGAACTTCCAAAACATCTCGACTGTATAATTCTTCATTGAGAAAAATATTACAGATACAGAGCACATTATAGAATGTCTCAAACCTTCAGAATTAAATCCGACGTACCAAACTGGCGCTCGGGAAAAATCCATAATTCCCAAAATAGCCTTACAAAATTACGGGGTATCACATCACCTCCCCCTTAAAAGAAGTTTCGACCCCGAAACTTGGCCGAAAAACAACTCGGGAAAGTGTCTGAGCATCTCTGCCTCGGTTTCCCAAGTAACTTCCTCAGTCCCAGACCTGGACCATAAAACTCGTACCAACAGTACGATCTTGTTGCACAGCTGCTTCACACGGCATTCGAGAATGCGCTCTGGCATCTCCTCTCAAGTACCATTTGCCTGAATCTCAACGTCCTTATAGCTCAGCCTACGAGACTCATCTTGGCACGAATATCCTTAGCAATGATACGTGGAACATATTATACACTGGGTATGCCGATGGCGAATGCCAAACGGTACGTTAGAGATCTTACTCTATCCAGAATCTTGAATGGTCCCATGTAGCGAGGGTTAAGCTTCTCACGCTTACCAAACCTGAAAACACCTTGGATGGCGATACTCTGACAAGTACTTTGCCACCAACCTCGAACTTGACACTTCTACGCTTCTGATCTGCATAAGACTTTTGTCGACCCTGAGCGGTCAACATCTCTATCTAATCAAGCAATGTTCGAAGTTGTCCTTTTGACCAACTCTGGTCCAAGTAGAATCTTGTCGACATTCTCATCCCAACAAGTCTGAGATCTACATCTGTGACCATACAAATCTTCGAACTAAGCTACCTTGATCTGATACAATGGTCTTATAAATGCCATGTACACGGACAATCTTCTAGTGGAAAACTTCTGTTGACCTCTGGGTTACCCAAGTAACCTTATTTTCCAATACAAACACTATTGCTGCTAGTTCTAGGTCATGTGTTGGTTAGTTTGCTTCATAGGTTTTCAATTGTCTAGATGCGTATGCAATAACCTTGCCCCTCTGCATCAAAGACACATCCCAACCCATTTCTCGAAGCATTACTATAGACCATATAACCATCATTCCTTCCGACAACACCAAAACTGGTGCATAAGTCAGACACTGTTTCAACTTCTTGAAAACTGGTCTTGCACTTGTCATCCCAGATAACTTCTTGTTGACCTTGCGGAACAGGGTCTTGCTCGCCCTTTAAAAGAATGAACCTCACTGAGTTCAAACTTCAACAATCGTTGGGTCTTCATCGCCCTTACCGTTATAAAGGGACGCGCATGGAACTCTCAGGATCCAGGCATTCCTACAAATACTCGTGCTAACTTACAGTTACAACACAACCACAGTACAGGATAAATCCACATAAATGCCCGGAAGGCGATCACAGATAATAGCGTCGTTCTAACAGATATACAACCTATTATATGATTTTCCAAAATAGTTTATAAAACCATTTCCAGACAAACACAGTAATCATTCCAAATTAATTACTCAGATAAACAGCTGATAATTAATGTAAATATGGAACGATGAGCAAGAGCGAACCGCCACTTGCCTGAGTCCGCAGAGATTGAACGAAGTCTAACGACGGGATTCCGGGCTCGACGCAGAGACGAATCTGACAACTCCGGTACCTTCGGATTGACTCATACAGAAACCCTAAGTTAGATTCGACAAACAACAATACCGATCTACGAAAGAACGAAAGGAATCGAAGGAAACGAAACCCGAACGAAGGCTACGGAAGCCAACACCAACAACTCGGCCAACAACAACTTCACGGCGGGCGCCGCCTTAAATACGGCGGGCGCCGCCTCAAGCACGGCGGGCGCCGCTAAACTGCGGCGGGCGCCGCTCCTTGGCCCTTCTTCACGGCGGCTGGCCACAACATCACGGCGGGCGCCGGGATCTTCACGACGGGTGATGTCTCATGTCGGCGGTCGCCATGTTCCTCACGGCTGGCGCCGTCTCATGCCGGCGGTCGCTGTGATCCTCGCGGCGGTCACCGTCGCGAACGAAAACAGAAATACGAGAGGAGAAAACTCACCATCGACGATCGGTTTGGCTCGTCTTTCGCCTTGCTTGGCTTCTAGGCGTCCGAGAGCCTCCAATGCTCCTCTTGGCCACCGGAAACGACACTAAACGAGCTCCGACGATCCACTAGATTCTTCCCGAGAGAGAGCATTTTTGAGAGACGAGAGCTTGACAGCGCTTCCGCGTTTTTCAGCCCCTTTCACTCTCACCCAATGCTCTCTATTTATAGGCAAATCCAAGGAGGAGGAAGGTGGTAGGAAGCTTCCTTCCCGTCCCTTGGGTAATAACCTTGCACTTTGCCTCTTGGATAATAGCTCTTGGACAATAACCTTTGGATAAAGAATCTTGTACTATTGCCCATTAGATAACAACTCTTGGGTAATAAACTTGTACCAATCTTAACCCGCGTTAACAAAAGTCGTACACGAACGAGTATGAACTTCCAAAACATCTCGACTGTATAATTCTTCATTGAGAAAAATATTACAGATACAGAGCACATTATAGAATGTCTCAAACCTTCAGAATTAAATCCGACGTACCAAACTGGCGCTCGGGAAAAATCCATAATTCCCAAAATAGCCTTACAAAATTACGGGGTATCACATCACCTCCCCCTTAAAAGAAGTTTCGACCCCGAAACTTGGCCGAAAAACAACTCGGGAAAGTGTCTGAGCATCTCTGCCTCGGTTTCCCAAGTAACTTCCTCAGTCCCAGACCTGGACCATAAAACTCGTACCAACAGTACGATCTTGTTGCACAGCTGCTTCACACGGCATTCGAGAATGCGCTCTGGCATCTCCTCTCAAGTACCATTTGCCTGAATCTCAACGTCCTTATAGCTCAGCCTACGAGACTCATCTTGGCACGAATATCCTTAGCAATGATACGTGGAACATATTATACACTGGGTATGCCGATGGCGAATGCCAAACGGTACGTTAGAGATCTTACTCTATCCAGAATCTTGAATGGTCCCATGTAGCGAGGGTTAAGCTTCTCACGCTTACCAAACCTGAAAACACCTTGGATGGCGATACTCTGACAAGTACTTTGCCACCAACCTCGAACTTGACACTTCTACGCTTCTGATCTGCATAAGACTTTTGTCGACCCTGAGCGGTCAACATCTCTATCTAATCAAGCAATGTTCGAAGTTGTCCTTTTGACCAACTCTGGTCCAAGTAGAATCTTGTCGACATTCTCATCCCAACAAGTCTGAGATCTACATCTGTGACCATACAAATCTTCGAACTAAGCTACCTTGATCTGATACAATGGTCTTATAAATGCCATGTACACGGACAATCTTCTAGTGGAAAACTTCTGTTGACCTCTGGGTTACCCAAGTAACCTTATTTTCCAATACAAACACTATTGCTGCTAGTTCTAGGTCATGTGTTGGTTAGTTTGCTTCATAGGTTTTCAATTGTCTAGATGCGTATGCAATAACCTTGCCCCTCTGCATCAAAGACACATCCCAACCCATTTCTCGAAGCATTACTATAGACCATATAACCATCATTCCTTCCGACAACACCAAAACTGGTGCATAAGTCAGACACTGTTTCAACTTCTTGAAAACTGGTCTTGCACTTGTCATCCCAGATAACTTCTTGTTGACCTTGCGGAACAGGGTCTTGCTCGCCCTTTAAAAGAATGAACCTCACTGAGTTCAAACTTCAACAATCGTTGGGTCTTCATCGCCCTTACCGTTATAAAGGGACGCGCATGGAACTCTCAGGATCCAGGCATTCCTACAAATACTCGTGCTAACTTACAGTTACAACACAACCACAGTACAGGATAAATCCACATAAATGCCCGGAAGGCGATCACAGATAATAGCGTCGTTCTAACAGATATACAACCTATTATATGATTTTCCAAAATAGTTTATAAAACCATTTCCAGACAAACACAGTAATCATTCCAAATTAATTACTCAGATAAACAGCTGATAATTAATGTAAATATGGAACGATGAGCAAGAGCGAACCGCCACTTGCCTGAGTCCGCAGAGATTGAACGAAGTCTAACGACGGGATTCCGGGCTCGACGCAGAGACGAATCTGACAACTCCGGTACCTTCGGATTGACTCATACAGAAACCCTAAGTTAGATTCGACAAACAACAATACCGATCTACGAAAGAACGAAAGGAATCGAAGGAAACGAAACCCGAACGAAGGCTACGGAAGCCAACACCAACAACTCGGCCAACAACAACTTCACGGCGGGCGCCGCCTTAAATACGGCGGGCGCCGCCTCAAGCACGGCGGGCGCCGCTAAACTGCGGCGGGCGCCGCTCCTTGGCCCTTCTTCACGGCGGCTGGCCACAACATCACGGCGGGCGCCGGGATCTTCACGACGGGTGATGTCTCATGTCGGCGGTCGCCATGTTCCTCACGGCTGGCGCCGTCTCATGCCGGCGGTCGCTGTGATCCTCGCGGCGGTCACCGTCGCGAACGAAAACAGAAATACGAGAGGAGAAAACTCACCATCGACGATCGGTTTGGCTCGTCTTTCGCCTTGCTTGGCTTCTAGGCGTCCGAGAGCCTCCAATGCTCCTCTTGGCCACCGGAAACGACACTAAACGAGCTCCGACGATCCACTAGATTCTTCCCGAGAGAGAGCATTTTTGAGAGACGAGAGCTTGACAGCGCTTCCGCGTTTTTCAGCCCCTTTCACTCTCACCCAATGCTCTCTATTTATAGGCAAATCCAAGGAGGAGGAAGGTGGTAGGAAGCTTCCTTCCCGTCCCTTGGGTAATAACCTTGCACTTTGCCTCTTGGATAATAGCTCTTGGACAATAACCTTTGGATAAAGAATCTTGTACTATTGCCCATTAGATAACAACTCTTGGGTAATAAACTTGTACCAATCTTAACCCGCGTTAACAAAAGTCGTACACGAACGAGTATGAACTTCCAAAACATCTCGACTGTATAATTCTTCATTGAGAAAAATATTACAGATACAGAGCACATTATAGAATGTCTCAAACCTTCAGAATTAAATCCGACGTACCAAACTGGCGCTCGGGAAAAATCCATAATTCCCAAAATAGCCTTACAAAATTACGGGGTATCACATCACCTCCCCCTTAAAAGAAGTTTCGACCCCGAAACTTGGCCGAAAAACAACTCGGGAAAGTGTCTGAGCATCTCTGCCTCGGTTTCCCAAGTAACTTCCTCAGTCCCAGACCTGGACCATAAAACTCGTACCAACAGTACGATCTTGTTGCACAGCTGCTTCACACGGCATTCGAGAATGCGCTCTGGCATCTCCTCTCAAGTACCATTTGCCTGAATCTCAACGTCCTTATAGCTCAGCCTACGAGACTCATCTTGGCACGAATATCCTTAGCAATGATACGTGGAACATATTATACACTGGGTATGCCGATGGCGAATGCCAAACGGTACGTTAGAGATCTTACTCTATCCAGAATCTTGAATGGTCCCATGTAGCGAGGGTTAAGCTTCTCACGCTTACCAAACCTGAAAACACCTTGGATGGCGATACTCTGACAAGTACTTTGCCACCAACCTCGAACTTGACACTTCTACGCTTCTGATCTGCATAAGACTTTTGTCGACCCTGAGCGGTCAACATCTCTATCTAATCAAGCAATGTTCGAAGTTGTCCTTTTGACCAACTCTGGTCCAAGTAGAATCTTGTCGACATTCTCATCCCAACAAGTCTGAGATCTACATCTGTGACCATACAAATCTTCGAACTAAGCTACCTTGATCTGATACAATGGTCTTATAAATGCCATGTACACGGACAATCTTCTAGTGGAAAACTTCTGTTGACCTCTGGGTTACCCAAGTAACCTTATTTTCCAATACAAACACTATTGCTGCTAGTTCTAGGTCATGTGTTGGTTAGTTTGCTTCATAGGTTTTCAATTGTCTAGATGCGTATGCAATAACCTTGCCCCTCTGCATCAAAGACACATCCCAACCCATTTCTCGAAGCATTACTATAGACCATATAACCATCATTCCTTCCGACAACACCAAAACTGGTGCATAAGTCAGACACTGTTTCAACTTCTTGAAAACTGGTCTTGCACTTGTCATCCCAGATAACTTCTTGTTGACCTTGCGGAACAGGGTCTTGCTCGCCCTTTAAAAGAATGAACCTCACTGAGTTCAAACTTCAACAATCGTTGGGTCTTCATCGCCCTTACCGTTATAAAGGGACGCGCATGGAACTCTCAGGATCCAGGCATTCCTACAAATACTCGTGCTAACTTACAGTTACAACACAACCACAGTACAGGATAAATCCACATAAATGCCCGGAAGGCGATCACAGATAATAGCGTCGTTCTAACAGATATACAACCTATTATATGATTTTCCAAAATAGTTTATAAAACCATTTCCAGACAAACACAGTAATCATTCCAAATTAATTACTCAGATAAACAGCTGATAATTAATGTAAATATGGAACGATGAGCAAGAGCGAACCGCCACTTGCCTGAGTCCGCAGAGATTGAACGAAGTCTAACGACGGGATTCCGGGCTCGACGCAGAGACGAATCTGACAACTCCGGTACCTTCGGATTGACTCATACAGAAACCCTAAGTTAGATTCGACAAACAACAATACCGATCTACGAAAGAACGAAAGGAATCGAAGGAAACGAAACCCGAACGAAGGCTACGGAAGCCAACACCAACAACCCGGCCAACAACAACTTCACGGCGGGCGCCACAACAATCACGGTGGGCGCCGCCTTAAATATGGCGGGCGCCGCCTCAAGCACGGAGGGCGCCGCTAAACTGCAGCGGGCGCCGCTCCTTGGCCCTTCTTCACGGCGGGCACCGGGATCTTCACGGCGGGCGCCGTCTCATGCCGGCGGTCGCCGCCTTCGAGCCGGCGGTCGCCGTGATCCTCGCGGCGGTCGCCGTCGCGAACGAAAACAGAAATACGAGAGGAGAAAACTCACCCTCGACGATCGGTTTGGCTCGTCTTTCGCCTTGCTTGGCTTCTAGGCGTCCGAGAGCCTCCAATGCTCCTCTTGGCCACCGAAAACGACACTAAACGAGCTCCGACGATCCACTAGAGCCTTCCCGAGAGAGAGCGTTTTTGAGAGACGAGAGCTTGACAGCGCTTCCGTGTTTTTCAGCCCCTTTCACTCTCACCCAATGCTCTCTAATTATAGGCAAATCCAAGGAGGAGGAAGGTGGTAGGAAGCTTCCTTCCCATCCCTTGGGTAATAACCTTGCACTTTGCCTCTTGGATAATAGCTCTTGGACAATAACCTTTGGATAAAGAATCTTCTACTATTGCCCATTAGATAACAACTCTTGGGTAATAAACTTATACCAATCTTAACCCGCGTTAAAAAAAGTCGTACACGAACGAGTACGAACTTCCAAAACATCTCGACTGTATAATTCTTCACTGAGAAAAATATTACAGATACAGAGCACATTACAGAATATCTCAAACCTTCAAAATTAAATCTGACGTACCAAACTGGCGCTCGGGAAAAATCCATAATTCCCAAAATAGCCTTACAAAATTACGGGGTATCACATGCAGCACAATTGGTATCAAGGTGCTTAGGCGCTTGATAAAGGGTGGAGAGATCGCGTGTTCGACTCTCACCAACAACCTGCTGGGCACCATTTAATTTGGGCCAGCAAGGGGTTGGGGTACACGGCCTGCAGGCCTGTTAAGGATGGTAGTGTCGGGGTGTCTATCAGGCCCGTTGTTGGCAAGGTCAGGCACCAAACATAAAAGTGTACTTTTTATGTAACACCCGCCACTGTGGAGCTCCTGACCTACAGGCCCAGCCATTCCCAACAGCGCGTTGTTGACATGGGCATGCAGCCCTAACATCCAACCCTTCCCCCATAAATGGGTAGGTTGTTGCCGCGAGGATTCGAACCTCCGACCTTTGATACAAAGGTAAAGCCTTACCACTTGTATCACCAATTACGCTGCAGCACAATTGGTGATACAAGTGGTAAGGCTTTACCTTTGTATCAAAGGTCGGAGGTTCGAATCCTCATGGCAACAACCTACCTATTTATGGGGGATGTGTTGGGTGTTAGGGCTGCATGCCCATGTCAACAACGCGCTGTTGGGAATGGCTGGGCCTGTAGGTCAGGAGCTCCACAGTGGCGGGTGTTACACTAAGGGAGTCTATGACTCACCAAACTCATTTTTTAGCACGTCCAAGGGCAGAGAAAGAGTGCCTCCATAGCCCTGTGTTAGGACACGTGATATTGTGTGTGTTATGTGTGAAGGGGGAGGCCATTTGGCTGACATTTGCCCTAATCGCTACTATAAATACAAGGGGAAGAATGATGAGATACCCTGCTTTGAGAGAGATGTTGTCATGGCTGCTTCATATGAGTCCCCACCAATAGTCCAAGCGACATGTGAAGAACTTCCACCAAGGTTGGATGAACCGAAGCCAACCAAAGAGCCTCTCCCAATGGCTGAACCAACCAAATGTGATGAAGAGCTCAAGGCAGAACTGTGTCAGCCTCCTATGATCATTGAAGAGGAGCTAAGGCCAAAAGAAAAAGAGGAGGAAACCTTGGAACCATCTCCAACTCCTCCAAGAAGCAAGTTTCGGCCTACCATCAAGCGAAGCTCTTTAACTTCACTAGGTACTCCATGGACGGACCAGACGCATATGGTTCCTTTAAGCTTGCCATTCCGTGTACAAGACGAGGTTGATGCAAAAGATGTCAAACTGGCCGAAGATTCTGATTCTGACCTTGCGAAGGGGGTCCACTCTAGGACTCATTCTAGGGAAGTATCACATGCCATTACCTTGCTTTCTACTCTATTTATCCCTTCGCTAGATAATGAATGTCTTTCAAGGAGTAGAGGATTCCACGTGCTAAAATCAGTTTTTGAATGTAGAACTAGGTACTCATGCATGCACCCAAGTTCCCTTGCTCAATACATGTCATGTGGGATGCATCTAGTTCATGCTACTATTTTGTACACACATGCGTGTTATGTTGTTAGTTTGTTTTCTAAACTTGAACGTAGGACTAGGAAGAAGAGTGGAATAGTTTGTGCATCCATTTCATATAGAACTTTGAATTTTCGTGACTACATTCTCAAATTTTCTTCGTGAAGTTCAAGAGCCTCATTTTTTCTGATTTTCATGTAGGGCACTTGGATTCGAGGTCAAATCCTTTCCAAGGAGGGAAGGATGATGTGATTATGCCCATCAAGTACCACCTACAAGCAAGGCCTCCACAGTTCCATGCACAACAAGGCCTCTGAGTTCCCGAAACAGTTCCCTGCCCAGCAAGGTCTCCACACTTTTGTCTGACTCTCCGAGTTCCCTAGATAGTTCCCTGCCCAGCAAGGCCTCCAGACTTTTGTTTGACTCTCTGAGTTCCCCAAACAGTTCCCTTTTACCGTCCTCCTATCACCGCACCACATGAGCTACCACCAAGGGCAATCACACGCGCTCGAGCCAAGGAGCTTCAAGCCAAGCTCAAGAGAGGTCTCCTAAACCTTGGAGCGATGAGCCAAGACCTTGTGGGATCGATGACATTGCTTGTGACCCACAGTTCCCTCTAAGGAACTACACCGCCGACATTTTGCACAAGACCTTCTAGAAGAAATTCCAGCCGGCCTCTTTAATTATTTCAGTTTATTTTAGCAATTTTGAGAGTTAAACACTACTATAATAAAGGTTTTACTTGGGGAGGGGGAGAGTCTAGGAGTTAAGATTTTGTGGCCATGTGAAAGGTTCGTCGAGGGCTTCCTTGGAGGCCTATATAAGGCTGAAGCCTTTCCATTGTAAAATCATCTTCAACTGTAATCAAAAACCTCTCAAAGAGCTCAGTTTTCCCATGGAAAATTCCAGCAACAACCTTAGTTCGTGAGTTGTATCGAACTACCCATCGATCTTCTTCTTAGGGTGAGTTACATCCCTTAGGCGTCGATCAACCTTGTTCTTCCTAGTGGTGCGTCATATCCACTCAAGAAGATCACTTATCCCTATCACTATGCCAGCCAAACCCAGTTCCCATCCACTCCAACTTCCCTTCACGAAATCAGTTCCCTATTCCACCGTAAAGAAGTTCTTCCTCCCATCAGACGTGGCATCCTCTTGGTGGTTGACTTCCTTGGCGTTACCTTGCACCGATGCTGAAGAGATCGTCGATCATATCATGTGGTATCAGAGCCACGCAAGGTAACGCTCAAAATCTTGTTCTAAAGTCGATCTTAGTTTGTCTTGCAAGCAATCCTATTTTTGTGCCATTGTTGAGTTCGTGTTTGCTTCAAATTCTTTGATAAAATTGTGGCTTATGCAAGGAAGAAGACAACCTTTGGTTGGTATTAAACTGCCTTGAGTTAATTCTTGCATTATACCAACTCACTTCCCTTAATTCCACCAAAAATCTCTTGGGATTTCCTACCATTAATGCGCCGATTTTGCTGAATATTTCTTTCTTCTTTTTGCTGCATAAAACTTTGTCAAATTTGTGTGCATTATGAGTCAAATGGACCAATCATGGAGCTAAAGATATGTGTAGAATCGAGTGTGTTAGTACAAGGAACGGTATAACTGTTTTTTGGGCAGCGAAATATCATAACAGAATAACAGAGTAACAGACAAAGTTCCTTAGAGAGGAAAACTTAATGAATCAACTAGTTGACTAAGAAAAACCTCAACCTCTAGGTTTCCCTAGTAGGATTTTGAAAGTCTACTTGTGTTATTAATCCTGGAATTACAAACACGCAAGTCTTATCTCAATCTAGTTTACTCCTAGATATCTAGACCTCTGAATGTAACGTTCCTAACAACACCTAAGACAATCAAAACCCTAACAAGTACTCAACTCACCAAAGTCTCATGCTTGTAAGTTCTTTCTTCTTCTGAATGCTCCTCTTTGTGGAAAATACCGTGAATCACTTATCAAAATGAAGTTTGCAACTTTTTATCTTATAGTCTAGGTATTCCATCTAATTTACCCTAGTTTTACTTAAGGAAAATAAGATAAAGTAATCCTATACAATCTTTACTAATCTATCCTAACCAGAATATCTCCAACGAGATTATCTTCTTGCGGCCCAAGTTGCTCCTTCAATCTTTGTTTCCATAAAAAGAAAGATTCGGCAGGCGCAACGGTTTACAGCGCACGTCATGTGTTCCTTGGCATTGTTCCCTTTCCTTTTCTATTCAATAATGCGCGTCTCTCTTTCTCTTTTGTTCCAACGTGTTGTTTCTCATTATTGATTTCTCTGTTCCTTGTATTCTCTGTTTTGATTCTTCACTTGGTTTTCATCGTTCCTTTAAATCATCTGTTTCCTGAAACTCATAGTCACACTAAAAACCATCAAATGCCATTGAGTTTATCATCATCAAAACTAGAGGGAACATCATCGTTCCAACAATATGGAAAACTACTTGAGATAACTCAAGCCAACTAAAAACGCTCTAGTTTGAACATTTCTTCACCATTTATTGCGTGCTCAACTCACTCAAGTTCATTGCTCTCAATTTTGTTCTCTCAAATGTAATCTAAGGATTATAGTTCAAGGAAAACTCGAGAAAGAGAGGCCAATAGCCAGAAAAATTCGAGTAAGATTCTAAAGTTCGAGAAAGAGTGGCAAAGCCAGAAAAAAGCGAACAAGTTGTACTTGAGGACCTTGTTTAGCACCTTCTTTGGTGACTTCTTTTGGTACGATTTGGATGCATAAAACACCAAGTTTGATCAAAGTTTTTGTGACTTTCTTGTTTGCAAAACGTCCCCAATTCAGCCTTGTTTTGAGAGCATGCATTTCTGAACTTTGTGACAACTTATACAACAAAGTTTTAGGCACTTGCTGGTTCAGTTCCCTTGGTTGAATTACTTTCTATTTAGTTCCCGTGTTTGGGTATTGCCTTGGTTGCTAACTTGAAACGGAGTTGCCATGGATCTCACCAATAAACAAAAAGGAGTCACCATCCAAGAACCATCATCACCAGTCACAATGGAAACTCTCTTGAAAGCCTTCCAAACAAGAAAGGAAAAGCAACAAGAACATGTGAGGCAACAACAAGTTCCTAGGGACATGCCACCAAGGTATCAACCTATCCCTTCTTTTGGGCCATATTATTACTCCTCTAACCCTTTCGTGCAGGCTAAGGGAGTCTATGACTCAACAAACTCATATATTTAGCACGTCCAAGGGCAGAGAAAGAGTGCCTCCACCGCCATGTGTTAGGACATATGATGTTGTGTGTGTTATGTGTGAAGGGCGAGGCCATTTGGCTGACATTTGCCCTAATCGCTACTACATATACAAGGGGAAGGATGATGAGATACCCTGCTTTGAAAGAGATGTTGTCATGGCTGCTTCATATGAGTCCCCACCAAGAGTCCAAGCGACATGTGAAGAACTTCCACCAAGGTTGGATGAACAGAAGCCAACCAAAGAGCCTTTCCCAATGGCTGAACCAACCAAATGTGATGATGAGCTCAAGGCAGAACTGTGTCAGCCTCCTATGATCATGGAAGAGGAGCTAAGGCCAAAAGAAAAAGAGGAGGAAACCTTGGAACCATCTCCAACTCCTCCAAGAAGCAAGATTCGACCTACCATCAAGCGAAGCTCTTTAACTTCACTAGGTACTCCATGGACGGACCAGACGCATATGGTTCCTTAAAGCTTGCCATTCCTTCTACAAGACGAGGTTGATGCAAAAGATGTCAAAATAGCCGAAGATTCTGATTCTGAACTTGCGAAGAAGGAGGTCCACTCTAGGACTCATTCTAGGGAAGTATCACCTGCCATTACCTTGCTTTCTACTATATTATTCCCTTCGCTTGATAATGAATGTCTTTCAAGGAGTAGAGGATTCCACGTGCTTAAATCAGTTTTTGAATGTAGAACTAGGTACTCATGCATGCACCCAAGTTCCCTTGCTCAATACATGTCATGTGGGATGCATCTAGTTCATGCTATTATTTTGTACACACATGCATGTTATGTTGTTAGTTTGTTTCCTAAACTTGAACGTATGACTAGGAAGAAGAGTGGAATAGTTTGTGCATCCATTTCATAAAGAACTTGGAATTTTCGTGACTATATTCTCAAATTTTCTTGGTGGAGTTCAAGAGCCTCATTTTTTCTGATTTTCATTTAGAGCACTTGGATTCGAGGTCAAATCCTTTCCAAGGAGGGAAGGATGATGTGATTATTCCCATCAAGTACCACCTACAAGCAAGACCTCCACAGTTCCCTGCACAACAAGGCCTCCGAGTTCCCCAGACAGTTCCCTGCCCAACAAGGTCTCCACACTTTTGTCTGACTCTCTGAGTTCCCCAGACAGTTCCCTGCCTAGCAAGGCCTCCAGACTTTTGTCTGACTCTTCGATTTCCCCAAACAGTTCCCTCTGACCGTCCTCCTATCACCGCGCCTCTTGAGCTACCACCGAGGGCAATCACACGCGCTCGAGCCAAGGATCTTCAAGCCAAGCTCAAGAGAGGTCTCCTAAACCTTGGAGCGACGAGCCAATACCTTGTGGGATCGATGTCATTGCTTGTGACCCACAGTTCCCTCTAAGGAACTACACCGCCGACATTTTGCACAAGACCTTCTAGAAGAAATACCAGTCGGCCTCTTTAATGTTATCAGTTTATTTTTGCAATTTTGAGAGTTAAAGACTACTATAATAAATGTTTTACTTGGGGAGGGGGAGAGTCTAGGAGTTAAGATTTTGTGGCCATGTGAAAGGTTGGCCGAGGGCTTCCTTGGAGGCCTATATAAGGCTGAGGCCTTTCCTTTGTAAAATCATCTTCAACTGTAATCAAAAACCTCTCTAAGAGCTCAATTTTCCCATGGAAAATTCCAGCAACAACCTTAGTTCGTGAGTTGTATCGAACTACCCATCGATCTTCTTCTTAGGGTGAGTTAAATCCCTTAGGCGTCGATCAACCTTGTTCTTCCTAGTGGTGCGTCATATCCACTCAAGAAGATCACTTATCCCTATCACTATCCCAGCCAAACCCAGTTCCCATCCACTCCAACTTCCCTTCATGAAATCAATTCCGTATTCCACCGTAAATTAGTTCTTCCTCCCATCGGACGTGGCATCCTCTTGGTGGTTGACTTCCTTGGTGTTACCTTGCATCGAGGCTGAAGAGATCGTCGATCCTATCATGTGGTATCAGAGCCACGCAAGGTAACTGTAGGATCGTGATTGTTAGATTAATAACAAGGGAACTAAGAAAATTAATTTTCAGTTCCCTTCGCATGGGAAATAAACAATCAGATGTAAATGAACAAGTTCCTTATAGTGGAAACCTTTGATTGCCAACTAGCAATCTAGGATAAAAACCACTACCTTTCTTTTGAAAGGATTTTGAAGGTCTACTTCTTGATTTCTTATCACTTCGGTTACAATTTACTCTAGGAACAAAACACACAGTTCCTTTGCCTTACACACAGTTAGACAATCCTAGATAAACTTAACACAAAGTATAATCAATCCAAGAAGCAGTCCTAAGCACTAAGGAACTAACACACTTACAGTCACAGGAACTAGCACACAGCTCTCAGGTTCCTTGACTGGTTCCTCTTGATCTTGGTTTGAGTTGATGATCTTATTGAGAGTTCACACTTTGATGTTTGCTATGAAGTGTGATTCTTTTTGTTGTGCATGAAGATAGCACTGGAGCTTATCTTCCTTATATAGTGTATTCTCGAGGTTGAGTCTTCTCTTGGTTCCCACAGAGTAAGCTTGACCTAGGTTATGTGGTGATCCTTAATTCACACTGACTTAAACATGTACCAACAACCTAGGAAACTCAGAATCCACATTGGTTGGTCAAAGCCTTAAGACGAATATGTCATGTCGTTGTCAAACGCCTTTTTTCTGAGGTTCAGCAACGTAGACACTTTGGAACTTTCCTCTGGATGGTGACAACCTTTTTGACACGTCGCTTTCACCAACTTTTGTCTGAGGTTCAGCAACCTAGACAGATTCAGAGCTTCCTTTGGATGTTGGAAGACTTTAGAAGCTCTTCTCATGTCGCTTTCACCATCTTTTGTCCGAGGTTCAGCGTTCCCAGCTTTATCGGGAAAAGCAAAGTCATGTGTTACACTTCTGGGTTCCTTTGGCTTGCTTTGGCTTGCTTTGGCTTGCTTGTTTGGTTTCTTTGTCTTGTTTGGCTTCCATGGTTTCAATGACTGTCCTGTGGTTCCTTTAAACACATCTTTGAGATAAAACATTAGTATCAAAGTATTTGTCATCTTCAAAAGTAGAGAAACTGAGGAAAGCAACTCTCATAGGAACTGAGGTTCCTGAGTTCCGTTTCCTAACAATTTCCCCCTTTTTGATGATGACCAATATAAGGAACCTGGCAACATAATAAGGACATGAAATTCATTAGAACAGTTGAGCTAAGAGATTTACAACTTTATAAAATAATGATAGAACATTCAATAGTTGCAAATTCCCCCTAAGCAAGTGAACTAAGTTATTCGAGTTCCCCCTCAGAAATAGAACGGGTTCAGATTTCCTATAAGTCTTGTAGTTCCAAGAGTTCAATGTTCCTATCCATTCTTCCCCCTTTTGACATCATCGAAAATATTAATTAACTTATCAAGTGTAGGATATCAATGTGAAATAAACAATTGCTTTAAACCCATGACAGTCACCATAATAGAAACTTAAGGCAAGGACAACTGATGCATTAGAAACATTTCAAAAAAAGTTCATTTAAACAGTAAAACCAACATATTGTCCATAGATGCATAGTGGAAAGACAAGAAAAAGATCACAAACAACTTGAAACAGACAAAAGAAGGATAGGAGAGGTAAGTAGGATCCTAGGGAACTACTAGCACAAAGTGGTGTTACAGCACTGGGAACTAGGAGAGACATTCCTATGGCTGCACAGTGTCCTCTTCTTCTTCAGCATCCTTCTTTTCCTCAGTTCCCTCATCGCGGCCTGTGGCCACCTCAACTGCCTGAGCACTTCCAATTGCAGCCTCTAGAGTTTGATGAATCACCCTCATTAGACCAGATACAACATTCTTGGTCTTTCCCAGTTCTGTCACTTGATCACGGATGGCAAGAGAGATAGCAGTGGTTCCATCCATGAGAGCTTTTTCAATACGACCAAGTGAAGATAGAATCGCAGAGGAGTATTGGACAGGGTAGAGTGGAGGCAAAGAGCTTGGAGTGGCTTGGGAACTTTCCTTTTCCTTAGGCAAGTCTTCTTGTACATCAAATGGAGCATCCAGGTGGTCTCTGGTTTTGAGCTTCTTCACAGTTTTCATGGTGAGGAACTTACTATAGGTGGTTTCCTTGAGGTTTGCTGGATACAGGCTGAGCATAGAGAGAAGATTTTTTATGATGTGAGGAAAGGGCAAAGCATGGGATTCATGGGATTGACATAATTGCATATGGGCTAGCACCAGCTTAGGGAGATCAACTTGTTCCCTAGACAGAATCTTGTCCATGAGGATGGCATCCGTGATGAGAATTGAGGCTCTGTGCTCTTTCCTGGGAACCAGATTCCGAATGATCCAGAAGTGCAGTAGCTTGTTTGACAGTGAAAGCCCCTTGGTCAGCAGATTCCTTGGATTGTCGCCATCATAGAGCATGCTTACTACCTCAGACTTGGTTTTGTACCCTTTTTCCCTTTGGCCAAGTCTTTTTTTGATGCAGAATGCCAAAGCCAGACCTGTGCTCAATCCCTAAGGTAGAGGCAATGATGCTTGGGGACAAAGGAAACAGGGTTCCCTTCCATTGAACGATGACATCGTTGCAGGGAGAGTCTGCCTTGGCTGGCACAAAGGTCATAGATTGGTAGAAGACTCAAACTATTTCATCTGAGATGGAGAAGGGTTCCACCAAGATCTGGTCCCATCCTTGGAACTGAAGCAAGGAGTGGAATTCGCTGAGGGCGTCGTTGAATTGAGCAGCATCTTCCTTCTCAAGGTGTTGGGTCCAGAACTCCTCACCAATGATGAGGGGCTTCAGAATCTTCCTCTTGGAAAAAGAGGAAGACACTTTCCCCAGGGAGGAGGTGGAGGTTATTACTTTGGTGGACAAAGAAGAGAGGGCTGCTGATTTGAGCTTTTTGGAGGGGGTCGGCTCTTCTGGGGCAGGGTTGAAGGGAACCATGGCCTGGGAACTCCGCTTGCGAAGCTTGAGCCTGGTTGCAACTGAGGGAGCAGGCTTGGATTTGAGGCTGACAGGCGAGGGATCGGAGTTGTGAACCTCTAGGGTATCCTTGTTTGGAGATGAATCATGGGAACTGCCCTCAGAGACAGTACGAGTAGCTGATTCAGATACATGATGGAGTTCCTTTTCCAACTCTTCTATTTGCTTGGGTATGGGTTTTTTTGTGGGGGGGGGGGGGATATCAAGGGATTTGGAGGATGAGGCGGCTTTCTTTTCTCTAAAGGCTCTGAGGAGAGCAGCTTCTTCCTCATCTTGAGCAAGGTGAGGGTTGAGGTCTTTGTTGGCCATTTGAGGAGTTTTGTGTTTTGAGAAAAAGGGGTGAGCAGGGGAAGTAGAGTGCTCGGCTCAATCAAACAGGAGTCCCTAAATAATCCTTGAGCAGCGTTTGGAGCCGTTGAAAATCAAGCCGTTGGGGAGAGAGATTGCTGGGAACTCTGATAATTTGAAACGGCTCCTTTTCTTGCAGCTTGTTCGGCTTTGCAACGGTCACAATTTCAAAAGGCAAGTGTTTAAAAATGGCAACAGTGTAGGGCTGAGCAGAGGTCTCTGACGCTGTTGATTTGCAATAAATGTCGTCTTGGGAAGAGAGAGTTTCTACTAGCCGTTTGGAGAGCTACCTTACCTAGTTCCTTTCTGGCGATTTTTTCATTGTACTAGAGGGATATATGGGAACCTTTGATGTGGGGACTTAAGACATAAGACATGAAAGTACGTTCCCATAAAAGAAATCGGGGAAGGCCATTTATCGCATCACACACTAATTTCCAGAGAGGGTTAAGAGATGGATCATAGGGAATTAGATTATGCAATGAGGCAAGGGACGGTCATAGTACACAATCATCATTTCATCTTGTATTATTGGGTTAGAATATGATCAGATTGTGACTTTTGGGCCAACAAAGAAACTTGGACACGAATTGAGTTATAATGAAAAATGAACATTCAAGGAGAAGAACTAGAAAGATTTATCAAAGCCTTTTGAGTAACTATTATAGATATGAGGGTCTATTGCAAAAGAGATAACACAAAGATTCCAAGACAAAGATAAGCAAAAGGATCTGAACTAGTCAATCAAGGGAACTGGAGAGTAACTTTAAACTAAAGGAACTGCTAGTTTATAGGAATCATTCCCAGTTCTAATCTAAGGTTCTCGAAGGGAACTCTATTCAAAGCTTTGGTGAATATATTTGCAATCTGATCTTCAGTCCTACAAAATTTCATAATGATGTTTCCTTTCTCAACATGATCTCTAAGGAAGTGATGCCTTATATCTATGTGTTTGGTCCTAGTATGATGCACATGATTCTTAGAAATGTTTATAGCACTGGTATTATCACAAAGAATAGTGAGGGGACCATAAGACATACCAAAATCCACGAGTTGTTGCTTTAGCCATAAGAGTTGGGAACAGCAAGAGGCAGCTGCAATGTATTCAGATTTTGTGGTGGAAAGGGAGACTGAGATTTATTTCTTTGAGCCCCATGACACAAGGCAAGAGCCTAGGAACTGTGCCATTCCAGAAGTACTTTTCCTATCCACCAAGTATCCAGCATAATCAGCATCAGTGAAGCCTATCAGCTCAAAGGGACACTCTTTGGGGTACCAAATGCAGAGTGAGTCAGTTCCCTTGAGATATCGGAATATCCTTTTTACAGCAGCTAAGTGTGTTTCTCTTGGACATGATTGAAACCTGGCACACAAGCAAACATCAAACACAATGTCTGGACGACTAGCTGTTAGATACATGAGAGAACCTATCATACCTCTATAGAGCTTTTCTTCCACAAGAGGACTTGAGTGATCTTTGTCCAAATGGGCGATTGTAGAGATAGGAGTTGAGAGAGGCTTGCAAGACTCCATTTTGAACTTTTTCAACAGTTCCCTGACATACTTTTGTTGGTGAATTTGTATGCCATCTTTCTTTTGGGATATTTGCAATCTGAGGAAGAAGGTGAGTTCCCCTATTAGACTCATTTCAAATTCACTGCTCATCAAGTCTTTGAACTTCTCTACAAGGGACAGGTTAGTGGAACCAAAAATGATATCATCAACATAGATTTGAACCACTAAGATGTTACCTTCTTCTTCTAGAATGAAGAGAGTCTTGTCAATGATTCCACGCCTGTAACCATTGGAGAGTAGGAACTGGGCAAGACGATCATACCAAGCTCTAGGGGCTTGCTTGAGACCATACAATGCTTTGTCTAGGAAATAGACATGGTATGGATGATCACTGTCTTCAAAACCAGGTGGTTGCTTGACATAGACTTCCTCTTGAAGAATGTCATTGAGGAAGGCGGTCTTTACATCCATTTGGAATAGTTTGAAACCCTTGTGTGATGCGAAGGCAATCAACAACCTTATTGCTTCAATCCTTGCCATTGGAGCATAGGTTTCATCATAGTCGATTCCTTCTTGTTGATTGTATCCCTGAGCAACAAGCCTTGCTTTGTTCCTAATTACAGCTCCTGAGTCATCGAGCTTGTTTCTGAAAACCCATCTAGTTCCTATGATATGCTTATCCTTGGGGCAGGGAACTAGATGCCACACTTTGTTTCTTTCAAACTGATGAAGTTCTTCTTGCATGGCTTGGATCCAGTCTACATCCTTCAGTGCTTCACCTATGTTCTTTGGTTCCACAATAGATAAAAAGGCATTGAAAGCAAAGAAGGTTAGATGTTCGAACAAGCCTTGATTTGTTCCTAATTACCGCTCCTGACTCATCGAGCTTGTTTCTGAAAACCCATCTAGTTCCTATGATGTTCTTATCTTTGGGGCGGGAAACTAGATGCCAGACTTTGTTCCTTTCAAACTGATGAAGTTCTTCTTGTATGGCTTGGATCCAATCTACATCCTTCAGTTCTTCACCTATGTTCTTTGGTTCCACAATAGATAAGAAAGCATTGAAAGCATAAAAGGTTAGATCTTCAAACCTGACTGGAGGCTTGATGGTCCTCCTTTCTCTATTGGGAGCTAGAGCATTTGATGTAGAGGTAACTTGATTTGAACATTCAGCTTCAACTTCTATGTTGGGATCACCTTCTCCATTTAAGAACATGTGAGAGGATGAATCGTTTATGTCTCCACAGGTATTGTCTTCATGCTCATGGTTCCCAGAAATGGATTGTTGTTGATTGTCCATGGGAACTGGTGGAGGAATTTGTGCAGTTGGGTTGGAGCTGGGAGGTGTGGTGTCTTCATCTGGATCTTCTTGAGGTGGCTTGGAAAATGGATCTTCAAAGGGGCTGGTGGTGTTCTGCATATTTCTATCAAGTGATTTCTCATTAAAAACAACATGAACACTTTCTTCTACCTTTTTAGTCCTTTTGTTGAAAACCTTGTATGCTTTGCTGCTTGAGGCATATCCAATGAAGATCCCTTCATCAATCCTTGGGTCAAATTTGCCAAGATTATCTTTCCCATTGTTATGCACAAAGCATTTGCATCCAAACACCCTAAGATGTGAAATGTTGGGAACTCTTCCTCTTAGAAGTCCATAGGGTGTCTTCTCTGTGATTGCGCGGAGCATTGCTCGATTGATGATGTAGCAAGCTGCATTGATTGCCTCAGCCCAGAATGATTGAGGAAGTCCACTTGCGATGAGCATAGTTCGAGCCATGTCTTCTAAGGTTCTATTCTTCCTTTCCACTACTCCATTTTGTTGAGGAGTGTATGGTGCAGAGAAGTTATGATCAATGCCATGCTCACTGCAAAAAGTTAGAAATTCTCCGTTTTCGAACTCAGTACCATGGTCAGAACGAATAGAATTGATGGAACAATCGAGAGATTTTTCTAACATGGGAACCAGATCCTTAAATCGTCCAATGACTTCACTTTTAGATTTTATGAATATTGTCCAAGTAAAACGAGAGAAGTCATCGACAAGAACAAAGATATACTTGTTTCCTCCTAGGCTTTGAACTCTCATGGGTCCACAAAGGTCCATGTGAATGAGTTCAAGGGGCCTTGAGGAACTTACCATATTCTTGGATTTAAAGGAACTCCGAGCTTGTTTCCCTCTTATATAGTCTGAACATGGTTCCTCAGATTTGTCACTTATCTTTGGGAGGCCTCTGACTAGCTCCTTTGAGTGTAGCTTTTGGATTAATTTGGTACTTGCATGACCAAGACGTTGATGCCACAAGTCTGTTTGATCATTCACAGTTGAGAGACAGAGTTTCTCCTTGGGAACGAAGGATGGGTCAATAACATACACATTGTTGAACCTTTTACCTTTTAAGATGATTTGTCCCGAGGAGTCAATGACAGTGCATTCATTTGATTTGAATCTAACTTCATTGTCTCCTTGATCACACAGATGTGACACACTAATTAGATCAAAAGCAAGATTATCAACAAGGTGGACTTTGTTTACCTTAATGTGGTCATTGAGATTCACAGTTCCTATCCCATGAATTTTCCCTTTGCTTTTGTCTCCAAAGGAGATGTTCCCTCCTTGGAGGGGTTGAAGAGAAGTCATTTGATTTCTTCTTCCGGTCATATGGCACGAGCAACCACTGTCAATGTACCATAGTTGAGGTTGCCTCTCTTCTTTCTGCACACAAGGAAACTAAGATTTCTGAACTCAGTGAAGCTTGGCTTTACTGGGGGGATTAGCATGTGATTTATTATTACGAGTCTGTGAATGACAAGGGAACTGGTTCCTTTCATGGTAGTGAGCACTTTTCTCATTATCATAGTTCCTTTTCGTAGGACACTCAGTGATGTAATGACCATTCTTACCACAGTAAAAACACAGACGATTGTACACAACATGTCCATATTTTCCTTTTCTTGGCCTAAAAGGTTTTTCATTTTTTTCTTTTGTTGAAATCAACATTATTTCTAACCTTACCATGAGCCATGTCCACTTACCTTTTGTGAGCAAAGGAGTTAGTGAACCACTTGTCTTTAGGAGATGTTTTCTCCTTTCCCTTAGTTTCCCTTTCAAAGGCCTTAGGGTCCCTCTTTGGACTTTTAGAATTTTCTACGAGAAGCTTGGCAACCTCAGCCTTGTTCTCAAGAACCATGATCTTCTCTAATAGGAATTGATTCCTATCTCGAGAAGTCACAAGAGAAGTACTGAGGTTCTCATTCATCTCAACAAGTTCACGTCTAACCTTTTCATTTTCAGCATCATCATTGATTTTGTTGTTAATGTATCCAACTCCATGACGTTGTTTCACAAGGACAGTTTGATTGACTATTTTTTCTTTTATAGAGTCAATGAGATCATCTAACCTATCAATTATGGATTGAAGCAAAGCATTTCCAGATAGATTATCATGCAAAGGAACTTTAACAGATTCTAGCTTAGACTCACTACAGGATTGGCAAATTTTAAGGGAACTATCATGCACATTCCTAAGTTCAATGAGTTTTGAGTGGGTTTCAGAGAGATCTTTCTCAGTTTCTTCAAGTTTCTTACTACACACAGAATTCTCAACAGTTAAACAAGCAATCTCATCTTCACAATCATCAAGTTTTTGTTGAAGAGCACTCATTTCCTTCCCTAGATATTTTCTGATCTTTAGAAGTTGTTTCTTGTCACAATCAACTAGAGTTTTTAAGAAGTCATCAGAAGTTACCTCAAGGTCTTCTGAGTCGCTTGGGTCTCCTTTTGCCATGAGGCATCTTCCTCCAGAGAATCCACTCACATCTAGTTCCTCATCTGAGTCTTCTCCCCATGAGGCCACAAGAGCCTTTTTCCTTTGAGGTATTTCATCTTCTTTGGAGTCTTCTTTGTTGGGACAACTTTTAGCGTAGTGCCCCTTTTCTTTGCACTCATAGCAAGAGATATCTTTGAGATCTCTCCTTGGTCCATTGTGAGAGGAACTGCCTTTCTGGAACTTTCCATTTACAAAGAAAATTTTGATGTTCTTTGTGAAGAGAGATGTATGTTCGTCCTCCTCATCTTCTAGGTCTGAGTTCTCCTGTTCCATCTCAAGCCTTGAGAAGGCCTTGGAGATTTTGAGGGCAATTCATTTCTTCAGTTTCTTGTCAGCATTGACTTTGGTGTGTTCTCCTTCTTCAACCTCCAGTTTCCCTATGATTTGAGTCAAGGGAAGAGATTGGATACCTGGGGTGTTCTTCATGATTCCTTTGATGAGGGTGAACTTGGAGTTAAGTCCATTGATGACCACCGGTGACTTAGAGACTTCATCAAGGCTGACCTCAGCCGCTGTTAACTTTCCAATGAGCCTATTGAAGCGAGAGTAATACTCAGAGATGGTTTCAGTTTCCATCATTTTGAATGTGTGGTATTCTCCTTCTAAGGAAAACTTCCGGCTTTGCTTTAGTTCCTCACTTCCTTCATGCATGTCCTTGAGTGCTTGCCATATTTCTTTCGCCGTCTTGATTCCTATGACTTTGTCCATATCTTCTCTATCCAGTCCATTGAGAATGAACTGTCTAGCCTTGGCATTCTTTTCCATGATGACATAATGCTCAGGTTTCCAATCTTCTTCCTTTTGGTTGAGATTGACATAGCCATCTCCATTCTCGACTATCCTCTAGCATTGGTAGTCATTGGTCTTTATGTGGCTTTCCATGCACTTGGCCCACCATGTTTCTTCTCTCTTCTTTCGGAGATGTGGTTTGTTGGTGGAGATTTCAAGCTCAAACTTGCTTGACTGAGACATCTTAGATCTGGAAACTTAAACAAAGATCTAGAGCTTTTCCTGCTCTGATACCAATTGTAGGATCGTGATTGTTAGATTAATAACAAGGGAACTAAGAAAACTAATTTTCAGTTCCCTTCGCAGCGGAAATAAACAATCAGATGTAAATGAACAAGTTCCTTATAGTGGAAATCTTTGATTGTCAACTAGCAATCTAGGATAAAAACCACTACCTTTATTTTGAAAGGATTTTAAGGTCTACTTCTTGATTTCTTATCACTTCGGTTACAATTTACTCTAGGAACAAAACACACATTTCTTTTGACTTACACACAGTTAGACAATCCTAGATAAACTTAACACAAAGTATAATCAATCCAAGAAGCAGTCCTAAGCACTAAGGAACTAACACACTTACAGTCATAGGAACTAGCACACAGCTCTCAGGTTCCTTGACTGGTTCCTCTTGATCTTGGTTTGAGTTGATGATCTTGTTGAGAGTTCACACTTTGATGTTTGCTATGAAGTGTGACTCTTGTTGTTGTGCATGAAGATGTCACTGGAGCTTATCTTCCTTATATAGTGTATTCTCGAGGTTGAGTCTTCTCTTGGTTCCCACAGAGCAAGCTTGACCTAGGTTGTGTGGTGATCCTTAATTCACGCTGACTTAAACATGTACCAACAACCTAGGCAACTCAGAATTCACATTGGTTGGTCAAAGGCTTAAGACAAATCTGTCATGTCGTTGTCAAACGCCTTTTGTCTGAGGTTCAGCAACCTAGACACTTTGGAACTTTCCTCTGGATGGTGACAACCTTTTTGACATGTCGCTTTCACCAACCTTTGTCCGAGGTTCAGCAACCCAGACAACTTTAGAGCTTCCTTTGGATGGTGGCAGACTTTAGAAGCTCTTCTCATGTCGCTTTCACCATCTTTTGTGCGAGGTTCAGCGTTCCCAGCTTTATCGGGAAAAGCAAAGTCACGTGTTGCACTTCTGGGTTCCTTTCGCTTGCTTTGGCTTGCTTGTTTGGTTTCTTTGTCTTGTTTGGCTTCCATGGTTTCAATGAATGTCCTATGGTTCCTTTAAACACATCTTTGAGATAAAACATTAGTATCAAAGTATTTGTCATCTTCAAAATTAGAGAAACTGAGGAAAGGAACTCTCATAGGAACTGAGGTTCCTGAGTTCCATTTCCTAATAGTAACGCTCAAAATCTTGTTCTAAACTTCCTTGAGTTAATTCTTGCATTAAACCAACTCACTTCCCTTAATTTCACCAAATATCTCTTGGGATTTCCTACCATTAATGCGCCGGTTTTGCTGAATATTTCTTTCTTCTTTTTGCTGCATAACACTTGGTCAAATTTGTGTGCATTATGAGTCAAATGGACCAATCATGGATCTAAAGATATGGGAAACAACTTGAGATAACTCAAGCCAACTAAAAACGCTTTAGTTTTAACATTTCTTCACCATTTATTGCGTGATCAACTCAGTCAAGTTCATTGCTCTTAATTTTGTTCTCTCAAATGTAATCTAAGGATTATAGTTCAAGGAAAACTCGAGAAAGAGAGGCTAATAGCCAGAAAATTTTGAGTAAGAGTCTAAAGTTCGAGAAAGATTGGAAAAGCCAAAAAAAGCGAACAAGTTGTACTTGAGGACCTTGTTTAGTACCTTCTGTGGTGACTTGTTTTGGTACGATTTGGCTGCATAAAACACCAAGTTTGATCAAAGTTTTTGTGACTTTCTTGTTTGCAAAACGTCCCCAATTCAGCCTTGTTTTGAGAGCTTGCATTTCTGAACTTTGTGACAACTTATACAACAAAATTTTGGGCACTTGCTGGTTCAGTTCCCTTGGTTGAATTTATTTCTCTTTAGTTCATGTGTTTGGGTATTGCCTTGGTTGCTAACTTGCAAGGGAGTTGTCATGGATCCCACCAACAAGCAAAAAATAAGTCACCATCCAAGAACCATCATCACCAGTCACAATGGAAACTCTCTTGAAAGCCTTCCAAACAATCAAGGAAGAGCAACAAGAACATGTGAGGCAACAACAAGTTCCTAGGGACATGCCACCAAGGTATCAACCTATCCCTTCTTTTGGGCCATATTATTACTCCTCTAACCCTTTCGTGCAGGCTAAGGGAGTCTATGACTCAACAAACTCATTTTTTAGCACCTCCAAGGGCAGAGAAAGAGTGCATCCACCGCCCCGTGTTAGGACACGGGATATTGTGTGTGTTATGTGTGAAGGGCGAGGCCATTTGGCTGACATTTTCCCTAATCGCTACTACAAATACAAGGGGAAGGATGATGAGATACCATGCTTTGAGAGAGATGTCGTCATGGTTGCTTTATGTGAGTCCCCACCAAGAGTCCAAGCGACATGTGAAGAACTTCCACCATGGTTGGATGAACCGAAGCCAACCAAAGAGCCTCTCCCAATGGCTGAACCAACCAAATATGATGAAGAGATCGAGAAAGAACTGTGTCAACCTTCTATGATCATTGAAGAGGAACTAAGGCCAAAAGAAAAAGAGGAGGAAACCTTGGAACCATCTCCAACTCCTCCAAGAAGCAAGTTTCTGCCTACCATCAAGCAAAGCTCTTTAACTTCACTAGGTACTCCATGGATGGACCAGTTACATATGGTTTCTTCAAGCTTCACATTCCTTCTACAAGACGAGGTTGATGCAAAAGATGTCAAATTGGCCGAAGATTCTGATTCTGACCTTGCGAAGAAGAAGGTCCACTCTAGGACTCATTCTAGGGAAGTATCACATGCCATTACCTTTATTTCTACTATATTATTTCCTTCGCTTGATAATGAATGTCTTTTAGTAGTAGAGGATTCCACGTGCTTAAATCAATTTTTGAATGTAGAACTAGGTACTCATGCATGCACCCAAGTTCCCTTGCTCAATACATGTCATGTGGGATGCATCTAGTTCATGCTATTATTTTGTACACACATGCGTGTTATGTTGTTAGTTTGTTTCCAAAACTTGAACGTAGGACTAGGAAGAAGAGTGGAATAGTTTGTGCATCCATTTCATTAAGAACTTGGAATTTTTGTGACTACATTCTCAAATTTTCTTGGTGGAGTTCAAGAGCCTTATTTTTTCTAATTTTCATGTGGGGCACTTGGATTCGAGGTTGAATCCTTTCCAAGGAGGGGAGGATGATGTGATTATGCCCATCAAGTACCACCTACAAGCAAGGCCTCCACAGTTCCCTGCACAACAAGGCCTCCGAGTTCCCCAGACAGTTCTCGGCCCAGCAAGGTCTCCACACTTTTGTCTGACTCTCTGAGTTCCCCAGATAGTTCCTTGCCCAGCAAGGCCTCCACACTTTTGCCTGACTCTCCGAGTTCCCCAGACAGTTCCCTCTGACCGTCCTTCTATCACCGCGCCTCCTGAGCTACCACCAAGGGCAATCACACGCGCTCGAGCCAAGGAGCTTCAAGCCAAGCTCAAGAGAGGTCTCCTAAACCATGGAGTGACGAGCCAAGACCTTGTGGGATCGATGACATTGCTTGTGATCCACAGTTCCCTCTAAGGAACTACACTGCTAGCATTTTGCACAAGACCTTCTAGAAGAAATTCCAGTCGGCCTCTTTAATATTTTCAGTTTATTTTAGCAATTTTGAAAGTTAAAGACTACTATAATAAAGGTTTTACTTGGGGAGGGGGAGAGTCTAGGAGTTAAGATTTTGTGGCCATGTGAAAGGTTGGCCGATGGCTTCCTTGGAGGCCTATATAAGGCTGAGGCCTTTCCCTTGTAAAATCATCTTCAACTGTAATAAAAAATCTCTCAAAGAGCTTAGTTTTCCCATGGAAAATTCTAGCAACAACCTTAGTTCGTGAGTTGTATCGAACTACCCATCGATCTTCTTCTTAGGGTGAGTTACATCTCTTAGGCGTTGATCAACCTTGTTCTTCTTAGTGGTGTGTCATATCCACTCAAGAAGATCACTTATCCCTATCACTATCCCAGCCAAACCCAGTTCCCATCCACTCTAACTTCCCTTCACGAAATCAGTTCCCTATTCCACCGTAAAGAAGTTCTTCCTCCCATCGGACGTGGCATCCTCTTGGTGGTTGACTTCCTTGGCGTTACGTTGCACCGAGGCTGAAGAGATCGTCGATCCTATCATGTGGTATCAGAGCCACGCAAGGTAACGCTCGAAATCTTGTTCTAAAGTCGATCTTAGTTCGTCTTGCAAGCAATCCTATTTTCGTGCCATTGTTGAGTTCGTGTTTGCTGCAAATTCTTTGATAAAATCATGGCTTATGCAAGGAAGAAGACAACCTTTGGTTGGTATTAAACTGTCTTGAGTTAATTCTTGCATTAAACCAACTCACTTGCCTTAATTCCACCAAAAATCTCTTCGGATTTCCTACCATTAATGCGTCGGTTTTGCTGAATTTTTCTTTCTTCTTTTTGCTGCATAAAACTTGGTCAAATGGACCAATCATGGAGCTAAAGATATGGGAAACAACTTGAGATAACTCAAGCCAACTAAAAACGCTCTAGTTTGAACATTTCTTCACCATTTATTGCGTGCTCAACTCAGTCAAGTTCATTGCTCTCAATTTTGTTCTCTCAAATGTAAACTAAGGATTATAGTTCAAGGAAAACTCGAGAAAGAGAGGCTAATAGCCAGAAAAATTCGAGTAAGAGTCTAAAGTTCGAGAAAGAGTGGCAAAGCCAGAAAAAAGCGAACAAGTTGTAATTGAGGACCTTGTTTAGTACCTTCTTTTGTGACTTGTTTTGGTACGATTTGGCTGCATAAAACACCAAGTTTGATCAAAGTTTTTGTGACTTTCTTGTTTGCAAAACGTCCCCAATTCAGCCTTGTTTTGAGCGCTTGCATTTCTGAACTTTGTGACAACTTATACAACAAAATTTTGGGCACTTGCTGGTTCAGTTCCCTTGGTTGAATTGCTTTCTCTTTAGTTCCCATGTTTGGGTATTTCATTGGTTGCTAACTTGCAAGGGAGTTGCCATGGATCCCACCAACAAACAAAAAGGAGTCACCATCCAAGAACCATCATCACCAGTCATAATGAAAACTCTCTTGAAAGCCTTCCAAACAAGCAAGGAAGAGCAACAAGAACATGTGAGGCAACAACAAGTTCCTAGGGACATGCCACCATGGTATCAACATATCCCTTCTTTTGGGCCATATTATTACTCCTCTAACCCTTCCGTGCAGGCTAAGGGAGTCTATGACTCACCAAACTAATTTTTTAGCACGTCCAAGGGCAGATAAAGAGTGCCTCCACCGCCCCGTGTTAGGACACGTGATATTGTGTGTGTTATGTGTGAAGGGCGAGGCCATTTGGCTGACATTTGCCCTAATCGCTACTACATATACAAGGGGAAGGATGATGAGATACCATGCTTCGAGAGAGATGTCGTCATGGTTGCTTCATGTGAGTCCCCACCAAGAGTCCAAGCGACATGTGAAGAACTTCCACCAAGGTTGGATGAACCGAAGCCAACCAAAGAGCCTCTCCCAATGGCTGAACCAACCAAATGTGAGGAAGAGCTCAAGGCAGAACTGTGTCAGCCTCCTATGATCATTGAAGAGGAGCTAAGGCCAAAAGAAAAAGAGGAGGAAACCTTGGAACCATCTCCAACTCCTCCAAGAAGCAAGTTTCGGCCTACCATCAAGCGAAGCTCTTTAACTTCACTAGGTACTCCATGGACGGACCAGACACATATGGTTCCTTCAAGCTTGCCATTTCTTCTACAAGACGAGGTTGATGCAAAAGATGTCAAACTGGCCGAAGATTCTAATTCTGACCTTGCAAAGAAGGATGTGCACTCTAGGACTCATTCTAGGGAAGTATCACATGCCATTACCTTGCTTTATACTCTATTATTCCCTTCGCTTGATAATGAATGTCTTTCAAGGAGTAGAGGATTCCACGTGCTTAAATCAGTTTTTGAATGTAGAACTAGGTACTCATGCATGCACCCAAGTTCCCTTGCTCAATGCATGTCATGTGGGATGCATCTAGTTCATGCTATTATTTTGTACACACATGCGTGTTATGTTGTTAGTTTGTTTCCTAAACTTGAACGTAGGACTAGGAAGAAGAGTGGAATAGTTTGTGCATCCATTTCATATAGAACTTGGAATTTTTGTGACTATATTCTCAAATTTTCTTGGTGGAGTTCAAGAGCCTCATTTTTTCTGATTTTCATGTAGGGCACTTGGATTTGAGGTCGAATCCTTTCCAAGGAGGGGAGGATGATGTGATTACTCAAGTACCACCTACAAGCAAGGCCTCCACAGTTTCCTGCACAACAAGGCCTCCGAGTTACCCAGACAGTTCCCTGCCCAGCAAGGTCTCCATACTTTTGTCTGACTCTTCGAGTTCCCCAGACAGTTCCCTGCCCAGCAAGGCCTCCACACTTTTGTCTGACTCTCCGAGTTCCCCAGACAGTTCCCTCTGACCGTCCTTCTATCACCGCGCCTCCTGAGCTACCACCAAGGGCAATCACACGCGCTCGAGCCAAGGAGCTTCAAGCCAAGCTCAAGAGAGGTCTCCTAAACCTTGGAGCGACGAGCCAAGACCTTGTGGGATCGATGACATTGGTTGTGACCCACAGTTCCCTCTAAGGAACTACACCGCCGGCATTTTGCACAAGACCTTCTAGAAGAAATTACAGTCGGCCTTTTTAATATTTTCAGTTTATTTTAGCAATTTTGAAAGTTAAAGACTACTATAATAAAGGTTTTACTTGGGGAGGGGGAGAGTCTATGAGTTAAGATTTTGTGGCCATGTGAAAGGTTGGCTGAGGGCTTCCTTGGAGGCCTATATAAGGCTGAGGCCTTTCCCTTGTAAAATCATCTTCAACTATAATAAAAAACCTCTCAAAGAGCTCAGTTTTCCCATGGAAAATTCCAGCAACAACCTTAGTTCGTGAGTTGTATCGAACTACCCATCGATCTTCTTCTTAGGGTGAGTTACATCCCTTAGGCGTCGATCAACCTTGTTCTTCCTAGTGGTGCGTCATATCCACTCAAGAAGATCACTTATCCCTATCACTATCCCAGCCAAACCTAGTTCCCATCCACTCCAACTTCCCTTCATGAAATCAGTTCACTATTCCACCGTAAAGAAGTTCTTCCTCCCATCGGACATGGCATCCTCTTGGTGGTTGACTTCCTTGCCGTTTCCGTGCACCGAGACTGAAGAGATCGTCGATCCTATCAGAGGCTCTCAAAACAAGTTCTGCCAAGAAGATGGAGAAGGGAATCGCCTTAAAAATCTCAAAGGCCTTTACAAGATTGGAAATGGAAGAAGAAAACTCAGATCTTGAAGAAGAAGAAGACGAGATGCCAGCCCTTGTCACTAAGCACATTAAGAAGCACTTCATCAAGGAAAATTCAAGAACTCCTTTCAGAAGAGAGATCTCTCAGAGTACGCTTGTTATCAATGCAAGGAAAGGGGACATCTTGCTAAGAATTGTCCAAAGAACTCAAATGATGATCACAAGCTTATGAAGAAGAAAGCTCTTTTCGCTACTTTTGGAGATGATTCAGAGGACTCTGATAGGGAACTGGATCTAAATGGAATCTCTGAGGAAGGTGCTTAATGGCTAAGGAAGATTCAACTGAATCAGATGACTCTGAGGTATCTTCTTCTGAGTTTACTAAATCTCTTCTTAAATGTGATAAGAAACAATTGATCAAGATAATCAAAAAACTTGGAAAGGAAAATAGTTCCCTTCAGGAAAAACTAGAAGAATGTGAAGATGAAATCTCGTGTTTATCTACCAAAAATTCTGTTTGGAGCAAGAAACTCGATGAAACTGGAAAATTGCTTGCTAGTTCCTCTAGGAAATGTGATTCATGTATTACTAGAGAAAAGGAACCCATGCATGTTGATATTCCTATTGTTGCTCCTACCAACTCTGAAAAGAATACATCTGCCATGCTTGCTGAAATAATGAACAAACTTGATAATCTTACTGACTCTATCAATGAAAAAACTATGAATCAAACTGTGTTTGTTAAGCAAAGATATGGTATTGGTTATCCTGGTAAGAAAGATTCTGAGGACACATGCTCTGCTGAGAATGAGAAACTAAGAAGGGAACTGGTTGAAAAAAAAAATGAAACTCTCAATTGTGTTATTCAAACCTCTCGGGATAAAAACCAATTCCTAGAAGAAAATGTAAAGGTGCTAGAACAGAAGCCTAAAGGTAATCAAACCTGGTTTGACGGACAGAATGCTCATAAGATATACGTTGACCAGGCTCAAGGAACTGAAGGTACGAAAGTTGACTTTCAGCAGAGAAAGCATGAAAGACCATTCAAACCTGGTCGTGGTAAGTATGGTCATGTTGTTTACAACTGTGTGTGTTGGCATTGTGGTAAAAATGGTCATTATATTCATGAATGTATTCATAAGAAAAGACAAATGGAGGAAAGTTCTAAGAAAAGGAACCAGAAGATGAACAATAAAAAGAAGATGCATACTATTGTTAACCTGAATGATCCTTATTATTATGCTCCTGCTCCTAAACCACAGAAAAACTGTCAAACTATGTTACCCAGAAAAGCTAAGTTTAGCTGGGTTCAAAAAGATTAAGTTCCCTTGTGCAGGACGAAGTGAGGCAACAAGACAAATGGTATATAGACAGCGGTTGCTCGTGCCATATGACCGAAAATAGAAGCAAGATGTCCTCACTTCAGCAACACCGCAGAGGAACCATTTCCTTCGGGGATAAGAGAAAGGGAGCAATCTGTGGATCTAGAAATGTAAATCTTACATATCACATCAAGGTAAGTAACGTTAACCTTGTTGAAAATTTGGGTTTTGATCTAATAAGTGTGTCACAGCTGTGTGATCAAGGAGGAAATGAGGTTCGCTTTACCTCTAAGGAATGTATTGTGGAAGACAATCGGGGAAAAGTAATCTTAAAAGGCAAAAGGTACAATAATGTCTACGTTATTGATCCAAAATTTGTTCCCAAAGAAAAATTGTGTCTTTCGTCAATTGAACATCAGACGAATCTATGGCATCAGCGACTGGGTCATGCAAGCATCAAGTTAATGCACAAGCTACATCAAAAGGAACTGGTTTGTGGCCTTCCCAAAATCAATGTTGAGAAGTCAGATCTCTGTTCTGACTGTGCTCAAGGGAAACAGGTTCGTAGCTCCTTCAAGTCCAAAACAATGGAAAGTTCCTCTAAACCTCTGGAACTCATTCACATGGATCTTTGTGGTCCTATGCGAGTTCAAAGCATCGGTGGAAACAGGTATATTCTGGTACTTGTTGATGATTTCTTTAGATTCACTTGGATATTATTCATAAAATCTAAAAGTGAAGTCTTTGAAAGGTTCAGAGAATTAGTTCCCTTACTTGAAAAATCTTTGAATGTATCTCTTCGTGTTATTCGTTCCGATCATGGAACTGTGTTCGAGAATGGAGATTTTCTAACCTTTTGCAGGGAACATGGAGTTGATCACAACTTCTCGGCTCCCTATACTCCACAGCAGAACGAAGTTATCGAGAGAAAGAATAGGACCTTGGAAGATATGGCTCGCACCATGCTCATCTCGAGTGATCTTCCTCAGTCCTTTTGGGCAGAAGTTGTCAATGCAGCATGCTATATTTTGAATCGGGCAATGTTGCGTCCTATGCTTGAAAAGACGTCTTATGAGTTACTTAGAGGCAGAGTTCCCAACATTTCTCATCTAAGAGTCTTTGGCTACAAGTGCTTTGTTCACAATAATGGTAAGGACAATCTGGGGAAGTTTGATCCACGGAGTGATGAAGGAATCTTCATTTGGTATGCTTCTAGTAGCAAAGCATACAAGGTCTTCAACAAACGGACCAAAAAGGTAGAGGAAAGTATTCATGTTATTTTCAATGAGAAATTGCCTTTAAAGTCTATGCAGGATGACTCAGTTCCCTCTGGAGACCCGTTCCAAAAGGAAAATGAAGACTCAGATGATGAAGTTCCCTTCAGTCCTTCTCATCCCACAGTTCCTTCAACTGTGGTGGATCCAAAACCTGCAACAACTCTTGAAAGCATCCCAGTTCCCTCCGATCCTCAAGATGCGGTTATTGTCCTAGTTCCCTCCATGCCTCAAGCTGATGAGGATGCTCCTAATCCGGTAGCTGATCCTACTGCGGCTTCTTCCTATGCCGATGTATTCGCTGATGTTGAAGCATCGGGAACTAATTTGATCATTCCTAACAGAGACAAAAGACCTCTCAAGCATCCAGTCAGGTATGGATTTGAGGATATGACCTATTGTGCTTTCAATGCATTTTGTCTCTTATAGAACCAAAGAACATCACGGAGGCTCTGAAAGATGTTGACTGGATCCAAGCCATGCAAGAGGAACTTTACCAGTTCGAAAGAAACAAAGTTTAGAGACTAGTTCCTCGCCCCCAAAACAGGCACATAATAGGAACTCGGTAGGTATTTCGCAATAAGTTGGATGATTCGGGTGCAGTATCAAGGAACAAGGCTCGCTTGGTCACTCAAGGCTATAATGAACAGGAAGGAATTGACTATGATGAAACCTTTGCCCTTGTGGCGCGATTGGAGGCAATCAGATTGCTCACTGTGTATGCCTCTCACAAAGGTTTCAAGTTATATCAAATGGACGTGAAGACCGCATTTCTCAATGGCATTCTTCAAGAGGAGGTCTATGTCAAGCAACCTCCGGGATTTGAAGATGATGATCACCCTGACCATGTCTACTTTCTGGACAAGGCTCTCTATGGTCTTAAGCAAGCTCCTCGCGCTTGGTATGATCGTCTTGCCCAGTTCCTAACAGTCAATGGCTATCGACGTGGTGTGATCGACAAAACTCTCTTCATCCTGGAAGTCAAAGGTGAGATTCTTGTAGTCCAAGTATATGTTGATGATATTATTTTTGGTTTCACTAACTTGCCTCTTGTAGAAAAGTTCAAAAATATTATGAGCAGCGAGTTTGAAATGAGTATGATTGGGGAACTATCCTTCTTCCTGGAATTGCAAGTTACTCAGAAGGATGATGGCATTCAAATCCATCAATAGAAATATCTTAAGAAATTCCTGAAGAAGTTCAAAATGGATTCTAGCAAAGCCATCTCGACCCCCATCTCCTCAGCCACTCGTCTCACTGCATATCATTCAGGACGGAAAGTGGAAGAAAAGTTATATCGAGGCATGATTGGTTCTTTGATGTATCTAACTACAAGTAGGCCAAATATTGTGTTTGTTGTTTGCTTATGTGTCGGGTTTCAAGCTGATCCAAGGGAATCTCACTTATCTGAAGTGAAGCGCATATTTCGCTATCTCAAGGGAACTGACGACCTATGTCTTTGGTATCCCAAGAATTGCCACTTCAATCTTCTTGGATATACGGATGCTGACTATGCCGGCTACTTGGTTGATCGAAAGAGCACGTCTGGCATGGCCCAGTTCCTTGGCCCATGCTTTGTCTCTTAGGGCTCAAAGAAGCAGAATTTAGTTGCTCTCTCAACCACCAAAGTTGTATACATTACAGCTACCGCCTGTTGTTTCCAACTTTTATGGCTCAAGCAATAACTTGCAGACTTTGGTATGTCTTTTGGTCCTCTTAAGATTCTTTGTGATAATACTAGTGCAATCAATATCTCAAAGAATCTTGTGCATCACACTAGGACCAAGCATAATATATTAGGCATCATTTCTTGCGTGATCATGCTGAAAAAGGGAACATTCTGCTAGAACATTGTAGGACTGAAGATCAAATTGCCGATGTATTCACCAAAGCGTTGAATCGAGAACCTTTTGAGTCCTTAAGGTTACTTCTAGGAATGATTTCCCTAAACTAGTAGTTCGAGTTGCTTTTACTAGTTCCCTTGATTTGACTAGATTTGATCTTTTGTATGATTTTATTGACAATATTGATGATATTTGATCTTGTGATGACCTCACATGTCCTGTAATATTTGTTCTAAAGCATGTTTTTAACACTCTTGCATGATCTCATGATTTTATGATATGATTAGACCTTGATTACATCTCTTTGTTGGCCTCAAAGTAGTCGATTTGATCTTATCTATCCATCATAATAAGACGAAATGATAATTGACTACAAACCGTCCTAAGCCTAACTGCATTGCATAATTCCTTATGATCCATCTTTAGTCCACGGTTTGGAATTATCTTTGTGGTGTCAAAAATTCCAACCTGATTTTCTTGAGTGTTGCTTTGGTTCCCTACATAAAATGTACCCATATCCATCTTGTTCCGTGTCAATATTGAGGAAAGGAACTGAGAATTGCTCTCCAACGGCCAAAATTCAAATCCGCTGACTCTGCGCCGCTTCCCGAGGACAGTTAATGTGAATCTAGCCATTTATGCCTCTGTGATCTCTGACTGATTTGGATCCGATTGATGTGATATTTTGTTGAAGAAGATTTCTGTGGAGATTTTGAGTTCCCTTAAATGCCGAAGATTTTGTAGTCGTTTAGATGATGATCTGAGTTCCCTTATTTGAGAAGATCTTACAACGGCTATTTTTTGATAGATTTTGCTCATAAACTATAAAAGGCAGAGAATACAACCCTAATTCGGCACCGCCTTCAAACCCTCTCTGTCTCTCACAGCAATTTGTCATGCTCTCACAACTTCTCAACTCTCAAAACTCTCAAGCCCAAAATTTGCTCTCATGGACGTTGTACTCAAATCTCTTCTCGCTGATGAACTTGCCCTGCTCGCTGAGTACCGCCAAAAGAAGGCCGCTACTTCAACATCTCAGGCGCCTTATCCCGCCAAAGCCTCATCAGTGAAGGCACCGGCAAAGTCTGTTCCACCACCCATCCTGATGTGACCCTACCTCCCATGATGGCCCAAGACGAGGAAGAAGCCATGACCGTGGGCTCAGAAGAGCCAAGTACGAAGACCGCGATCTTCGTCATACTCCTCGCATCTGAAACAGAGACCGCAATCTCATTCAAGCGTCTCTATCCAAGACCAAAGATCACGTGCCTCAATGCGTCTTCCTACAAGCGACTTAATGTTGAACGCGATCTCATTCAAGCGACTCAACCTCCTTCAATGCTGGTCGCGTTCTATCTGAAGATTCTCGCATTTAATGCCTTTAACACGTTCTTTTGAGACACTTTCTATATTTAGTATTTATAGCGTTTTAGATAGTTTCTATTTATAGCGTTTCTATCTTTTAGGGTTTATGCCTTTGCATGCTTGTATAGGCTAGCCCACGAGGCTCGACTCGGCCGATCCGACGTCTCGCCTCTAGTATTTATACCCAACTTTGTTATTGTCATTTCCTTACGTTCAATTTAATTCAAGGTTTAAAGTCGAGTGTTTATCCTCCTTCCCTTGATCGGACGTCAAAACCCTCTATCTTCGCATCCCTTTCACTCTGCCGCCGACGCTACGGCAACACCCGCAGTCGACGCTACGACACCCGCAGTCGATGCTACAACACCCGCAGTCGACGCTACGACACCAACGACTTGTCTCTTCAAGTCATCTATCCCTCATCAAATCGCTTCCGCCAACGCTATCCTTTCGCCCCAACAACCGCTTCCACCGCATTCACCACCGCACCAACACCGTGTTCACCACCACGTTCATCATCGCGTTCATCAATGCATTCGCCATCTTCTTCACTGTTGTGACGTTCAACGTGACTTCTCACCCAAGACTAGATCCCAAGGCGCCACCTTTTGACAATTGGCTTGTCATCGGAGGCAAGAACACATCAACTGGCATCAGAGCCCAGCAGTCTTGTAAGTCACGAACTCAAGTTTGCATCTTGTTCACAATTTTTTTTCTTCTCCCCATCGTCTGCTTTCGTAACATCTCGCGAGAAAAGAGAAGAGGAAAAAAAAAGAGAAAACCAAAAGTTTCCATCTTTGCAACACCTTCGGTTTCTACAAGATCCTATCTTGGCCGATTTTTTTTTTCTTGTTCCCTAAGTTTTGGTGTGTTAGGTAATTTGTTATCTTGCATGCTAGAATATTTTGTTTCCTTATTTCATGTGTGGATAGAGTTTCCTTGTCTGTGAGATTTTGCTTTTTAGTTAAGTTAACCGAATTTCCTTATAAGATATCTATCAAATCTTATCTTCTCTCTCCTATATCTAAGATCACACTTGTGATATTCTTGTGTAGGATCGTGATTGTTAGATAGTAACTTAAGGAACTCAGAATATCGATTCTAAGTTCCCTTCGCAGCGGAAATAAACAATCAAACAAATGACAAGTTTCTTATAGTGGAAACCTTTGATTGCCAACTAGCAATCCAGGATAAAAACCACTACCTTTCTTTCGAAAGGATTTCAAGGTCTACTTCTTGATTTCTTATCTCTTTTGGTTACAGCTTATCCTAGGAACAAACACACGGTTTCTTTGCCTTACACACAGTTAGGCAATCCTAGATAACTTAACACAATCAATAATCAATCCAAGAAACAGACCTTCGCACCTAGGAAATATCACTTACAGTCACAGGAACTTAGCACTCAGCTCTTCTATTCCTTGACTGGTTCCTCTTGATCTCGGTTTGCTTTGATGATCTTGTTTGAAGGTTCACACTAGATATTTGCTAATGTGTGTGAGTCGTATTTCAGTGCTTGAAGATAACCCTTGAGTTAGTCTTCCTTTTATAGAGGATTCTTCGCAGCTTAATCTTCTCTTCGTTCCCACATATTGAGCTTGCCCTAGGATAAGTGGTTCTCCTTGGTCCACGTTGTTCTTGGCATGTGCAAATAACCTAGGCAGCTCAGAATCCTTCTAGGTTAGTCAACCTCTTCAGCCAAGTCATTCTCCAGCTTCCTTCGTCCGAGGTTCGACACTCTGGGCGCTTGGGAACTGTCTTCTGTACAGCGACAGGTTCCATGTCCTGTCGCTTTCACCTTTCTTTGTCTGAGGTTCATTGTTCTAGGCATCTTGGAGTCTTGCTCTTGGATGGTGGCAGGCTTTTGGAAGCTTCTCGCAAGTCGTTTTCGACTTCCTTTTGTCCGAGGTTGGTGTTCCCAGATTTCTCGGGAATCGCAACCTCGCATGCTACGTTTCTGGGCACACCTGGGTTCCTCTGGGTTCCTTCATTTGTCTTATTCCTTTGGTTCTCTTGTCCTATTTGGCTTTCTTGCCTTTAGTATATTTCTGTGGTTCCTTAAAGCACATCTTTGAGATAAAACATTAGTATCATAATATTTGTCATCTTCAAAAGTAGAGAAACTGAGGAAAGGAACTCTCAGGGGAACTGAAGTTCCAGAGTTCCGTTTCCTAACAATTTCCCCCTTTTTGATGATGACAAATACAAGGAACCTGGCAACATAATAGGACTTTGAATTTCATGAGACTAGTTGAATTTAAGGGATTTACAACGTTATAAAATAATGAGAGAACATTCAATGGTTGCAAACTCCCCCTAAGCAAATGAACTAAGTTATTCAAGTTCCCCTTTAGAAGTAGAATGGGTTCAGAGTTCCTATAAGTCCAGTAGTTCCAATAATTCAAGGTTCCTATCCATTCTTCTCCCTTTTGACATCATCGAAAAGATCAAGTTACTTATCAAGTATAGGATATCAATGTGAAATAAACAATTTGCGTTAAACCCATAATAGTGACCATAATAGAAACTTAAGGCAAAGACAAATGATGCATTAGAAACATTACCATAAGAGTTCATTAATCATTAAAGTCAAGAACATTGCCCAGAGATGCATAGTGGAAAGAGAAACAAAAGAGCACAACCAACTTGACATTAGACAAAATAAGGATAGAAGAGGGGAGTAGGACCATAGGGAACTACTAGCACACTGTGATGTTATAGCACTGGGAACTAGGAGAGACATTCCTATGGCTGCGTAGTGGCCTCCTCTTCAGTTTCCTTCTTTTCTGCAGTTCCTTCATCTTGGCCTGTTGTTATCTTATCGGCCTAATTACCTCCAATTGAGCAAGGTTAAGATTGAAGTTTTTCTTGGCCATTTGAGGAGCTTTGTGTTTTGAGAGAGACGGGTGAACATGAGATTTGAGAGAAGGCGTGAGAGAACAGAGTGCTCGGCTCAATCAAACAGGAAACCTTAAATAACCCTTGAGCAATTTTGGAGCCGTTGAGAATCAAGTCGTTGGAGATATTTCTGGGAACTCTGAAGAGTTGAAACGGCTAATTTTCTTGAAGCTTTTGCGCCTTTGCAACAGTCACAAATTCAAAGATTAGATGCTCAAAATGGCAACTGTTCAAGGCTGAGAAGACGTCTCTGACGCTGTGAGATTTGCCATAAATATTGTCTTGGGAGGAGCAATTCTCTTACTAGCCGTTTAAGGGGTAGCCCATCCTAGTTCCTTTCTGGCGATATTTTCAGTGTACTAGAGGGATAAATGGGAACCTTTGATGTGGGTTTTAAAACATAGGACCAGAAAGTACGTTCCCATTAAATAAATCGGGGAAGCCCAGTTATCGCATCACACACTAATTCCCAGATAGGGTAAAGACGAGGATCATAGGGAAATAGATTGTGTAATGAGGCAAGGGAGGGTCATAGTATACAATCATCATTTCGGCTTGTATTGTTGGGTTAGAATATGATCAGATTGTGACTTTTGGGCCAACAAAGAAACTTAAACAATGGAGAAGTTGAAAGAATAATGAAGACCAAAAGATACGAACTAGAAAAATTTATCTAAGCCTTTTTAAGAAACCATTATGGAAAAGAGGGTTTGTAGAAAAAAATATAACACATAGATATCAAGACTCAACAAGTGAAAAATCTTAAACTAGTCAATCAGGGGAATTGGAAAGGAGCCTTTAAACTAAGGTCACTACTAGGTTATAGGAATCATTCACAGTTCCAATCTAAGGTTCTCGAAGGGAACTCTATTCAAGGCTTTGGTGAATATATTTGTAATTTGATCTTCAGTTCTACAAAATTCCATAATGATGTTTCCTTTCTCAACATGATCTCTAAGAAAAATATGTCTTATGTCTATATGCTTGGTCCTAGTATGATGCACAGGATTCTTAGAAATGCTTATAGCACTGGTGTTATCACAAAGAATAGTGAGAGGACCATAAGACATACTAAAATCCGCGAGTTGTTGCTTTAGCCAGAGAAGTTGGGAACAGCAGGAGGTAGCCGCGATGTACTCGGATTCTGTGGTGGAGAGGGAGACTGAGACTTGGTTCTTTGAACCCCATGACACAAGGCAAGGGCCTAGGAACTGTGCCATTCCAGAGGTGCTCTTCCTATCCACCAGGTATCCAGCATAATCAGCATCAGTGAAACTCATCAGCTCAAAGGGACATTCTTTGGGGTACCAAATACAGAGTGAATCAGTTCCCCTGAGATATCGGAGTATTCTCTTCACAGCAGCCAAGTGGGTCTCTCTTGGACAAGATTGGAACCTGGCACACAAGCCAACAGCAAAAACAATGTCTGGGCGACTAGCGGTTAGGTACATGAGTGAGCCTATCATACCTCTATAGAGTTTCTCTTCCACTAGAGGACTTGAGTGGTCCTTGTCCAAATGACCAATGGTGGAGATGGGAGTGGAGAGAGGCTTGCATGAATCCATTTTGAACTTTTTCAGTAGTTCCCTAACATTCTTCTGTTGGTGAATTTGAATACCATCTTCCTTTTGAGTGATTTGTAATCCGAGGAAGAAGGTGAGTTCCCCAATTAAGCTCATTTCGAATTCACTGCTCATCAAGTCTTGGAACTTGTGTACAAGGGACAGGTCAGTGGAACCAAAAATAATATCATCTACATAAATTTGAACCACTAAGATGTTACCTTTTTCTTCTAGGATGAAGAGAGTTTTGTCAATAACTCCACGCCTGTAGCCATTTGAGAGTAGGAACTGGGCAAGTCGATCATACCAAGCTCTGAGAGCTTGCTTGAGACCGTACAGTGCCTTGTCTAAGACGTAGACATGGTCTGGATGATCATCGTCTTCAAAACCAGGTGGTTGCTTGACATAGACTTCTTCTTGAAGAATTCCATTTAGGAAGGCCGTCTTTACATCCATTTGGAACAACTTGAACCCTTTGTGTGATGCGAAAGCAATCAACAACCTTATTGCTTCAATCCTCGCCACTGGAGCATAGGTTTCATCATAGTCAATGCCTTCTTGTTGATTGTATCCTTGAGCAACAAGTCTTGCTTTGTTCCTTATCACCGCTCCTGTATCATCTAGCTTGTTTCTGAAGACCCATCTAGTTCCTATGATGTTTTTATCCTTGGGGCGGGGAACTAGATGTCATACTTTGTTTCTTTCAAACTGATGAAGCTCTTCTTGCATAGCTTGGATCCAGTCTGCATCATTCAGTGCCTCACCTATGTTCTTTGGTTCCACAATAGACAGGACGGCATTGAAGGCAAAGAAGGTTAGATGATCGAACCTGACTGGAGGCTTGATGACTCTTCTTTCTCTGTTAGGAGCTAGAGCATTTGATGTGGAGACATTCTGAGTTGAACATTCAGCTTCCTGGTTGGAATCACCTTCTCCATTGAAGATCATGTGGGAAGATGAGTCATTGAAGTCTCCACAGATGTTGTCGTCATGATCATGGTTCCCAGAAATGGATTGTTGTTCATTATTCATGGGAACTGGTGGAGGAGCCATTGGAGGGTTCCGAGCAGCAGGACAGGAACTGGGTGGAGTGACATCTTCATCTGGATCTTCTTGATATGACTTGGGAAACGGGTCTTCAAAGGAATTGGTGGTGTTCTGCACAATCTTTCCAAGTGATTTTTCATTAAAAATAACATGAACACTTTCTTCTACCTTTTTAGTCCTTTTGTTGAAGACTTTGTACGCCTTGCTACCCGAGGCGTATCCAATGAAGATTCCTTCATCACTTCTTGGGTCGAATTTGCCAAGATTGTCCTTCCCATTGTTGTGCACAAATCACTTGCATCCGAACACCCTCAGATGTGAGATGTTGGGAACTCTTCCTCTTAGGAGCTCATAGGGTGTCTTTTCTGTGATTGGGCGAAGGATGGCTCGATTGATGATGTAGCAAGCTGTGTTGATCGCCTCAGCCCAAAATGATTGAGAGAGTCCACTTGAGATCAGCATAGTCCGAGCCATGTCTTCCAAAGTTCTGTTCTTCCTTTCCACTACTCCATTTTGTTGAGGAGTGTATGGTGCAGAGAAGTTATGATCAATTCCATGCTCACTGCAAAAGGTTAGAAATTCTCCATTTTCGAATTCGGTACCATGGTGAGACCGAATAGCATTGAGTGAACAATCAAGAGATTTTTCTAACAAGGGAACCAGATCTTTAAAGCGGTCAATAACTTCACTCTTAGATTTAATAAAGATGGTCCAAGTAAAGTGAGAGAAGTCATCGACAAGAACAAAGATATACTTGTTCCCTCCTAGGCTCTGAACTCTCATGGGTCCACACAGATCCATGTGGATGAGTTCAAGAGGCCTTGAGGTGCTTACCATGTTTTTGGACTTGAAGGAACTACGAGCTTGTTTCCCTTTTACACAGTCAGAGCACAGTTCCTTAGATGTGCCACTTAGCTTTGGCAGCCCTCTGACTAGCTCCTTTGAGTGTAGCTTTTGAATCATCTTGGTGCTAGCATGACCGAGGCGTTGATGCCACAAATCAGCTTGGTCATTCACAGTTGAGAGACAAAGTTTCTCCTTGGGAACAAAGGATTGATCAATTATGTAGACATTGTTGAATCTTTTCCCTTTTAGGATGATTTGTTCCGAGGAGTCAAGGACTGAACATTCGTTTGATCTGAATCTAACTTCATTGTCTCATTGATCACACAGTTGTGACACACTTATTAGGTCAAAACCAAAATTATCAACAAGGTGAACTTTGTTTACCTGAATGTGATCGTTGAGTTTCACAGTTCCTATTCCACAGATTTTCCCTTTGCTTTTGTCTCCAAAGGATATGTTCCCTCCTTGGAGAGGTTGAAGAGAGGTCATTTGATTTCTTCTTCCAGTCATATGGCATGAGCAACCACTGTCGATGTACCATAGTTGAGGTTGCCTCTCTTCTTTCTGCACATAAGGGAACTAAGATTTCTGAACCCAACGAAGCTTGGCTTTACTGGGGGATTAGCATTGCGAGTCTGTGAATAACCAGGGAACTGGTTCCTTTCATGGTAATGAGTACTTTTCTCCTTTTCAAAGTTCCTTTTCTTAGCACAATCAGTGTTGTAATGACCATTCTTACCACAATAGGTACACAAACGATTGTAAACAACATGTCCATATTTTCCTTTTCCTAGCCTAAAAGGTTTTTCAGTTTTCCTTTTGTTAAAATCAACATTGTTTCTAACCTTGCTATGGGCCATGTCAATATATCTTTTGTGAGCAAAGGAATTGGTGAACCATTGGTTTTCAGGAACCGTCTTTTCTTTTCCCTTAGGTTCTTTCTTAGGACTTTGAGAACTTTCATTTAGACGTTTGGCAACCTCAGCCTTGTTCTCAAGAACCATGATCTTCTCTGATAGGAATTGATTCCTATCACGAGAAGTGGCAAGAGCAGTACTGAGGTTCTCATTCATCTCAACAAGTTCTCGCCTAGCCTTTTCATTTTCAGCATCATTGTTCCCTTTGTTGTTGACATATCCTATTCCATGACGTTGTCTCACAAAAACAGTTTGATTTATCATTTTTTCATTAATAGAATCAGTGAGAATGTCCAATCTATCAATTATGGATTGAAGCATGTCATTTCCAGGTAAGTTAGCATGCAAGGGAACTTTGACAGAATCTATGCTAGTTTCATCACAAGATTTGCAAGTTTTAAGGTGGCTAGCATGCACATTCCTAATATCAATGAGTTTGGAGTGAGTTTCAGCTAGGTCTTTCTCAGTTTCATCAAGTTTCTTACTCCAAACAGAATTCTCAACAGTCAAGCAAGCAATTTCATCTTCACAATCATCAAGTTTATGTTGAAGGGAACTGGTTTCCTTTCCTAGTTTCTTTATGATCTTAAGAAGTTGTTTCTTATCACAATCAGCTAGGGATTTTAAGAGATCGTCAGAAGTTACCTCAAGGTCTTCCGAGTCGCTTGAGTCTCCTTTTGCCATGAGACATCTTCCTCCAGAGAAGCCACTTAGATCCAGTTCCTCATCTGAGTCTTCTCCTCATGAGGCTACGAGAGCCTTCTTTTTCTGAGGTCTTTCTTCTTCCTTGAAGTCTTCCTTGTTGGGACAGTTCTTAGCATAGTATCCTTTTTCTTTGCACTCGTAACAAGAGACTTCTTTGAGATCCCTTCTGGGTCCATTGTGGGAGGAACTGCCCTTTTGGAACCTTCCCTTCACAAAGAATTTTTTAATATTCTTTGAGAAGAGGGCTGTTAGCTCGTCCTCTTCTTCTTCCAGGTCTGAGTTCTCTTGCTCCATCTCGAGCCTGGAGAAGGCTTTGGAGATCTTAAGGGCGATTCCTTTCTCCAGTTTCTTGTCGGCATTGGCCTTGGTGTGCTCTCCTTCTTCAACCTCCAGTTTCCCTATGACTTGGGTCAAGGGAAGGGATTGGATGCCTGGAGTGTTCTTCGTGATTCCCTTGAGAAGGGTGAACTTGGAGTTGAGTCCATTGATGACCACTAGGGACTTGGAAACTTCATCCAGATCGACTCCCGTCGCTGTCAACTTTCCAATCAATCTGTTGAAGAGGGAGTAGTACTCTGAGATGGTCTCAGTTTCCATCATTTTGAAGGTGTGGTATTCTCCTTCCAAAGCAAACTTTCTGCTTTGCTTTAGTTCCTCACTTCCTTCATGCATCTCCTTGAGAGCTTTCCACATCTCCTTCACCGTCTTGATGCCTATGACCTTGTCCATGTCTTCTCTGTCCAATCCATTGAGGATGAACTGCCTGGCCTTGGCATTCTTCTCCATGATGACATAGTGTTCTGGTTTCCAATCTTTTTCCTTCATGGTAAGATCGACATAGCCATCTCTATTTTCGACTATCCTCCAGCATTGGTAGTCGTTGGTCTTGATGTGGCTTTCCATGCACTTTTCCCACCACGTTTCTTCTCCTTTCTTTCGGAGATGTGGCTTGTTGGTGGAGATTTCGAGCTCAAACTTGCTTGGTTGAGACATGATCTGCAAACTTAACAAAGATCTAGAGCTTTTCCTGCTCTGATACCAATTGAAGGATCGTGATTGTTAGATAGTAACTTAAGGAACTCAGAATATCGATTATAAGTTCCCTTCGCAGCGGAAATAAACAATCAAACAAATGACAAGTTCCTTATAGTGGAAACCTTTTGCCAACTAGCAATCCAGGATAAAAACCACTACCTTTCTTTCGAAAGGATTTCAAGGTCTACTTCTTGATTTCTTATCTCTTTTGGTTACAGCTTATCCTAGGAACAAACACACAGTTTCTTTGCCTTACACACAGTTAGGCAATCCTAGATAACTTAACACAATCAATAATCAATCCAAGAAACAGACCTTCGCACCTAAGAACTATCACTTACAGTCACAGGAACTTAGCACTCAGCTCTTCTATTCCTTGACTGGTTCCTCTTGATCGCGGTTTGCTTTGATGATCTTATTTGAAGGTTCACACTGGATATTTGCTAATGTGTGTGAGTCGTATTTCAGTGCTTGAAGATAACCCTTGAGTTAGTCTTCCTTTTATAGAGGATTCTTCGCAGCTTAATCTTCTCTTGGTTCCCACAGATTGAGCTTGCCCTAGGATAAGTGGTTCTCCTTGGTCCACGTTGTTCTTGGCATGTGCAAACAACCTAGGCAGCTCAGAATCCTTCTAGGTTAGTCAACCTCTTCAGCCAAGTCATTCTCCAGCTTCCTTTGTCCGAGGTTCGACACTCTGGGCGCTTGGGAACTGTCTTCTGGACAGCGACAGGTTCCATGTCCTGTCGCTTTCACCTTTCTCTGTCCGAGGTTCATTGTTCTAGGCATCTTGGAGTCTTGCTCTTGGATGGTGGCAGGCTTTTGGAAGCTTCTCTCAAGTCGTTTTCGACTTCCTTTTGTCCGAGGTTGGTGTTCCCAGATTTCTCGGGAATCGCAACCTCGCATGCTACGTTTCTGGGCACACCTGGGTTTCTCTAGGTTCCTTCCTTTGTCTTGTTCCTTTGGTTCTCTTGTCCTGTTTGGCTTTCTTGCCTTCGGTATATTCATGTGGTTCCTTAAAGCACATATTTGAGATAAAACATTAGTATCATAATATTTGTCATCTTCAAAAGTAGAGAAACTGAGGAAAGGAACTCTCAGGGGAACTGAAGTTCCAGAGTTCCGTTTCCTAACATCTTGTTACTTAGACCGATTTTATTTTTTGTTTCCTTTTGCAAAATCCGAAAAAGATCAAAAGATAAGATCTCGGATATTAAAAAAAAAAAGATATTAAAAAAAAAAAGTTTCCAAACTTAGGTAAAGCCAAAATAAGGCAACCCTAACCCACTCTCGGTCTAAGCTCATCTTCTATCTCTCTCCGCCGTCTAGGTCAAGCGTCCTAGAAGGTACTTTCTTGCTTATTAGGTTGTTTTGTTTACGTTTGTTTTAGGGTTTCAATTTGTTCTTGTTTGTTTGATTGCAACTTGCTTGATACACCATCTCTTGTGCAAGCCAAGCCGCCCTCACGGCAAGCCAAACTAACCCTACCTACGTGAACTTTGTGGCTTGACTAGTGATTTGCTTGGTTGTTGTTCTTCGTTGTCTTTTGGTTCGTTTTTACTCCCATGTCTGGCCATATTGTTATAGGTACCATGACGATTGAACACGGTGAAAACCAACCTGGAGTCGACAACAACAACCCACCTCAACCACCGTTGGATCTACCCCAAGACCAACCACTGGTTGACCCCCCACAACAGGACCCTCTCATCGCGTTGTCCGAGGAGCAAAGGGAGATCCAAGCCCTTAGACAAGAGAACGCATCTTTGAGAGCCCAACAACGCGATGCACAACTCGTGCCCAACCCAACTCCCCTAAGTACAATGGACACGCCGGCTCAACCACGAGCCACCGACGCCGGTCCATCAAAGACAAGAGTCGACAAAGGCAAAGGAATCATGCCTTCGACATCTCATCATCAACCACAACTCAATCGTATGCAGAGTGTCATCGAGAGTCGCCAAGGCTTCGTTTCCCACGCGGACCGCTACGTGCCCAGAGCCACAACCGCTGGCTTCGACAACGGCTCTGACTACGACCGTGACGCCGAGGACACTCAAGGTGAGTATTCTGAACCATACAAATTTGATGATCTCTATGCATCTAGGAGAACCTAGAGACGCGTACCGGGTTCAGCGCCTCGCGAAGGCCGCCCTCGCCGAGCCGAGCAAGCCGACGCGACGCCAAGGAGACCCAGTCGCCGACCAAGTGCGCATACGTGATGCGATGAGACCAACTTGAGGACACCAACTACCCAGCCACGGAGCCATGATGTACGCGATCACCTTCGACACGAGAGTGTTCGAACGCCGCGTTACGGATCTGATGGATACGTGTCGATCACACCCAATGTCCACGACGACTTCGACGAGTATGACAAGGAAGAGATCGAGGACTCAGGTATGGTCAACCCTAATTTTTTTCACCCCCCTCTTGGAGATCCACTAGAATTACAGGATTGCCCTTCGGATTGGATACCTCCACCGTGTCTCCAGCCCCAAGGAGAACGCATTCTCGACATTGGCGGCGAGCACCGCGATGTTATGCAAAGAGACATTCGACGCGACAACTACGATGCCCAGCCGCGAAGACGTCAACGCGATGATGCCTACGTGCCCAGAGATGAGTATGTCCGCAAAGATCGCCAAGAACGTGATAGACACCAGGTTGGACGCAATAGACCACATGGAGTGCGCGCCCTTGAGAACCCTCTCTACGATGCCGCGCCAAACAACGCGTTCAACCAAGCACCTGCCCAGCCTCGATTCCAACGACACTAAGTCAAGGTAAAAATCGAGCATTTTTATGGTGAATACAACCCCTCTGTTTTTATTGAATGGGTGCAGGATACGGAGTACACACTTCGATATTGTCGAGTGCCCCCCGAGGAGCATGTCGACGTCGCGACACTTAACTTTCGAGGAGCCGCCCGCGTTTAGTGGCATAGATTTGAAGATGACTGCGTGCGTCGCCACAGGACCAGAGTCACAGAATGGCACCAACTCGTGTACGTGATGACAAGGAAATATGTGCCTCCAGACTATAGGAATCAAATGCGAATGGAGATAGCCATGGCTCGCCAAGGGTCGATGTCTCCACTCGAGTTCTTTTCCAAGCTTGAAGACATGTATTACAAGGCCAACATCTCCGTTGCACCATCGACATTGAGGACGAAATTCTTGAGTGGCTTAAACACCAATATCCGTGATCAACTCGAGATTTTTCCCATCAAAGATTTGAACACACTCACTCACACGGCGATGCAAATCCATGCCCAAATCTCTCGCCGTAAATCTTACACTTATCCAAGTGGCCAACAAAGGTATTCTTCTAACCCTAGTGGTTTAAATCCTACTTGTTAGGAAACGGAACTCTGGAACTTCGGTTCCCCAGAGAGTTCATTTCCTCAGTTTCTCTACTTTTGACGATGACAAATATTTTGATACTAATGTTTTATCTCAAAGATGTGTTTAGAGGAACCACAGGACAGTTGTTGGAACCATGGAAGCCAAACAAAGATAAAGAAACCAAACAAGCAAGCCAAAGGAACCAGGTGTGCCCAGAAATGCAACATGCGACTTTGCTTTTCCTGAGAAATTTGGGAACACCGAACCTCGGACAAAAGATGGTAAAAGCGACTTGAGCGAAGCTTCCAAAATTCTGTCACCATCCAGAGCAAAACTCCAAGATGCCTAGAATGCCGAACCTCGGACAAAGGCTGTTGAAAGCGACCTATCATAAAGTTGTCACCATCCAGAGTACAGTTCCCAAGTGTTCAGATTGTTGAACCTCGGACGAAAGGAGTTGGACAACGACTTGGCAGACTTGGCTGAAGCAGTTGACCAACCAAAGTGGATTCTGAGTTTCCTAGGTTGTTGGTATATGTCAAAGACAGCGTGAATCAAGGATTACTACACATCCTAGGCCAAGCTTGATCTGTGGGAACCAAGAGAAGATCCAACCTCGAAGAATCCACTATATAAGGAAGATAAGCTCTGCTATTATCTTCAAGCAAAAAAAACAAGAATCACACTTCATAGCAAACATCAAAGTGTGAACTCTCAAACAAGATCATCAACGCAAACTGAGATCAGAAGGAACCAGTCAAGGAACCCGAGAGTTGAGTGCTAGTTCCTGTGACTGTAAGTGAGTTAGTTCCTTGGTGCTAAGGATTGCTTCTTGGATTGATTATAATTTGTGTTAAGTTATCTAGGATTGTCTAACTGTGTGTAAGGCAAAGAAACTGTGTGTTTGTTCCTAGGATAATCTATAACCAAAGAGATAAGAAATCAAGAAGTAGACCTTGAAATCCTTTCGAAAGAAAGGTAGTGGTTTTTATCCTGGATCGCTAGTTGGCAATCAAAGGTTTCCACTATAAGGAACTCGTTCATTTGTATTTGATTGTTTATTTCCGCTGCGAAGGGAACTGAGAATTGGTATTCTTAGTTCCTTAGTTATTTATCTAACGATCACGATCCTACAATTGGTATCAGAGCAGGAAAAGCTCTAGATCTCTGTTAAGTTTGCAGATCATGTCTCAGCCAAGCAAGTTTGAGCTCGGAATCTCCACCAACAAGCCACATATCCGAAAGAAGGGAGAAGAAACATGGTGGGAAAAGTGCATGGAAAGCCACATCAAGACCAACGACTACCAATGCTGGAGGATAGTCGAAAATGAAGATGGCTATGTCGATCTCACCCAGAAGGAAGAAGACTGGAAACCTGAGCACTATGTGATGAGGTTTGAGCCCACCTGGGACCGCCTTCACTTGGTCTGCCTCAAGTCAGCGATCTGACCCAGCGGCCCAGCCCACGGTCTGCCTCGAGTCGGCGATCGGACCGCTGGCGCTCAATCCTCCCCAGGTCTGCAGACCACGTACCCCAACCCGTCTCCCAGTAGGCACGAGGCCTTGCTGAGTGGGTTGCTGCTGGGGGGAATCGAACCCTCAACCTTTGATACAAGGGCAAATCCATGCACACTTGTATCACCAATTGAGCTGCAGCCCAATTGGTGATACAAGTGTGCATGGATTTGCCCTTGTATCAAAGGTTGGGGGTTCGATTCCCCCCAGCAGCAACCCACTCAGCAAGGCCTCGTGCCTACTGGGAGACGGGTTGGGGTGCGTGGCCTGCAGACCTGGGGAGGGTTGAGCGCCAGCGGTCCGAACGCCGAACGAGGCAGACCGTGGGCTGGGCCGCTGGGTCAGATCGCCGACTTGAGGCAGACCAAGTGAAGGCGGTCTCAGGTGGGCTCAAACCTCATCAAAAAAGTGCACTTTTATGATGAGGTTTGAGCCCACCTGGGACCGCCTTCACTTGGTCTGCCTCAAGTCGGCGATCTGACCCAGCGGCCCAGTCCACGGTCTGACTCGTTCGGCGTTTGGACCGCTGGCACTCAACCCTCCTCAGGTCTGCAGACCGTACACCCCAACCTGTCTCCTGGTAAGCGCGAGGCTACACCAGGTGGGTTGCTGTCGGGGGGGATCGAACCCCCGACCTTTGATACAAGGGCACATGGAATGCACCTTGTATCACCAATTGTGCATGATAGGATCCACGTTCTCTTCAGCCTCGGTGCAAGGAAACGCCAAGGAAGTCAACCTCCAAGGGGATGCCACGTCTGATGGGAGGAAGAACTTCTTTACGATGGAATAGGGAACTGAGTTGGTGAATGGAAGTTGGAGAGGATGGGAACTGGGTTTGGCTGGGATAATGATGGGGATAGGTGATCTTCTTGAGTGGATATGACGCACCACTTAGGAAGAACAAGGGTGATCGACGCCTAAGGGATATAACTCACCCTAAGAAGAAGATCGATAGGTAGTTCGATACAACTCACGAACTAAGGTTGTTGCTGGAATTTTCCATGGGAAAACTGAACTCTTTGAGAGGTTTTTGATTCAAATTCAAGGTGATTTACAAGGAAGAGAACTCAGCCTTTTATAGGCTTCCTAGGAGTTCATGGCTACCCTTTCATATAGCCAACAAAACTTAACTCCTAGACACTCCCCCTCCCTAAGTAAATCCCACAATTAAAGTAGTCTTTAAAACTCTAAAATTACATAATATCATTCTTAAAATATTAAAGAGACCGACTGGAATTCCTTCTAGAAGGTCTTGTGCACTAGGGAACCGGCGGTGGAGTTCCTTTGAGGGAACTGTGGGTCACAAACAATGTCATCGATCCCACAAAGTCTTGGCTCATCGCTCCAAAGTTTAGGAGACCTCTCTTGAGCTTGGCTTGAAGCTCCTTGGCTCGTGTGATGGTCCTTGGTGGTAGCTCAGGAGGCGTGGTGATAGGAGGACGATCAGAGGGAACTGGGGAGACCTTGTTGTGCATGGAACTGTCTGGGGAACTCGGAGAGTCAGACAAAAGTGTAGAGTCCTTGTTGGGCAGGGAATTGTCTATGGAACTCGAAGAGTTAGAGAAAAGTGTAGAGGCCTTGCTAAGCAGGGAATTGTCTGGGGAACTCGGAGGCCTTGTTGTGCAGGGAACTGTCTGGGGAACTCGGAGAGTCAGACAAAAGTGTGGAGTCCTTGCTGGGCAGGGAACTGTCTTGGGAACTCGAAGTGTCAGGCAAAAGCGTGGAGTCTTTGCTGGGCAGGGAACTGTCTGGGGAACTCGGAAGCCTTGTCGTGCAGGGAACTGTGGAGGCCTTGCTTGTAGGTGGTACTTGATGGGAATAATCACATCACTATGTCATCATGGAAAAGAATGCCAAGGCCAGACAGTTCATTCTCAATGGACTGGACAGAGAAGACATGGACAAAGTCATAGGCATCAAGACGGCAAAGAAAATGTGGAAGGCACTCAAGGATATGCATGAAGGAAGTGACGAACTGAAGCAAAGCAGAAAAGTTTGCTTTGGAAGGAGAATACCACACCTTCAAAATGATGGAAACTGAAACCATCTCAGAATATTACTCTTGGTTCAACAGGCTGATTGGAAAGCTAACAGCGGCTGGAGTCAACCTCGATGAAGTCTCCAAGTCACTGGTGGTTATCAATAGACTCAACTCTAAGTTCACCCTCATCAAGGGAATCATGAAGAATACTCCAGGCATCCAATCTCTTCCCTTGACTCAGGTCATAGGGAAACTGGAGGTTGAAGAAGGAGAACACATCAAAGCCAATGCCGACAAGAAACTGGAAAAGGGAATTACCCTCAAGTTCTCCAAAGCCTTCTCAAGACTTGAGATGGAGCAGGAGAACTCAGACCTAGAAGAAGAGGAGGACGAACTTACAGCTCTCTTCACAAAGAATATCAAAAAATTCTTCGTGAAGGGAAGGTTCCAAAAGGGCAGTTCCTCTCACAATGGACCAAGGAGAGATGTCAAAGAAGTCTCCTGTTATGAGTGCAAAGAAAAGGGACACTACGCTAAGAACTGTCCTAACAAGGAAGACTCCAAAGAAGATGAAAGACCTCAGAGGAAGAAGGCTCTTGTGGCCTTATGGGGAGAAGACTCAGATGAGGAACTGGATCTGAGTGGTCTCTCTGGAGGAAGATGTCTCATGGAAAAAGGATATTCAAGCGACTCAGAAGACCTTGAGATAAATTCCGATGACTTCCTAAAAACTCTAGTTGATTGTGATAAGAAACACCTTCTAAAGATCATAAAGAAACTAGGAAAGGAAACCAGTTCCCTTCAACAAAAACTTGATGATTGTGAAGATGAAATTGCTTGCTTGACTGTTGAGAATTCTGTGTGGAGTAAGAAACTTAATGAAATTGAGAAAGACTTAGCTAAAACCCACTCCAAACGCATTGATATTAGAAATGTGCATGCTAGTCACCTTAAAATTTGCAAATCTTGTGATGAGACTAGTACAGACTCTGTTAAAGTTCCTATGTATGATAACCTACCTGGAAATGATATGCTTCAATCTATAATTGATAGGTTAGACATTCTCACTGACTCTATAAATGAAAAAATGATCAATCAAACTGTTTTTGTGAGACAACGTTATGGAATTGGATATATTGATAACAAGGCCAATGATGATGCTGAATATAAAAAGGCTAGATGTGAACTTGTTGAGATGAATGAGAACCTCAGTACTGCTCTTGTCACTTCTCAAGATAGGAATCAATTCCTATTAGAGAAGATCATGGTTCTTGAGAACAAGGCTGAGGTTGCCAAGCGTCTCAAAGAAAGTTCTCAAAGTCCAATTAGGGAACCTAAGGGAAAGGAGAAAGTATCCCCTGAGGACAAGTGGTTCACTAACTCCTTTGCTCACAAAAGGTATGTGGACATGGCTCATGGTAAGGTTAGAAACAATGTCGATTTCAACAAAAGAAAAACTGAGAAACCGTTTAGGCCAGGAAAGGGAAAATATGGTCATGTTGTTTACAATCGTTTGTGTTACTATTGTGGAAAGAATGGTCATTACAGCACTGAGTGTCCTAAAAGAAGGAACTATGATAATGAGAAAAGAGCTTACTACTGTGAAAGAAACCAGTTCCCTTGTAGCTCACAGACTCACAATGATAATTCACATGCTAATCCCTCCAGTAAAGCCAAGCTTCACTAGGTTTAGAAATCTTAGTTTCCTTGTGTGCAGAAAGAAGAGAGGCAACCTCAACTATGGTACATCGACAGTGGTTGCTCATGCCATATGACCGGAAGAAGAAATCAAATGACATTTCTTCAACCTATCCAAGGAGGGAACATCTCTTTTGGAGACAAAAGCAAAGGGAAAATCTGTGGAATAGGAACTGTGAATCTCAATGACCACATTAAGGTAAACAAAGTCCACCTTGTTGAAAATCTTGCTTTTGATCTAATTAGTGTGTCACAGCTGTGCGATCAAGGAGACAATGAAGTTAGATTCAAATCAAATGAATGCACTGTCCTTGACTCCTCGGGACAAATTATCCTAAAAGGTACGAGGCTCAACAATGTGTTTGTTGTTGACCCATCCTTCGTTCCCAAAGAGAAACTATGTCTCTCAACTGTGAATGATCAAACAGACTTGTGGCATCAACGTCTTGGTCATGCTAGCACCAAATTAATCCAAAAGCTACACTCAAAGGAGCTAGTCAGAGGCCTTCCAAAGCTAAGTGGCAAATCTGAGGAATCATGCTCAGACTGTGTAAGAGGGAAACAAGCTCAGAGTTCCTTCAAATCCAAGAATGTGGTAAGTTCCTCAAGGCCTCTTGAACTCATTCACATGGACCTTTGTGGACCTATGAGAGTTCAAAGCCTAGGAGGAAACAGGTACATCTTTGTTCTCGTCGATGATTTCTCTCGTTTTACTTGGACAATATTCATAAAATCTAAAAGTGAAGTCATTGGACGTTTTAAGGATCTGGTTCCCATGTTAGAAAAGTCTCTCGACTGTTCCATTAATTCTATCCGTTCTGACCATGGTATCGAGTTCAAAAATGGAGAATTTCTAAACTTTTGCAGTGAGCATGGCATTGATCACAACTTCCATGCATCATACACTCCTCAACAAAATGGAGTAGTGGAAAGGAAGAATAGAACCTTAGAAGACATGGCTCGAACTATGCTCATCTCGAGTGGTCTCTCTCAATCATTCTAGGCTGAGGCAATCAACACAGCCTGCTACATCATCAATCGAGCTATGCTTCGCCTAATCACAGAGAAGACACCCTATGAACTTCTAAGAGGAAGGGTTCCCAACATTTCACATCTTAGGGTGTTCGGATGCAAGTGCTTTGTGCACAATAATGGAAAGGATAATCTTGGCAAATTTGACCCAAGGAGTGATGAAGGGATCTTCATTGGATATGCATCAAGCAACAAGGCTTACAAAATCTTCAACAAAAGGACCAAAAAGGTATAAGAAAGTGTTCATGTTATTTTTAATGAAAAATCACTTTGTAGAAATGTGCAGAACACCATCAGTTCCTTTGAAGATCCATTTCCCAAACCTCCTCAAGAAGATCCGGATGAAGACATCACACCACCCAGTTCCTTCCCTGCTGCACAAAATCCCTCAGTTGTTCTTCCACCAGTTCCCATGGATAATCCACAACAATCCATTTCTGGGAACCATGAACATGAAGATAATACCTGTGGAGACATCAATGATTCATCCTCTCATATGTTCTTCAATAGAGAAGGTGATCCCAACATAGAAGTTGAAGCTGAATGTTCAAATCAAAATGCCTCCACATCAAATGCTCTAGCCCCCAATAGAGAAAGAAGAACCATCAAGCCTCCCGTCAGGTTCGAACATCTAACCTTCTTTGCTTTTAATGCCTTTTTATCTATTGTGGAACCAAAGAACATAGGTGAAGCACTAAAGGATGTAGACTGGATCCAAGCCATGCAAGAAGAACTTCATCAGTTTGAAAGAAACAAAGTGTGGCATCTAGTTCCCCGCCCCAAGGATAAGCATATCATAGGAACTAGATGGGTTTTCAGAAACAAGCTCGATGACTCAGGAGATGTAATTAGGAACAAAGCAAGGCTTGTTGCTCAGGGATACAATCAACAAGAAGGAATCGACTATGATGAAACCTATGCTCCAGTGGCATGGATTGAATCAATAAGGTTATTGATTGCCTTTGCATCACACAAGGGTTTCAAACTATTCCAAATGGATGTAAAGACCTCCTTCCTCAATGGCATTCTTCAAGAGGAAGTCTATGTCAAGCAACCACCCGGTTTTGAAGACAGTGATCATCCAGACCATGTCTATCTCCTAGACAAAGCCTTGTATGGTCTCAAGCAAGCCCCTAGAGCTTGGTATGATCGTCTCGCCCAGTTCCTACTCTCAAATGGCTACAGGCGTGGAGTTATTGACAAAACTCTCTTCATCCTAGAAGAAGAAGATAACATCTTAGTGGTTCAAATTTATGTTGATGATATCATTTTTGGTTCCACTAACCTGTCCCTTGTAGATAAGTTCAAAGACTTGATGAGCAGTGAATTTGAAATGAGCCTAATAGGGGAACTCACTTTCTTCCTCGGATTGCAAATCACTCAAAAGAAAGATGGCATACAAATTCACCAACAGAAGTATGTTAGGGAACTACTGAAAAAGTTCAAAATGGATTCATGCAAGCCTCTCTCAACTCCTATCTCCACCATTGCTCATTTGGACAAGGATCATTCGAGTCCTCTTGTGGAAGAGAAACTCTATAGAGGTATGATAGGCTCTCTCATGTATCTAACCGCTAGTCGCCCAGACATTGTGTTTGTTGTTGGCTTGTGTGCTAGGTTTCAATCCTGTCCAAGAGAAACACACTTGGCTACTGTGAAGAGGATACTCCGATATCTCAAGGGAACTGACTCACTCTGCATTTGGTACCCCAAAGAGTGTCCCTTTGAGCTGATAGGTTTCACTGATGCTGATTATGCTGGATACTTGGTGGATAGAAAGAGTACTTATGGAATGACACAGTTCCTAGGCCCTTGCCTTGTGTCATGGGGCTCAAAGAAACAAGTTTCAGTCTCCCTCTCCACCACAGAATCTGAGTACATCGCAGTTGCCTCTTGCTGTTCCCAACTCCTATGGCTAAAGCAACAACTTGCGGACTTTGGTATATCTTATGGTCCCCTCACTATTCTTTGTGACAATACCTGTGCTATAAACATTTCTAAGAATCTTGTGCATCATACTAGGACCAAGCATATAGACATAAGACATCACTTTCTTAGAGATCATGTTGAGAAAGGGAACATCATTATGAAATTTTGTAGAATTGAAGATCAGGTTGTAGATATATTCACCAAATCCTTGAATAGAGTTCCTTTCGAGCACCTTAGATTAGAACTGGGAATGATTCCTATAACCTAGCAGTGACTTTAGTTTAAAGGCTTCTATCCAGTTCCCTTGATTGACTAGTTTAGATCTTTTACTTGTTTAGTCTTGGAATCTCTGTGTTATATCTCTTGCAATAGACCCTCATTTCCATAATGGTTACTCAAAAGGCTTTGATAAATTTTTCTAATTCGTGTCCTTGAGTCTTCATTATTCATTTTAACTCAATCATTGTTCAAATTTCATTGTTGGCCCAAAAGTCACAATCTGGTCATATTCTAATCCAATAATACAAGCCGAAATGATGATTGTGTACTATGACCCTCCCTTGCCTCATTGCTCAATTTAATTCCCTATGATCCATTTCTTAACCCTCTCTGGGAATGATTGGGTAATGCGATAAATGGCCTTCCCCGATTTCTTGTATGGGAACGTACTTTCAGGTTCCATGTTCTAAAACCCACATCAAAGTTCCCATATATCCCTTTAGCACACTAAAAAAATTGCCAGAAAGGAACTAGGTTGGACTACCTTCTAAACGGCTAGTAAGAAATTTGCTCGTCCCAAGACGACATTTATGGCAAAATCTCAGACGTCAGACATGTCATATCACACGGGAACAGTTTCCATCTCTGAGTGGTTGAACTTTGAATTTGTGACCGTTCAACTTCAAAAGGCTGCAAATCCTTGGAGCCGTTTCAATGCTTCAGATCTCCCAAGATTTCTCTCAACGGCTCGATCTCTCCAACGGCTCCAACAGCACTCAACAATTATTAAAGGGCTCCTGTTGATCGAACCAAGCTCTCCACCTTGCTCTCTCCAGCTCTCTCTCCTCTCAAACTCTCCCTTTCTGCTTCTCACTCCTCAAAAAACCAAAGCTTCTCTGAGTTCCCTGCCCCCGCTCTACCCCACCCAAGACTCCTCTGCGATCCTTACTTCACTGGATCGTATTGAAAAGGCAATCACGAAAGGAACCACTGCTATCTCTGGTGCCATCCGTGAACAAGTAACTGAGCTGGGGAAAACAAGAGATGTTGTTTCTGATCTAGTGGATGTGCTTCAGAAAACCTAGGAGGCTGCAATTGGAGGTGCTTCGGCCGCTGAAACGGCTACAGGCCATGTTGATGGAACTGAAGACAAGAAGGATGCTGAAGAGGAGGCCACTGACATGCCATAGGAACGTCTGTCCTAGTTCCCAGTGCTATAACGCCACAGTGTGCTAGTAGTTCCCTAGGATCCTACTCCCCTCTTCTATCCCTTCTTGTGTCTTCTTTGAATTTGTTTGTGATCTTTTGTGTCTCTCTATCTACTATGTGTCTGAATAATGTATTAAGCTCTACTGATTAATGGACTCTTTTGGCTACGTTTCTATGCATTATTTGTCTCTACCTTAAATTTATATTATGGTTTCTGTCATGGGTTTAGCGCAATTGTTTATTTCCCTTTGATATCCTTTACTTGATAAGTTAATTGATCTTTTCGATGATGTCAAAAGGGGGAAGAATGGATAGGAACCTTAAACTTTTGGGAACTACTGGACTTATAGGAACTCTGAACTAGTTCTAATTCTAAGGGGGAACTTGAATAACTTTGTTCATTTGCTTAGGGGGAATTTGCAACTATTGAATGTTCTCTCATTATTTTATAAAGTTGTAAATCTCTTAGCTCAACTGTTCTCATGAGTTTCATGTCCTTATCATGTTGCCAGGTTCCTTATATTTGTCATCATCAAAAAGGGGGAAATTATTAGGAAACGGAACTCTGGAACTTCGGTTCCCCTGAGAGTTCATTTCCTCAGTTTCTCTACTTTTGACGATGACAAATATTTTTATACTAATGTTTTATCTCAAAGATGTGTTTAGAGGAACCACAGGACAGTTGTTGGAACCATGGAATCCAAACAAGATAAAGAAACCAAACAAGCAAGCCAAAGGAACCCAAGTGTGCCCAGAAATGCAACACGCGACTTTGCTTTTCCCGAGAAATCTGGGAACACCGAACCTCGGACAAAAGATGGTGAAAGCGACTTGAGCGAATCTTCCAAAAGTCTGTCACCATCCAGAGAAAAACTCCAAGATTCCTAGAATGTCGAACCTCGGACAAAGTCTGTTGAAAGCGACCTATCATAAAGCTGTCACCATCCAGAGGACAGTTCCCAAGTGTCCAGATTGTTGAACCTCGGACGAAAGGAGTTGGACAACAACTTGGCTGAAGCAGTTGACCAACCAAAGTGGATTCTGAGCTGCCTAGGTTGTTGGTATATGTCAAAGACAGCGTGAATCAAGGATTACCACACATCCTAGGGCAAGCTTGATCTGTGGGAACCAAGAGAAGATCCAACCTCGAAGAATCCACTATATAAGGAAGATAAGCTATGATATTATCTTCAAGAACAAAAACAAGAATCACACTCCATAGCAAACATCAAAGTGTGAACTCTCAAACAAGATCATCAACGCAAACTAAGATCAGAAGGAACCAGTCAAGGAACACGAGAGCTGAGTGCTAGTTCCTGTGACTGTAAGTGAGTTAGTTCCTTGGTGCTAAGGATTGCTTCTTGGATTGATTATAATGTGTGTTAAGTTATCTAGGATTGTCTAACTGTGTGTAAGGCAAAGAAACTGTGTGTTTGTTCCTAGGATAATCTGTAACTAAAGAGATAAGAATTCAAGAAGTAGACCTTGAAATCCTTTCGAAAGAAAGGTAGTGGTTTTTATCCTGGATTACTAGTTGGCAATCAAAGGTTTCCACTATAAGGAACTCGTTCATTTGTATTTGATTGTTTATTTCCGCTGCGAAGGGAACTGAGAATTGGTATTCTTAGTTCCTTAGTTATTTATCTAACGATCACGATCCTACACTACTAATGTTTGCCCTAGTGCCTCTACCACAGCCGCGTCGAGCCAAGCTCCCGAAGCGAAGACGTCGACGTCACACACTGCACCGCGCCAGACTGCGCCCACACAACCCCCAATGGGAACCAATCGCGCACGCGACCTTGAGTGTTACAAATGTGGTGGATGAGGCCACTACAAAAAGGATTGCCCCAATGCGCGCAAGGTCTTATTCTCTACCGCCACCGCCGGCTATGAGTCATGGGACGACGAGGAGGGCGCCCTTGAGCCCATCGAGGAGGGAAACGAAGAGGTGGACAATGCCTATGACTGCGTAACCGTTTCTCTGCACGCGGGCACACCATTGAGCTTGGTGACGCGTCGTCTCCTCATAGTCAAGGACGCGAGCTTATGCGACCAACGCGAGAACTTGTTCTACACAAGGGCTCTCGTCCACACAGCTTCCTTGAATGTCATAGTTGATGGAGGATCATGTGCTAACATTGTCAATGAGAAGGTCGTGACACACTTCAAGTTGCATACGACGCCTCATCCCTTGCCTTATGCCCTCCAATGGATTTCTTCTAGTCCAGGTAATACAGTATATCACCAATGCTTAATTTCATTTTCCATAGGTCAATACTGTGATTCCGTTTTATGTGATGTGATTGCAATGGATGCCATCCTTCTCTTGCTTGGGCGTCCATGGAAGTTCCATCGTCGCGTACTTCACGATGGGTATCTAAACACATATGTGTTTACCTATCACGGGAAGCACGTGACTCTCTTACCAATGAATTCCCATGAGATTTTACAGGATCATGTCGAGCGTGATAAAGACAAGACATTGGATGCGGCAAAGACCGCGTCAACACCACCGCGACCCACCTCAGATCCCGGAGATTCTTCCTTGCAGCAACAACTCGTCTCACACCACGACGCGCCCTAGAATAATACGCGTTGCAGAGACAAGGGGAGTGTCGCGCCTTAGAGCACTACTGTTAGGAAATGGAACTCAAAAACCTCAGTTCCCATGAGAGTTACTTTCCTCAGTTTCTCTACTTTTGAAGATGACAAATACTTTGATACTAATGTTTTATCTCAAAGATGTGTTTAAAGGAACCACAGGACAGTTGTTGAAACCATGGAAGTCAAACAAGATAAAGAAACCAAACAAGCAAGCCAAAGGAACCCAGAACTGCCCAGAAATGCAACACGTGACTTTGCTTTTCCCGATGAAGCTGGGAACACAGAACCTCGGACAAAAGACGGTGAAAGCGACTTGAGCAAAGCTTCTAAAAGTCTACCACCATCCAAAGGAAAGCTCCAAGATGTCTAGAACGCTGAACCTCGGACAAAGGTTGCTGAAAGCGACGTGACACAAGGTTGTCACCATCCAAAGGATAGTTCCAAAGTGTCTAGGTTGCTGAGCCTCGGCCGAAAGGAGTTGGACAACGACATGATAGACTTGTCTGAAGCAGTTGACCAACCAATGTGGATTCTGAGTTGCCTAGGTTGTTGGTACATGTCTAAGTCAGCGTGAATCAAGGATTACCACACAACCTAGGTCAAGCTTGCTCTGTGGGAACCAAGAGAAGATCCAACCTCGAGGATCCACTATATAAGGAAGATAAGCTCCGCTGTTATGTTCAAGCACTACAACAAGAATCACACTTCATAGCAAACATCATAGTGTGAACTCTCAAACAGATCGTCAACCAAAACCAAGATCAAGAGGAACCAGTCAAGGAATCTGAGAGCTGTGTGCTAGTTCCTGTGAATGTAAGTGAGTTAGTTCCTTAGTACTTAGGACTGCTTCTTGGATTAATTATACTTTTTGTTAAGTTTATCTAGGATTGTCTAACTGTGTGTAAGACAAAGAAATTGTGTGTTTGTTCCTAGAGTAATCTGTAACCGAAGTTATAAGAAATCAAGAAGTAGACCTTGAAATCATTTCGAAAGAAAGGTAGTGGTTTTTATCCTAGATTGCTAGTTGGCAATCGAAGGTTTCCACTATAAGGAACTTGTTCATTTATATTTGATTGTTTATTTCCGCTGCTAAGGGAACTGTAATCTGTATTTTCAGTTCATTTGTTCTTAATCTAACAATCACGATCCTACAATTGGTATCAGAGCATGAAAAGCTCTAGATCTTTGTTTAAGTTTACAGATCTAAGATGTCTCAGTCGAGCAAGTTTGAGCTCGGAATCTCCACCAACAAACCACATCTCCGAAAGCAGGGAGAAGAAACATGGTGGGCCAAGTGCATGGAAAGCCACATAAAGACCAATGACTACCAATGCTGGAGGATAGTCGATAATGGAGATGGCTATGTCGATCTCAACCAAAAGGAAAAAGATTGGAAACCTGAGCATTATGTCATCATGGAAAAGAACGCCAAAGCTAGACAGTTCATTCTCAATGGACTGGATAGAGAAGATATGGACAAAGTCATAGGAATCAAGACGGCGAAAGAGATGTGGCAAGCACTCAAGGACATGCATGAAGGAAGTGAGGAACTAAAGCAAAGCCGAAAGTTTGCTTTAGAAGGAGAATACCACACATTCAAAATGATGGAAACTGAAACCATCTCTGAGTATTACTCTCGCTTCAACAGGCTCATTGGAAAGCTAACAGCGGCTGAGGTCACCCTTGATGAAGTCTCCAAATCACTGGTAGTCATCAATGGACTTAACTCTAAGTTCACCCTCATCAAAGGACTCATGAAGAACACCCCAAGCATTCAATCCCTTCCCTTGACTCAAATCATAGGGAAACTGGAGATTGAAGAAGGAGAACACACCAAGGTCAATGCTGACAAGAAACTGGAGAAAGGAATTTCCCTCAAAATCTCCAAGGCCTTCTCAAGGTTTGAGATAGAACAAGAGAACTCAGACCTAGAAGATGAGGAGGACGAACTTACAGCTCTCTTCACAAAGAACATCAAAAAATTCTTTGTGAAGAGAAAGTTCCAAAAGGGCAGTTCCTCTCACAATGGACCGAGGAGAGATCTCAAAGATGTCTCTTGCTATGAATGCAAAGAAAAGGGGCACTACGCTAAGAGATGTCCCAACAAAGAAGACTCCAAAGAAGATGAAAAACCTCAAAGAAAGAAGGCTCTTGTGGCCTCATGGGGAGAAGACTCAGATGAGGAACTAGATCTGAGTGATTTCTCTGGAGGAAGATATCTCATGGAAAAAGGAGATTCAAGCGACTCAGAAGAACTTCAGGTAACTTCTGATGACTTCCTAAAATCTCTAGTTGATTGTGATAAGAAACAACTTCTAAAAATCATAAAGAAACTAGGAAAGGAAACGAGTGCTCTTCAACAAAAACTTGATGATTTTGAAGATGAGATTACTTGTCTGACTGTTGAGAACTCTATATGGAGTAAGAAACTTGATGAAACTGAGAAAGATCTAGCTGAAACCCACTCCAAACTCATTGATATTAGGAATGTGCATGCTAGTCACCTTAAAATTTTCCAATCTTGTAGTAAGACTAGTATAGACTCTGTTAAAGTTCCTATGCATGATAATCTATCTGGAAATGACTTGCTTTAATCCATAAGTGATAGGTTAGATGAACTCACTGAGTCTATAAAAGAAAAAACAGTCAATCAAACTGTCTTTGTGAAACAACGTCATGGAGTTAGATACATTAATAACAAAGCCAATGATGATGCTGAAGATGAAAAGGCTAGACGAGAACTTGTTGAGATGAATGAGAACCTCAGTACTGCTCTTGCCACTTCTCGAGATAGGAATCAGTTCCTATTAGAGAAGATCATGGTTCTTGAGAACAAGGTTGAGGTTGCCAAACATCTCAAAGAAAGTTCTCAAAGTCCAATTAGGAACCCTAAGGATTTTGAAAGGGAACCTAAGGGAAAATAGAAAGTTTCTCCTAAAGACAAGTGGTTCACTAATTCCTTTGCTCACAAAAGTTACGTGGACATGGCTCATGGTAAGGTTAGAAACAATGTCGATTTCAATAAAAGAAAAACTGAAAAACCTTTTAGGCCAAGAAAGGGAAAATATGGTCATGCTGTTTACAATCGTTTGTGTTACTATTGTGGCAAGAATGGTCATTACAACACTGAGTGTCCTAAGAAAAGGAACTATGATAATGAGAAAAGAGCTTACTATCATGAAAAGAACCAGTTCTCTGGTCATCCACAGACTCGCAATGATAATTCACATGCTAATCCCCCCAGTAAAGCCAAGCTTCACTGGGTTCAGAAATCTTAGTTTCCCTGTGTGCAGCAAGAAGAGAGGCAACCTCAACTATGGTACATTGACAGTGGTTGCTCGTGCCATATGACCGGAAGAAGAAATCAAATGACCTCTCTTCAACCCCTCCAAGGAGGGAACATCTCCTTTGGAGACAAAAGCAAAGGGAAAATTTATGGAATAGGAACTGTGAAACTCAATGACCACATTAAGGTAAACAAAGTCCACCTTGTTGATAATCTTGCTTTTGATCTAATTAGTGTGTCACAGCTGTGTGATCAAGGAGACAATGAAGTTAGATTCAAATCAAATGAATGCACTGTCATTGACTCCTCGGGACAAATCATCTTAAAAGGTAAAAGGTTCAACAATGTGTATGTTGTTGACCCATCATTTGTTCCCAAGGAGAAACTTTGTCTCTCAACTGTGAATGATCAAACGGACTTGTGGCATCAACGTCTTGGTCATGCAAGCACCAAATTGATCCAAAAGCTACACTCAGAGGAGCTAGTCAGAGGCCTTCCAAAGATAAGTGGCACATCTACGGAACTATGCTCAGACTGTGTAAAAGGGAAACAAGCTCAAAGTTCCTTTAAATCCAAAGTATGGTAAGTTCCTCAAGGCCCCTTGAACTCATCCACATGGACCTTTGTGGACCCATGAGAGTTCAAAGCCTAGGAGGAAACATGTATATCTTTGTTCTTGTCGATGACTTCTCTCGTTTCACTTGGACAATTTTCATAAAATCTAAGAGTGAAGTCATTGGACGATTTAAGGATCTGGTTCCCATGTTAGAAAAATCTATCGATTGCTCCATCAATTCTATTCGTTCTGACCATGGTACTGAGTTTGAAAATAGAGAATTTCTAACCTTTTGCAATGAGCATGGCATTGATCACAACTTCTCTGCACCATACACTCCTCAACAAAATGGAGTAGTGGAAAGGAAGAATAGAACCTTAGAAGACATGGCTCAAACTATGATCATCTCAAGTGGACTCTCTCAATCATTCTGGGCTAAGGCAATCAACACAGCCTGCTACATCATCAATCGAGCTATGCTTCGCCTAATAGAGAAGACACCCTATGAACTTCTAAGAGGAAGAGTTCCCAACATTTCACATCTTAGGGTGTTCGGATGTAAATGCTTTGTGCATAACAATGGAAAGGATAATCTTGGCAAATTCGACCCAAGGAGTGATGAATGGATCTTCATTGGATATGCCTCAAGCAGCAAAGCATACAAGGTCTTCAACAAAAGAAGTAAAAAGGTAGAAGAAAGTGTCCATGTTGTTTTTAATGAGAAATCACTTGGTAGAAATATGCAGAACACCACCAGTCCCTTTGAAGATCCATTTCCCAAGCCACCTCAAGAAGATCCAGATGAAGACATCACACCTCCCAATTCCTACCCATCTGCACAAATTGTTCCGCCAGTTCCTCCACCAGTTCCCATGGACAATCAACAACAATCCATCTCTAGGAACCATGAACATGAAGATAATACATGTGGAGACATCAATGATTCATCCTCTCACATGTTCTTCAATGGAGAAGGTGATCCCAACATAGAAGTTGAAGCTGAATGTTCAAATCAAAATGCCTCCACATCAAATGCTCTAGCCCCCAATAGAGAAAGAAGAACCATCAAGCCTCCCGTCAGGTTCGAACATCTAACCTTTTTTGCTTTCAATGCCTTTTTATCTATTGTGGAACCAAAAAACATAGGTGAAGCACTGAAGGATGTAGACTGGATCCAAGCCATGCAAGAAGAACTTCATCAGTTTGAAAGAAACAAAGTGTGGCATCTAGTTTCCCGCCCCAAGGATAAGCATATCATAGGAACTAGATGGGTTTTCAGAAACAAGCTCGATGACTCAGGAGCTGTAATTAGGAACAAAGCAAGGCTTGTTGCTCAGGGATACAATCAACAAGAAGGAATCGACTATGATGAAACCTATGCTCCAGTGGCAAGGATTGAAGCAATAAGGTTGTTGATTGCCTTCGCATCACACAAGGGTTTCAAACTATTCCAAATGGATGTAAAGACCGCCTTTCTCAATGGCATTCTTCAAGAGGAAGTCTATGTCAAGAAACCACCTGGTTTTGAAGACAGTGATCATCCAGATGATAGCATCCATTTCATATAGATTTAGGACGTGCATTTAGGTGTTAGAATAGGTTTTTCTCTTGTGTTCTTGCATCTTTTCTAGTTAGTTTCATTGTTTTGTTGAGTTTAGATGTCTACACAAGTTTCTGCATGTTTCAGGTGGATTTGCTGGTCTTTGGATGCGCATTGGAGTTCACTAGGATGATATCAGGCAAAGGGGGCGAAAAGGATGGATCGCATGGCAGATGGAGCATTCTGATGTTCTACACGGTTAACCCTTAACCGTGCCAAACACCCCTTAACCGTGCAGCTGTGCAGAGGTGAAGATGGAGCATTCTGATGTGCTGCACGGTTAACCCTTAACCGTGCCAAACACCCCTTAACCGTGCATCTGTGCAGAGGTGAAGATGGAGCATTCTGATGTGTTGCACGGTTAACCCTTAACCGTGCCAAACACCCATTAACCGTGCAGCTGTGCAGAGGTAAAGAATGAACACGCTGTAATTTGGCACGGTTTGTCCTTAACCGTGCCAAATTGCCCTTAACCGTGCTCGATGTAATTTTTGTGACGTTTCATTTCTTCCGACCTTTCTTTATTGGGGGGAGTATAAATACTTTTTGGACCGGTTTTTAGAGACGTCTGATGCTATTCTAATCATTTTTTAGAGATTCATAGAACCCTAGTTGTGTTTTGGAGATTTCTCTTGAAGATTGTTGAAGATTGGAGATTGTTTCCGGGATTCGATCAAGTATTTCTCTTCTTCTAATCTAATTGAATGATTTTCCTGATTTCTACAATGTTTTTGATTGATTTTCCAAGCATGCTAGGCTAAACCCCTTTTATCTAGGGTTGGGGTGATCCCAATAATGAATTGGTAGACTTGTAATTGTGTTTGTCTGAATTGGTAGCATGAATTCTTATTTGATTCAATTCTAGGGTTCATATTGCTATTGATAATTTATCAATTAGAATTCTATTAGGTTGAGTCTGAAAGGAGAAACCTAATGAATTAATTAGACAAGGTATGAGTCTGAAAGGAGATTACTATTGTTGGAATTACTAAGAATTGAACCTGAATAAACGTGTTTGTTCTTGCGGAGTTCTAAGTTATCATAGAAATCCTAGGTTAGTCTGGAATTAGCGGAGCACGAAAGTGAATGTTACTCCGGATTTATCCTAGATTATAAGTGCTCAAGGGGTCTAAATTTGACTAGCTTTGCGCGACAGCGACTGTTAGTTGGAATTTAGATACTTCTACTATTGTCTGAAAGGAATTAGTAGTGATATTTGATAACTTGCCGTCAAACGAGTTCATGCTATTCTAAGACAACACACACATAAGTTTACCAAGGCATTGTTGTGGGGATCCTTAATCCTAGATATTTCCCATCCTTTGAATTTACTTACATTTGCGATACTTATTTCTTAGTTTAATCAAACAAACCTTCCTTATGGCTTAGCTTACCAGTTTAGTTACAAAAGGTACTACATTGTCCTCATGGGAACGACACTTGAACAGCTACAACTGACCTCATACACTTGTGGGTAGGTTTTCGCCACATCACCAGACCATGTCCATTTCCTAGACAAAGCCTTGTATGGTCTCAAGCAAGCCCCTAGAGCTTGGTATGATCGTCTTGCCCAGTTCCTACTCTCCAATGGTTACAGGCGTGGCATCATTGACAAGACTCTCTTCATTCTAGAAGAAGAAGGTAACATCTTAGTGGTTCAAATCTATGTTGATGATATCATTTTTGGTTCCACTAACCTGTCCCTTGTAGATAAGTTCAAAGACTTGATGAGCAGTGAATTTGAAATGAGTCTAATAGGGGAACTCACCTTCTTCCTCGGATTGCAAATATCCCAAAAGAAAGATGGCATACAAATTCACCAACAAAAGTATGTCAGGGAACTGTTGAAAAAGTTCAAAATGGAGTCCTGTAAGCCTCTCTCCACTCCCATCTCTACCATCGCCCATTTGGACAAAGATCACTCAAGTCCTCTTGTGAAAGAAAAGCTCTATAAAGGTATGATAGGTTCTCTCATGTATCTAACAGCTAGTCGTCCAGACATTGTGTTTGTTGTTTGCTTGTGTGCTAGGTTTCAATCATGTCCAAGAGAAACACACTTAGCTGATGTGAAAAGGATATTCCGATATCTCAAGGGAACTGACTCGCTCTGCATTTGGTACCCCAAAGAGTGTCCCTTTGAGCTGATGGGTTTCACTGATGTTGATTATGCTGGATACCTGGTGGATAGGAAGAGTACTTCTGGAATGGCACAGTTCCTAGGCCCTTGCCTTGTGTCATGGGGCTCAAAGAAACAAATCTCAGTCTCCCTCTCCACCACAGAATCTGAATATATTGCAGCCGCCTCTTGTTGTTCCCAACACTTATGGCTAAAGCAACAACTCGTGGATTTCGGTATGTCTTTTGGTCCTCTCACTATTCTTTGTGATAATACCAGTGCTATAAACATTTCTAAGAATCATGTGCATCATACTAGGACCAAACACATAGATATAAGGCTTCACTTCCTTAGAGATCATGTTGAGAAAGGGAACATCATTATGAAATTTTGTAGAACTGAAGATCAGGTTGCAGACATATTCACCAAAGCCTTGAATAGAGTTCCCTTCGAGAACCTTAGATTAGAACTGGGAATGATTCTTATAAACTAGCAGTTCCTTTAGTTTATAGTTCCTCTCCAGCTCCCTTGATTGACTAGTTCAGATCTTTTTACTTGTCTTTGTCTTGGAATCTTTATGTTATCTATTTTGCAATAGACCCTCATATCCACAATGGTTACTCAAAAAGGCCTTGACAAATTTTTCTAGTCTTCTCCTTGAATGTTCAGTTTTCATTAAAATTCAATCATTGTCCAAGTTTCCTTGTTGAACCAAAAGTCACAATCTGATCACATTCTAACCCGACAATACAAGCCGAAATGATGATTGTGTACTATGACCCTCCCTTGCCTCATTGCACAATCGAATTCCCTATGATCCTTCTCTTAACCCTCTCTAGGAATTAGTGTGTGATGCGATAAATGGCCTTCCCCGATTTCTTTTATGGGAATGTACCTTCAGGTCCTATGTCCTCAAAATCCCACATCAAAGGTTCTCATATATCCCTTTAGCACACTGAACAAATCGCCAGAAAGGAACTAGGTATTGACAGCTCTCCAACGGCTCGTAGAAACTCGCTCCTCCCAAGACAGCATTTATGGCAATTTCATAGCGTCAGAGATGTCTTCTCAGCATTGAACAGTTGCCATTTCTGAGTATTTGATTTTTGAATCTGTGACCGTTTCAAAGCCGAAAAAGCTGCCATCAATTGATACGTTCCCAAATATCAGAGTTCCCAGAGATATCTCTCTCCCCAACGGCTTGATTCTCAACGGCTCCAAAATTTGCTCAAGGGTTATTTAGGGTCTCCTATTTGATTGAGCCGAGCACTCTACTTTCTCTCGCTTTCTCTCAATCTCTTGTTCACCTTTTCTCTCAAATCACAAAGCTCCTCAAATGGCAAACAAAGACCTCAACCCCCACCTTGCTCAAGATGAGGAGGAAGCTGCCCTCCTAAGAGCTTTCAGAGAGAAGAAAGCAGCCTCCTCCTCCAAATCCCCTGATCTCACACCCACAAAAGAACCCATACCCAAGCACACAGAAGAGGTGGAAAAGGAACTCCACCATGGATCTGCATCAGCTACTCGCATTGTCTCTGAAGGCGGTTCCCACGACTCTTCTCCAGACAAGGAGACCCTGGAGATTCACAGCTCGGATCCCTCGCCTGTCAGCCTCAAGTTCCCAAGCCACTCCAAGCTCCTTGCCTCCGCTCTACCCCGTTCAAGACTCCTCTGCGATCCTAGCTTCACTGGGTCGTATTGAAAAAGCCATCACGGAAGGAACCACTGCTATCTCTGGTGTCATCCGTGATCAAGTAACTGAAATGGGAAAGACCAGAAAGGCTGTATCTGGTCTAGTGGATGTGATTCAACAGACCTTGGAGGCTGTAATTGGAGGTGATCAGGCCGCTGAGATGGCTATAGGCCAAGGTGAAGGAACTGCAGAAATGAAAGAAACTGAAGAGGAGGCCACTACGCTGCCATAGGAACGTCTCTCCTAGTTCCCAGTGCTATAACATCACAGTGTGCTAGTAGTTCCCTAGGGTCCTACTCCTCTCTTCTATCCTTATTTTGTCTTTGTCAAGCTGTTTGTGATCTTTTGTTCCTCTTTCCACTATGCATCTCTGGACAATGTATTGACCTTAATGATTAATGAACTCTTTTGGTAATGTTTCTAATGCATCATTTGTCTTTGCCTTAAGTTTCTATTATGGTGAATGTCATGGGTTTAACGTAATTGTTTATTTCACATTGATATCCTATACTTGATAAGTAAATTAATCTTTTCGATGATGTCAAAAGGGGGAAGAATGGATAGGAACCTTGAACTCTTGGAACTACTGAACTTATAGGAAATCTGAACCTATTCTACTTCTGAGGGGGAACTCAAATAACTTAGTTCATTTGCTTAGGGGGAATTTGCAACTATTGAATGTTCTCTCATTATTTTATAAAGTTATAAATCTCTTAGCTCAACTGTTCTCATGAATCTCGAGTCCTTATTATGTTTCCAGGTTCCTTAAATTTGTCATCATCAAAAAGGGGGAAATTGTTAGGAAATGGAACTCAGGAACCTCAGTTCCCATGAGAGTTCCTTTCCTCAGTTTCTCTACTTTTGAAGATGACAAATACTTTGATACTAATGTTTTATCTCAAAGATGTGTTTAAAGGAACCACAGGATAGTTGTTGAAACCATGGAAGCCAAACAAGATAAAGAAACCAAACAAGCAAGCCAAAGGAACTCAGAAGTGCCCAGAAATGCAACACGTGACTTTGCTCTTCCCGATGAAGTTGGGAACACAGAACCTCGGACAAAAGATGGTGAAAGCGACTTGAGCAAAGCTTCTAAAAGTCTGCCACCATCCAAAGGAAAGCTCCAAGATGTCTAGAACGTTGAACCTAGGACAAAGGTTGCTGAAAGTGACGTGACACAAGGCTGTCACCATCCAGAGGATAGTTCCAAAGTGTCTAGGTTGCTGAACCTCAGACGAAAGGAGTTGGACAATGACATGACAGACTTGTCTGAAGCAGTTGACCAACCAATGTGGATTCTGAGTTGCCTAGGTTGTTGGTACATGTCTAAGTCAGCGTAAATCAAGGATTACCACACAACCTAGGTCAAGCTTGCTCTGTGGGAATCAAGAGAAGATCCAACCTCGAGGATCCACTATATAAGGAAGGTAAGCTCCGCTGTTATCTTCAAGCACTACAACAAGAATCACACTTCATAACAAACATCATAGTGTGAGCTCTCAAACAGATCGTCAACCAAAACCAAGATCAAGAGGAACCAGTCAAGGAATCTGAGAGCTGTGTGCTAGTTCCTGTGACTGTAAGTGAGTTAGTTCCTTAGTGCTTAGGACTGCTTCTTGGATTAATTATACTTTCTGTTAAGTTTATCTAGGATTGTCTAACTGTGTGTAAGACAAAGAAACTGTGTGTTTGTTCCTAGAGTAATCTGTAACCGAAGTTATAAGAAATCAAGAAGTAGACCTTGAAATCCTTTCGAAAGAAAGGTAGTGGTTTTTATCCTAGATTGCTAGTTGGCAATCGAAGGTTTCCACTATATAGAACTTGTTCATTTATATTTGATTGTTTATTTCCGCTGCGAAGGGAACTGTAATCTGTATTTTCAGTTCCCTTGTTCTTAATCTAACAATCACGATCCTACAACTACGTTGCAGGGCAGTTGTGACCACAAGGTGCTTCTCGCCCGCCCAAGGGACTTCACTGTCGATTTGAACAGCAAGGTGCCCTCTTGCATGTTAGTGACAACCCCAAGCACGCAATGCGCACACATCGACGCGTATTTGCCACCAGCTTTCTCCGAGTTGCAAGCGGAGTTCACCGCGGATTTGCCAGAGGTGCCTCCCAACACACCACCACCCTTGTGTAGCCTTCCACATACAATCCATTGGGTGACTGGTGCTTATCTGCCACATAGTGGCCGCAGTCGATTTGTGTTTGACACCAGAGACCTCTATTGGGAGCACTTGCACGAGTATGTCGAGCCCAAGTTCAACGATGGTGAAGCGAGGACGCTTCACAGCCAAGTGGGGGAGGATGATGTGACCCTGCTTCCCATGACGACCCAAGACGAGGAAGAATCCATGACCGTGGGCTCAGAAGAGCCAAGTACGAAGACCGCGATCTTCGTCATACTCCTCGCATCTGGAACAGAGACCGCGATCTCATTCAAGCGTCTCTATCCAAGACCAAAGATCGTGTGCCTCAACGCGTCTTCCTGCAAGCAACTCAATGTTGAACGTGATCTCCTTCAAGCGACTCAACCTCCTTCAATGTTGATCACGTTCTATCTGAAGATTCTCGCATTCAATGCCTTTAACGCGTTCTTTTGAGACAATTTCTATATTTAGTATTTATAGCATTTTAGATAGTTTCTATTTATAGCGTTTCTAACTTTTAGGGTTTGTTCCTTTGCATGCTTGCATGGGCTAGCCCAAGAGGCTCGACTCGGCCCATCCGACGTATCGCCTCTAGTATTTATACCCAACTTTGTTATTGTTATTTCCTTACGTTCAATTTAATTCAAGGTTTCAAGTCGAGTGTTTATCCTCCTTCCCTTGATCGGACGTCAAAACCCTCTATCTTCGCATCCCCTTCACTCCGTCGTCGACGCTACGGCAACACCCGCAGTCGACGCTATGACACCCGCAGTCGACGCTACGACACCAACGACTTGTCTCTTCACTTCATCTATCCCTCATCAAATCGCTTCCGCCAACGCTATCCTTTCGCCCCAACAACCGCTTCCACCGCGTTCACCACCGCACCAACACCGTGTTCACCACCACGTTCATCATCGCGTTCATCAACGTGTTCGCCATCTTCTTCACTGTTGTGACGTTCAACGTGACTTCTCACCCAAAACAAGATCCCAAGGCGCCACCTTTTGACAATTGGCTTGTCATCGGAGGCAAGAACACATCACATCCCGACAATACAGCCCACCAAGTCGGCTTCATCGAAGCACACGCCCACCAAGCCCAACTCCCCCACTCCGACTCAGGAGGGTTCCCATCACTCCTCTCCTTCCCAGGAGAACGAGCCCATCAACGTGGAACTTCTCCTAACGCCTCCGGCATCATTCAAATTGCTTGGAGACTCACAGTCGGTGACCGGTTGAGTTAAGAGACGTGTTGCCAAAGGGGCTCAAGGTGTCTCCTTGCTCCAACTGGAGGAGGCCCCTTCCACCAAGAAAGCAAAGACGGCCAAACCAGACAAGGGGAAGAAGCCCCAAATCAAAGCTATCTCTCTTGTTCTCTCTGAGGTGACTCCCACCTTTGCTTCAAGAAGGATCTTGGAGTCGCTGATCATCGGAGAGGAATTCTGGCGTTCCACCGACGACGACCTCATCTCCTCTACTTATTCCATTCTACAACTTCAGGGGTGGGATAGACTGTTGGTGGAACCATTCTCCGTCAATGAGGATCTGGTTCGTCTGTTCTACCAGTCTATGGAATTTGTGCCGGCAAAAGACGATAAGCCTGCCAATGACGCCATTCTCAACTGGCGAGGTAATCTTACCCCCCTCTCTGCTACCATCATTGGTTCCGTTCTGGAGGTTCCTACTGGTGAAGGATATGGTGTCATCGTCAAACGAAACTGGCCTCCAAAGCGCAAACAGGCCATCCTAAACACCGTGTTTGACGGTTCCCCTCCTACTAAGGGTTCCCTGCTCACCAAGTTTCTTCGACTGGAAAAAAATATGCTACACACCTTTCTGATCAAGAACATCATCCCCCGCCAGGAGAAGCGGGATACAGTGTTGGTTGGAGATGCTGTCTTGGTGGAGAAGTTGATCTCTGGAGTTCCCATCGATCTTCCTCGCATAACTCTGGGCCACATGCAGTATTGTAAGGCCCACTCTACTCATGCTTTCCCTTATCCGCACTTGATTAAGAAGATTCTCTGTCGCCTTGGTCTATATCCGAGTGGTATCGAGGAAACTCCATTTTCTCGGTTCCTTACCATGACTACTATTGGGTGGCTGAATCATAAAGATCGTGTGGATGAGGAGTCTGAGGAAAAGAAGGAAAAAGAGGAAACTCAGCCTGGGCCGTCTGCTCCCCGCCCGGTCCCTAACACTCATGTGATTCTGGAGAGTATGGGGCGAATTGAGCATGTCTTGGTTGACGGATTCAACCATGTCGCATCTGCTGTTGAGAAGGGTAGCAACTTCACCAATGAAATGGTGGTGGAGTTATGCAAGACCTCTGCTACTCTGGTGAAGGAAATTGCAAGGCTGGTGGACAGGAAGGTCGTTGAGGAAGCAGCGAAGGCCAAGGAGTAGTTCTTTCAGTTCCCTACTCAGCTGACACAACCTTAGTTCTCTAGGATCCCACTTCCATATTATGATCCTCTTTTCTATGTCTCTGAGTGCTATCTTTTGTTATATGTTATCTATGTTCTTATTATGTTTAATGAAATATTTTGATTTCCTTGCGTTGTTAAGTCCTGCTTTCAACTCTTATTACGGTGCCATTTCTCTAGAGTTCAGCATAAGTCTTTGCTTCACTCTAAATTCTCTATGCTTATCATCTAACTGTTTCTTTTCGATGATGTCAAAAGGGGGAATGAACTCTGCAAGCTGGAACTAATAGGATGATAGGAACTATGAACTGGTTGTTCTCTTAAGGGGAAATTCAGGAACCGGGTTATTTGTTAAGGGAGAATATGCAATTCACTAATGATCATTCTACATCTAGCTTTGCTTGTCTTCCTCATATCATTCATGCCTATTTCAGATATGCCAGGTTCTACTTGTTTGTCATCATCAAAAAAGGGGAAATTGTTAGGATGTGAACTTTCAGGAACTTTAGTTCCTTTGAAAGTTCCCTCCTTTAGTTCTCCTAGTTTTGACGATGACAAACACTTTGCTATTAATATTTCCATATGTCTAGCTAAATAGGGAACTCAGGATCAGGAAATGCAAAACAGAGACCAAGACGCCAGAATTGGGAACTGGCACAGGAATTGAAGAATGATCAAACCGCACTAGCTGGAAAGAGTCATCAAGAGCGGCGGCTGGCTTATTAGGGTAGATCTTTATCTTAGAGAGATAAGATAAGGATATCCGTGTTTCCATATTGTTAGGGGATTATTTGTATATCTTTTATAGAAACAAAACATGTAAAATCGTAAAGGATAATATTTGGTAACAAATGTTATCTTTTCCGATTTTTTTTTGGTTATTTTATTCGTGCATATCAACCAGATGTAGATCTTGATTCTATACGGTTGTTATGTATAAATAAAGTAATCTAACTCTCTCATTTTACACACGTATTCACTCATTGTTGAAGGTGAAGAAAATAGAGCTTGTTCTTGTGAGAAGAACTGTGTAAGTCGCTTGCTTTTTGTGCTTGATTAGGTCGAACTAGGTAGATAGTCTTAAGTGTGTCTTAAGTCTTTAATCTGTGTGTTCTATTCTAGTTGATTGTAATCGAAGCTTAATAAAAGAAGTAGACTTTGAAATCCTCTTGAAAGAGAGGTAGTGGGTTTTATCCTGGATAACTATTGGTTATCAAAGGTTCCCACTCTAAGGAACTGGTCTTGAATCTATGTTATTACATATTCCGCTGCTAAGGAACTGAACTCTCAGTTCCCTTTGATTTCTAACACGTGCGATCCTACAGTAATGATAGTGGAAACTGTAATATTAGGGTATGTGGTGTTATTGAAATATGGAAGGAGATTACAGTCTGGTATCCAAGAGTCGAGCCAGAATTTAGCAGTTTTTCCCATGATAAACCTTTCTTGAATTGATCACGAAGATGTAGGAGTTTGGAAAACTGACATGACTGTTTTGATTTCTTTTTGTAAGAGAATAAGTATGAGGACCCCAGATATTTTTCAATTATAAGGCGCGCCCAAATGGAATCCGGTTCAATTAGTAATTTCCATAATAATTCATGTGCAATAATTTCTCCAGACAGATTGACAGGATTGAGGATCACACTAATCAACAAATGCAAGAGAATAAAGAGAAACTGAATTTGGTTTGGTAGGATATGCATAATGCATTGCATATAATGATTTGGGTTCCCGTGCAAAATGCCCTTTCCGTGCGAAATGCGAAGCGATCTCGACTGTACATTTTATTTTTATTTTTATTTTTATTTTTATTTTTATTTTTATTTTTATTTTTTTCTGTCAACAATTTTTATTTTTATTTTCGTTTTCGTCCCCTAATCATTCTGGAATAGCCTATATAGAAGGTTCACAAATAAACACTAAATGTTCATTTATTTGTACATTCACGTTCACAAATAAGCACTGAATGTTCAAAGACGTGTGTTGAAACATGATCATGTTATATGTGAACTTTTGTGACACATAAAATGAACATGTAATACTTATATGTGAACGTCAATAATTATCTATTCCAGAACGATCAGAGACAATAAATAAATAAAATTGTTGACCGAAAAAGAAAAAAAAACGTCGTATTTACGATTATGCCACTGCATCACTATTCACTATTTCCCCTTTTTTTTTAACAATACAATCTCTTGAATATTACCCCCCAGATAATAAACATTACCGCCCAAATAATGAACATATGATGTCAATTTATGAACGCGAATAAATACGACCATTTTGCACTTCGCACGATAAGCATATTTCAAACCTAAAACGGACTCTATATGTCTTGGTGTTCTGGAGTCAAAGACTAAGGGAGACCAAGGTTTAGGATTTTCGGGCTCTGCAGGTCCCCCACTGCAATAATCTGCTGAGAGTACAAGGGAGATGATCAGCTTCCATTGAAGGTTTGAGTTTCATTGTTATTGAATCTTTTCGGGAGACCGGGTGACAAATGGGTCTCTCCGGACCATTTTTTCCTCTCGGGTTTAGCTGGAGACCTCTTTTCTTGTCTTCCCTGTCCTCGACGAGTACTCACAAGAAGAAACAAAATACAATATTTTTTTTTACCTAAATTAAAGACAAATGAACACCACCACATATATAGAATTTAAAAAGTTGATTTTGGAACCCAAGTCTGAGCCCCCTCTATCGATGGACCCCGGGCACTAGGCGGTCGCCCCTTCTGTCTTCCATCCTGGGCCAGTCTTGAGGCAACAAGCATCTATGACGCAAAGACACTCCAGCCATCCTCAACATAAGGTGGCGGTGGCGACAGAGGAAGAAAATAAGTGAATTGATCATTACCTTCCAATGCATTTGAACTAGCATCACTCATACCAGAAACATAAACTGATTCCGGTGACATTGGTGGTGGCCGCAGTGGTGGTGGAGGCAGTAATTCTGCTCCATTTTCTGATTCATTGGAACTAACATAGCTTGTTCCAGCCTCAGCTGCCTCTGACCCATGATAGAAATCAAACCAGTCCCAAGGCGAACTCGTATTCATCCTTTGCATGTCAAATTCACTAGAGCTTCTCTTAGGAGCACGGTTCCTTTTCATCTTCTTTGTCCTTCTGGAACCCCTTCCACTACGTAGTACGTTGGATGTGGTTGCACTATAGTTGCCAGATTGTTCGCCGCTCACTTGCTGGCGCTCGGCAAGGGCAGCAATGGCACTTGCAAGTCCACCAGATGGTGAAGAAGATGCTGATGATGGACCTTCTTGTTGGACTGCTGCTGGTGAAGAATATAGTTCTTGAACCATATTTCCGTAAGATGGATCTCTTAGCCTTTCATTTTCCTACAGATATCACAAATGCAGAGCAAAGATAATTGAAAGGCAGAAACAGAATAAAGCTTAGTATGTAGGGAACAGAACATTAACAAGCTGATAAAACAAGCGTAAACTGTAAGAGATTAGCCAGAGAACATTGTGCATATCACAGTGAACGCGAGTCCCTTATTTTGCAAATCGGGGTTTCATTCATTCCACTTAAAAATCAGCACTAGATTGGAGAGAGGATCAGATGAATGGCAAAGGCATCTCATGAATCTTGTAAAAACTTCTAAAGCACATAACAACCCTTTCCGCACTAGTACATTTTCTATTAACATTAAGATACCCTCTCCGAAAGATGAGATCAGTATTTTCCTCATAAATATTTCACTACCAATCCTTATTACTGAATTTTGCGTGGTCTTGAATCGTGATGAGCAAAAGCATTAGACAAGCTTGTTAAATGCCTTTCATGGTCAGCAATCCAATAATATCTTGTTGCACATTATTTGAAGTCTTTTTGACACTGGTATTCAATAAAATTACCTAGTTAGATGATATTAGACCATCAAGGCATTGTTTGGCAAATCATTTTATAAAAACGTTTCTAGTATAATGTGGTTTTTTGGTAAAAAAAAGTAGTTTTAACACTTTGAGATTTGTGTAATGATTTAAAATTTAAATCTGTGTGGTATTTGAAGACTTTCGGTTCAAAAAGATATTAATTGTGAAAAAATACTCGTTATACCAAACATTTTTTGAAGTATATATAGATATGAGTTTATAAAATGTAGTGTCAAACAAACCCCAAATCACCATACATACAACTCACTACATTTAGTTAACCTAAACAATACATTCTTGAACCTTTTCTTATGATTATTCTCCACCATTTGAATGTAGAATTATAGCAATTGGAGAAGTTCTTAGCATCTGCATGTATTTAACTTCCAATTCATTGATTCAAGTGCATTTGTGTACAGTGATGCATAAATCTTACGATGTAATAAAGTATACCTGGATAGAAAGCCAGATTGCTTCCATAACCATAATATCCTCAAGATCCATGTCACGTACATCATATCTGCAAAATAAAATCAGAGGACAGCATTATAATGGTTAAATAGAGAACTGCATAATATCCAAACATGACAGGATAAGTAAGCTACAAGAAAGTAAACATGCTTGGTTATGTAATTATGCATGCATCAGGGCTTCCTGGCTCAAGATCAAAGGAAAAAACATGTCACTTATACATCAAAATAAGGACATGTATCCAGAAAATGAACAACCAACTGCTCCAGGATGTAAAGATGTATCATTAAGTGTGACAGAACATAAATCTGTGGCGCTCTAGTATTTTAGACATTATTTTCATTATAAAACCACATCATCTTTACTTGGCACCATGTTTAAGACAATTATGTTTTGAATTGATTGAAATTGTAGATGGCACAACTTGGTGACATCATCAAACATAAAGGACATCCAATCTGTGGGTGTGGATGTATAAGTATTCATTAGAGCTATAATTGTAAGCTAGCTTATCCAATTTTCAGTTCTCTCTCCCCAAGCAAATATATAACAATAAACTACCATCGTAGAATGCATGAAACACAATTTAAATTTCCATTATAGTGAAATGTCCACACTTGCTCATATAACAGAAGAAATGAACGTATTCCGTACTCATTCCAAATCCTTGGTCATTCCAGGCTAAAAATTTGTCAACAGACCCTCTTGTGTAGTTACTTGCGCTTCTACAAATATCATAACATGATAAGTTGATAAGCCAAGCATAGATATGCTACATTCACTTTAAACGCTCCAAAACGTCTTCAAAGTTCAAACAACTATTTTAGTCCCATTCACAGCATAGGCAACATGAATCACCTATTTTCAGCATAACTATCCATAAATTGGCTTCCACTCTCTCCAGAAACTACTACATTAAAGGCATAATAAAAATCATATCCAAGGAAGACATTTTCCTTTTACTCCTAAAAGCAAATTGTTGCCAGGTATACAAAAATGCTTATAGTTCAATTTGTATTCTTCAGCCCACTGCCACTAATTAAGGAAACCTTTCACCTTCCTTCCTATTCCCAAACAATTAAAATCCAGAGATAGGATTCACTGTTGTTCCCCTTCTCATATCTTCTTTCAGATATTTCTTAATTATTTTGCAATTGTTTATTGTTTCGAACTTTTAGAGAAATTTAGTTGTTAAATTCTTTATTTTGCTTTACAAATGCCTAATGTTGGTTATGCATCAGGCCCCAAAATTTGGGAAAGGGGTAAGAATTAGTACTTAGTAGACATGTACAATGCTTTGATCAACTTTATACTCTTATTAATAAGAGCTCCTTTTAATGTAATAACAGGGCCACAAGAGTTTATTAGACGGCCTTGATGCCCTGCTAAAAGGTTGGGGTCTTAGAATGCTGAGAACCAACAAAAAATATTGTTTCTTCAGGCAGGAATGTTGCCACCCCTAAGAGAGAATTAATAAAAATGAGGCATAGACTTGTAAGACTTACTGATTCTGTTGGAGGTTCTGCGAAGCTCTGGATAATGGAGTCACAGTTGAAACCTGAGACGCGTCAACTGCTTCTCCTTCTAAAACTACAGAGGAGCTACACTCAATTGCCTCAGTTTGTGTAACTACACCTGAAAAACTTGTTTCTTGTCTTCTATGCAATCTCTCTTCTTCCTCTTGAACTTCTTCTTGTCGCATTCTTATCTTAGCTTCTATCACCTTTTGTTCCTCCTACAGTGGAGTACAGTTTTTGCATTAAATGTGAGAGGAAGCACATCCAAGTTTTTTTCTTCTTCCTGGTGCTACAATACAAGCACATTGAAACACAAAAACCCTCACTTACAATTTGCTCTAGTCCCCGTTCCTCCTTTGATTTGACACCTCGATATTCCACTGCATAATTTGGGGTTTTACAGAAAGGACAACTATCACAGTTAAGAAATTTACAAATTCAATACAAGTGTATAAACAGTAACAACCTTCCCTCACAACCTACAACATGAAAAGGATACTGAGTGGGATGTATAGAATCTGGATTCTTCAGTTGAAGAAAACACTCTGGTACAGAAGATCAGAAAAGGAATCATACGAGAGATTATATGTGTTTCAACTCCAAATGACAGATAATATAAATCGGAGGGGGGTATACACCTGTACATATGCTTTTCGAACAACATCTTGAACGGTTGAGAGTTGGATAATACTGATGAAGGTGGGAAACATCAAATTAGAAAATAAGCACTATGATGCTACAAATCATATCATAATATGAAAGCAACTCAAAGTTCTACTCTCCTGCTTTCCCCTATTTGATGCCTTTTTTCGCTCAATAAAAATCGAGGAGAAAGGAAGTGAAGTCACGTTTATAATAACACAGTAATCTGGGAGAAATCTCAAACTTTACTTCATTCAATTCTCTTTTCTTGGTAGGATGGAGAGCCAATTAAGATAAATTGGAAATCTTCTTCCCATTGCAACTATCCAATGTCAAAAAATGAATGAAGAAAACTACAACGATTTTATACCTTTTAAATTCTCTGAATAAGAATCTAGATGCTTGAGTACCAATATTGCATTACAATCCTACATTTAAATGCTGAAGTAGTTTGAAAGAAACGAGGAAATAGATATGGAAAGAACACTTACATATATGTTCAACTATGAATCTATCCTATTTCCTCCTATCCCTTCTTCACATCAAAGCCAAACATCAGTCTATTAGAATGCGTAACAAAACAAAGAGATCTTGTCATTGAATTTCCTAGTTCCGACCAATGCATCATTTCTTTACTTCCCAACTAAATCTCCATCTAACTTGTGGTTTGAGTAAAGTGAACAAAGAAACAAAATGGAAAAGATTCAGTGAAGAGGTAAACCAGAAAACATATGGGGCACTCCTCTAAAAGCCCGGAATCACATTCATCAACCCCTGAATAGCACGGAGCAAGTTTTGATTCAAGAATTAGCTTCCTCAGTTTCTTGTAATCAACATCCTTGATAGGATACAATCCTTGAGGCCTTGTGTACTTCTCATCCACCACTTGTCGTCTCTTCCCCAACTTGTTCCCCATAGTAAACAGTCAATGATCCTAATCTCGCCCACAACTCAAATCACAAACTCAGGAAACGCAATAGCACAGCACACGTGACAAAGAACCATCTCACTCTCAATCTTTAAGTGAAAGACATCTCATAACCCTAATTTTCTACAAGTAGCACAAGAATCCTTCGAAACGGAAATAGTGACGATTCCGCCAAGCACGAAAAGAATCATCACCACCCTCCCTGTAAGCAGAAAAACAAGTGACAAATCAACAACAACAAGAAACAACAAATTCCAGGTTATAGTTCTTCCTCCAAAAACAAGCAAGCAATTCACACTCCACAGCGCTACTATGCGAAAAAGGAAACCGAAAATCCAGGTAGATAAAGGAAAAGTAATTCCCCGAACACGCAGTGCATAGCGGAAGCGATATTCGAGGTTAAGAAAAAGCAAACAACTCCTCCTCCCACCAACTGCTAAACCTCGAACGGAAACGCAACAATTGAGATTGAAATTCGAGAAAGGTAGGAGAAATTGAGTATACACCAACCTCGAGCGGCTATTGCAGTTAGCGGCGGTGGCGGCGATAGAATGAGAGAGAGAGAGAAGGATTTTGGATGGGAGGAAGAAGATCAGAGAAGTTTCAACTTCCCCATTTGCTGAAGAAGAAATTGAGAAACCGCCGAGAGTAGAGAGAGAAAGATGCTTGAAGAAGAAGGATGTCTATCTTTTTTTTTTTTGGTTGTTCGAAAAGAAGGATGTCTATCTATGTTATGTTGTTGTTGAATGTTGATGTGGGTTTGTGATTTTGTATTTTTAAAATAGAGAGAAAAAAAATGAGGAAATGGGGGTTGGGGCTTTATTATGCTATGCTGGCTTAGGGGGCTTCATCGTGGACTCTCGACGTGGGAACGCACTACTCAGCCACAAAACGTTAGAGTAGCTGACCGGCAAGGTATCGGAATTCGGATGGAGGGCATGTTTTGGAGGAAAAGAATTTTACGAATTTTAAGCGAGGTGGATAATATCAAAATTTTGGAAATTTCCAATGTATCTTGCAACATTGTAATATTGCTTTGAAAAGTACATTTTGTAAACATGAATTTCATAGTATTAATGAACTCGTGTGCCAAATAAAGTTTTATAAGAAAATTCAAACTTATAAAAAATGATAACATTCTTTAATACTGTAAAAAATGTAATTTTTCATGACAATGGTCATAACTTCTCAAACTCAAAAAAGAATTCAAAACATGTCTTCAATTGCTAGTTAGAGACAGCAAATTCATTCACCTATGGATAGATAATTAGTTATCAGAGACTAATCTTTTAGACAAATCCTCTCTTCTGTTGTCACTAACCCACTTACGAAAATTAGTGACTTCATTAACCATAACAAAACTTGGAATAAACACAAACTTGAAGAAATTCTAAACAAACAAATAGTGAATATAATCATTGATATACCAATCCCCCAACATACTATTTTCGATAGACTATATTGGACCCCAAACAAAAATAATTGGTTTTTCACAAAATCTGTTTTTGAACTCATTTCTAAACAACAAACCATTAGCACTAATAACATGACTTGGATTTGGAAATTGGACACGTACCCAAAAGTCAAGAATTTTCTTTGAAAAATCTGTCATGACAGCTTACCTACAAGGCAGAGACTTTCTCAAAAGCATATTCCAGTCCCACTGGGATGTGATTTTTGCAACATCCCCTAGAAAGACATTCTCCATTTTCTCATACAATGCCCTTTTACCCTCAAACAAATAAAACAACAAAGCACAAGCTTAGAAAACCTTATTAAGAATATAAACATTACAAACAAAAAGTCATTTGAAGTAATCAATGAACTACAAGTTCTTTTAACAAAAAAATAGCTTATCACCCTCATCACTACCTGGTAGGGTGTCTGGATAAACCGAAATTATTTTTAACACACCACCTATTGACCAAATAAAAGATCTTACACAATATATTACCACATTAATAAGAAATTGGGAAAGGACAAAACTCTCAGAGGATGATACCTATTCTCAACCAAAGAAAAACCAGATGCTTAAAATGGGAAAAACCATACCAAATTTTTTATAAAATCAACTTCGATGGATCTAAACTTCCTAATGGTGAAGCTGACCTCAGTTTCATTATTAGAAATGATAAAGCCGAAGTAACACATATGGAAAGCAAACGTTGTGGATTAAACACCATTCTTATGGCTGAAGCACTAGCTTTAAAACACAATATTAACTATGTCAAAAACCAAAATATCTCTAAACTCCAAATCGAGGGTGACAATCTCTGCCTTATTAACTCTTTAAAAGGCGTTTGGGATTGTCCTTGGGAAATTGAATTAGTTGTTGCCGACATTTTGGTTGACATCCATTCTTTTCAGGAAGTCCAATTTAGACACATTTTTCAAGAGGTGAACGATACTGCTGATCGCATTGCTAAACTCAGTTTTTCACCACTTGTGTCTAACCTTAGTCTTGATTCAGAACTTCGTGTTCTCATCCGCAAAGATGCTCTAGGCTGATCTTCACATTGTAACTAGGACTAGTCTAATTCTTTCCTCATAAAAAAAAAGCTTTACAAGATGAAATCGATATATTCTAGGGTACATAAATTTCACCTGATAACTCTGAGTTTTTTACTTTTTCGCAAAATTTTCTCAGGTTTTGATAATTTCGTGTAGTAACCCTGAATTTTTTACTTTTCCGCGAAATACCCTTAGGTTTTGACAATTCATGTAGTAACCTTGACTTTATATTTTTTCTCGTCGGATACCCCTCCATATAAACCCTAAACCCCTAAGCCCTAAACATAAACCCTAAATCCCTAAGCCCTTAACCCTAAGTTTTTAGGGTTAAGGGTTTATTTTAAAAAATAAATTCAAACCGTTTGTATTTAACGATTTTGGTATTTTGCGAAAAAAATAAAGTTAACGTTTTTAAGTAAAATGGATGGAGGGGTATCCAGCGAAAAAAATAAAAATTCAGGATTACCACAAGAAATTGTCAAAACATGAGGGAATTTCGCGAAAAAAATCAAAAACTCAAGGTTATTAGACGAAATTGTCAAAACCTGAGAAAATTTCGCAAAAAAATCAAAAATTCAGGGTTATCGGGCGAAATTTCTGTGTAGAGTATATGAATACCATAAGAAGAAGTTATTTAAGAAGTTTCACCGAAAGTGATAAATTTTTAGATGGATGTACACATGTAGTTGACAACACAAAGATGGCTCGTTAGTATGAATTTCTTTCCTATTATTAGACACAACAACACACCCAAAAATGTGTATTTTATACTATATGATTTTCAGATATGATCCTAAATATACAAAAATGGCTCGTTAACTGTGACTTAAGCTAGCTGAAAATATAAGTATTTGATTTCAGATATGATCCTAAATATACAAAAAATGGCTCGTTACTGTACGTATTTTTTCATTTACCCTTGGATAAGAATCTACATGCAATTATTATTTCCAAATAGTCTTCTATATTTGAGAATTTCAACCCTAAGTCATTATAAAATCAATTTATGATTAATTAAGTTAGATATTTTGCTAAGTTTATATTTAGATTCTTATCCTATATCATTAGGATTAGGACACATATTATAACATTATTTCTATAAAATATTGCAAGTGTAAAATTTGTTTATTCGAAAACCATGCAATTTGAAAGAGTCTAGGGGCTTGAGAATGGGTCTTACGATGTAAAATGATAATGATATTCCACTTTTCGATGGACTCAGGATGGAGATAAAGCTTTATTTAAGTGGTTATGTGTCAGGCACATGACTACTTAACTGGGTCAATTCCGACGTTGACCGGTCAATATTTTTTTTTCGGACACAATTTTATTTAACAAAATTTTCTCTTTTGGGGGCCAATTTTTTTTTTTGCGCATTCATTGCCAAAGTTATGCACATGTCAGCAGGATTTCATGCACATTTGACCGACGTTGACCGGTCAACATTTTTTTGCGCAATTTTTTTTGTATCCGGGTCAAAATTTTCTATGCACATTCAGGCAAGATTTCATGCACTTTTAACCGTCCATGTTTTTTCCCTCCTAATTTTTTTCTCTTCAAGGCCCATATTTTTTTTCTCGCACATCCAGTACAAACATTATGCACATTCAAGCCATTTTGCACGCACATTCAGTGCATTACGTGTGAAATGCATATGTCTATGCATGTAAGATCCTGGGGGGTCCGATGACCCCCCTTCCTTGGATCAAGTCATATATTAAAAAAATAATATTTAAGAAAATATATATATTAATGTCTTGTGTAGGGGTGAGCAAAAAAATCCGATCCGGTCGCTCCAAACTGATAATCCGCCAACCCGAATCCGAAAAATCCGTATCCTAAAAAATCCGTTTAATTTTTATCCGTATCTGATCCGGGTCATTTTTCCGGATATCCGGACCGGATACGGATATCTTACCGAATATCCGCGATCCGGAAATATTACGTATAATAAATATATTTTTGAAAATTAGAATGATACATATAAGTGTTTTATTACCTAATATTTTGAATTGAACAAATGCAAATCAGTAATAACATTAACTAGTTTTAGCCATAAAAAATAATTACCAATTAACACCAATTTCAGACAAGGCCCAACCCAAGCCCAATTATACTTACACTTACACAGTTACACTACAGCCCAGTAGCCCACCTTTCACTAAAGCCTAATCTCTTCACTTTGCCTCCGCCACTTTCTTCGTCTCCTTCACCGATCTTTCTCTTCCTCGCAGCTTACCAGGAAATCTCGCTCTCGATCGAGTCTTTCTCTTCCTCGCTCGAGTCTTCATCATTGGAGTCTTCCTCGCTCGAGTTCGTCTCCTTCACTCGCCGACTTCAGAAGCCACCTCTCTTCTTCCGGCTAGTGTTTGCTCGTTCAGTTCTGGTCACGGATTTGATTATCTCAAAAGGTGAGTTTCTAATTTCTATCACTTTTGAGGTTCTATTTAGTGGAATCTTTTGTTCATTTACTGCTGTCCGGTTGATGATTGAGTTTCCGATTTCTTTTTCGAGTTATGTTCTCTTGCAATTGATAATTTAGGTCGCAAATTTCTTCGTCGTGCATTATTAGCTGAGATTCCTAGACATCGTTGACTCGTGATATAGTCGTTTGAAATGCGTAATTTGTGGTTTCATTGTCGGAATTAGCGATTAACTCGACTGATGTTGGAAATGGATTTCTATTGTGGCACTTAAAAGATTTGATTGCGATTGTTAGTGCTTATTGCTCTGTAGTAGATCAAGTCTTGTTTGAATGCAGCGTAATATGTCTAGTTGTATACAGTAACTCAAATCTTGTTAGAATGTTGAAGAATGAAATACTAGGATATATTCAGTAACTTAACTAGTTGATTATGTCTTGTTTGAACAGTTATACAATATAGTGTCAATTTGTCAATTACTAGGATATATTCAGTTCTGTACTTGTATCTTTTCTGTGTGATCAAAATGCTAAGACTTAGATCCCAGTATACTTGATATGCTACTGCTCTTACTTGAGATTAACACCGATTAAGCCCATGCTTTATTCTTTTACATGGGCATGCAACATTCCAGCAGAAGCCAAGTAACCAACAGTCCAACATACCTCTTCAGCCAGTGAAAGAAATTTCTCTTTATCTCCAGGGCCATAATCAATTGATCCAAAACCCAAATCATGGTAAGTTCTATTAGCATCATTTCTTATTTTCTTTGTTTGTCTTACTGTTTTTGTGCAATTTAAAACTTGTTTACTCTTGAAGATTAGTGTAATGAGTAATGACTTTATATAAACGTAGTTAATTTGATGATGGAGCTCTTATTTGTACACAAGATTGGAAGTGCACCTTGATAGGCGTTGTCGTCGTGACACCTAAACAAATAAAATCCTAACAAACCTAAACAAGTAGTAGAGGCAAGCAAGGGTCGAATCCACAGGGAGGAAGTAATCAATCTATGTGTCTATAAGCATGCAAAGTAACAGGAAATAGGGGTTTTGATTATCAAACACAGAGCAAAGTAAACAGGTTTAGTTGACTTGAGAATATGAATGGGGAAAGTAGTTCCACTAGAACGAGATCCACAATACAGAGATATAAGTCGATCACTGAAATCTATTAAATCCAAGTTCTTTAACTATTCTTATGGTTGTTCCCACCCTGATCTTAAGTACTACCGATTCTCACAGTTGTCGATAGACTTATTACTATGCCAATGATAAAATACGTCAGTCACGCCTGTCACGCGGTACCAGACCGGGATACTTTACCAACAACAAAGCAATAACAATACACACAAGGATATAGGATACATGCAAGTAGAAAGACGTACAAGTACTCACTCCCCTACTTAACATGCAATTGATTCTCACACACAATTGTACGCTCGGAACCCCTATACGCACAATTGTGTTTGCCACTAGATATGCACTCGGAACCCCTATATGCAATCCTAGCAATATGATAAATATCGATAAACCTAGTTAGCAACTCTAGATAAACCAACATAAATCAATATCAATATAACCAAGAGAATCAATCCAACACACATAAGAATAAGAACAAGGAATAGAAATCTCACAACCACATCAACTGTATTGCTTCAAACGTCTAGTAGAACAAAGGTGTTTAGTTCTCCATGGGTTGGAACCCCGGAGGCAAAACTACGAACTAAAACTGAATTCTAACGTAATGTCAACTAGGTTAACAAAGAGTATTTAACCTAAACCTAAAAGATTGTAAAAATAATAAAAGGAAATAATAATAAAACTAATAAAAGGTAAGTAAATAAACGAATCAGGGAAATTAATCCCATCTGAACGAAGCCAATAGCTCGGCCCCGCCTTCTCTCGCAAGCAATCTCGATCAGCAGCTTCTTGTCCCAGCACGACCCAACAATAAGCAGCTCGGCGGCCCAACACCATCAACAGCAACGGCCCACTTCAATTGCATCAGCTCGGCCCAACATCCAACAGCTTCTCGCTGATGCCACCATGACGTCACGCTCCAATTCATCTTCCGCTTTCGCTGCTTCAAATCCAACACGCGCATTCTCCAGATTTTTCACTCACGTGGGCTGATATCTCCTTCGTGGGCCTTTTCCTCCAAATTGGGCCTTATTTCCTCTTCACGGCCCAACTTCTTCTATTTCCAGCAATCACGCGGCGCGGGCTTGTATTAAATTCAGATGATTTGCCTCGCGTGGCCGCGGGGCGCCATCTCCCACCGCGGGGCGGTGATTTCCACCGCGGGGCGGCATCCTTCTCTGAGACCCATCGCCGGGTCGCGGTGGCTCTGACGCGGGGTGCCATTCTTCTCTCTTCATTGTGGTTTCTTCATGGATTTTCAACGTCTTCTCAAGTGGTCAACTCCTCTTTCTCTGGATGTCTTCAATTAGCTCCTCCAGACCACCAAAACCACACTTCTCCACTCTAACTCCATAATCTCCAATTGTTCTCTAAATCCAACCAAATAGCGCCTCAAACCTGGTAATAATCCTTAGATAAGTGGTACAAAATTACACTTATCACACCTTTAGCACTCCTATTTTTGTTGAGGAAACCTTGCTTGGAATGCAACAAATCGAAGAAGGTTATTTGTCTATATTCATCTTCAATTCAGTCTACTTTTACTTTATATGATTCATTGTTTAAAGTTACTTATATCTTGTTATTCTGTTTTGAATGAAATTTATTAGGATTGAAGGAAATGTATTTGGAGCATCCAAAGATTCCAAACCATGTAATTGATGAAGTGATCAACCAACCTTGAGCATTCACAAAGGTTACTTATATCTTGTTATTTTGTTATTCTGTTTTGAATGAAGTTTAAAGTTACTAATTTCAATATTTGAATCTGTTTTGCAACAGCTAGTCATCTTCATCTATGGAGTTTCTTTTTTACACCATTTGGTTATTTGTTTTTGTTTTGTTTTTGCATCTTTCAAAGGTTATATGTATGTGTTTTGGCAGGAACTAGACTAGTTATTCTGTTTTGGCAGCAACTTAAGATTTGTAATATATGATTTGTAATATGAAGTGGATTAAATAGGTATTGTGTATTATGAATGATGTTGAATTAGTTGTTTTAGAAGTGGATTAAATAGGTATTTGGTTTAATTTCAATCACAGGATATCCGGCTATTTGCTACATGATTTTTAATTTGTAATATATGATTTTTAATTTCAGTCACAGGATTAAACATGTATTTGGTACAATCCGGATATTTTGGATATCCGGTATAATAATCCGATCCGATCCGAAATAGCCGGATATCCGGCTTGTAACGGATCAGATACGGATCGCTGTTTCACTAAAAAAAATAACTGGATATCCGGTATAACGGATCGGATCGATTCGAATGCTCACCCCTAGTCTTGTGTATGCAAATAGAAAGAGCTATTAGCTCAATTGGTTGTGGAACAAGAATTTAACCCAAAGGTTTGGGGTTCAAGTCCCCCATCTCCCATCTTTTGTATTTTTTCTTTTTAGATAAATAACAATTTCTGCCCTTTATTTTCTCTTTTATACAAATGTTTGTATTTCCTATTTTTTGTCCACAATGATTATGAAATAAGTTAAAAATTTTGTAAGGTAATTGAATTAATCTTATTTAAAATTTTCACAATATATTTGATACTAACATTTTCTAGGTAGTTATCCTTACTATTTGTCCAAAAATATTTTCAAAATTGTAAATTAGTTTAAAATATTTTTTTAAACCATAATAATCCACCTAGTATATAAGATTTGTAAAAAAAATTATACAAATAGTAATGTGATTAATGTTAAACAATTATATATTTTTTTATAGACGGTTTTGTGACCCATCTTCGAACAAATCCTGGATCCGCCACTGCATGTATGTGCATGGATAATGACTTGTATGTGCACATGATTTGTACTAGCACATACAATGCAAACATTATTGATGTGACCCTACCCGTCATGACCGCCGCTGAAGAGGAGGATTCCATGAGCATCAAGAGTGATGGGCCCGTGACCAAAGCTCACGCCAAGGCCACACAATCCCTGGTCGCGCGCCTAGTTGCCAGCCAAGGCGCACCCGAGGCCGCGCCCCCACTTCGACTCCTCGCCACCGTCCAAGGCCCATATGACATCCAGTCGGGCACTCCAGCTTCTGACATGGGCACATCATTGGAGGAACCTCTACAAGCTTAGGCTAGGCCCGCGCCTCACTCGCGCCCCAGCGTGCCTCATCGGTGCCTGCATCGCCGCGCCATGCCGCCGTTGCCAAGACCTCCAAGGCGCAAGTGCTAGCCTTAGGCTATTTTGGATTTAGAGGTTTATTTGATGTATTGGCACATTCTGTTTTAAGACTTTCTTCATTTAGTATTTTCTATTTTTAGTAAGTTTCTAGTCTTAGCCTTTCTATTTTGGGCGTGTGCTCCACTCTTGTTGAGTGGGCTAGCCCATAGGCGCGTATCGGCCCATCCGAGTGTCGCGTCTCTATTTAAGCCAAACTTGGCTCCTTGTAATGGTTTACGTCATTTTTAATCTAAGTATTTTGTTGAGAGCCAATTGCCTCCAATCCTTAGATCGATGTCACAAACACCTCTAACTTCTCATCTCATTCACCTCTGTCGTCGACGCTACGACACCCACTCGATTTCCTTCGAGTCTATCCATCCTTCGCTGCCGACGCTACGGCCTTGCTTGAGTCATCGAGCCACCCATCCCACCAACACGCCTAGCCCTGAGGTCGTGTTCAAAGATCCACCACCATCGCCATCGCACCCGTTATCGCACCCACTTTCAGCGACGCCCACTCTATCGCCGCCGTCCCCGGTCATCACCGTGTCAGTAAACCTCTAAAGTTAATGTTCACGTGCCCTCTTCAAAGTCATTTGTGCAATTCAACAAGGCCCAAAGCCAAGGTTTCCACGGCCGACCTTCAAAGACAACTCTGGCAACTCACATCAAGATCTGGATCCTCGCCGCCACGACACTTGTGTCGACAATCGGAGATAGGGACGCATCAACTGGCATCAGAGCCTTTGATCTTGTAAGTCTCTATTCAAGTTTCGATTGTTCACTACAAATTTTTCTTGTCCATTACTTGCTTCTGCCACCATTGTTACAAAAAAAAATTATTCACTCTTGCATGTCCGATCGGTTGCACAAGGCAAGTCCCTTGGCCGAATATTTTCTTGCCTCCGAGATTAGTGTGATTTGCTAGCGGAAGATCTTCCGAGAATGAGTGGTCAATTTCTTGATTGCTTACGTGATTTTCGCAAATCTTACTTGCCGTATCTAATAGGTTATTAGACGATATCTCACAAGATCTTTCTCTCTCCAATCACCGAATTTGTTGTGATTTTATTTCCTTAAGTTACCAAGCCGTTATTTGTTTGATTTGTTCTTATCCAAGATCTTGTAAAGTCAAAGTCAAAGATCTCCTCAATTCAAATTCAAAAAAAAGTCAAGTCGGAAATTCAAAAAAAAACACCCGACTTTATTTTATTTTTTTTAAAAGGGAAAGCCAAAATAAGGCAACCCTTTTCCACCTCGGCTTGGCTCATTTCTCTATCTCTCCACCGTCTAGGTCAACGCCTAGAAGGTAAGCTTGTTTGTTTGTGAATGTTTGCGTAAGGGTTAGGACTTGATTGCTTGGTCTTGTTTGATTTCGTGCTTGCGTCTCACACCTTTCTTGTGTTAGCCATAAGCCGTCCTCACGGCCATAAGTCTTTGCCAACCTACGTGAACATGTGTCACTTGATAATGCTTGCTTGATTGTTGGTTTTCTTTTCTCTTGTTCGTTTTTACTCCCATGTTTGGCCACATTGTCATAGGTAGCCTCACGGCCCCGACTAGTGGTAATGCCCAAGGAGACAACAACAACAACAACAACAACAACAACAACAACAACAACAACAACAACAACCTTTCGCCAGAAGTAGTCCATCATGAAGACCCTCCCAACCAAGATCCCATCTTGGAGCTCTCGGCCGAGCAAAGGGAGATCCAAGAGCTTCGTCAACTAGTGGCCCAACTCCAAAGCCAAAAGCCAGTGCCGACGCCGCTAGCCGAGACGGATGCAGCGGGCTTGCCTCGCCCAACCGTGGCCGGTCCAAGCACGGCGTGCCTGGACAAAGGCAAAGGTGTGATGCCATCCACCTCTCACCAACAACCTCGCCTCCAACGCATCCAGTCGGTCATCGAGAGCCGACAAGGGCACGTCTCACCCCGTGAGCACTACGTGCCGCGCGCCCCGCCTATCGGCTACAACAGCGGCGATGAGGAGGCCCATGACTCCCAAGGTGAGTATTCTGATCCCTACAATTTTGATGACAGGTATGCCGCAGATAGGTCCAGACGCCGCCGTGCGCCCACCTCCGCGCCTCACGACAGCCGCGTCCGCCTCAACGAGCGCGATTCTAGTCCCAGGCGTAGGCCTAGACGGTGCGCTACAGGCGATGGCCCTGCTTCCAGGCTTGTCGACCCCACCCCAGTGCCCTTCAACGTGGAGGACCACCTAGGCCATCAAAGCGCGAGAACGCCGCACTATGGCTCGGATGGGTACTTCTCCATCACTCCTCAACACCACGACGGCTTTGAGGAATTTGATGACGAGGAGATGGAGGATTCTGGGATGGTCAAACCAGGGAATTTTCATCCCTCACTCGGTGATCCTACGGAGCTTCAAGATAGGCCCGTCGATTGGATTCCCCCGCCGAGGCTTCCACAAGGCCATAATCAGGCCTAGGCAGGCTACGATGGGCGCGTTGTCGTGGATCATAGGCGCGACATGCAACATGATGTCCGCCGCATCGCGCCACCTCAAGGCCATCAGCGCCGCCATCGCTCCCTAGAGATGGAGCCTCCAGCCGCGATGGGTGATCAACGTGGCTACGGCGACCGCGCCCGGCGTTAGCTTGGCCATGCTCCTTACCAGCAAGACCAGGGCCAAGGATATCAACCCTTGGCCATTCCAGTGCTGTGTTTGCCCTAGTTCCACCAAGCCGCCGCCCCAAGGCTCAACCGCCACGAGTTTAAGGTAAAAATTGATCACTTTTTTGGCGAATATGATCCTGCTGTGTTTCTTGAATGGATGCAGGCCACGAAGTACAGATTGCTATATTTCCACATACCTGAGGAAGAACACGTTGCCGCCGCCACTATCCATTTCCGCGGCGCCGCTAGGGTTTAGTGGCATCGATTCGTGGATGATCGCATAAGGCGGAATTTGGTGCCTCTCACTGAATGGCATCAATTGAAGTTTGTCATGACTCAAAAGTACGTCCCAAGTGACTATAGAAACCATATGCACCTTGAGATCGCCATGGCCCGCCAAGGCTCGAAGACACCCATTGAGTTCTTCTCGCAACTCGAGGACATGTACTACAAAGCTTCAATTAGTGTGGCGCCTTTGACCTTGAGGACCAAATTTTTGAGTGGTCTAATAGTCAACATTAGGGATCAATTGGAGATCTTGCCTATTAAGGATCTCAACACGCTTACGCACACGGCCATGTAAATCCATCACCAACAAGTGCGCAAGCGTCAATCCCCTTACCAACCTTATGGCCAACGCAAGTATGGTTCTCAATCTAGTCAATTATCTTCGACTAATGTGCGTGCCCCAGCCACATGTTCATTTGTGCCTGGCCAAGGCCGCGTCGATGAGCTCGACAAACAACCGTGCCCCCGTGCCCAGACAAGGCCCACCAGGCACTGAGCGCGCGCGTGACTTGAAATGTTTCAAATGTGGCGGGCGAGGCCATTACAAGAGAGATTGCCCTAATGCCAAGAAGGTGCTCTTCTCCGCCGCCGCCGTCGTTGGATACGAGTCTGTGGAGGAGGAGGACGAGGCCCATTTGGAGACCATCGAGGAAGGCTTTGAGGATGACAACGAGGAGGGTTACGTGTGTGAGCCTGCCGCGCTCCATGTCGGGACGTCGCTGAGCCTTGTGATGTGCCGTCTCCTCATCGTCAAGGAGGCCAGCCTTGTCGACCAACGCGAGAACCTGTTTCATACGCGATGCTTGGTTAAGACAACCTCCCTGAGTGTCATCATTGACGGCGGTAGCTACTGCAACATCATTAATGACAAGGTGGTCAAGCATTTCAATCTTGAGACTACACCACACCCACAACCCTACGACCTTCAATGGATCTCATCTAGCTCAGGTAACACTGTCACTCGATAGTGCCTCATCTCTTTTTCCATTGGACAATATAGTGATTCGGTTTTATGTGATGTCATTGCGATGGACGCCAACATCTCTTGGTTGGGCGCCCATGGCAATTCAACCGGCACGTGCTTCACGATGGGTATTTAAACACTTATGTGTTTACATACCACGGGAAGCGCGTTGACGTGGCCGAAATATTTAATGCAAATATCATTGAATGGCCTAGTCAAAGTAAAAGTCCTAACAACCTACTAAACAGATGTATAGTAAGCAAGTAAGGGTCGAACCCACAGGGAAGATCTGATGAAGTATGCAATTATGATTAACAAGTAACAAGGAAGGGGGGGGGGGGTTTGGTTATCAAACAGAGCAAAGTGAACAAGTTTAGTTGACTTGAGAATATGATTGGAGAAGAAGTTCCACTAGAACGAGATCCACAATACATAGATATAATTTGATCACCGAAATCTATTAAATCCAAGTTCTTTATCTATTCTTATAGTTGTTCCCACCCTGATCTTGATTAATTACCAATTCAGACAGTTGTTGATAGTACTTACTACAATATCAATGGAAGAAAACCTTACCACTAATAAAGCAATAACAATGCACACAAGGATATAGGATACATGCAAATAGAAGAAAACCTTACTACTTAACATGCAAATGATTCTCACTCACAATTGCGCACTCGTATTCCACTATATGCAACAATTATGTTTGCTACTAGATATGCACTCGTATTCCACTATATGCAAACCCTAGGAATTGATAAATATTACTCAAGCTAGTTGATCAGGCTATGAAGAATAACAATGAATCAATATTCAATATAACCAAGAGAATCAAACCAACACATATAAGAATAGGAACAAGGAATAGAAATCTCACAAACACATCAAATGTATTGCTTCAACGTCTAGTAGAACAAAGGGAAATTAGTGCTCCATTCAGATGTAAATGAAACCCTAATGAGAAAAACAACGATAATGATGAAAGTAAAAATGTCAAAAAGTTCTCTCCGCCTCTTAACCTAGAAAGAGGTCTTAAATAGGCTTAGGAAATAAGTTTAACCTAATTAAAATAGCAAGGGAAATAAAATACTAGAAATAAGAAAGTCCGAAAATGCATAAATGGAAATAATGTCTTCTGCTGGCCGCGAGGCGTGACGTGCCTACCGCGGGGCGGTGAGATCCACCGCGGGGCGTCAGTTCCTTCTCTGAGATCCACCGCCGGGTCGCGGTGGCTCTGGCGCGGGGCGGTGACACTCACCCAGTCCTCTCTTCATCTCTTCTTCTCTTCTGCTCTTCATTACTACCAAGTGTTGGTAGTCTTCTCCAATTAATCTCCAGCAGATCCTCATCCATCTTCATCATCTCCATCTAAGCTGTAAATCCCTGGATATCTTCAATTCTCCCCACATCTTCTGGATTACAGACTTAGCCTCAAATCTTATCATAAACTCCTCCAAATAATGCTAATAGTTGCTAGTAAAGGTGCATGAAATGGCACCTATCAAATTCCCCCATACTTAGACCTTTACTCGTCCCGAGTAAGCTAATGATAAACCTACTCTCTCAATCAAACACCAAGGTCTCAGGAAGTACAAGAAAATGTGACATCAACAACTACAACATCTCAACAATCAGCTCCAGACAACCAAAACAAGTGATGCAAAGATTATTCTAATCCTAACTCCTTATCGCTCCAGAGTGGCCTACCCGAGTCCTCCTTATGACTCCTCTTCTTATGACGCCAGCCTCCAGAATGATCCTAAAATCACTCTTTTTTCTTTACGCTCATTTTGCCTAGGCGCCCTCTCGGGTTTTCACCTAGCCACTCATTTCATTTTGCTAGATGTCTCACAAATACTCGCATCACTCTAGTCTAATTTTGCACCGGTCTATACCAGTCATACTACCTTCTTCTTACCTGAACCGCCCTTTCGGGTTTTCAGCTCATCCCAGGATTTTAATTGCCTTTTTCACATCTTTTTGGCTTTTTTTTTTTTTAAGGAATACTTGAATAAAAATTACAGAAAACAAAGCTATGTACACTAGCTAGATAGATAGCACAGTCTAAATCCCTCCCCCATACTTAAACCGAACATTATCCTCAATGTAGAAAAGAGAACAGCAAATGAGATAGGGGAAAGAGAAATAAACTCACTGTGGGCCGGATGGTGGTGGTGGTGGGAAGCTCCCAAAGTAGTCCCTCATATGAGCGTCCATAGCGTCCAGACGCCCATCTACATCAGCACGGAACTGGGTCTGCCAAGTCTGCAGACCGGTCTCTACTCGGGTGTTCCAGTGAGTCTGCTTGTTATGATCAAGGATCGGGATGGCCACAGTGCAAGAATTGCTCGACAAGGCGCCTCGGAACTCAAGAACGTAGGACAGCAACCCCCAGCAGAATTCCAGAATTTGATCTAACTTCAGTGGGGTCGTGCTCCTTGCTCCGAACTCCGAATTGGGCGATTTCGGCGACAGTAGATAGATATGGAAGTCTAGTTTCTGTCCTCCAATTTTCAGAATTTTCTGGGCGGTGGATCAAAAGATATGATTTTTCTACCGAAGGGTCGCTGGTAGTTCCGGGGAGGAAGTTCAGCAAACTGACGGTTGATGATGGATGGAATCGATTGTGATGGGTGATGGAAGTGAGGGATAAGCAATCTCCTTATGGCTAGATTTGACACACTAGTCACAAGAGAAAGACCTAGGGAGATTCGAGATACAACACACTCAAATCTCTCAAGGGAAGAACTTGATATCACACACAAGTTTGATGAACAAGAAGAAAACTCTAAAACTGAAATATTCTGATTCTGTATTCAATTCAACGTTCTGAACAATGAGCCAAAAGTTTTCCTAATAACCTAGTAATACGGTTACTAAAGAGAAATTAAAGAAAATGCTAATAATTAACCCACTAATCCTAAAACGTACCCACTAATCAAAACACCAATTAATGGACATTTAGGGAATTAAAATATTGTCTAATAATGTTTAAAAACCCCAGCAATAAATCGGAAATAACATCAGTCTTCAAATATTCTTCATGTGGGCTTTTAACCCGGATGGAGGGCCTAGCCGGGTTCTCTGGTGATAGCATCGGCTTTATAACCCGGATTTGAGTGGTCTCCGGGTTCTTTAGCTTCTTTACAGCCCGGATCTGAATTGGGCCCGTGTTTTCTGGTGGTGTCCGAGGCAATGTCACGGTCTTGGCCTAGCTTCCCGTCTTGGCTTGAATTATCATCTATGTTTGAAGGATCTTCTTGCTTGGCCAAGTCTTGATGGGCCATATTCATATCATCATCCCTCCCTTGAAAGGGATTCGACCTCGAATCCAGCTCGTCAAGGTCTTTATCTCCTTCCAAGCAAGGACTTTCCTTATGTGGAGCGCCTTCCTCTCCAGGCTCAAATGGGACCATCCCGGACTCCATCTTTGAGCCCTTGATGTGCTTGCCTTCTTGACCTACAATAAGACCACTAGAAGCTCTATGCAACACCACAACCTTTTCATTAATAGAGTTAGTCTTATAAAATGTAATGAAAGGTTGAGAGCATGTAATGAATGGAGGCATAAAAGACTTGGTCAAGAACATATGATTAGAAGTTCCTCCTTTGCCTCTAATTGCCCATTTCATATTTGGCTTTGACTCACACACAATCTCATCTCCATAACCCCCTATGGCAAACTGAATTGTGACTTGATCCTTGACTTTAAGATGAGTGTTGGAATTCAACCAACAAAGTGTATAGGGTTGTGGGTGAAGAGTAGTAGTTAGATGAAATCTTTCTACTACTTCTTGGTCAAGTATGTTACAACATGACCCTCCATCCACTATGACGCTACACACTTTCCCCTTAATAGGGCACCTAGTGGGGGAGATAGCCTCTCTTTGACTAGGTACACTTGGAACATCCGAGGCTATCAAAACCTTTTTGGTCACAAAACATTCATCTTGGGCAGCCACAACATGCAATTTCTCTAAATCCCATGTTATGATCAAGGATCGGGATGGCCACAGTGCAAGAATTGCTCGACAAGGCGCCTCGGAACTCAAGAACGTAGGACAGCAACCCCCAGCAGAATTCCAGAATTTGATCTAACTTCAGTGGGGTCGTGCTCCTTGCTCCGAACTCCGAATTGGGCGATTTCGGCGACAGTAGATAGATATGGAAGTCTAGTTTCTGTCCTCCAATTTTCAGAATTTTCTGGGCGGTGGATCAAAAGATATGATTTTTCTACCGAAGGGTCGCTGGTAGTTCCGGGGAGGAAGTTCAGCAAACTGACGGTTGATGATGGATGGAATCGATTGTGATGGGTGATGGAAGTGAGGGATAAGCAATCTCCTTATGGCTAGATTTGACACACTAGTCACAAGAGAAAGACCTAGGGAGATTCGAGATACAACACACTCAAATCTCTCAAGGGAAGAACTTGATATCACACACAAGTTTGATGAACAAGAAGAAAACTCTAAAACTGAAATATTCTGATTCTGTATTCAATTCAACGTTCTGAACAATGAGCCAAAAGTTTTCCTAATAACCTAGTAATACGGTTACTAAAGAGAAATTAAAGAAAATGCTAATAATTAACCCACTAATCCTAAAACGTACCCACTAATCAAAACACCAATTAATGGACATTTAGGGAATTAAAATATTGTCTAATAATGTTTAAAAACCCCAGCAATAAATCGGAAATAACATCAGTCTTCAAATATTCTTCATGTGGGCTTTTAACCCGGATGGAGGGCCTAGCCGGGTTCTCTGGTGATAGCATCGGCTTTATAACCCGGATTTGAGTGGTCTCCGGGTTCTTTAGCTTCTTTACAGCCCGGATCTGAATTGGGCCCGTGTTTTCTGGTGGTGTCCGAGGCAATGTCACGGTCTTGGCCTAGCTTCCCGTCTTGGCTTGAATTATCATCTATGTTTGAAGGATCTTCTTGCTTGGCCAAGTCTTGATGGGCCATATTCATATCATCCTCCCTCCCTTGAAAGGGATTCGACCTCGAATCCAGCTCGTCAAGGTCTTTATCTCCTTCCAAGCAAGGACTTTCCTTATGTGGAGCGCCTTCCTCTCCAGGCTCAAATGGGACCATCCCGGACTCCATCTTTGAGCCCTTGATGTGCTTGCCTTCTTGACCTACAATAAGACCACTAGAAGCTCTATGCAACACCACAACCTTTTCATTAATAGAGTTAGTCTTATAAAATGTAATGAAAGGTTGAGAGCATGTAATGAATGGAGGCATAAAAGACTTGGTCAAGAACATATGATTAGAAGTTCCTCCTTTGCCTCTAATTGCCCATTTCATATTTGGCTTTGACTCACACACAATCTCATCTCCATAACCCCCTATGGCAAACTGAATTGTGACTTGATCCTTGACTTTAAGATGAGTGTTGGAATTCAACCAACAAAGTGTATAGGGTTGTGGGTGAAGAGTAGTAGTTAGATGAAATCTTTCTACTACTTCTTGGTCAAGTATGTTACAACATGACCCTCCATCCACTATGACGCTACACACTTTCCCCTTAATAGGGCACCTAGTGGGGGAGATAGCCTCTCTTTGACTAGGTACACTTGGAACATCCGAGGCTATCAAAACCTTTTTGGTCACAAAACATTCATCTTGGGCAGCCACAACATGCAATTTCTCTAAATCCCCCTCATTCTCAACGGGTACACTAGTGGGAATAGATGCAAGATAAGGAGAAGAGTGTTTAGGAGTCATACCGAATTCTCCCCTTGAAGTGCTCACATTCGGTGAGGATTGGGACACCTCTTGAGATTGGCTCGGTGATGGGCCGTGAGCAAGGTCCCACTTCTCCTCCATGGCCTTCATGAAGGCAACTTGCGCATCCTGCAAGGCTTGCAAATCTTTGCGAGTTCGCTCTTCAGCTTGGCGCTCTCGCTCTTGGGCCTCATCCTTGGATGTTTGGATAGCCAACAGTATGGCCTCCAAGGTCGATTCCAAGCCATCCTTAGGGTCCTCCGCAGCCACATTCTTCTCCTTGGCTTTCACCATGATTTCCTACACACAAGCAATACCACACAACAGCCCACAAGATCGAAAGACAACAAGTGCTACCTAAGCTAGCAAGTAAGCCACAAATCTGATTTTAAATCCAAGAAAAATTCGTGACCTTTACTAGCTCAAAATATAGGTCAAGGTAGGCTGCCTAGTATGCTCAATATGACCAAAGACAAGATAAAATTGCACCACAACTTTTAGGCTAATCCTTGTGCTAAATTCCACAACTTTCACAACACAAATGCAAGTACTAAGCCTTTGAAATTTTCTTTACAAAGTTGAGTGACAATTCTGGCCAATTCTCCACACAATATCAATCTTCACAATGTATCCAAATAAAGGAAAGTTCAACACAAGATGATAAACTTGAACAACCACTCTTACAAGCCAAGTCTTTTTCTTTTGTTGTTCAATGGCTTGACTCTTCCGGTTTTGTTTTCCTTTTGATCTTTTCGTCTCCTTTTTTTTTTTTTTTTTTGAACACTAGAACAACTTGATAAACTGAAATTACAGAATTGAAAGTCGGAATCAACACTTAGGAAAATTCAAGACTTTTCCTACACAAGAATGAAGATCGGTTGCTTCGGTTTGCACAAGAATAACCCTAGGTTGATTAAATGCCAAATACAAATATAAAAGAATCAAACTAACCTAAACTAAATGAACTAATGAGGGATGGGCTGGTTTATGCAGATTGGAAGTCAAAAATTTGAAATTCAAAGCATGCAACAACCGTAACAAGAAAACCCTAAAATCTAGGAAGAAAATCCTAACCTCTCTCTCTATTGTGCACGGCTGATTTCTCCTAAAACAAACTGCAAATCTCGACCCCTTTCTTCCCTATGCAGACTCAAGACTCAATGCAAACGAACAAGAAGGAAACACAAGACAAACCTACGGACAACTACACATGAATTGATGCAAAGACACGAAAAAGTGAGCAAGTAATTGTCCGATTTTTCTATAGATCTAAAGTCAAATTTGAGAGCAATACTTACGTAGCTCTGATACCACATGTTATGATCAAGGATCGGGATGGCCACAGTGCAAGAATTGCTCGACAAGGCGCCTCGGAACTCAAGAACGTAGGACAGCAACCCCCAGCAGAATTCCAGAATTTGATCTAACTTCAGTGGGGTCGTGCTCCTTGCTCCGAACTCCGAATTGGGCGATTTCGGCGACAGTAGATAGATATGGAAGTCTAGTTTCTGTCCTCCAATTTTCAGAATTTTCTGGGCGGTGGATCAAAAGATATGATTTTTCTACCGAAGGGTCGCTGGTAGTTCCGGGGAGGAAGTTCAGCAAACTGACGGTTGATGATGGATGGAATCGATTGTGATGGGTGATGGAAGTGAGGGATAAGCAATCTCCTTATGGCTAGATTTGACACACTAGTCACAAGAGAAAGACCTAGGGAGATTCGAGATACAACACACTCAAATCTCTCAAGGGAAGAACTTGATATCACACACAAGTTTGATGAACAAGAAGAAAACTCTAAAACTGAAATATTCTGATTCTGTATTCAATTCAACGTTCTGAACAATGAGCCAAAAGTTTTCCTAATAACCTAGTAATACGGTTACTAAAGAGAAATTAAAGAAAATGCTAATAATTAACCCACTAATCCTAAAACGTACCCACTAATCAAAACACCAATTAATGGACATTTAGGGAATTAAAATATTGTCTAATAATGTTTAAAAACCCCAGCAATAAATCGGAAATAACATCAGTCTTCAAATATTCTTCATGTGGGCTTTTAACCCGGATGGAGGGCCTAGCCGGGTTCTCTGGTGATAGCATCGGCTTTATAACCCGGATTTGAGTGGTCTCCGGGTTCTTTAGCTTCTTTACAGCCCGGATCTGAATTGGGCCCGTGTTTTCTGGTGGTGTCCGAGGCAATGTCACGGTCTTGGCCTAGCTTCCCGTCTTGGCTTGAATTATCATCTATGTTTGAAGGATCTTCTTGCTTGGCCAAGTCTTGATGGGCCATATTCATATCACTGCTGCACCGGGAATGCATCAAATCTTGCGTACAACTCCTGCCAAGGTATGGCAGGACCATAAGAAGACGAAGGTGCATCATACTGAGTAGGCAGAGGTGCATCCTCATCCACAGAATCAACAACAGCAGCATCAACACCAACACTAGGGCCCTCTCCAAACGGACCCGAAGGAGGAGCAGCAGGGGTAGCATCAGCCATAATTCTGCCATCACTGGGAATCCACCAATCCGCAAATGAAGGGGAATAAGTAAAAACCCGAGGAAGAATCAGAATATGACCATCATATGAAGACCAAACTAAATCACCATCCCTGCCCAATGGCTTCAGCATCGAGCACACTCTCATGTGCGCCATGTCATACACCGCATGAGCAACAGGCCGAGGAATACGATCGGTGGCAATAATCTCAGCACAAAGAAGGGTGATCAAACCACCCCCATAGATGTCACATGGCTCACCATCTCGAATCCTCTTCAAGGAGCTCAGAAACAAACTAGCCCAACACGGGGTGTACGTGACAATAGACAAGATGCTTAAAAACCACTGGAAATCCTTCAAAGGGACCTTACCATCATCAGCATGGCCAAAGAAATCTCTCATCAATACCTTATGGATCAACCTTAAGCAAGGGTGCACCAACTTCGAATTCACTTTCTGACCCTTCTTGAACTTCCTGTGCGTGGCAGCCTCCCAAAACTCCATCATATCCGTCTCAATCAGACCACCCATCAGACGGTTCCTGTGTAATGCCCAAGGCACCACGAATCTCCTCAGCAAACAAAGCATACTCACGACCATTGTACGTGAACGTGATCTTCGTCAACCTCTTGTCGGCGGAACCATCAGAATACCTCTTAACAGAGGCAATGAACTGGTAGCATAGCTCGGGGTAAGCGTCAGCGGACTTGTTCAGGAAGGTCCCCAGGCCACACTCTGCTAAACAAAGGGATACACACTCCAACATACCAAACTCAATCAACGTCGGCTTGTCAAAGAATTTAGTAGCCAACACCTTCCTCTCCTTCACAACATTATACACCTCATTCTCATCCTTCGTAGAGACTTGCTTCCTACCTCTAGGTGCCATAAGTAATGAATTGAGATGCTCAAAACAAAGGGCGACCAAAGAGGACTTACAAACGAGCGAAAAACACACAGCCTGGTAGTCTCGCTGCGGGGCGGTGAACGAGTCGCCGGGTCGCGGTGAGATCATTGGGCCTTCTCGTCGGGTCGCGGTAGGGGTCGCCGTGGGGCGGTGATTGGCGACGCGAGGCATTGGGGTTGTGTTTGGCTCGGTTGTGAGGCTAGACTCCAATTTGGGCAAAGGAACTCAAAGTTTAAAGTTATTAGAGGCTAGAATCGGACCAAGAACGAGACGGAAGTGTGGGAAAATGGGGGGGGGGGGGGGGGGGTTGGCTTGGAGAGCGGAGGCTAGGTTAGGGAAAGTGAAAGAGAAGAAGGGTTGATGGGCCGGTCATGTACAAGGCCCAAAGAGACACTTGGCCCAAAAGGGGGCCCAATCCGTCAAATCCTTTTGTAACAATTTTTTTTTCTCCCCGTTTAAGGTTTTTTTCGGGGTTTTTTTTTCCGGAGTTGAGAAGGGTATACCAGACAATCGCCACAGGGCGGTAATCTCCACCGCGGGGCGGTGAACAAGCTGGGAAAACACGTCTCTTCTCCATTTACTTTCGTACCTGAAATGTTAGTGACAAGCGAACGAAACAAAGCAAACGAAACTACGAAATTAATCTAAGAGAAAAGAAAAATTAAGGAAAACTACATCGGGTTGCCTCCCGGACAGCGCCTTAGTTAATGTCGTTGGCTCGACGTACTTCAAATCAATCACCACCTAGAATAGGATCCTTTCGGAATCCTCTTACTTAACTCTTCCTGTTGGAACTTCCCATGGAAAGGCTTGGACCTTAGACCATGTTCCCTCTTAGCCAATGACTCCATGATTGCTGCCTTTGGGGCATCTCCCCCATACTTAGAGCGATGTGGGGGCCGATATGGCTCAACCTGATCACGCTGCACGACACTAGATGAAGGCTTACAGTCTTGTGTGGTTAGTGTAGGGGGGCAAGTGCCCAAATTAGAGGGAATAGGATCTCCTATGTCATCAAATAAGACAGCATACTCAGGCAAATAAAAAGGTTCAGCAACAGCAGAGTATACAACTATGGTCTCCACTACACTAGTCTTAACATTTTCCTGAATAGGATCATCAATATCACTAATGCAGCAAAGGGAAGGCAATTCGATGGAGTTGACCTTATGAATATTATGCTCAAAAATTATTCCATCGAATTCCATAGTCAAAGTTCCACTATCCACATTAATCTTCGTCATGGATGTTTTCATAAAAGGTCGTCCTAACATAACAGGAGCAACCTGCTCATCATAGTCCATATCCATAACAAAGAAATCAGCAGGGAAAATTAAGGGGCCAATTTTAACAAGAATATCTTCCACAACACCCTTAGGAGGCACACAAGAACCATCAGCAAGTTGAATCACAATATTGGTATCATGCAAAGGTCCTACTCCTAAATCCCCAATCAATGAATAAGGCAAAACATTAATAGAGGCACCCAAGTCTAGCAAGGCTTTCTCAAATCGATGCTCACCTATAGCAATATGGATAGTGAACGTACCTGGATCCTTGCACTTCTCAGGCATACGCCTTTGAAATACTGCCGAGACATGTTCACCAACCAGAACCTTGTTCTGGACCTTCAGCTTTTGTGTCCTTTTAACGGTGCACAGCTCCTTCAAAAACTTGGCATATCGAGGAACAACCTTAATAAGCTTGAGAAGGGGGATGTTCACCTCACAGTTTCGGAACGTCTTGAAAAGATCACTGTCGTCGGCGACCCTTCTACCCTTTAGCGCCTCGGGAAAAGGTGCTGGTGGCTTCTTAGAACCGAGAGGGGGAAAAACCGGACGAACATAAATTATCAACACAGACCTCTTCAGCGGAGTTGGGATGTTGGACGCCGGGTCGCGGTGGTCTCACCGCGGGGCGGTGGTCATCGCCGCGGGGCGTCAGATGTGAGGAGAGATTACTGGGACTCACCGCCGGGTCGCGGTGAGTGTCGCCGTAGGGCGGTGACTGGCACTCTTCTTTACTGGTCTCAGACCCAATTCACCGCCAGGTCGCGGTGGGGTCCACCGCGGGGCGGTCACCGATATTCTCCGTCTCAATTTCGCACTCCTCTTCGGCAATAGGAGGGACGACCAGTTTCTTACCACTTCTGAGGGTGATGGCACTCACATTTTCCCTCGGATTCACTGTAGTCTGAGACGGCAAGGAATTTGATGTTCTCTGGTCAATCTTTGTCACAACATCAGCCAATTGGCCAATCTGCCTCTCCATATTCTTTATGCTTGATTCAGTAGTCTGCACATGAGTGGCGAAGTGTTGAGTCAAGGTTTTGAGCATCTCTTCAGTAGTAGCACCAGAGTTTTGGCCTTGGGGCCTCTATTGGTATGGGACTCTCTGTTGGTATTGCTGTTGTACGGGCTGTTGACCACCTTGTGGGTCGCTCTATCTGAAACCTGGGTGGTCTTGCCCTCTCGGATTGTAGTTGGGTTGTCCATCAAAACGCGGTCTAGGGGGTCCGTAACCTCTTACAACATTCACTTCAGCAGTACCTTCTTCCTGTAGCTGAGGACAAGCATCAGAAGGGTGGATTTGATCATAGCAAATCCCACATTCTTTGACTTGTTGAGGAGTGTTTTGGTTCGCTATTCTCTTCACCATCTCCTTCAACTCAGCTAACTCATTCAGCACAGGGCTAGATCCTGCAAGAGTCACAGCATTGACTACTTTTCTCTGGTACATCCTACCAAAGCTCCTAGTACTCTCACTCATCTCCTGAAATCTTGCCATGGCTGCATCCGGTGTCAGATTAAGAATGCTCCCACCGCATGCAGCGTCAACCATCCTTCTCTCTTGATCTAGCAGACCATTGTGTAAGTAGAGAACAAGATCCTGTTTGGCGTATCCGTGGAACGGACAACTAGAGCAAAGCCTCTTGTACCGCTCAAGATAGTCATATAACGTCTCATCAGCACCCTGCTCAATGTTAGCAATTGCCTTTTTCAAAGCATTCGCCTTCTTTATTGGGAAATACTTGTCAAGAAACGCCTTGTGCAGTTTAGTCCAGGAATCTATGGTCCCTGGCGGCAAGTGATAATACCAGTCGCTAGGAGAGTCTAGCAAAGAAAAACCAAAGGATCTCATCTTGATTTGATCCTCCGTCACATTCCTTGGCTTCATAGTCATGCAGACATTGTGGAATTTACCCAGATGAGATATTGGGTCCTCTCCACTCAAACCATGGAATTTCGGGAGATAACCAACAACTCCAGATTTTAGCTCAAAGTTCACCCCTTCGTCAAGTGCAGGGATGACGACAGCCAAGGGGGTTTGTGCCCCAATATTCGGCTGAGTAAGCTCTCTCAGAGTTTCGGCCATTGTAGCAGGAGGGATGTCAAATGGCTCAACTGTTTCAACTGTTTCAATCTCTTCTTCTTCTTCTTCTCCTTGATCGCGTAGGTTCGCACGGAACGATCTGTCGATTTCTGGATCAAAAGCAGCTAGAGGAGAGTCAGTACTACGGGTGTCGACCATAAGATAGGTCTCCACCAAAATCAATCACAAAAACACACAACAAAACAGAAAACTTCCCCGACAACGGTGCCAAATTTGACGTGGCCGAAATATGCAATGCAAATATCATTGAATGGCCTAGTCAAAGTAAAATTCCTAACAACCTACTAAACAGATGTATAGTAAGCAAGTAAGGGTCGAACCCATAGGGAAGATCTGATGAAGTATGCAATTATGATTAACAAGTAACAAGGAAGGGGGGGGGGGGGGGGGGGGGGGTTGGTTATCAAACAGAGCAAAGTGAACATGTTTAGTTGACTTGAGAATATGATTGGGGAAGAAGTTCCACTAGAACGAGATCCACAATACAGAGATATAGTTTGATCACCGAAATCTATTAAATCCAAGTTCTTTATCTATTCTTATAGTTGTTCCCACCCTGATCTTGATTAACTACCAATTCAGACAGTTGTTGATAGTACTTACTACAATATCAATGGAAGAAAACCTTACCACTAATAAAGCAATAACAATGCACAAAAGGATATAGGATACATGTAAATAGAAGAAAACCTTACTACTTAACATGCAAATGATTCTCACTCACAATTGCGCACTCGTATTCCACTACATGCAACAATTATGTTTGCTACTAGATATGCACTCGTATTCCACTATATGCAAACCCTAGCAATTGATAAATATTACTCAAGCTAGTTGATCAGGCTATGAAGAATAACAATGAATCAATATTCAATATAACCAAGAGAATCAAACCAACACATATAAGAATAGGAACAAGTAATAGAAATCTCACAAACACATCAACTGTATTGCTTCAAACGTCTAGTAGAACAAAGGGAAATTAGTGCTCCATTCAGATGTAAATGAAACCCTAATGAGAAAAACAACGATAATGATGAAAGTAAAAATGTCAGAAAGTTCTCTCCGCCTCTTAACCTAGAAAGAGGTCTTAAATAGGCTTAGGAAATAAGTTTAACCTAATTAAAATAGCAAGTGAAATAAAATACTAGAAATAAGAAAGTCCGAAAATGCATAAAAGGAAATAATGTCTTCTGTTGGCCGCGAGGCGTGACGTGCCTACCGCGGGGCGGTGAGATCCACCGCGGGGCGTCAGTTCCTTCTCTGAGATCCACCGCCGGGTCGCGGTGGCTCTGGCGCGGGGCAGTGACACTCGCCCAGTCCTCTTTTCAACTCTTCTTCTCTTCTGCTCTTCATTACTACCAAGTGTTGGTAGTCTTCTCTAATTAATCTCCAGCAGATCCTCATCCATCTTCATCATCTCCATCTAAGCTGTAAATTCCTGGATATCTTCAATTCTCCCCACATCTTCTGGATTACAGACTTAGCCTCAAATCTTATCATAAACTCCTCCAAATAATGCTAATAGTTGCTAGTAAAGGTGCATGAAATGGCACCTATCACGCGTGACTCTCTTACCTATGTCTCCCCATGAGATATTGCAGGACCAGGTGGAGCGTGATCGCCAAAAATCCATCGAAGCCGCCGTGGCAAGGCCCACAGCGTCCCCGAAAGGCCCACCAAAGCGTCTTGACCCCAATCCTGGACACACTGTTTCTGGCTCGGGCACTAGCTCCAAAAAGCTCAACACTAGCCCAGGCCAGCCCAGTGCCTCTCTGCCACCTGCCAGCACCGCTAGCTCTACAACAAAGAAGGCCAAACAGAGGCCCACGGAGACCTGGCCAGGCGCGACCAATTCTGGCTCGAGCATTGGGCTTCACAACCATAGTGCCAACCATTCCGCGCCCAGTGCTTAGTTGTCTCCAAAGTTGGCCCTAGAGATGTCGTCAGCACCGGCACTGCATATGCACTGCGAGCATAGGCTCCTTTTGGCAAGGCCCAGTGATATGACCAAGCCTTTGAAGGGTCACAAACCTTGTTTTTTGCTGGTGCCTACTCAAATCCCCGATCGCGCCGCAGAAATCCCATAGCCATCGCCGGTTGCCGCGCTGCTATTGGAGTTTGCCGACGTGTTTCCTGAGGAGCTGCCCCAGGGCCTGCCGCCAGTAAGGGGGATCGAGCACCAGATTGACTTGATCCTTGGAGCCTCTTTGCCCAACCGTGCCGCCTACAAGGCCGACCCAGAAGAAACCAAGGAGCTCAAGCACCGGGTCCAGGATTTGCTTGACAATGGCTATATTAAGGAGAGCCTTAGCCCTTGTGTCGTGCCCGTGATTCTTGTGCCAAATAAGGATGGATCTTGGAGGATGTGTGTGGACTGCCGTGCCATCAACCAAATCACGGTGAAGTACCGCCACCCCATCCCTCGCCTTGATGACATGATGGATGAGCTCCATGGTGCCACCTTGTTTTCCAAGATAGACTTGAGGAGTGGCTACCACCAAATCAGAATGAAGGAATGGGATGAATGAAAGACGGCGTTCAAGACCAAATATGGTCTCTATGAATGGCTTGTCATGCCATATGGGCTCACTAATGCCCCAAGCACTTTTATGCGTTTGATGAACCATGTTTTATGAGATTTTTTGGGACATTTTGTTGCTGTCTATTTCGACGATATTCTTGTGTATTCACGCAGCTTGCAAGATCACACCGAGCACCTTAGAAAGGTGTTGGTGACACTATGCAAGGAGAAGCTCTTTGCCAACCTTGGGAAGTGTTCATTTTGCTCGGACACGACCAACTTCCTTGGCTTTGTCATGTCCAAAGACAGGCTGCGTGTTGATGAAGAGAAGGTCAAGGCCATACGAGAGTGGCCCACGCCGACCAACCCTACCATGGAGAGATCTTTTCTAGGGTTGGTTGGCTTCTACCGCCGCTTTGCCAAGGATTTTAGCTCCATTGCCGCGCCTCTCCACGAGTTGACCAAGAAAGGGCCACGGTGGTGTGGCTTGCCAAGCATGAGGTGGCATTCGAGGCCTTGAAGGAGGCCTTGTGTCATGCTCCACTTCTCCAGCTTCTAGACTTCTCCAAGCATTTCGAGATCGAATGTGATGCTTCCAATGTTGGCATTGGAGGTGTCCTTCACCAAGAGAGGAAGCCTATTGCCTTCTTCAGTGAGAAGCTCACAGAGGCTACACTCAACTACCCTACGTATGACAAGGAATTATATGCTTTGATTAGGGTCCTCAAGACATGACAACACTACCTATGGCATAGAGAGTTCGTGATTCACTCAGATCACGTGGCACTGAGCTTCCTCAAGGGCCAAACGACGCTCAACCGACGCCATGCTAGGTGGGTGGAATTTATGAAGACCTTTCCTTATGTTGTCGTGCACAAGAAAGGAAAAGAGAACGTGGTGGCCGACGCACTCTCTAGAAGGTATACTCTCTTGACTTATCTCTAAACTAAAGTACTTGGTTTTTCTTTAATTAAGGACTTGTATTTGGTTGATTTGTTTTTCAAGCCTATCTATGAGAGATGCCTTGAGAGTCATGAGTTTGAGTCATTTTGTGGATGAGAGGTATCTATATAAGGCTGGGAGGTTGTGTATTCCTAGTTCTTCCATTAGGAACCTCCTCATTCAAGAGGCACATGATGGCCGAGGCCATTTTGGGATTGCTAGGACCTTAGCTGCATTGAGGGAACATTTCTTTTGGCCACATATGTCTACACATGTTCGGAGGTATTGTAGGAGTTGTGTGAGTTGTCAACGTGGGAAAGCTAGGTCGAGCCCACAAGGTTTGTACACAACCCTGCCCATTCCCCTAGGTCCTTGGAAGGACTTATCCATGGATTTCATCACCGGGTTGCCTCAATCTAGGAAAGGAAAGGATTTTATTTTTGTGGCCGTGGATAGGTTTTCCAAGATGGCCCACTTCATAGCATGCCGAACCACACATAGTGCTAGTGAGATTACCGAGCTATTTTTTGAGTATGTCGTGAGGTTACATGGTGTGCCTCGGACTATTGTGAGTGATAGAGACACCAAGTTTGTTGGTCACTTTTGGAGGACACTTTGGGGGAAGCTGGGAACCAAGCTCTTATTTTCCACAAGCTACCACCCCCAAACCGATGGCCAAACATAGGTCACAAACAGAACCCTAGGAGCCCTCCTCCGAACCATACTCAAGGCCAATCCCAGGCGTTGGGAGGACTTACTTCCACTTGTTGAGTTTTCTTATAATAGGTACAGGCATTCAGCAACAAGGCTCACACCCTTTGAGGTTGTGAATGGGAGGAACCCATTGACTCCACTAGATATGCTGCCGTGCCCACTCAAGGATGCCGAGCACGTGTCCGTGGCCAACCGCGCCACGCAAATCCAAGAGCTTCACCGCCGAACACGTGAGCAACTGGAGCGAAGGACGGTGCAATACGAGGCCCAACACAACTCAGGCAGGTGCAAGGTCACCTTTACACCTGGCGACATGGTCTGGGTGCATCTATGAAAGGATCGCTTTCCAAGCCGGTGGAAATCCAAGCTCTCGTCGCGTGGCGATGGCCTTTTTTGGGTTGTCAAAGCCATCGGCGACAATGCATATGAGGTAGACTTGCCTCCAGATTTTGGTGTCCACGCCACATTCAACGTCGCTGACCTTCAACCATACGTGGAGCCAGAATTTGATGAGGGTGAAGTGGGGACGCTTCACAGCCAAGTGGGGGAGGGTGATGCAACCCTACCCGCCATGACCGCCGCTGAAGAGGAGGATTCCATGAGCATCAAGAGTGATGGGCCTATGACTAGGGCTCGCGCCAAGGCCATTGCCAAGGCCACACAATCCCTGGTCGCGCGCCTAGTTGCCAGCCAAAAGCGCACCCGAGACCGCGCCCCCACTTCGACTCCTCGCCACCGTCTAAGGCCCAGATGACATCCAGTCGGGCACTCCAGCTTCTGACATGGGCACATCATTGGAAGAACCTCTACAAACTTAGGCCAAGCCCGCGCCTCACTCGTGCCCCAGCGCGCCTCACCGGTGCCTGCATCGTCGCGCCATGACGCCGTTGCCAAGACCTCCAAGGCGCAAGTGCTAGCCTTAGGCTATTTTGGATTTAGATGTTTATTTGATGTATTGGCACATTCTGTTTTAACACTTTCTTCATTTAGTATGTTTCTATTTTTAGTAAGTTTCTAGTCTTAGCCTTTCTATTTTGGGCGTGTGCTCCACTCTTGTTGAGTGGGCTAGCCCATAGGCGCGTCTCGGCCCGCCCGAGTGCCGCGTCTCTATTTAAGCCAAACTTGGCTCCTTGTAATGGTTTACGTCATTTTTAATTTAAGTATTTTGTTGAGAGCCAATTGCCTTCAATCCTTAGATCAACGTCACAAACACCTCTAACTTCTCATCTCATTCACCTCCGCCGCCAACGATACGACACCCACTCGATTTCCTTCGAGTCTATCCATCCTCCGCTGCCGACGCTACGGCCTTGCTCGAGTCATCGAGCCATCCACCCCACCAACACGCCTATCCCTGAGGTCGTGTTCGAAGGTCCACCACCATCGCTAGCATCGCCATCGCACCCGCTGTCGCACCCACTCCTAGCGACGCCCACCTCATCGCCGCCGTCCCCGGTCATCACCGTGTCAGTAAACCTCTAAAGTTATTGTTCACGTGCCCTCTTCGAAGTCATTCGTGCAATTCAACAAGGCCCAAAGCCAAGGTTTCCACGGCCGACCTTCGAAGACAACTCCGGCGACTCACATCAAGATCTGGATCCTCGTCGCCACAACACTTGTTTCGGCAATCGGAGATAGGGACGCATCAATTATGCACATTCAAGCCAATTTGCATGCACATTCAGTGCATTACGTGTGAAGTGCATATGTCTATGCGTGTATGTGCATGAATAATGGCTTGTATGTGCAGCTAATTTGCACTAGGTGTGCATAATCGGGTTTGTATTGAAAATGTGCATGAGTTTTAGATTGTATGTGAATGAAGAAGTCATGAGTTTTTGCATGCATGTGCACATAAAATAGTATACATGTGTATTTATTTTTATACTAGATGTGAAATTCATTTAGTTTTTTAACATGCATTGTTTTTTTTTTCAAACGTGTGTGAAATTCTGATGAAATGTGCATCTTTGGCAAGGAATGTGCATAGAAAATTTTGGCCTAGAAAATGAAAATTTTGCCAAAAAAATATTTTTGGGCCCGAATAAAAAAACAAAAAAAAAACGGCCGGTCAATGTCGGTTGACCGCCGGAGTTCGACGTTGACCGACAAGAGAAAGTTTGACCAAAAAAATATTTTTGGGCCCAAAAATGAAAGTGTGATCCAAACCATTGAATTTGTCTCCATACAAGGACTATAAGATCATTCTCATTTTACACCATAATAATCATTCTCACATGATTTATTCCTATATAGGGTATATTAAAAGAGGAAGGATCAAAATGAGGATGACTACTTAGGTGAGGACAAAGCACTGAGTGTGATTTCTAGCTCTTCGATAAGTTTAAAATCAATAATTAGGATTATAAATTCATTACAAGGTTATGTGTGACACATAACTTCATTTAAGGTGTTTGACCGGTCAAACAAGTCATCGTCAATCAAAGTCTTTTTTCGGCCCAATTTTTTTTCAACGTATTTTTTTTCTGCCCATTTTTTTTACGTGTTCATAAAACTTTACCATGTATTTATAAAGTTTGTACTGTGTTCATTAAACTTTAACTGTGTGTTCTTCAAGTTATTGAAAAATCGTATTTTGGTTTGTTAAAAAATATATGAACACATAGTTGTAATCTCATGAATACAATTGATAATATATGAACATATGATGGAAAACACATAGAGACATTATTATAAATACATAGTTGCAAATGAATGACACATAGATGAAAACATAGATGAAAAGATCATGAACACATAGATGAAAATGCACGGATGAACTAGTTATATATGAAGTAGAGCTGTCAAAATTTGACCGAACCCAAAATACCGACCGAACCCGACCGAAATTTTCAAGTTGAAACCCGAAAAATTAAACCCGAAACCCGATTTAAACCGAACCCGCTAAACCCGATTATTTCCGGGTTCGGTTCGGTTGACCCGCCGAGTCAAAGAAAAGTTGTATGAATTATTTGAGGATTCGGCTGGGCGGGAAAATGAAATTTATCCCGGGTAGAAATTTCGTATTAGGCCGGCCCACTCCCCAAAATAAGAAAATTGAACCAAAAAACCCTAATTGCTCTCTTCAGCCACGATGCTCTGACTCTCTCTCTCCAACCTTCACAATTCGTCTCCTCCTTCCTCTCCTCAGGCGTTCATTGATTTTTCTCGTCACTTGACCGGCGACCCACATAATACTAGGAGGCACCGAGATTCACCAAGCACTTCGGGAAGAAGGTCAGTTTCTTCAAGCACTTCTGGAAGAAGTGATGAGTCCATCTTAATTAATTTCAACTTGTAATGGGATTATTGCATTCAATTTGTACTGCTTGCTACTCATAATTGTGGATGAATTTCCTTCTCAACAAGCTATTAGCAAATAATTTGTTATGGATCGATCTGCAAGACCAAACTCTTCCATTTTCTCCTTTGAGGCTCACGTTATTGTTCCCCTTTTCACAGAAATATCTTCTTCCAGGATGTGCTGGTATAGCCTGTAGAAGATAGAAAAGTTTCTGACATATACCTCTCTAGAATCAGAATGCTATTCAGTTTAATGCAAATTGTAGATAAAACATACCAAAAAAGACTTAGAAGATGGTTGTATCATGACAATGAAATGAGGATTTGGGCTGTGAAATGCATTTGCCTTGCACTAGAGATTCATGTAATTATACCAATGTTGTTTAATTGCATGTGAGTGTTGCAGGAAACATCAAAGCGTACCCTTTTGTTCGGACATGTGGGTTGGTATAAGCACTAACCCAACAACATGACAAAAATATATAATTACAATCCAAAATCTTTTTTTATATTACATATATATGCATGTATGTATGATTAATGTGACATCATATGGTAGGTCTCTTCTTCCTTTTATTTGTTTTTATTTGTTTCTTATTGTTTAATTGTTAGTAGATGGGCTGTTCAGGATGTTTTCATCTCTCAATTTTTAATCTTTGGCTGGATAATGACAGGAAGCTAGCTGCTAGATTCAGTGCTTATATCTGCTATTGATTTGTTTGCTGGTTTTCTATGTTTTCAGTCTATCAAATTGAATTGCATCAGTAGAATGGACCAAAACTTCATAATCCTATTTACGTTTGCTTTCATCTTCCTGTATTTCCCTAATCAGGTGAACTGCCAAGTCCTTGTTATTGCAGTTTGGTTTGGTTGTACAAGTTGGTATGTGTTTTACTTACCTTCTGAAGCCAGAGCAAATAGGTCAAACCAAAACAGAAGCCTTGAAGAATGGTCCTGAAATTTTGACAGCATATAAATGTGTAATAAAAGATCAGAGTACTCATACAAACAAAGAAAGCAGATCTGAGTACTCATACAACCTTATCTGAAAGAGATGCTGGAAGAATAGATTTCTCATTTACTGTTGGAAGTAACTCATTTTGGTCATTTGATTGATATTTTATCTGATGTACTTCTCCTGTATGCAGGGCTTGCTTGTATATCAGTGATGCTAATCACAACATTCCTCATGGCATTAGTCCTTGTATTCGTGTGGCAACGCGGTATTCTAGCCATTCCCTTCGTCCTGTTCTTCGGCTTCATCGAGGCAGGCTATCTGTCAACAGCTTCCGTGAAAGTCCCACGGGGAGGGTGGGTACCCATCGTGCTATCCCTCTTTTTTTATATTACATATATATGCATGTATGTATGATTAATGTGACAAAAAATTTCTATCGATCAAGACAACAATGAAGATGAAGAATTGGAGGATTGAGCTTGAAGGAGTTTTTTTTTTGCTCATCTAGGAATCAGTCTTACTGAAATATTGTTTTTTATTACACTTATGGTGATGTCTAGCTATTTTTTGTTGTTTGTTATTTGGTTGGTGAATGATGATAGTGTTTTTATGCTAGTTGTTTTTGCTTGTGAAAGTTGTTTTTGCTTGTGAAAGTTGTTTCTTTCTATCATACTTTGTTGGTCTTTTAGCAGATGATGTAAGATGTTAGTTTAAATATATGATGGTGGAAATTATGGTTGAATGTCTGTTGGTTTAATTATGTGAGACATGTAATCGTATAAATAAAAAATCTAAAAATAGATGAACAAAAAGTTAATAGAAAACTTGACGTTAAAGGACCCAGTGGTTAACCCGAACCGCCCGCTAACCTGTAATGACCCGACCGACTTAACCCGTAACCCGAAATGACCGAACCTGTACTAACCCGAACCCGAAATTACCGAATCCGAACCCGACTTGACCGACCCGATTGACAGCTCTAATATGAAGACATAGGTAAAGCATGCATTCATGTCAAACATATGAATACACGAACATGCCAATATGAACACATAGACAAACTAATATGAATACGTAGAGAAACATGTATGAACACGTGGACGTAGATTTGATTTGTGTAATAGTGTTGTAATGCACATTCATGTCAAACATATGAACATATGGAAACATGTATGAACATATTGCCAAACATTTTATATATATATATAAACATATAAAAACATGTGAACACATTAACAAACACGCATGAACTTTATAAACACATTGACAAACATTTACTTGTTCATAAAACATGTATTGTGTGTTCATAAAACATGTATTGTGTGTTCATAACACTCGTACTATCTATTCTTCAACTTATTAAAAATGTGGGTTCATAAATTTATGTTTGTGTTTTCATTTATTATAATTTATGTGTTCTTATGTTTATACTATGTGCATAAATATTTGCATGCATGTGCAATTATTGTCACTTATGCGTGTTTATGTTTCATACTATGTATTCATTTTTTATTTAAGAAATGAATATTGTTGGACTCAGAATTTATCACTAGCAATAAGGCCGCCCCAAATACAAGCAAATCGGGCCACGATCTGAGGCAAGCAACAAATTGGAGAACGTTGGAATGGTTGAGAAAATATCGGAAAAGTGAGGCGACGACCCGACGGATCCCTAGGATCTCAGACGACAACGGCATGATTAGTTTAGCCCCGTAATTATGTATAAAAAAGAGATTAACTCTGCTCTTGTAACACACACAATCATCATTATTGAATTCGAGTTCCAATTCTTTACTTCCTTACTAATCTTCACCAATTGCTCTCTGATTCAATTCGTCGTTTCGATATTCAACTAATTCAAGTGACCGTCAACTGGATCATTGCATCCGATTACTCTCTCTTTCTTGAGGATAAGCTCGTTTTATACTCTATTAATCTCATTTATTCCATTATTAAGTTGATTCGGATTTTCTAGATACTATTAATCTGATTATTGTCTAGTTGCTCTTCTTAAGACAATTTAGATCGGTTCGTGACAGGCAGGGTTTAGTCGTGTTAACATGGTCAAAATAAATCCTAACAAACCTAAACTAGTAGTTTGGGCAAGCGAGGGTCGAATCCCACAGGGAGGAGTTGTTTTATCTTTGTGTTGATTAGCATGCAAAGTAACAAGGGGGGGTTTTGGTTGATTGATGTCAAACAAGCAAACAAAGCAAAGAAAGCAGAGGGTTTTAATCAATTAAAGGGAAAACACTTAGTCAAACAAATATCCACTTTTCATATGATAGATCGATCCTAGGTTATCTCTATTCCTTTCCTTTGGTTATTCCTGTCCCTATTCTGATTTAGTTAATAGTCCAACCAGTCCTAATAACCCTAACTATCAAACAATCCCTACCAACCTTCAGGATTTAATTTAATAGCAGCAAGAAGCATAGGAATTAGCCAGGATACATGCAACACCACAACCCGCAGTATTTAACATATAATCAAATCTCTTTCATAATAAACTAGTCCTACCAGTACTAGAATATCATGGATGCTACAATAGATAAGGAATCTCAACCCGAAATATCCAAACCCTAGCAATAGACAATTACTAATATCAACTAGGTGATCAATCTAGTCACATCAATAACAATCAATAGAAATATGCTCAAGAGAAAAGATATAACCCAAAGGACATAGGAAATAGAGAATTAACCTCACAATCAAATAATACGAAAAGCTTCAACTGTCGGACTAAGCAAAGGTGCTTAGTTCTTCATAACTTCAAAGGAAAAACAATGTTGAATGGAAAACTTGACAATTCTGAATAATGTCGATGATACCAAGATGATTTTAATGGAGGCTATGGAATTTAGGTTAAATAGACTTAACCTAAAGCCCAAGATCACAAACCTCATCTAAAAGGAAATAAAATAATGTACGAAATAATAAAATAAAGAAAAGTCGGAAAAAGACAAAAGACAAAAAGTTCGGAAATTCCTCGTCGGGCTCGCACACGTGTCTTTCCGCGGTCGAGGATCAGATTCCGCGGTCGCGGAAATATCATCGATGGAAATTCTTCACGTTGTGCTCTCAAACATCCTGCACGGTTAGCAAACCGTGCAACTAACCGTGTAGGCTCTTTTCTGGCTTTTCTCCGCGGCTTCTGTAGACCCGATTGGTCTATACTTCGTCTTCTTGGGTGACTTCCTTCTCCCTTCAATATATCTTCATTTAATCTCCTCCAAACCACCATATCTACACTTCTACTCCTCAACTCTATTCTCCATAATTGTGCACTAAACCCATACAAATGGCACCCAAAACACCGGTAACAACTCCTAGATAAGCACTACAAAATAGTACTGATCAGTTCGATCTTGTCGTCCCAAAACAATTTGGCGCCCACCGTGGGGCATCTAGTCAATCAACGATCCAATCATCAATCTGATACTCATCCCATCATGGCCGACGCTGGAAATCCCATGATCCACGTCGAAAATCAAGCTCAAGGCAATGTCCAAATCACGAACCAGGCAGAGGATATCAGCGGCCAACCAGTCACAGACTCGAAAATGCAAGAGCTCACAAGAGCCATGAATGTCCTTCAAGAGGAACTGGCCCAACATCGTGACAGGACCGAAATGCTAAGTGCTCAATCTGAATCTGAAATCGCTCGATTAACCCGTGAAAAACGAGTTTTTGAAGTCGCAGGTACACTCGGCCGTATCGGTCCCCGGAGGCTCAAGACGCATAGTCAACACGAAGGGACTGTCTACACGACTCAGCTTGGATGGAGTGGATGTGACACCCGTAGTGGCGATGAACGCCTCTCTACCTACTGGTATGTTCCAGACCCCTCCGGTCACTTTTGTTACGACTAACATATCGGGTTTTGTAGCCGAGCCCACCGAAGCTCGAGCGACCCATCCGCTGGTAACAGCTCCGACCGATCTCCATGCCCTCATACAGCAAGCTATCAACGAACATATGAAGTCTCTGGATGATCGCATCGCACGGATCCCGAGAGTTCCCCAACCAATCGAGAAAGAAGCAATCGACGGATACAAATATTCGCCTTTCGCAGAGGCGATTGCACGCGTCGAGATTCATAAAAAGTTCCATGTCCCCAACATGCTCAACTACGATGGGACCGGGGACCCCGATGATCATGTCTCAATTTACAAACAAAAACTAATGACAATTTCAATCCCAAGAGGGAACCGCGAGACAGTCATGTGCAAAAGCTTTGGCATGACCCTCGCGGGACTTGCACTAACTTGTCTTATCCACTTACCGCAGGGCTCAATCGCTTCCTTCGCCGACTTAATCAATTCATTCAAAGTTCAGTTCGCTAGCAGCCGACGATTAGAAAGGCAATCAAGCGATCTGTACATGATCGTGCAAAGGTATGGCGAACCTCTAAGAGATTATCTTAACAGGTACAACAAAGAGAAGGTCGCAATCCCACATTGCGACGTCCCAACATCGATCGAAGCGTTCCGTCGAGGTCTAGTCAGAGGCAGTGAACTCTACCGCGAATTGACCAAATATCCATGCCGGTGTTTTGAATATGTGCAAGCCAAAACCATGGCACAAGCCAGACTCGAAGAAGATGAAGAACCTTCCAAGGCAAATAAATGCCCCGATCGAGTCGATCGAAGAACATCCTCAGATCATCGACGCGATCGACGACACCAACCTTATCCTAAGGGACGGAGCGACCCCAATCAGGTAAACAACTCTTATGACAGGAACCAGGATTGGAAGAACAACCCCGCTTTCCCTCCGAAGCTCCACTCTTACAACTTCAACATCTTCATATTGGAGCTCGTAAAGAGTTTAGACATATATGGGAAAGAAGTAAGGTGGACTCGGAAGAGCAACAAACCAGACGCAAAGAAAGACATGAACCAGTGGTGCGAGTTCCACGGAGACCACATACACTCAACGGATGAATGCATAGCCCTTTTGTAAGGAAGTCGCAAGGCTCCTTGCGCAGGGGCTATTACGCGACGTCATCTCCGATAAAGCCAAAATGACCCTCAATCGAAGGGACCAGGTAACATCTGACAAGCCGTCTTCTCCGGTTCCCACTAAAATTGTTAACACCATTTTAGGAGGGTCGGATGTGTGTGGAAACACATACTCGGCCACCAAAAGATATGCCCGAGAAAGCAAAGTCAATAAGCCGATTCGGGCGGAGATGAGACAATCGCAAATTTCCAACGCTCCCGCCATTACTTTCGACGACTCAGAAGCCCAAGAGTTAGGCGACCACCACGAGGTTTTGGTAATTTCTCTTTCAATTAGCAACTGCATTATCCATCGCGTTTTAATCGACACAAGTAGCTCCACCAACCTGTTGACACTCGACGCCTTAAAGGGTATGGGTTTAAGCGAGGACGACTTAACCGGAAACTCTACCCCGCTGGTCGGATTCAGCAGGGAAGTTAAATATACCCAAGGCGAGATCATGTTGACAACATACGCTAGTGGAGTCAACCAACAGGTAATGTTTTTAATACTCGACTGCCCATCCCCATACAATGCAATCCTTGGCAGACCCTGGATCCACGCCATGAAAGTTATACCTTCCACTTACCACCAGACAATAAAGTTCCCTTCTAAGTGGGGGGTACAGGAAATAAGAGGCGACCAGCGGGCTGATAAGGAATGCTATGTCACTTCAATGAAAGGGACAGTCGACAAGTCCTCCGCATAGCAATCACAGTGTGGCGAGGGAACCACGCGATACATCAAACCAGAGATGGAACAACTCGACAAGATCGCGCTGGATCCCTCAAAGCCAACACAAACGATAAGGGTCGGATCGGATTTGAACGATTCGACCAGATCAGATTTAATTTCCTTTTACGGTCCAACTTTGATTGTTTTGCCTGGTCACACGAAGACATGGTGGGGATCTCCCCAGATGTTATTAATCACAAATTTAATGTAGATCCTACTTATCCTCTGGTCAAGCAAAAAAGGAGAAAGTCCGCACCTGAGCGCAACAAAATCGTGGACGACGAGGTCAAGAACTTACTCGAAACAGGTAAAATAAGGGAAGTCAAGTATCTCGACTAGCTAGCAAACGGCGTCGTAGTTAAGAAGAAGAATGGGAAATGGAGAGTATGCATCGACTTCATAGACCTGAATAAGGCCTGTCCAAAAGACTCCTTCCCATGACCACATATCGACGCCATGGTTGACGCGACAGCCGGACACGAAATGTTAACATTCATGGACGCGTTCAGTGGATACAACCAAATTTTCATGGACCCCGATGACCAAGAAAAGACAACCTTCATAACAAGCCAAGGTACGTACTACTACAAAGTCATGCCTTTTGGATTGAAAAACGCAGGGGCCACATATCAGAGGCTGGTGAACAGAATGTTCAAAGACCAGATCGGGGACACCATGGAAGTTTACATCGATGACATGCTCGTCAAGTCCAAAGCGGCAAGGGACCACATCGAACACCTGAAAGAAGCATTTGAGGTATTGAAAAGATATAACATGAAACTAAACTCAACTAAATGCTCTTTCGGAGTGTCTTCAGGAAAATTCTTGGGATACATGGTGACGCAAAGGGGGGTCAAAGCCAGTCCAGATCAAGGCTATCGTCAACCTGAGGTCCCCCCGATGTGTCAAAGACGTCCAGAAATTGACAAGACGGATAGCAGCATTGAACAGAGTCATATCAAAGTCTTCGGATAAATGCAAACTCTTTTACGAAGCCCTAAAAAAGAACAAGTCATTCGATTGGACAGCAGCACACGAACAAGCCTTCCAAGACTTAAAGACGTATCTGGCGAGTCCGCTCCTGCTGGCTAAACCAAAAGACGACAAGCCATTACCACTGTATCTGGCCGTATTATAATCAGCCGTCAGTGCAGTCCTGACAAGAGAAGAAGACGGCAAGCAATCACCGGTCTACTACGTAAGTCGTTCCCTACTTCATGCCGATACAAGGTACACATCACTTGAAAAATTAGTCTTGGCACTAGTTATGGCCTCAAACAAGTTAAGATCCTACTTCGAATCACATGCTATTATTGTGAGGACTAACCATCCCATGAAAGCCGTCATGAGGAAACCGGAATTTACAGGACGAATGGCCAAGTGGGCTATACACATTAGCGGATTCGACATCGAGTACGAGCCAAGGACGGCGATCAAATCTCAATCTTTGGCCGACTTTGTGGCCAATTTCAGCCCTACACTGGAACAAGAAGTCATGAAGGAGGTCGAACAACTGAAAGTTGAAGAGGACCAGGGCACATGGCAACTCCATACAGACGGAGCGTCGAACGTAAGAGGAGTCGGCCTAGGTGTCGTACTAAAATCGCCACAAGGGGACCACATAGCCCAAGCTGTGAGATGCGAGTGGGATGCGACCAACAATGAAGCAGAATATAAAGCCCTCATATTCTCTCCTGCGCTTACTCTCCACCGGTCGCCACCTAAAAGTCATCAGTCGAGTCCTACACGACCACTCGGTCTAAACTATGATAAGTTGTATCTCGATTCGACCCGATCAATACATTATCTAATAAAATCATCTCGCTATTCTACATTTACTCTTTGCTTGTCAATTATCTGCTTGGTTTGGATTGTTTTCTATCACCCGATCGACTAGTTACCCCGTCTAAGGCGATTTAGGTCGTCCGATCTTTTCGCCCCAAAACAATTTGGCGCCCACCGTGGGGCAACTTTCCGATCACCCTTTCGAAACTTTCCAACCATGACTATTGACCCACCTACCGACAATCAAGAATCACGTCTCGAAGACGGAACCCAAGATGCAACAATCACAACCGAAAATCCTACTCCAACCCAATTCCAAGAACTTTCCCAAAAAATGGCCACCCTTCAAAAGGAACTAGCCCAGCAATGCCAAAAGACCGAAGCCCTAGCCGCTTTGTCAACCAAATCCGAAGCCGAGATTGTGCAACTAACTCGTGAAAATGAGTCTCTTAAGTCGCAGGTACAGTCAGTGGCTTCAGGATCTAGGAACGTGCCCGTCCACGGCGGCACCCGAACACGCCTCGACATGGACAACATCGAGCCGACGCCTCCGAGCATACGACGTCCTGGACACAATGAGGGTACGTCTCGAACTCCTTTCGCTAGTCCATTTTCGACTAACCATGTCACCTTTTCCACACCGATCGGGTCTGCTGGGACCCGAATCGATGAACCACAGGTTACCAATCCGCCAGATGTCCTGGCTCTTTTCCAGCAGACGCTCGACAGACACATGAAGACGATCGACGATCGCTTCAACAGGCTCGAAAGACAATCAAGTGACCTCTACCGAGTCAATTCGCCAGCAGTCGGAGGCTCGAAAGACAATCAAGTGACCTCTACCGAGTCACACAAAGGTATAACGAACCCCTTTAGAATTATCTTAATAGGTACAATAAGGAGAAAGTGGCAATTCCCCACTGCGACGTCACAACCTCCATCGAAGCCTTCCGACAAGGCTTGGTCAAAGACAACAATCTCTACGACAAGATTACCAAGTACCCATGCAAAAGTTTTGAAGATGTCCAGGCCAAAACCATGGCCGAGGTAAGATTGGAAGAGGACCGTGAGTCGCGTAAAGCCTCACGCGGACCCGATCCATCCGACCTTAAACATCCCTCCGACAACCGTCGAGACAGACGATCTCATCCCTATTCTCGTAATCGAAACGAACCAAATCAGGTAAACTCTTTCCAAGACAGGTCACATGAATGGAGAGACGGTCCGGCGTTGCCTCTTAGGGTCCAGTCTTATAATTTCAATGTTTCCGTGTCGAAGCTCGTCAAGAGTTTCGACAAATATGGAAAAGAGGTAAGTTGGCCCCGAAAGAGCGACCGACCGGATGTCAAGAAGGACATGAGTCGATGGTGCGAATTCCACGACGACCACGGTCATTCGACCGACGAGTGCATCGCCCTGCGGAAGGAAGTCGCTAGGCTGCTCTCACAAGGGCTCCTGCGCGACGTAATCTCGGAACGGGCAAAGGCTACCATGGAACGTTGAGATCAGGTAAAACAGAACAAACCCCCATCTCCCGTCCATACAAAAGTTGTCAATACCATTTTAGGTGGATCGGATATATGTGGAAACACATACTCCGCGGCTAAGCGACACGCTAGGGAAAGCAAGGGTGACAAGCCCGAGGCATCGGAATTCAAGCCAAGGAGGACATCTAACCTTCCGACGGTCACATTCAACGAATCTGATTCCGATGGGTCGGATAGTCACCACGATGGTCTGGTAATCTCTTTGTCCATTGGTAATTGTTTAATACGGAGAGTACTAATCGATACAGGGAGTTTTACAAACCTCTTGACCCTTGACGCACTTAGAGAAATGGGTCTGACTGAGAACGACCTAATCAAGAAGTCGACCCCACTGGTCGGGTTCAGCGGTGAGGTTAAGTATACGACCGGTGAAATCATTCTAACCACATACGCTGGAGGAATCAACCAACATGTGAAATTCTTAGTCCTAGACTGTCCGTCTCCCTATAATTGTATTCTTGGCAGGTCATAGATACACGCTATGAAGGCAGTACCTTTGACATATCATCAAGTCATCAAATTCCCCACTGAATGGGGAGTCCAAGAGATCAAAGGAGATCAAAGGACCGCAAAAGAATGCTACATCGCTTCCATGAAGAGCGCAGTCGAACACAGGACCGCATAGCAACCACAGAGCGGCGAAGGGCCTAGTCGGTACGTCGAACCAGAAATGGAAAAACTCGATGAAATCGCACTAGACCCTTCAAAGCAAACCAAACGGTAAGGGTCGGGTCGGACTTGGACGATTCGACCAAACAACAACTTCTTGACTTTCTCAGGGCCAATGCCGACTGTTTCGCATGGTCGCATGAGGATATGGTCGGAATATCTCCAAACGTTATTACTCATAAATTAAATGTGGATCCATCTCATCCCCCTGTCAAGCAAAAACGCAGGAAGTTCGCCCCCGAGCGGAACAAGATAATCGACGACGAAGTCAAAAGCTTATTGGAAACAGGAAAGATCAGGGAGGTCCACTATCCTGAATGGCTAGCCAACGTGGTCGTAGTCCAGAAGAAGAACGGCAAATGGAGAGTCTGCATCGACTTCACAGACCTCAACAAGGCTTGTCCCAAGGACTCGTTCCCTCTACCCCATATCGACGCCATGGTCGACGCCACAGCGGGGCACGAAATGCTTACCTTCATGGACGCTTTCAGTGGTTACAATCAGATCTTTATGGAACCCGACGATCAAGAAAAAACAGCGTTCATCACTAGCCAAGGTATCTATTGTTACCAAGTAATGCCCTTTGGTCTGAAAAATGCAGGGGCTGCGTATCAACGACTAGTCAACAAAATGTTCAAAGACCAAATTGGAGACACGATGGAAGTCTACATAGACGACATGTTGGTCAAGTCCAAAAAGAAAGAAGATCACATAGACCACCTATGCGACAGCTTCGAGGTGCTCAAAATGTATAACATGAAACTAAACCCTACTAAATGCTCCTTCGGAGTGTCATCAGGGAAGTTCTTAGGATACATGGTGACACAAAGAGGAGTAGAGGCCAGCCCAGAACAAATCAAGGCTCTCATCAACCTTCGATCCCCCCGATGCGTCAAAGACGTACAGAAGCTCATAGGTCGGATAGCAACTCTGAACAGATTCATCTCCAAATCATCGGACAAGTGCAAACCCTTCCATGACGCACTCAAGAAGAACAAGTCCTTTCAATGGACAGAAGAACACGAAGCAGCGTTCCAAAACCTCAAAGAGTATCTGGCCAGTCCCGTGTTACTAGCCAAACCCAAAGGCGACGAGCCCTTATTTCTTTATCTTGCAGTGTCAGAATCAGCCGTAAGCGCAGTATTGGTCAAAGAGGAGGATGGCAAACAGTCGCCAATATACTACGTCAGTCGGACGCTGTTACCAGCCGAAACAAGGTATTCGTCACTTGAAAAGATCGTGCTATCATTGGTAATGGCTTCGAACAAACTCAAACCATATTTCGAATCTCATACTATTACTGTTCGCACTAATCATCCCATGAGAGCTATCATGAGGAAACCTGAGTTCACAGGACGAATGACCAAATGGGCCATACACCTCAGCGGTTACGACATCGAATACGAGCCCAGGACAATGATCAAGTCGCAAGCCTTAGCCGACTTTGTGGCCGATTTCAGTTCGACCCTAGAGCAAGAAGCCACAAAATAAGCAACACAACTACTCGCGACGGACGAGGCAGGTACATAGGAGCTCCACACAGACGGGGCATCGAATGCCAGAGGATCGGGGCTAGGGGTCGTGCTAAAATCGCCACAAGGAGACAAGATAGCTCAAGCTGTCAGATGTGAGTGGGATGCGACTAACAACGAAGCTGAATACGAAGCGCTCATATTCGGACTCATCCTGGCTCGCGACCTAGGGGTCCGAGAGATCGAAGTCGTTTGCGACTCTCTACTAGTCGTAAACCAGATACAAGGGGCGTATAATGCCAAGGACGCCAGAATGATAGCCTACCTGGAGGTAGCCAAGAAACTGATCGGATAATTCCAAACATTCAACATCAGACAAGTGCCCAGGGATCTTAACTCCCAAGCTGACGCACTCGCTAATCTAGGATTCGTCCTAGATCCGAAGGAATTTCCACACATACCATTGGCCCACATCATGACGCCAGCCATCCCAAGGACATCCGTCGAGTCAACAGCATCACTTGAAGAACTCGTCGCCATGGAAATAGGCGACCGACCAGAAGAAGACATCGTCGACACCAATAACGACTGGATACTACCTTACATTAGATGGTTGAAAGACGGCATTCTACCCGACGACAAGACAGAAGCAAAAAGGCTCAAGGTACAAGCACTCTCTTACGATATCATAGATAACATCTTGTACAAAAGTTCTGTTACAGGACTACTCCTATGATGCCTCAAGACTCCAGAAGTCAGACGTATCTTGCAATCATTGCACGAAGGGGAGTGTGGCAACCACACCGGCGGACGAAGCCTCTCGGGTAAAGCCCTACGAAACGGGTACTATTGGCCAACGATGAACAAAGACGCCATGGAATACACCAAGAGATGCGACGCCTGTCAGCGGCACGCACCCGTCCATCATCAGCTTTCAGAGCTCCTCCATCCGACCCTAGCTCCATGGCCCTTTATGAGATGGGGAATGGACATCGTCGGAAAGCTCCCCCCCGCGTCGGGTCAAAGAGTCTTCTTCCTTGCCATGACGGACTACTTCTCTAAATGGATCGAAGTCGAAGCCTACAGAGAGGTAAAAGATCAACACGTCATTTCATTCATAAAACGCAATATCTTGTGCAGATTTGGCATCCCGTCAGAAATCGTGTGCGACAACGGCTCCCAATTCATCAGTCATAAGACTCGAGCCTTTTGCGATCAATGGAACATCAAGTTGGTCACATCCACACCTCGGTATCCGTGATCCAACGAACAAGACGAATCCAGCAACAAGATCATCATCAACAACCTCAAGAAACGCCTCACATGAGCTAAAGGCAAATGGGCAGATGAACTCCCACTTATTCTCTGGTCTGACAAGACTACTCCAAAGAATGCGACCGGGCAATCGCCTTTCTCTCTCGTCTACGGGAGCGAGGCAGTCATCCCGACTGAGTTACTGGTTCCGACCGCTCGCTACAACCTTCAGACAAATGAACAAAACGACATCGAACTAGCACACAATCTGGACACAGCGGACGAGATCAGAGAGAAAGCCCGAATCAGGATGGTCAGGTTCCAACAACAAGTCGCAAGGAGCTACAACAAGAATGTCCGAATCAAGGCATTCAAGGTCGGAGACTGGGTCCTCAGGAAAACTTTCCAGAACACTAAGAACCCATCCGACGAAAAGCTAGCACCACAGTGGGAAGGACCTTACTTGATCACCGAAGTGGTCGGACAGGGAGCATATCAGTTAAAGGATAAAGACGGACAACCGATCCCGAGGAGTTGGAACGCAGCACATCTAAAACTCTACCATTTCTGAACCAATGAGGTAAAACATCACACAAATCTTATACCTCGCATATACATTGCTATATGTCGCATACAAATCGCATGCTATCGCATATACATTGCTATCTGTCGCATACAAATCGCATGCTATCGCGTATACATTGCTATCTGTCGCATACAAATCGCATGCTATCGCATATACATTGCTACATGTCGCATACATACCGCATGCTATCGCATGTACATCGCTATCTCCTTTTACATGTCATCATCTGACACTAAGCGAGGACTTCCTCCTTACAAAAACACAAACGCAGAACAGCATTTACATTGGATCCTGTCATCCGCAAAAAAGCGCTTACATTACATTATACGATCGATCGGAACACGGGGAGATGACAATACAGGCACGTCGGCACACCGCCTGCCTTACACAAAACATAAGGTACAATACCTTATTACATTTACGCAATAAAACATATTGCTTACCTCCCCGGCATAATGTCATGACTAACACATACACAAACACATCACAGGCATGCTCTACATACATACATACGGTGAAACCCCACTCGACGGAGCACACGGGTGAAACCGACACATACGAAATACAAAACGTCGTCGACAACTTCCTAGGAAGTCCGACGAACATGTACGAAACAAACTAGCATACGACTCGATATGTAAAAACGCAATTGCATCGGAATAAAAGCATTTTTATACATAAAATGCGACCCGCGATGATGGACGGGTCGCCAAAACACATTGTCTGCCTACACATCTGTAGGACTTTACCAACAATCATTCAGAAATATCCTGCGACCCGCGATGGTGGACGGGTCGCCAAAACACATAATATTCAAACCCACACACAGGTGGGGCAAACGAAGTCATATTACGCGAAGAAAACAAATCAGAGGTCGGGGACAATGGCATTACCTTCCGCAGGGGCTGGCTCCAGAGATGCTATCTCGTCAGTCGGCTCGACATCGCCAGAATGGGCCTCGTCCTCATCGGCGCCTTCATCCACGGCCTCTTCTCCGACGCCGGCCAAGCAAAACAACTCCTGACCAGGATCGCCCTTTGGGAACATGGAGTCTAGAGTCCCCTTCTCCTCTTTCAGGTCCCAGAGCTCATGCTTGCCCTCGTTGAACTCTTCGATCATCTCAATGCGCAACTTCACAACATAAAAGGCCCCGACATTGCCAGCAATATGGCCATCGGCAATCCGAGCCCGCTTCACCTCCTCCTCAACGCCTGATCGGCACTCTTCAAACTCCCTCCGACTTGCGACCAGCTCTTCTTGACAGCTCTTCAGCTCCCTGGTGAGGCGACGCTCAGTCTCACGGCAGCGACTCTCCGTTCCCTCCAGCTTGGTCCTCAAAGACGCAATGTCGGACTCTGACCTAGCAGCCATGTCCTCGGCCTTGACAAGCATCGCCTGAACACCGGAGTAAGCTCCCAAGAAATACTGGAAGGCCTGATAGAAAGACACAAGACAACACAAAAACACAATCAAGAAACGCGGTCGAGCAAAAAGAAACATAAAAACAAGAACAAAGGGCAACTCACCCTCCATGAGGAGCTTCCTGCTTCACCAATGCAGTCTAGAGGGGAGACATCCTTAACTTCCGACTTCAAAGTCGGGTCCTGAGCGCGAAAAAGGTCGGCGATCGACTGTCCGACGGCACCGATCTTGCCGACCCCCTCAGTAGTCGCACTCTTCTTCCTAGGGATGTCCTCCACCTTGACGTCTTCAGGGCGAGCGCTCGCCTTCCTCTTAGAGCCAGTCTTGACTAGAACCGTCAGATCCACCAGATCCGGTTTGCTTGACGCGGCTTTGGCCGCCGCCTTCCTCTGCTCGATCAGGCTTTTCCCTGACGCCACTCTCAAACGAGCACTCGATCGACCACCAGGGGAACCTGACACGACAGAACAACAGAAAGGGAGAAATCCTAAAGTACACGACAAAACGAAAAACAGTAAAAGACGCCTACAGTCAAGAATCTACCTTTTGCACGAGACGATGAGACATTCGACATGTCGTCTTGAGAGGCAGGGGTCATCGACAGCAGGTTGACGCGGGAATTTCAAGGACAATCTTCGACAAGCCTTCCGACCGGCTACTCACTTCTAGATCTTCTGGTTCGGGGACTACAAAAAAGAAAAGTTAAGGCAAGAGTTAAGACACATAAAATACGCGAAAGAGAAGACAAATACATACTATCGATTCGCCACTCCGTCAACAAAAATGGACACTCTCCCTCCTTCTCCAAAGAAGAACGTTCGACGAAAAAGAACTTTGACCCTCATCCGCGGTCGTTGACATCAGGGCTCTGCACCAAGGGCTTCCGACCATGTCGGATACGCAACTCAACGCGACAGGAACTCTTCGACCCAATAAAGTAGTTATACCACATAGCGTCAAAATCGGCCCCAGTTTGAACATTCACAAGGTCTAAAACCCTAAGAACTCTCCACGTCTGAGGCATTACTTGACATGGCGCCAGCGCCAAAGTGGCTAAAAAATCCCTGACAAGGGGAGAGAAAGGAAATTTGTTCCCTATTCTAAACGGGTATGCGTAGAAGCAAATCCATCCTTCGTAATGCGCATCGGCCCTCTCGTCTGGATGAGGCAACCTGGCGACCGTCTCCGGTGGAAAGCCTCCGACTTGGAGAACTTGATCCAGCTCCGCCTGGGACAAAGTGCTAGTGAATGCATCCGACTCCTTCAAAATGAAACACGGAGGAGTTTCGCCTTCACGAGAATCGGAAAGAGTCTTCGACGACTCAGAAGCCTCGATGGAAACCATTTTGAGAATGGAAAGAGAGAGAGAGAGATCAAAGAGCTATGACTAGAGAAATCAGAAAACTATGGCGAGAGATCGAGAAGCTTACCAGAAGAAACGTGCAAAGGAAGATGGGATGAAGACTAATCGATTCCCTCTGCTCTGAATTTACGGAGGGAAGTGAAGATTTGCAGAGGTGTCGCATCATGCCCCGATCACGCGCCACGTAGCCCTGAGCAAACGCGCCAAAAAAGGATGGTGAAGATCGTGTCTAGAGAAGTTGACACGGATTCCGTTTTACTTGCCTAAACCGAAAGCCCAAGGCAACTTGGGGCTATTGTTGGGCCTGGCATCCCCGGAGAAGATGGGTCAAGTGAATCGAGCCCAAGCCCATTGCAGATCGGAAGAACAAAGGAGAAGGCCCAGAGGAGGCGACAAGACCTCTCTGGTCGAATGCCCTCCGACAGGATCGCGAGAATCTCGCCATACATTTAATGCCCAGATCACGCAACGTCCACAGCATTCAAACCACCATAATTGCAGCAATTAAATGGCATAATCCTTGCCATTGCTCCCGGCATTGAAGACGAAGATATTAGAAAAACACAACGGTCACAATGGAAAAGGACTTACCATATTTGGACGACGAAGGAGATAAGAAGATACGAACAAATTAACGCTGGAGACACAAGCATTCTGGCTCAAAAACGGATCAGAACAACACTTACGCTGCCCGCCTAGCTCTCTAGCAATCATCTGCGCTTACTCTCCACCGTTCGCCACCTAAAAGTCATCGGTCGAGTCCTACACGACCACTCGGTCTAAACTATGATAAGTTGTATCTCGATTCGACCCGATCAATACATTATCTAATAAAATCATCTCGCTATTCTACATTTACTCTTTGCTTGTCAATTATCTGCTTGGTTTGGATTGTTTTCTATCACCTGATCGACTAGTTACCCCGTCTAAGGCGATTTAGGTCGTCCGATCTTTTCGCCCCAAAACACATACTAAGACTCATTCGATTTCTCATTGGTTTGCACAGGATCAGCTTCCTTATCGTTGGTCACTTTAGGGAGAGCCTTCGGCACATCTTCAACCTCCTCAACCGCTTCAGAATCAGCCTCTTCCTTTTGGTCATCCTCTCCTTCTCCTAGGTCGGCCAATTTGAAGAGCTCGTCACCAGGATTGCCGTCAGGGTACAAGAGATCCAGATTGTCTCTCTCCCTTTCAACCTTCCAATCTACATGAGTGCTGGCGGAAAACTCCTCCATCATCTTAATACGAGACTTCAAATAATAATAAGTACCTACATCGCCAGCAGTCCGAGCATCTTTCTTGTGATGCTTTTCAGCTTCCTCGATTTGAGATTGGAGTTCCTCCTTGGTCGAAAACAGCTCTCTCTCGACGGCTCTTACATGATCCTTGGTAGCCTTCGCCTGACCCTCCGCTTGTGCACTCCGCCTGTCGGACCTATCACTTAGCTCTTGAATGGTAGAAAAGGCGACCATTGAATACTGAAAAGCCTACTTTCACACGACATGTAATCAATTTCTAAAAAAAAAACTCAAACATAAATCATCTATTACTTACTTTCCAAGCGCCAATTGCAGCTTCATCCATACAGTCAATAGAGGAAAGGTCACCGATTTCTTTTATGGCTTTTGGATCGACGAACCGAAGCAAATCGCTCGATGTTCTCTCTTTCAACATCCCCGGTGAGGAATCTAAGGCGACTGATGCCTTTCTCTTCACCCCTGACGTCTTGGACGATGGAGAATCTAAGGCGATCACTTCGACAGATGGTCGAGCCTTGATGATAGCCTTTGAGAAAGACGCCTTAGCAGCCGACAACTTTTGATCCAAAAGACTCTTTCCCGACAAACGAGCACTGGACCTTCCACCGTGAGATGCTGATAACATAGCACAACACCATAAGCATATGAAAACCCCGAAGACCAACCACACGCATACCTGCAGGAACGAACATGTGCCTTTGGAGACGGTTGCGGAAGGCACTGACATCTCGGCAAGATCAGGTATTAGAAAATTGACGTTCTTGAAATATCTCACCGACTCTGGAAGTTCGAGCAAGGCACTAGTCACCACCTCAAAATCTCCGGGTTCTCCTGGTTCAGGCACTGTGATAAAAAACACGTAAGCAAGGGTTTAGAAGATTTCCAGCGAGAAAAATCGAAAGGAGAACACAGTACATGTTTTCCTCCAGTCTAAAAGCAAAAAAGGAACAATCAACCCCCCTTTCGAGTGATATACGCTCTAAAAAGAAGAAACAAGTTCTCCACCCACGATCGTTAACATCTAGGTTTAAAGTTAAAGGCTTTCTGTCACGACGAAGGCGTAATTGAAACCTAGAAGAACCCCGACTACTCAAATAGTAGGAGTACCATAGAGCTTCGAAATCAAAATCAAATTTGACATCGGTGGAAACAAGGTCGATTACCCTAAGCAGACACCAAGTATGGGGCATGACCTGATAAGGGGCAAGCCTCATAACAGAAAGAAAGTTCCTAACTAGATTAGAGAATGGAAAGGAATGACCAACCTTAAAAGCGTATTCGAAGAAACAAACCCAATCTCCATGACACCAATCGGCTCACTCATGGAAGAGGGGGAGACGCACAACAATACCTACAGGGAACTAACCGACTTCGAGAATCTTATCCAACTCGGTTTGGGTTAGGGTTCCACCGACGGAATCAGAGCAACTAAGGAGCCCTATAAGGCATGAAGGCATTTTCATCTTCAGAGGGACCTCCAGGTGCAATCTTACTGCTCTTGGACCTTGAAGACGCCATGAAAGCAGTAAAAGAAGAAGAACAGTGAAAATTCGAAAAGAAAAGGAAATTACCTTGACAAGGACGTGAGACTCTGTGGTGACAAGAAAGCCGATTGAAGGTTATTTAAAGCAGTAAACTGCCTCATCTGTGGTCAAATCGTTGGGCCACTCACAAGGCGCCACGGCAGCATGCGGTCTGCAGAAGAATCAGGACAAGATTACGCCGACTGAAGATCAAACCGTCCCCTCATAAATTGTTTCTTTTCTTCCGCCCACTTTGATCTTGGGGCAATTGTTGGGCTCAGAATTTATCACCAGCAATAAGGTCGGCCCAAATACAAGCAAATCGGGCCACGATCTGAGGGAAGCAACAAACTGGAGAACGTTGGAACGGTTGAGAAAATATCAAAAAAGTGAGGCGACGACCCGACGGATCCCTAGGATCTCGGACGACAACGGCAAGATTAGTTTAGCCCCGTAATTGTGTATAAAAAAGAGATTAACTCTGCTCTTGTAACACACACAATCATCATTATTGAATTCGAGTTCCAATTCTTTACTTCCTTACTAATCTTTACCGATTGCTCTCAGATTCAATTCGTCATTTCGATATTCAAGTGACCGTCAACTGGATCATTGCGTTCGATTACTCTCTCTTTCTTGAGGATAAGCTCGTTTTATACTCTATTAATCTCATTTATTCCATTATTAAGTTGTTTCGGATTTTCTGTAACACCCCCAAATCTATAACCCATTTGGAAAGGTATTACCGCCAGTGACCTCGGTTTCCACACCGAAGCCACCCCAGGCTTTACCGGTTTAAACACAAATCATAAAGAACAATTATGGTACAAAATTACCATAACTTTCATTTAAAACATAGTCGCGGAATTTCAACACAATTCCAAAGACGACAAAATACAGAGTTATTACAATACAACGGAAGACTTAAAATAATTTACAAGAGTATTGACCTCAGTAGTCAATGCCCAAAGATCATAGCCTGATTAAAACATTTTCAAACACCGTTCATGTTCATAGTCGATCTAGCCTTTTTGGACCTGTATGTGCCGAAACGGACGGACGACACCACCATGACGTTGCAGATAAATAAAATACAAGGGGTTAGTCTAATGAATAGACTAAGCAAGGGCGGAAAACATTAACAATTAATTCACACAAATGCTGACACAAGCAGTTCCACATATCAACAAATCACATCAAAGCCCTCAAGTGTTAACTAAACAGTTAAACACATCAACAAATCACATCAAGCCCTCGAGTGTTAACTAAACAGTTAAACTCATCAACAGATCACATTAAATCCTCAAGTGTTAACTAAACAGTTAAACCCATCAACAAATCACATCAAAGCCTCAAGTGTTAACTAAACAGTTAAACATATCAACAGATCACATCAAGCCCTCGAGTGTTAACTAAACAGTTAAACTCATCAACAGATCACATCAAATCCTCAAGTGTTAACTAAACAGTTAAACACATCAACAAATCAAATCAAAGCCTCAAGTGTTAACTAAACAGTTAAACACATCAACAGATCACATCAAGCCCTCGAGTGTTAACTAAACAGTTAAACTCATCAACAGATCACATCAAATCCTCAAGTGTTAACTAAACAGTTAAACACATCAACAAATCACATCAAAGCCTCAAGTGTTAACTAAACAGTTAAACACATCAACAAATCACATCAAAGTCTGAATCTTACAGAACCACATAACGATGATTTAAGAACTGACTAAGATGTTTCGGTTCACGACCAACCTCATCGCTTACAGCGAATCTAGATTGGAAAGAGAACGTACTCTGATCAAAAGTCAATACGAGATTTCCTAGCTGCACTATTTACTTAGTTGCACTACTCGCCAAGGGTATATTAATCATGTGCTACGACGGCACTTATCTTATTTAATTCCAAAACGCGCATCACGTTATAGGCTTTTAAATATATGTATCGCCATGAGGGACATATAGGACATATGTTTCGCCATGAGGGACATACTCCTGAATGGGACGAATCCCAAGATTTGTAGCACCAGCTTTGTGCCACCATCTCTATACCCGAGTATAGAGATCGGTCATGACCCACCAAATGGTTTTTGGGTTTATCACCCTTTGCACCATTAATCATTATTAAGAAACGACTGGACCTCGAATAGTCCATCGCTCCTATGAATACTCGTGCTAACTAAACAATTCAACACAATAATAATCATATCAAAGCCCTCCAGGCTAAAATATATATTTATAATAGCGTTGTTCTAGCAGATATACAACCTATTATAATATCATATTCATTTATATCATTTAATAAAACAATTCTCAACAATTCAATAAATCATCCCAAATCAATTAACAATTAAGCAATTGATAATCAATGGAAATATGGAATGATAAGCAAGAGCGAACCGCCACTTACCTGGAGTAGATTCGGCGATGAATCTAGACGAGACGATTACCGAAAATATCCTTTCCGAGGATATGGCTTAAGCTTCAGATATCTCCAACGGATTACGAGTCCATACGCGATCCAGAGAATCACGTTTTAATTAACAAATTAATTAATTATCAATTAATTTGCCTGGACGAACTTAAGGAATTATATTTAATAAAATTTTATGCTTTTAAATCATAAAAATATTTATTAAATTTTCCTAAAGAAAATACGGATTAAAGGGAATCGAAATTATACCGCTCGAATAATTTCGGGTTAAATTTGGACGGAAAGCTAATTGGGCTTTCGGCCCAACACAACAGTAGCTAATTAAGTGAGGCCCTCCACTACTATTCCATCTTCTTCTTCCTTCGTATCAACAACAGCACGCAGCTTCAACAACGGGAAGCGGCTCCGACTTCGGGTGGCTTTGCTGCCGGGAAGAGCGTCTCGTCGTCGGAAGAGTGGCGGCCACCAGCAGCTCGGCTCACGCAGCCACTCCTCAACCATCAGCTCTTCACGGACAACAGCTGGAGCAACAACAAACAACGACATCAGTAGCTCGTCGCGGGGCGGATGCTGGACGACGCCGGGAGGGACGCTCGTCGCCGGGGAGAGCAGTTGCACCACGACGCCGGCATCCAACAACACCGCAACACCACGCAGCTTAGAGTGGGTCGTCGGCGAACTCGAGCAAGAGGAGACTAGAGCCAGTACGAACGAGAGGAAGAGAGAGCAAAAGGAGATTGGGTGCCCATCAGCCTACGATCGGCTCTGTTTTATAGCAGCCAAGGAGGGGCAGCTCGCTAGACCCATCGACAGGGGCCCCTACCGGGATTGGACACGGGGGAGTGTTCGTGGCAGTATTTGCACGCGGGAGGGAGTATCGTGGCAAGACAAGCACATGCGGGGGAGTTCGTGGCAAGTTTAAGGAAATTGGCTTTTGGTATGGGTTTTAAACCCCGAAAATTATATGTTTGTCTCCAAACAAATATTTTAAGTCCCGAAAATAAATCGAATGTATTTTATACCACTCACGGAATTATTTCGGACATCATGGATGTTACGGAAAATCCGAACTCCACTAAAAGCGAAATAATTAATTTGAACGAAGGTTGGGAAAATTACCCAAATACCCTTACTAAAATTAAGGGATATTACATTACTACTCCCTTAAGAAAAGTTTCGACCCCGAAACTTGCATTAAACTAATGTGGAACCTGCCTCAACATCAACTTTACTATCTAAACTTAAAAATGTATTGTTATGGTTTACAGACGGCCCACTAGTGGCTCCGAGCCCAGGCTCAGCCATTTCCAGCATCCGTCGTAGCCCATACTCTACAACCCATCATTGGTGGCCCAGCATTCTCGCCACTTCCAGTAGGTTGGTGAAGAGACTCAAACCTGAGACCTCATCTTTTATCACTCCCCCGAAGGCAAAGATGATACTACTATCTCGCATATTCTATCTCCATATGCTATACTTGTACTAACTCATGACCATTATCAAAGTCATGATCACCACAATAGACTCGCTATACTTTAATTATGAGAATACACATTCTCTTTCACTTACCTCTAAACTTCTTTCAAAGTATATACCCAAACTTCCTTAGGTTAGTATCCTTAACCAATTTGGTCTTCATAACTTATATTGCCAACATCGAATTACCTATTCGATCATGTATCCACTTACAACATATTGTCTACATTCCTTACTCTTGCTAGAATAGATGTAATCATCCACAGGATTACCATTACCTTAACCAGAGTATCCATTACAAAAATCTCCCATATAACTTCGTTGTTATGCCTTATTTCTCCTAAAGACCTTAATATTCTTATATAGAAGAATATAACATCTCTCTACTAACTTCCTTTCGACAATCCAATTATCAAGTATATACATAGAAATCATCTGTACCGCAACTTAGTACCTCTTTGTCATATCTTTAACTCATATCTTCCCACAATTGGTCACCTTAATAAACATGGCCACCTTTTCCTCAAGTCTATTTGATATCGTCTGTCACCTTATCTCTATGTATTATGCCATGTAATCATTCTCACTATATCCACAAGATCCTGACCACTATATAATAATGGTCTCCAAAATCATCATAACTACATTACTGTACCTCCAATAGGAGAACACGCATTTCCAATTTCCTTATATAAACAATCCCAAGTTCACACATTAACTTCTTATAACTCTGATATTAAACCTTAATAACACATTACAACTTCAATTTCCTTAAAGGTACCTTCCACAATTCCTTCTTTTGTCAGAAAGTAAGTTTGACCTTATGCCATTTCTAACCAAAAATCCTTACGGGAATAATTTAACGCATTCCTTTAAGCAATTTTTATCTTAAATCCTTTAAGATTCAAGAACAATCACAATATCTTATTCCTACGTTCCTCGAAACGTATCACATAAGATATTACTCCTATCTCATCCAAGAGAGTGATACCATAAGCCTTATAGATGACATACTCACAAGATGTCAATCTTAGACAATTCCCAAGAGTCATAACTCTTCATCCTCTGGAAATTTCCACTTATCGAGTCCAACGACTCGTACTGTCTTAAATGACTTATTTCTAACTTAAAATCCTTATATTTCTCACACAATCTACTATCCATCTAGGACGTAGTTGCATCATTTCCTTATGTTACCTCAAAGGAATCTCAAATAGATCTATTTAAAGGATACCTATGATTTCGTACACTTGGCTTTTCCAAAAGCTTTAACCATTGGTCCTACATGGGTCATACTTACTTATGATCCCGACCATCATAACTCCAGATTTCACAGTCTTACTCAAGATCGCAAAATAGGGAAAACGAGTTCTTATCGAACTATTCCTTTAATCAACTTATTCCTTCACAACACTTTATCCACACTAATGCCTACAGCATGATTCCACTACTAGGCATTCCGGACTTTACACTAGTCCACCTCTATATACTTCTAGTGGAACAAAAATCTCAAGTACACAAGTGAGATATAACTCTTAATCTCATTAACTCCACATAACCTATACCTCCAAATACTAGGAATATGATGTCTCAAGAAGAAACAAATATTTCCATAACTTCTCCCAATATCCTTATTTCCTAAAAGATACTCATAAATGAATACTTTAGGCATCAGACTCTTCTAGCCTTGCCTTACAAGGTTTTCCTCTGGGTTCTCATCGGAAGTTCCCTCCGGATCTTCCCCCTCTCGAGGATCTTCCTCAGGGTTTTCCTCTGGATCTTCCTCCTTCTAAGGATCTTCCGCAGGATCTTCCTCCTCTAGAGGATCTTCCTTCTTCTGAGGATCTTCCTCGGGATCTCCCCTAGGATTTTCCTCTCCTTGAGGATCTTCCTCGGGATTTTCCTTAGAGTTCCCTTGGAAATCGCTTCCATTTAAACGTCGTTATTACAATATTTCGTTGGCCTACCTTAACGGCTCAACGAACTCTACCATAGGTTCATCCCACGAATTCTCATACGGATGCAAATCCCGACTGCATCGAGCATTCATTCTCTGTATCCATTTTCTCAACAATGAATGTCAACGACTATGAAATCATACTTAGACATCAAAACTCTTAAGAGTGATTCCTTAATTATCCCATATATCAATGTAATAAAATCACTTAGAATAGATCAACTTGGTAATTCTATAGATGAATTATGAACAAAGAGCATAAGATTCATCTATACAAATCTCCTGAGCGTTCACACCAAATTACTCGGAGATTACAGCACTAGGATATTAAGTACTACCAACTCAGGAAGTACATACTTGATACCTTCGAGGGAACTACTAGGTCCTCCAACCTCAAAATATCTCTGAGAAACAGGGAAATCTAACATTACTAGAGATGATAGAATCATCTCGGCATCTTTCGAGTCCTTTCAAAAGAATGGACAAACACCTATGTCTTACAACAACAACAAGAAATTAGTCTTTCTAGATATAGAGGTAACTTTCATACCTCTCATATCAGACTAAAGAAGGCACGACTATGAACGGTTAAAAATTCTTCATTTGAAAATTCAGAGCCTTCGGAAACATTTCAAACGAGTGATCAGTTTACAAATATTTATTTGTAAGCTTTGTTCGAAAATATTTAACCCAGATCTATAGCACTCCCCAGGCCAAGCTACCCCAGCCACATCACACACCCAGCCTGGTGACAACGACCAGCCGGTGTCAATACTGGCGCCGCCTGTGAGCCTACTAGAGCTGTTGAAAATATTTTCAACCAAAACGAGTAAATGGTTCATGAAATACCAAAACCCATTTTAAAACTTTCGGCTCTGATATCAAATATGTTTTAAAAACAGAACTTTAGCTCTGATACCATCTCTGTAACACCCCCAAATCTATAACCCATTTGGAAAGGTATTACCGCCAGTGACCTCGGTTTCCATACCGAAGCCACCCCAGGCTTTATCGGTTTAAACACAAATCATAAAGAACAATTATGGTACAAAATTACCATAACTTTCATTTAAAACATAGTCGCGGAATTTCAACACAATTCCAAAGACGACAAAATACAGAGTCATTACAATACAACGGAAGACTTAAAATAATTTACAAGAGTATTGACCTCAGTAGTCAATGCCCAAAGATCGTAGCCTAATTAAAACATTTTCAAACACCGTTCATGTTCATAGTCGATCTAGCCTTTTTGGACCTGTATGTGCCGAAACGGACGGACGACACCACCATGACGTTGCAGATAAATAAAATACAAGGGGTTAGTCTAATGAATAGACTAAGCAAGGGAGGAAAACATTAACAACTAATTCACACAAATGCCGACACAAGCAGTTCCACATATCAACAAATCACATCAAAGCCCTCAAGTGTTAACTAAACAGTTAAACACATCAACAAATCACATCAAGCCCTCGAGTGTTAACTAAACAGTTAAACTCATCAACAGATCACATTAAATCCTCAAGTGTTAACTAAACAGTTAAACACATCAACAAATCACATCAAAGCCTCAAGTGTTAACTAAACAGTTAAACATATCAACAGATCACATCAAGCCCTCGAGTGTTAACTAAACAGTTAAACTCATCAACAGATCACATCAAATCCTCAAGTGTTAACTAAACAGTTAAACACATCAACAAATCAAATCAAAGCCTCAAGTGTTAACTAAACAATTAAACACATCAACAGATCACATCAAGCCCTCGAGTGTTAACTAAACAGTTAAACTCATCAACAGATCACATCAAATCCTCAAGTGTTAACTAAACAGTTAAACACATCAACAAATCACATCAAAGCCTCAAGTGTTAACTAAACAATTAAACACATCAACAAATCACATCAAAGTCTGAATCTTACAGAACCACATAACGATGATTTAAGAACTAACTAAGATGTTTCGGTTCACGACCAACCTCATCGCTTACAGCGAATCCAGATTGGAAAGAGAACGTACTCTGATCAAAAGTCAATACGAGCTTTCCTAGCTGCACTATTTACTTAGTTGCACTACTCGCCAAGGGTATATTAATCATGTGCTACGACGGCACTTATCTTATTTAATTCCAAAACGCGCATTACGTTATAGGCTTTTAAATATATGTATCGCCATGAGGGACATATAGGACATATGTTTCGCCATGAGGGACATACTCCTGAATGGGACGAATCCCAAGATTTGTAGCACCAGCTTTGTGCCACCATCTCTATACCCGAGTATAGAGATCGGTCATGACCCACCAAATGGTTTTTGGGTTTATCACCCTTTGCACCATTAATCATTATTAAGAAACGACTGGACCTCGAATAGTCCATTGCTCCTACGAATACTCGTGCTAACTAAACAGTTCAACACAATAATAATCATATCAAAGCCCTCCAGGCTAAAATATATATTTATAATAGCGTTGTTCTAGCAGATATACAACCTATTATAATATCATATTCATTTATATCATTTAATAAAACAGTTCTCAACAATTCAATAAATCATCCCAAATCAATTAACAATTAAGCAATTGATAATCAATGGAAATATGGAATGATAAGCAAGAGCGAACCGCCACTTGCCTGGAGTAGATTCGGCGATGAATCTAGACGAGACGATTACCGAAAATATCTTTTCCGAGGATATGGCTTAAGCTTCAGATATCTCCAACGGATTACGAGTCCACACGCGATCCAGAGAATCACGTTTTAATTAACAAATTAATTAATTATCAATTAATTTGCCTGGACGAACTTAAGGAATTATATTTAATAAATTTTTATGCTTTTAAATCATAAAAATATTTATTAAATTTTCCTAAAGAAAATACGGATTAAAGGGAATCGAAATTATACCGCTCGAATAATTTCGGGTTAAATTTGGACGGAAAGCTAATTGGGCTTTCGGCCCAACACAACAGTAGCTAATTAAGTGAGGCCCTCCACTACTATTCCATATTCTTCTTCCTTCGTATCAACAACAGCACGCAGCTTCAACAACGGGAAGCGGCTCCGACTTCGGGTGGCTTCGCTGCCGGGAAGAGCGTCTCGCCGTCGGGAGAGTGGCGGCCACCAGCAGCTTGGCTCACGCAGCCACTCCTCAACCATCAGCTCTTCACGGACAACAGCTGGAGCAACAACAAACAACGACATCAGTAGCTCGTCGCGGGGCGGATGCTGGACGACGCCGGGAGGGACGCTCGTCGCCGGGGAGAGCAGTTGCACCACGACGCCGGCATCCAACAACACACAACAACACCGCAACACCACGCAGCTTAGAGTGGGTCGCCGGCGAACTCGAGCAAGAGGAGACTGGAGCCAGTACGAACGAGAGGAAGAGAGAGCAAAAGGAGATTGGGTGCCCATCAGCCTACGATCGGCTCTGTTTTATAGCAGCCAAGGAGGGGCAGCTCGCTAGACCCATCGACAGGGGCCCCTACCGGGATTGGACACGGGGGAGTGTTCGTGGCAGTATTTGCATGCGGGAGGGAGTATCGTGGCAAGACAAGCACATGCGGGGGAGTTCGTGGCAAGTTTAAGGAAATTTGCTTTTGGTATGGGTTTTAAACCCCGGAAATTATATGTTTGTCTCCAAACAAATATTTTAAGTCCTGAAAATAAATCGAATGTATTTTATACCACTCACGGAATTATTTCGGACATCATGGATGTTACGGAAAATCCGAACTCCACTAAAAGCGAAATAATTAATTTGAACGAAGGTTGGGAAAATTACCCAAATACCCTTACTAAAATTAAGGGATATTACATTTTCTAGATACTATTAATTTGATTATTGTCTAGTTGCTCTTCTTAAGATGATTTAGATCGGTTCGATCTTTTGGTCCCAAAACAAATACTATATGTGCGTTTATTATCACTTGTGTGTTCATGGAACTTGTATTCCGTGTTCATAAAAACTTGAACCGTGTGTTCTTCAACTTATTAAAAACATTTATTATATGTGTTAATAAAACTTTTATTTTGTGTACATAAAATGTGTTATGTGTGTTCATAAAACTTGTACAGTGTAAATATGATGAGTTGGATGAGAATAAAACATATGAACTCGTATACGTGTATTATATGTGTTCATAAAACTTGATATGTGTGTTCATAAATCTTGTAAAATGTGTTTAAGGATGGACATCCGATCCGGACCGGCCACGTACGATCTGGTCCAGACCGGTGGACCGTAAAAATTTTAATGTATGGACCGGACCGGACTGGGAAGACCGAATTTCATAATTTTTGACATTTAAATTGTTTGATTACGGTCAGGACAGGACCGTAAAAATTACCCCCAAAAAAATAATGGATTTTTTTTAAACTTTTACGGTCCAACTGGTCCGGACCGTAAAAATTACGGTCCGACCGGTCCGTAAAAATTATGGTCCAGACCGGACCGTAAGACCGAAAATGTCAAATTCCCGGATCGTAAATTTACGGTCCGGTTTACTTTTGCCCATCCTTATGTGTGTTCATACAACTTTGCACTGTGTGTTCGTAAAACATAATACACACATAATACAAAATATATGAACAAACAATACAATATATATGAAGACACAATATAGAAATTTTGATCTCGGGAAAGAAGTTGGCAAACAAAATAGCTCAAAAAAAATTTGGTCAGTCAACGGACCGGTTTGACCGATCATGGTGACTTATTTAACCGATCATATACCATTATCAAACTATTTATATAATAGTTTAATCTTAACCCTTGAATTTTTTTCATTAAAAAATTAGAAAACACCCTTACTTAAAAGTTAGAAGAAAAAAAAGTTTATAAGCACCCAATAGGGTATCTTTTGAAAATTGTATTCATACGACATAAAATGCATGATTATAGTATTGATGATCCTTTGAAATCATCTATCTATACTTAAAAGTTGGCTTTTTTGCCAATTCAATGCTATCTTTGTTGATTTTTTTGTCAATTCAATGCTATCTTTTAAAGCCGGCCCAAATACAAGCAAATCGGGCCACGATCTGAGGGAAGCAACAAATTGGAGAACGTTGGAACGGTTGAGAAAATATCGAAAAAGTGAGGCGACGACCCGACGGATCCCTAGGATCTCGGACGACAACGGCAGGATTAGTTTAGCCCCGTAATTATGTATAAAAAAGAGATTAACTCTGCTCTTGTAACACACACAATCATCATTATTGAATTCGAGTTCCAATTCTTTACTTCCTTACTAATCTTTACCGATTGCTCTCAGATTCAATTCGTCGTTTCGATATTCAAGTGACCGTCAACTGGATCATTGCGTTCGATTACTCTCTCTTTCTTGAGGATAAGCTCGTTTTATACTCTATTAATCTCATTTATTCCATTATTAAGTTGTTTCGGATTTTCTAGATACTATTAATTTGATTATTGTCTAGTTGCTCTTCTTAAGACGATTTAGATCGGTTCGATCTTTTCGTCCCAAAACAAATACTATATGTGCGTTTATTATCACTTGTGTGTTCATGGAACTTGCATTCCGTGTTCATAAAAACTTGAACCGTGTGTTCTTCAACTTATTAAAAACATTTATTATATGTGTTAATAAAACTTTTATTTTGTGTACATAAAATGTGTTATGTGTGTTCATAAAACTTGTACAGTGTAAATATGATGAGTTGGATGAGAATAAAACATATGAACTCGTATACGTGTATTATATGTGTTCATAAAACTTGATATGTGTGTTCATAAATCTTGTAAAATGTGTTTAAGGATGGACATCCGATCCGGACCGGCCACGTACGATCCGGTCCAGACCGGTGGACCGTAAAAAATTTAATGTATGGACCGGACCGGACTGGGAAGACCGAATTTCATAATTTTCGACATTTAAATTGTTTGATTACGGTCAGGACAGGACCGTAAAAATTACCCCCAAAAAAATAATGGATTTTTTTTAAACTTTTACGGTCCAACTGGTCCGGACCGTAAAAATTACGGTCCGACCGGTCCGTAAAAATTATGGTCCAGACCGGACCGTAAGACCGAAAATGTCAAATTCCCGGATCGTAAATTTACGGTCCGGTTTACTTTTGCCCATCCTTATGTGTGTTCATACAACTTTGCACTGTGTGTTCGTAAAACATAATACACACATAATACAAAATATATGAACAAACAATACAATATATATGAAGACACAATATAGAAATTTTGATCTCGGGAAAGAAGTTGGCAAACAAAATAGCTCAAAAAAAATTTGGTCAGTCAACGGACCGGTTTGACCGATCATGGTGACTTATTTAACCGATCATATACCATTATCAAACTATTTATATAATAGTTTAATCTTAACCCTTGAATTTTTTTCATTAAAAAATTAGAAAACACCCTTACTTAAAAGTTAGAAGAAAAAAAAGTTTATAAGCACCCAATAGGGTATCTTTTGAAAATTGTATTCATACGACATAAAATGCATGATTATAGTATTGATGATCCTTTGAAATCATCTATCTATACTTAAAAGTTGGCTTTCTTGCCAATTCAATGCTATCTTTGTTGATTTTTTTGTCAATTCAATGCTATCTTTTAAAGCCGGCCCAAATACAAGCAAATCGGGCCACGATCTGAGGGAAGCAACAAATTGGAGAACGTTGGAACGGTTGAGAAAATATCGAAAAAGTGAGGCGACGACCCGACGGATCCCTAGGATCTCGGACGACAACGGCAGGATTAGTTTAGCCCCGTAATTATGTATAAAAAAGAGATTAACTCTGCTCTTGTAACACACACAATCATCATCATTGAATTCGAGTTCCAATTCTTTACTTCCTTACTAATCTTTACCGATTGCTCTCAGATTCAATTCGTCGTTTCGATATTCAAGTGACCGTCAACTGGATCATTGCGTTCGATTACTCTCTCTTTCTTGAGGATAAGCTCGTTTTATACTCTATTAATCTCATTTATTCCATTATTAAGTTGTTTCGGATTTTCTAGATACTATTAATTTGATTATTGTCTAGTTGCTCTTCTTAAGACGATTTAGATCGGTTCGATCTTTTCGTCCCAAAACAAATACTATATGTGCGTTTATTATCACTTGTGTGTTCATGGAACTTGCATTCCGTGTTCATAAAAACTTGAACCGTGTGTTCTTCAACTTATTAAAAACATTTATTATATGTGTTAATAAAACTTTTATTTTGTGTACATAAAATGTGTTATGTGTGTTCATAAAACTTGTACAGTGTAAATATGATGAGTTGGATGAGAATAAAACATATGAACTCGTATACGTGTATTATATGTGTTCATAAAACTTGATATGTGTGTTCATAAATCTTGTAAAATGTGTTTAAGGATGGACATCCGGACTGGACCGGCCACGTACGATCCGGTCCAAACCGGTGGACCGTAAAGATTTTTTTGTCAGTATAATACTTTGGGCCCAGCGGACTTTGTAGATTGTTTGTTAAATGGGCCAAATGCTGCTATAATATTTTAGAGGTTGCCTTTTCCTGCACTTATGATAGACGATGAAGAGATTGTGAAGAGGCTGCCCTTGATAGAACGTTGAAGAGGATGTGAAGAGGCTTTGAAAAACCTGCAATGATGAGAATTAGAAGCTGCCCTTTCAGGTACACAAGTGGGACGTTGAAGTGGATTTGAAGAGGCTTTCACAAATCTATTAGTTCTAACGCAAATCCGCTCCCTCTCTCCCTCTGCATCTCTGACACCTCGCCTGGTCGCGCCCGCCTCGGACCCACCGCTCAAGCCACCACCAACTCGGATCAACCCAGATCTGCCCATCTCGCACCACCCGCGACTAGCCTCACGCCCGGACCACGTGCCCAGATTTCGCAGACCCCGACTCGACTTCGAAGACCGGACCCACTTGGGTTTACTGGTAAAATCTTTGAGTTATGTGCTTGGGATTTTGATTAAGTTGAATCTGCTTTGTATCGATGTATGTATCATATAAACAAGATCCGGTGCAGCTTACTTGTTTCTTTGCAAATCTGTCAATTTTAGTATATTTGCAAAATTGGGTGTTGAAAAATCAGAAGTAATTATTCCTTGCCTTCATCTTCCTTTGTTTTTTGCCCTCATTGTTCAACAGGTGGAGCAAGAACTGATTTAAACCTTGGTGGGACAGTGCTTGGCTACTATCCCGTTCGGGTACTGCCTTCAAAGTCTCCTATTCTGTGGATCTTCTCTTTTATTAGAAGATGCAAAATTATTGTGGGACAATGCTTGATGTAATGCCTTAGTGTTTTTCTTTCTTTTATTGATTTTGTTTGTGCTTTTGATTTCTATTTTGAAGTGTTTTATTTGTACCCTTGAAATCTTCCCTTGTGATATGCACGTTTGATACAAATTCACATTTTTAAGTCAATGTGAATCTGGAAGTTGCCCATTAATTAGACAAGTGTGAATACAAATTCACTTTAAGCTGGTGAATGGCTTACTGCTCTAGTATCTGCTTGTGGCCTGTTTCACATAGCTTACCCAAGTGCCCCAGAGATGCTGAAGACAGAGCTGAGGTCAATATATACCCAATTGTGCCAAGATGACATGCATATGGTGAGGAGGTCTACTGCCACAAATCTTGGAAAGTTTGATGCCACCGTCGAACCAGCTCATTTGAAGACTGATGGTATGATGTTGTTTGACGAGCTTACACAAGATGGTAACTGATCCCACACTTACCTTTGTCATCTTTATAATGCTCAATGTCTTCTCTTTAGTTTGTTGATGTGAATTTTATTTTTGGTTTTGCTAGATTTTCACGATTTGTATTTTTTTCATTTAGTAATTTATCCAGTCTACTATATACATTTCATCTTCATTTTAGATCAGGATTTTGTGCGCTTATTAGCTGTCGAGGGTTGTGCTGCCCTAGGAAAGTTACTGGAGCCCCAGGACTGTGTTGCACATATTATTCCCGTCATCGTCAATTTCTCTCAGGTATGATGATGTACAGACTTATGCTACAGATTAAGTACTTTAATGAACTATTCACATATAATTGGCGACATTGATGACATGAGCTACAGAGAAGTCCATAATAGCAAGTTGTGAGTCTGTATGTAACATTCTATATTATTCAAATAGCGGCAGGAGGAAAACTATCAAGATGTGATGTACAGACTTATGCTGTAGTTTCTTTCCCATTCTTGACTAACAATAACCTACAACAAAAAAAAAGTGTTTATAACATTGTAAATCTGAAGAGGCCAACTATTTTTACTCTTTTTTTCCTAACTTGCAAGTACCCTGTATTCTTGGTGTCAATTTGACTGATAACGATCTGCTAGAATTTGATAAACAAGTATGCCATATATCTCCCTGCTAGAGTTTGTTGAAGGGTTTTGGTCTCAGAGCGACCAATTTACATTAAACAGGTACGTTTTGTGCTATTGTGCAATTTAGATGATGGTTCATTACTAAATTCTAATGCGTTCTGTTGAATAATTTATCTTTAGGGTCACTAAATTCTTATTAGTGGTTGACTTGCAGAATATTGCCTGTAAGGTCAGACTACTTGAGAGATACATTTCAGATACAGGAAGGAGAGTTTTTTATTTTACCTTTGATGCATTGGTAGATATCGGTTACTCTTATTGTCATTGTTTTTTGTTCTTCAATGTGGTTGTATCTTAAATTACTATGATGACTAGAGGCAAGCTGCACAATGTGTTGGACAAGTTATCGGTTTAAAAGCATACTATGGAATGATGAACTTCACCGACAAGAGGTATGCCTTTTCATGGGTAATTAGAAAAATGACGTGGGATTTTAAGATGACAGCTTTGCTTTTATGTTTTAGCCTCACTTCAGATTGAAGATGATGGAAATTATGTATAATTATATAAATTGGTGTTTGCTCTGAGTAAGTGAGTATGAACTCCAATTTAAACTCTTAAACCATGTATGATCGAATTTATTTGATTTAATTTTCCCTCTAAATTCGTTTGGTCTAGGAGGCGAACAAGTTGAATAACGATGATATAGTAAACTGATTGATATTTGAAAATGATAAACATTAGTGTGAAACACTCTATTCAATTTATGTGTTGATTGCTGATATATGTCTAGACACCTAATATATGGTGTCCTTTACATGTAAAAGTTATACATCCTTCAGGTAGCTGCGGTACTTTATTATATAGTTATTATAACTAAAACCTCACATAGGGTAGGGTAATATCTTGATATTTTATCGCTATATATATCATACATAGCTAAATGCTCCTCCATCCGACCATTGCAGGAAAATACTGATTTGAATTTTAGAGAGACCTTGTGGGATAATGAACTATCTCGGAGTTGACAATTCGGGTGTCATTGATGTTGTATCTTCTCCTTGACAGTGTTGTTGTTTACGCGCTTAAAGTACTTCTGAGTATGGCTAGCCACCTGACTTGGGGTCTTGGTTTTGACAAACTCACATGATATCCTCCTCCACTCTCCTTTTCCATACTTTGGGAGCACATTGAGAAACAAACCGTCCAAACTCTAAACCAAGACAAGAGTTAGAGACCTTGGTGTAAAAACTGAAGATCGATCTACATATAAATTAATTATATGTTTACTTTTGTATGAAGTATTTGTTGCTTCAATTGATATTATCTTTTTGGTAGATTTATAAAAATGTTGATATTATTATTTTATATAAATCTTAAGTCATTTATGTGGAATAAAAATTGTCTACATGGATTTACAATGTTTTTGTCTGCATCTAAAAAAAATCACATCCTGATTTCTTAGTTTCAATAATTTGATGTAAGTGACCATGCATGTTACTTCTACATTGTAGTGAATTTCTTTATTAAAATAAAAAAGAGAGATAAAAAATATTTATCGTGAATTCTAAACAAGAATTTAATAGCAAAACATTTAATGAAATTGGGTTCAATACTTGAAAAAAAAAGATTAAATAAATGAAGAGGTTCAAAAGATTGGAAAAAAGAAGTGTGAAACTTATGAGAAGTTATATTATGGTTATTTTGTGGGTATCTGTTATTTTTTTACCCCTGGATTTAGCAAATGTTTTAGAATTATATGTATAGACTACTTATTGATACCCTTTGTCTTGCCGTTTGTCATTAAATTCTCTCATATATAGTTAATATTCCTAACAACTTGCACTTTTTAAAATGCCCTCTTTTGAAGTAACATTGAAAAGAAGAAGAAAAAACTTGGTTTGGCATTTGCAAATCTATAGACAAAAGAACACATGTTATAGATTTCTACATTGTCTTAATTGACTTTCACTAAATTGTTTGCTTCTATAATAGGTTTCTCTAGAAATGGAGTCACCACAATCTGTTGTGTCACCATTAAAGAACCTCTATTTTACCGGTGAAATAACAAAGAAAAAATTTAATGTCATAGACTGTTGAGGACCGGTCTCAACATAAGAATCGAGCTTCAACGTTAGCTCTCATGCGTGTTCAATTAGCTCTTGATGTTAATTTTAAATTAGGACATCATAATGAATATCTGTTGTTGAAAAATGTTGAAACTAATATGTTCAAGATGGAATATTAGCATTACAACTTATAAACAAACATGCATATCAGTCAATAGTATTCCAATCCATTCAACCATAAAATCTACAAGGAAAAAAATAATTCATTTCAATAAATATTTTATACAATAAAAACAACAACACTTAATACTTTTACCAATACTGTATCAAATACATGACTCCTTTGGAAAAAACTTCACAACAAAATTATACAAATTCTAAAATCGAACACAAAATACACAATAACTTCAGTTCCGACTACTAGTTACAGTGTAAATTTCAGATTATCTATGTGAATTTTGATACTTCTTATTTTCTTTTCGATATAATGGAGGATGATACTGTGTGCAAAATATTAAATCCTATATTAATTGACATTTGGCAATTAGGAGAATCTCCTGTAAACATTTCTTTTTAAAATATTAAACTCTTTACTTTTTCCAAAAAGTAAAAAAAGCAGATCAACTTCCTCAAAACTACATGTGGAAACTCCTACTTTTGTGGCTGTGGAAAATCACCAAAACACCGCTCCACTCAACACCACCGAAACCCATCGCTTTGTCTCCTCTCATCTCTCTCGCCGACCAGTACGGACGGTACACTTCTCTCCCTCCGCCTCTCTTGTTGATCACAAGTACTAGATCTGCGAGTTTTTTGTCTCTTCCGCTTGCCTCGCCATCGACGCCTTCGACGTCACCGACTGTCGATCTCGCTGATACGAACCGTAGTCTATCTTTGCCTCTCTTGCGACTAGATCAAATAGAACCCCAACAACCACTCTTCAACCTTTCTCTATTTAAAACGAATATGCCACCACCCTGCATTTTTTTATTCGATTTAGTCAATCTTCAACCCCAGGTCCAGATCTACAAATCTATTATCGTGATGAAGCAAAGCAAAATTGATTTTCTAAATGGAGCGAGAATCGAGAGTTGATATTGAGAAATAGAAGAAAGGCCATGGATTCCGCCTAGTTGCTTCCAGCCTAACCCCTTGCTTACGGTGTCTTTCTTGTCGTTTTGAACTGATTTGTGCCTAGCAAATATTAATGTCTATAAATCGGGGAAAGAGGCGACGATTTAGCAGAGAATGGCTAGAAAAGGCAACGGCGACGACCGGAGAAGGCGACAGAGAGGTGAAAATGCCGAAGAAGACAGTGGTGATCAGAGTTGTAATGGGGAGAGATGAGGAAGAGTACCAGAGAAAGGTGAGAAGACAAAAAGTTTGAGGGTTTTTAATTATATTTAATTAAAGATGGTAAAAAATTAATGATAAAGGAAATCAATTAATTATTGCAGCTTACAATTACTTTTGGTATACTTTGATATGAAGTGTAAAAATTATATCCTATACAAAGTGTTGGCGTAGATTTGTCCCAATATAATGGCGTTCTCTTTTCTTTTTTTTTTTGATAAAGTAAGAATTCGAGTTACCGACATAAAATGACGGATAGCTCGAGAGGCCGAAAAACGACAACTGGAAAAACCAGTTCAGAACAACACAGACAAAAAATGAAAATACAACAAAGCAAAAGCGAGCTATAAGACTAGAGAGAGAAGTGAGTCCAGCACAAACGAACAGTGCCTCCAGACGACGGGTCAAACAGGAAAACAATCCTAGGAAGTATTGAATGGACAACCATGACGTTGTCCCCACTCATGATGAAGGATCTTCAGGAGTCTCGACCACCCTGACGTTGCCTTTTGGATTTTCAGGAGCCTCAACACAACCGCGACCATAATTGGAACAACTCGATCTCCACCCTCAATCAGCTCAACAGAAGCAAAGAAGCATCGCACATACGAAACACGAAACTAAAAACGACAGAAACAAAAAAAAAACAGCAGAACACGGAGCGACCGGAAGGGGGTCCGGCCTCGGCGGGGGATCAGTGGAGGAATAGACCTCAGCGTCGGCGTTGGCTCGGTCGGAGCAGGGACTCGGTCGGAGCAATGGCTCGGTCGGAGGAGCAGATACGGTCGGGGTCGGAGCAGCCCAAGGGAGCGGTGGAAGTTCCGGCGACGACGGGTCACACCGGCCAAGGGAGGCTCGATCGAACAGAGAAGCGGCGGAGGAGGTGGAGGTCGGCCACGGTGGAGGCTCGGTGGAGCGTTGTTCATTTTGGGGGGGGGGGGGGGGGTTGCCTCTGTTCTCTCAGAGAGTCTTTTAGGGTCGGCTGGGCGGCGTCGGGGCTTCATGGGGGCGTTTAGTGCCATGGACAGGTTTGTCGAGGTTGGCGAGGCGGCGCCGAGGACAGAAACGTCGAGGTCGGAGAAGGAGGCGGTCGTCGGAGCTTCGTCGATATCCACCGTTGGTCCGTCGCTTATATAGGCGTGGTGAGTCCAGCGGTGATGAAATTTTTTGGGGGTCCAGATGGGAAGGATGATGAGAAGGGTAAAGTTTTGAAATTGGATCTAGATTCAGGGGTAAAGAAAACCCAAATGTTGTTGTGAGCAGATGGGAAATTTGGGTGGCGGCGGGGCAAGTTTTTGATTTCATTTTTCAGGGTTTTGGGAGCAGGTCTCGGGAGCGTTTTCAACACCTTCCTTTCATTGTTAGTTTTAAATCAATATAATATAATGGCGTTCTGAAAGGTCATAAATGTATGTTTTTTAAAAGAAAAAAATTAGGAGGAAAATAGTACACTACTCCTTTCACTCTATTAATATTGTAATCACACAATAAAAAAATAAAAAGTTGTACGAGTACCTAATCTGAAACCCCACTTTTCCAATTTATACACATACTATTTTTCAAGTTATACTTTTTACTTTATATTAATTAAACTTATTCCTTTCACTCTACTATTAAAATCTCTTGTCAAAAAAAAGGAACCCTTCACAAAAATGCTCCCAATGGGGGAGTTGGCCCTAGCTTCTGCTGGGCTGCCGATGAACCCCCGCAGCTTCGACCGAGCTTTTCCCCTTCTCCGACCAAGCTCTTCCCCCCCCCCCCCCCCCCCCCTCCCCCCCCCCCTCATGCTCTGACCGAGCTCTTCCCCCCCGCCGCACCAGTCGTCGGCGTCGGAATTTCCACCGAACCAAACCCAGTTCCAACACCAGCCACCGCTCTGCATTGAGCCCGCTGACGCCGGGGAGGACAAGGTTGGCCCACCATCTCCCTATATCCAGATCCATCCCCCTCACGGCGTCGTCGTCGTTTGCTTTCTTCGTCTCCGTTCTCCTCCGATGTCTCCGCCAGGAAGATGAGTCGAAGAAGATCTGGCGAAGACGAGTGAAGATTTGCCTTTCCCCCGTTGCTCCGACCGAGCCCCAACCCCCGCCGCTCCGACCGAGCCCTAACCCCGCCGCTCCGACCGAGCCCTTGGAACAGATGTTGTCCTCCGCAACTTCTTCATCCCCAGCAAACACCTCGGCCTTTACTGCGTCCTACGAGCAACCCTCGACCCTAGTTTTGAAAAATCGGTTCCTAGTTGCTTTGTGTTACTCTCTTTGTTGTTGCAGGTTTTCCTTTAGGTTTGATTGGAGATTGTTGTTTCGGTTCGAGATAAGATAGTGATCGTGTGATCCCTGGTGGTCTCTACTGACGAAATGCCTCCAGATTGTGTCTTGTCTCTTCTTTTCGGCTGCTTCCTACGCCTTGTTGGTTTTTTCCAACCCATGTTTGAAGCCTTTCTCGTAGATGAAGCCTTGTTGGTTTGCTTGCTCGGTTGCGTCTGTTTTCTTGTTTCTTTGTTGTGTCTGTTGTCTTTTATTTTTGTTTTGTTTTTGTTTTTCTGTTTGTCGTTGTTCTGTTGGTTGTTTGCTCTTGTCGGGTGTTTCGACACCGTTTGTTCGGCCTCTCGAGTTTTCAGGTTTGGTTATTCTGAATTCTTGAATTCTTACTTTATCAAAAATAAAATAAAATATCTTGTCAATTAATATAGTTGTTGGGTTAGCTTTTCGGTGGATATGGTTGTTAGATTTAGATTAGTAACAACTCTAAAATGTTATAACACGTAATTGACAACACCACATATACAAATCACCAATATAACCAAACACCAACCAAACATATTGTTTTAACTTTTAACCAAAAAAAAAACCAAACGGTTGGGTCAGTCCACCCAACTCAGATCATATTGGGTCGTTGGTCAAGGTTTTGTGTTCATTTTGGGCCTTTGGCCTACTTGGATAGATAAATAAACGAGGATTTTGAATTCATTGACCCTTTAAGAGTTTTTAATTAATAAAATTATACCCTATTAGTTTTTATGTATTTTTTTTATCCTTATTAGTTTTTTTTTCTCCCTCTTTTTTTGTTTTTTCTCTCTCTAAAATATTATTTTTTTGGATTTAGGGTTTAAGGAATAAAATTTAGAGGGTAGAGAGTAGGATTTAAAGAGAGGAAGATGGATCATTTTTACTAAGGTCCATTAGTTTAAATTTTTTTTTGTCAAATAGTCATTTATCTAACTCGCACTAAATAAACATAGAACAAATGAGGCACATTATCCTTTTCTGAGTGCGGTTCCGGTGCGGAGCACTCTTTCTGTGCGGACGTACGGACATGCATTATAGGGCCTTATTTGTGCACTTTAAGGCCTTATTTGTGCACTTTTGCAAAAAAAAATTGAAAAATGTTTGGAAAAAAATTTGAAAAAGATTTTTTTTTTTTTTTTTGAAAAAGTATACAAATAAGACGTTAAAATGCATAAATAAGGCCCTAAAGTACATGCTCTGTACATCCGCACGGGAAGAGTGCTCCACATATGATCCAAACTCATCCTTTTCTTCCAACAAAATTTGTTTATTACCCCTGTCTATTTAGGGTTTTGACCCCTAATCTTATCTCATCTCCCGCGAGGTACAATCCCCTTTAAACTTGTCTTCTCTCATTCACGTTCTTCAGTTCGCGACTCCAATCTCCTCCCTTCGACTTCAATCTCCGGCCTTGGCTTCCATCTCCGACCATCTCCACTGCCTCTGCCTCCTCCGACTGCCGTCTCCAGCTCAAGGAAGCTCCCTCCCAACTCGACTGCCATCTTCCTCATTATGTAATGGAACGAATTGGAAGCTACAACGACCTAATATCTCCGACGAAGCTCCTAATCCGGAACCCCAAACCCGACGCGATCGACGGACACGGAATGAAGCCGTCCGCAATCCGCTGAATCCAACAGTTGTCGCTCCGCCTCAGCCTCTCCCGACGCCACTCCTCACCGGTGATCTGGAGCTGCAATTATGCGCCAGAAAGGAAAAGGTACTAACCGTGGATATCAAGCCGCTCGCCGATTACATGAGGGGGGAACACATAGACGTGCAAGATCAAGTGTAAGAGTACTTCAACTCCTGGCCCAATCTCCAAATTCCGATTGAGATCTCCATGAACGATCATAGCGAGCTTTGTCGACGCCAACTCTTCGACCTCATCGGGGAGGCTGGGATTAGGCCGTTCCGGTATTTGATTGAGGATCCGGCCAAGTATTTTGCTATTCTTGAGGCGGTTGGAATCATTGATATCTCACTTGGGATCAAAATGGGCGTCCAATACAGGTTATCCATATACTGTGATGTTGAGGAATGAGGTTTACGTCGTTTTGTTGGTTGACTTTTTTCATCATAATTTTCTTGACTTGATCTTCATATGAGTAATTTTGAGTGTTTACATGTTTTGATTCGATTAATTTTGAAAATCTGGTAGTGAGTTTGATATTATCATATTCCCTGAAAGTATGTTGTTTGGTGTTTCAACAGAACTGGCTTTTTGTATTGATCTTTCCTCCCCACTGCAGGTTAGAGGGGAAAGCTGGTTCCAGATTATTACAAGGCCAAACATGGTGGAAAATCCACATTTATTAGACAGGTTTTGAACAGGACAATAATGATAAAAAGATGAGTTCAATCAGAGTTCATATTGCTTGGTGTTTTGAACAGGTTTTGTCAGGTTTGGTGTTTTTAATTGGTTTTGAATTGCAGGTTTTGAACAAGTTTTGGTGAAAATTTCCTGGTTTTGAACTGGTTCCAGATTCTTGGTGTTTCAATTATTGTTGACTTCAACTCAATTAAATGATGAGTTCATATTGTGTTGGACTTGTAACTTTGATAAAAAGAATCCTTAATGCACATATATTGATTGAACATGTCAGATTTGACACACCTAGACACCTTTTTTGTAATTTTTTCCGTTCTTTGTAATTACACTATACTTTCTTTATAATTGTTGTCACATTTATCTATATTTACTAGTTTGCATGCTAATTGTGCTCGCAAATGGTTTCTTATAATTTGTTACTAGATTATGAAATGTTAATATGTCTTGTTATTGTTGTCTTGTAGGTCTGGAGTCAATATTTTGATGGCACAAGTGGGTTCCTTTGTCCCCTATGACAAGGACAACATTTCTGTTCGCGACTGCATTTCGATTAGCTTCGATAACACTTCGAACGTACCACCGACTAGTCTCGATGACACTTTGAAAGTGTCACCGACTAGTCTCAATGACACTTTGAAAGTGCCACCGACTAATAGTCTCGATGATACCTTGAAAGTGCACTAATTAGTTGTGATGCCACTTTGAAAGTGCCACCAATTAGTAATCTTGATGACACTTTGAAAGTGCACTAACTAGTTGTAATGACAGTTTATGACATCAACTAGTTGCGATCAACTAGTTGCGATGACAGTTTGTGTCATTAACTAGTTACAATGACAGTTTGTGTTATAACCTAGTTGCGATATAATTTCTGTTGCGATGACAGTTTGTGTTTGCGATGACAGTTTGTGTTTGTGATGACAAAAACTGTCATCAAGACGATGACATCATCAAACAATTACTGCCCAAATAAATCTAGTTGTTGACAGTCGATCAACGTCGGTCAACGGCATTAATCAGTCAATGATCAAATATGTTAGTTGGATTGACCTATGGTGATGTAACCATAGGTCATGGATTAGAAGGTCACTTACCCAATTCACCCATAAACATACTTGACACAACTACAAAAATTTCAAATAACCCCCTAAACTGAAACTAGTGATCCGTAAAAAAACTAATTTGACATGACATAATTTTTGTTGGAAGTATAAAGTCAATAACTACTTCTAGTACGTGTAGATTTGTGCAGCATAATTAATGTTAGAACTTCTTTTAATCTTCACCACACTCAAACGTCAGAGGAAGGGCATTGTTTTGTTGGGCTCTTCCAAAAGCTATTTGTTACTCTTTAGGTTAGTACTAATTTTTAGCCCGTAAATAATCCAAACACTTTCCGATCCACCCCATCTTAGAGTGATACACAACAAATTGTGAAAATTACCAGGAGCATGTAACAAAACGAGAAGACAACATATAGGCATGAAACCATGTAAATGCTGAGATTGTATAGAGTGACATTAGGGCGCTTGAACGCTGAAAGGTACTAGCCCCTCTTAACAAAAACAGAAGGATTCCATTGGAGCGGGTTCCGGAAAACGACCAAACCCCAAGGAGAGGTTAACCCTAAAGTGTTCACCCATCGCGGGAAACAGCTGCGGAAATAAAATTGAACGAGAAAACAGCGGTTTTTGTATGTCATCGTTCGATGAACTGACAGAGAAACCCAACTGGTGTGCTTTTAAAGAACCCTCTTGAAACAGTTAATATATATAGCCTCGTTACCCTCCATGAAAAGCATCCAGGATAAGAAAGAGTAAAATTCCGCTGTTATCTAATAAGATCAAGATCAGGATAGTACGTTTACTGGGATATCGCGCGAGGAATCCGTGGCCTGACTGGCGTCTTTGAAGGACTCACCCTAAACCAAAAACACAAAACAAGAACAAAGACGGAATCTTTTATCAGACAAACGTCCCGAAAATAATACAAACACTGGTCTCATTTTTATACCTGATAGGCTGGGTTCCCAGAATCATCCCACTGCAGTTCAAGGCGACAATAGCGCTTTCAGCCTGTGCAAACACCCAAGACTTCAAGCTACTACTACAAATCAGTTTTTCAGAGTTTAAAGGAGTCGACAAGAGTTGTTCTTACCATAATAAATTCAACGAAGGCAATACGAGTAGAGTGCACGTTATCCCCTAAGATCCTCAGGCGTGAAACCTGTAGGTAAGCAGCCACTTCGCCTTAGGAAAGACTAATTTTACACCAAAGGCATTCAAAGAGTAAGGATTTGAATAGATGTTTTCGCTTGATATAGCACCAACCTCCCCACAAGTACTCTCAAAGAAATTCTTGACATCTGCTTGAGAAACCTGAACAAAAGCACTTATGGATTTAATCCACATTATGAATAATAGTACATATACTACATGCATTCAATATATAGGTCAGAAAAGGAAATAGAAAAAGTGGTCGGGATCCAAACCTTTTTGTCGATGTTAGTACAGTAGACTGTCCTCGTACACATTTCCCTCTCATCTTCAGACTGAATATATTTATGGCGGACAACAAAGATACCGTAAAATGCAAGTTATTATCTCAATAAGCAAACATGGTACGGCATATAATGTTATAGCTCGACCTAGCATGACTTAACCTAACCTAACCTAATAAACTCAACCCAGCCGCACGAACCAAAATTAGCTTGAACACGAAACTCAATCTAAAATCATCATCTGAAAAATGAAACAACCCAACCTTAGTTAACTTGATACCCCAAATGCACCAAACCTAAAACAACCCCAAACTTGAAATTTACCTAATCCGGAATAAGATTCTAGGTTAAATTACAATTTCTAATTCAACCCAAACGGACTCGGAACCCGAAATAATCATAACTTGATTTAACCCGTCAAAAATGCTAACTTGATCTAAAATGATCCATCCCGACAATGACCTAAACTCATAATCACCCAACCTGCCTGATCGTCACCTCGGATCTAGGGATAGCTAGTTGATTTATCTTACTAAATAGGAACTTTAGGATATGAGACGGATATATCAGTTCATACCCTGGGAAGGAAGGTCGGATTAACAGGAAGGATAGCTGTTTTTGAAGGCAAGATCCTCACTGGATAATAACCGAGCACGGTCCCACTAAGGGTTATAGCAGCTCTTGGTCCGTCTGTTGTAAACAAGTTTACCCATGTCAGATTGAAGGGAGCTAAAGGATTCAGCAAAGTATAACCGCTGAAAGATACTAGAACTTACAAGATAGAGAACTTACGCTCATCAGCAAACTCTACAAAAGCAAAACGAAGAACTGAATGAGGATCACCACAGATTCGGCAGTCAACAACCTTCAAGAAAAAATCAAACAGAGGATTTGTCAATCTTGCAAACAAATGCCACTTTCTGTTTGTCTAGATATACAGTATGAACTGCATATTAAATTATATATATATATAACATCACATTGAGAAATACAAGATCCAGCAAGGGAAATGGTTGTTTTAATTAACTCGTACAGGGAAATATCTATATATATAACACATTAGACATTTCTGAAGACTGGATAAAGTTGTTTTAATGCACTCGTATTGGGAGAAAAAAAGTTGCAACACATGTCACAACATATAACATCACATTGAGAAATACAAGATCAAAGGTAAGAGAAAAATATTACTTGTACAGACAATGTGTTTATTAATTTGGGTAGGGGGAAACACAAATTGCAGGGAGAATCTAGAATGAAGATCCGCGCCTTCTGTTATAACTGCTTATAATAGCGTGTGCAGCCTTTTCCCGAAGACAAGCTGAACTACATTGATTTCCCATATTTATATCATTCCATTTCCTCCCAAGATCAAAGGGAAAAGTAGTAAACTTTCATCCTTCGAGTAATTAATACAATTTAACGTGTCTTCTGCTAAACAGATCTTTTCATGCCATAAAGAAGAATCTGATAATTTTTAAATATCATTTCTTAACATTTTTACAGTAGCTCGATGAATTTTGAAGTTTCTATTCATAATTTACACTTAATATTCTACCTCCCCCATGACTAGCAGATCTCAGAACTTCAATGCCAATAGCAACTCCACACAAATCATTTACCACACAAAACACTCTTAAGCCATTCCTAGTTTTTGTTGTAACCACCACATTCTACGTACAGAGATTTTAGATGAAGATCAGAGTTTCCATGTCCACCAGCTGCTTTCTCAAAGATTATTTCGGATGCTTCCTAACTTTTGCTCTATAGCAGTAGAGGGAACCAATTCATTCCTATTATGACTATTAATGGAAGAATTTCAGAGGATCTATAAGTTTGAGAGAAAAAGTGCCTCAAATTATAAGTTGCTAGTGATACAAATGGTTTAGAGCAGTAGCACAGCATAAATGAAGTAAATAAACGTAAATCTGACTTCTTTGTCACATAATGCTTGTATAAAGTACAGTTCCGAACACTGCATTTAGGGCATGTTTGACATGACACAATTTACATTATTAGGCCTCATTATTAGCAATAGCTACCTTATAGGAAAATACCGTACCGACAAGTCATACCCAAACAAGCCCTAGGTGGAAACACTTTTACACGGTCAAATGGTATTAGTTCAATTTGGTACACAAAAGGAGATCATGCAAATAGAGCCCCCAAATCACATGTAGGGCTTAAAGAGAAAAATAACATGAACATGATGCTCCAGAGATGAGATATTTGACAGGAAGATTCAGAACATTATATATAACATAAAATGTTCAAGTAAACACAGTAACTTACTTGTCCACAAGTACTAAATAAAGCAGCTAGTCGCTCTTCAGTAACCTAGTTTGGAAAGATCAAAATGAACATTATCAATATTTCACAAGCTTGGAAAAAAAAAGAAGAGAAAAGGTCAGAGATTTGATTGAATAGGAGAGTAGTTCTTCTTTTCTTACTTGCTGGTCAATGTCAGACACATACACTGTGCGCCTAATGCTGTCTTCCCGCTGCGCTCTAGAAGCTCTACCATTCAGCCTCCTCTTTCCCTGGTTATAGTTGTTTCTCCGCAGCTACAAGAAAAAAAAAACTCACTGAGCGGAGCCACATAAATTCGTTGGATTGGTGTAGTACTTGTATGGTTACCAAAGTTTACAAAATGAGCGTTGGGAGCCACGTAAATTCTTTTGAAATCATCCAAACAGACATCTATAGAGCATACCAAATAAGTCGCAAACTTTGTTCAATTGTTTCAGAATTTGGCATTATACAGAATTACTCAAAAATTACTTCCTAATGAGCAACTTTGAGCTTGCAAAAGCAATTTTTTAAGCCATATAAGTTGCTATAAAAAAGTAATTCCTGACTAACCACTAAGACATAATGTATGCATAACCAGAACATAAACCTACTAGGTTCTTGGAACAACAAATGTCCTTATTACAACACCAGACCTACTATGAAAATGAAATGTGGGCTTCAGTATCCACAAACCCTGTCATAAACACAAAAAGACCTAACAGAGAGAAACAACAGAGCCTATGAATGTATCAATCGACAGGTATCCAATGCACAAATCATTCCAAAGCAGATATCTGATTCTTGCATCCGAACCAGAACTCCATTCCCAGTGTGTGAACGGAAAGGGAGCATCGGAAAACAATGTTCACACAAGAATGCATTGTACCACAACCACATCAAGGCATTAGAGCATTAGACAAGTAAGCAGAAAGCTCCTACTCCCCACAAGAGCACCAGAAATCCTCCCAAAACGTGTGCACACAAACAGAATATGACAGTGGGAAACAATGTATCAGCAGCTTTGTCCGGCAACCAACAACAGTGAATTAATACTAGAATTAAGTAAATTAACCATTGATTAAGACAAAAAAATCGAAGATACATGATGTATAGAATGCAAATACAGGCCACTGTTCCCTATTAACTCATGTTGGTTTGATCAAGAATTTAGAATTCTTGTCCAAAAGGACACTTTACACTTTCCACAACACATGGATCAACATAAGCACTTACATAGTTACACTTAAAACAACAACAAAAAATATTCCATGAAAAATACACATGAATATTAACATTTCAATTGCTCAGCTCAAAGACCAGCAATTAACATATACAAACCCAATTCAGGTTCATGAGATAGAGGTAAGAACACAACAACCAACAGTAAACCCATAAATTCAAATTAGATAATAATTTTAGAAAACCAGAACTGTTTCAATTATATCGATAATCTCTAACTATATATTAAAGCTCTCACTTTAGGAAAAGTTGTCATTGAAGTAGTAACGTAGAGCGTTTTTAGGAAAAGTTGTTGAGAAATTATTATTTAATTATTTAATTTATTATTATATTAAGTAATAAAAAAATCTATATCCACATTACTCATGTGTCAAATTATAAACATTAACAAAGTTTGATGTTAACCAACCAAGTATCTGAATTTTAAATAATATATCTTACATTATTTACGTTTTATTTACCTGATTCATAAATTTGATTTTAACCAACCAAACTTTTCAATTTAATGTACGGTATTAGTGATGTTTTTTTATTGTTAAATGTAACAATTCCCATTTAATCTAATATTTATTTGTTATTAAAATAATATAAATCATAATCCCACTATTTTTTTTAGCAAATCTTATTTCTAAGAACATGACAATTTAATCTTATTTCTAAAAACATGGCAAATCTTATCATAATTTCACTCTTCTTTCCGATATAAATCGTAGTATTAGCTACGTTACTACTTCAATGACAATTTTTATACCATAAAATAATTAAGAACATGTTAAATATTTTTTTTTTCTAAACTATGATTATGGCATAGGTTAAGCACTTAATTTTAGAAGAAATTTGTTAGATGTAATTATATTAGGCATTTTAATATTTTGTAAAAGGGTTTAAGCATTACTTTTTAGGGAGTAGTTTTTAACAATTATTAACATTAATTATTTAACGTATATTTCAATTATTCAAAAAATTTTGAATTTAAAAACTTATTTCTTTAGATACAAATACACATTTAAATAAACTCATCATAACAAACATAAATAACCTTTGGTATATTCTAACTATCTCAAACTTTTTTACTTCAAATTTTTTGATGTTATTTAAATTATGATTTACAATTAGTCATTAAATGGTTTCAATTTTTCTTATTTTCATTTTTGAGCTAATATGATTGATATTTTGATATTTTTGAATAATTAATATTAAACTAATGTATATATTTAATATAGCATTTTAACATATAACTTTTAAAGCTAGAATTTTGTTATAAGTATACATATTTATGTTTAACTAATATTATGACTTATAATTTTTAATATTAAAATATTGACAAAATTTTAATATTATGTTTATATAATATAGCTTATTGAAAATATAAATGATAGTGGAATACATACACGATTTCAGCAAAAATATCTTGTGTATGACAATAATTGTATGATTAAAAATAAAAAGGATAACTATACGAGAATATGTATGAATAAAATATAATATATTTATACAAGTTATATAATTATCAATAAAATTTTAAACATATTGTTATTTTAATCTTCTGTTCATATAATTCTTAAACAATATCACTAATTTTTTTTCTTCTTAAAACTACTTAAATATAACATAATTTAATTCAATTATAAATAATTATTGATGATTTTATAAATTTAAGTTTACCTGTATAATTTACGGGTAGTGCACTAGTCTATACTCAAAAGCACACTGAAAAGTTTCATAAGAAGTGAACAATTCTAACAACCAAATGAAGATCAATTTCAATCCATCAAAACCAAAACATTCCCCCCTCAAAATTATCAATTTGCCTTTGCCATCCATCAACCAATTATTAAATAACAGTAAAAAAAATTGTTTTAAAATGAAGAAAATCAAAACAAGGAGATAAAGGCTGAAAAAGAGAGTACCCTTCGGTTCTTGGAAAAATTGTCATTCTCCGAATTCTTATCAGCATCCGGAAAATTGAAATCCGGAGACTGGTCAGTCTTCGGCTGATAAGAAGAGGGAACAAACTCCTTCGCCCACGGATTCAACTTGGACAAAATATCAGCGAGCACATTGATGTTTTTCTGGAATTCGGATTTCGAATCCAAACCCTTGTTAGTGTCAGTCTCAGAGACTTGGGTGGGCGGAGGGCGATTTTTTGTGAACTGATCGTCAGAATTCACAGCATTCTGGGCTACGGCAGCCATGAAAGCAAACCAAATTTCTCCCCAAAAATTGCAAAAAAGAAACGGAAAACGAGTAAACCCAGCAAAACTTTTAGCGTATATGTAATCTATAAATTTCAGTGAAAAACAAAAACAAAAACAAAAACTGTTTTAGTTATGTATTAATTGCTCCAAAATTAGGGCTTCATATTTGTACAAAGGAAGCAGCCCTATGAGAAGAAACAGATTTAGGAAGAGTGATCAAAATTGAGGAGTGAAAAGGAGAGAAATTTGAGAAGATAGCTTGATATTGAGGGAGGAATAAACTGAAAAATGGTGGTGGAGTGGGGCTTCAACAGAGAAATGGCCTGTGAGTTTGGCCTCTTTCTTAGGCTGCCCTTTATTTGTCGTCCCTTGAGAAATAGGGAAAACACAACAGAGGGAGAGAGAGAAGTGAAAATGAAATTCGGAGATGAGAATCAAAAGCCAAAGCCCGAGAAGGAAGGGGGGGGGGGAGAGTTTTTTTATTTTATTTATTATTCTGCTATGGACTTGTTCAAAACAGATTTGTACACAATTCTTATTTTCCTTTCTAATTTGTTTCTTACTACAAAAAATAGGAGAGTATAATGTGTCTGTCTCGTATGAGATTTGTTTATTTTTTTTATATTTCAAAAATAGTATATTAAAATTAGGCAGATACTATATACACGTAATTTTTTAACTTAACTCACGCACTTTGGTGCGTCATAATTGAGTGTGTAGTCAGAGGGATAATCTTTGGCAAAAAAGTGATAAAATTGGCACGCCATAATAAGGCGTGTCATGATGCGCCTTTATATGGCGTTTCAAGCGATGAGCTTGTTAAAGGCCCATCTGGTAGCGCGCCAAAATAAGGCGCGTCATGCGCCTGCGGGAGGCGCATACCCTTAGGGTAAATGCCAGCGCGCGAGGCGCATCGTCTTTTTTTTTTTTTTTTTTTTTCTTTCTTTCTCTCGACGGCGCATCACCCAGATTCCACAGCAGCGGCGGCGATGGCAATGGACAGCGACGACGACCTTGGTGGTGGCAATGGCGGCGAGATTCCGAGGCCGGTGCCGGTGGCGGCGAGGCCGGTGGAGGCGGGCGGCGCTCCAGTAGATGAGGCGGTGGAGGAGGCTGCCGACGCTTCGTTGTTGTGCAGAGAGGCGGTGGAGGAGGTTTGCGACGGCGACGACGAGGTGGTTGAGGAGGCCGGCGGCGTTCTGGTGGTGACCGGCGACGAGGAGGTGGTTGAGGAGGCCGCGATTCGGTGCCCGACGGCGTTGTGGTGGTTGGCGACGAGGATGCCGCGATTCCGGTGGTGGCGGCGGCGGTGGTCGGAGGCGGTGGCCCGGAGGAGGTGATAGAGGCGGCAGTTGGTGGCGGTGGAGGCGAGGGGAGTGGTGGCGTGGAGGAGGAGGTGCAGGTTTACCGGGACGGAGGCAGACTTCGCGGAAGGGGACGCAAGATGATGTGACCATGGGTCACCCCTCAAGGACATGCCAAAGTCGGTTCAATGAAGAGGAAGAAGCAATCGAGCTGCATGGATGTGACCATGGGTCACCTCAGTAAAAGTGCCGTATCTTCTTATTCCCAACTCCGATCACTCTCAAATTTTGAGGCGTGAAACTAGACTTCAAGATCTATCTTTGGGCGTTGGAATCACTCCATTCCGATCACGGACGGGAGAGAACAAACCTTCTGAAACTAGGCCAGAAACTGTCTCCGCGGAAGATGTTTGATTTGTGTTTGTTGTTTAGTTATTTTTAATTTCGTTAATTAATTAGTTAGTTGTAGCTAGTTAATTATTGTTTTTGTTATTTTCGTAATTAATTAGCTAAGTAGTTGTTTTAATTAGTGGCCTATCTAGTGGCCTAAGTCATGCTTAGGTTAGTGGGTAGGTTAGTGGAGTTAATTAGTTGATTTTCTTATTTTGTATTTTGACACCTATATAATGGTGGCCATGCATTGTAATTTCTTAGACTTGAATTGGAGATTATTAAAAAAACGTGAGCGTTTTGTTCATTTCAAGCCTCTTGGACGATGGCTTCAAAGTGTGTGATATCCTTGAGTGTCTTAGTCTTGTTTCGGTGTGTCGTATCCGAAACCCCTTTGGTGTGTCATATCCGAAGGCGGTTGGGTATTCTTGGTGTGTCATATCCATGAGTGTTCAACCTCGTCTCAAGGTTCTTGGTGAGTCGTATCCGAGGGTCAAGAGATACTTATCCCAAACTCTTCATGAACCTCGTTCATGAGAGTTATATCCATTTCAGTTTTTGAGTCAAATCTCCATCAAGTTCTTGCTTAGAGTCACAATTAAACACAACAAATGTCCTATTTTGAGAGTTTCGCCAAGAAGTTGCCAAATCAATGTCTTGGCGCCCTTCGTCTTTTACTGTACGGATCTTGGCATGTGCATACGCACATTACAAGATCGTATTACCAGGCGAATTTCGGACTCGAGCTAGGGCACGAGTTCGAGGCACGCTAGCTAGTTCTGCCGTCGACGACACCATGAGTACTGCACCGGGAGTGGTAGCGGAGGATCTCGAGACACCACCAGTTACGCGTACGTGGGGAAGCCAGACGGTATGTAATTTTCTAATTCGTATTTTTTTAATTTAATAACGCATTCTTGTAGTTCATATTTAGATTTGTAATTAGTTTAGAAATTTGATTTTGTTGAGAAATTAGAACTAAGGTGTATAAAAGAAAACAAATTAGAACTAAGGTGTATAAAAGAAAACAAATTAGAACTAAGGTGTATAAAAGAAAACAAATTAGAACAAACTAGCATAAATTAGAATAAATAGAATGAAAACAAAAAATAGAACAAATTAGAATAAATTATAAATATAATAAATTAGAACAAATTAGAATAAATTAGAATAAATAGAATAAATTAGAATAAATTATAAATATAATAAATTAGAACAAATTTAAACAAATTAGATTAAATCAGAATAAATGAGAATGTAATAAATTATAGAAAAAATAGTTATTTGAATGAAATTTGTTATTAGGAAAATAATAAATGAATGTAATAAATTTTAATAATATTTAATTTTAGGCTATACGAGATTTCTTTTCTTCGTTGTCGGTGAGATGTCAGAGGCTGAAACGACGTTCCAGGCGGAGACATGGTGTGACTGAGTCGGCACGTCAGCGCGCGACACTCGTTAGTAGCGAGATTTTAGACGCCGCGCAACCGTCCTCACCACTCCCCCACGATGATGTGGTTATGAAGGACGTCCACGTCACGACTGTTGGTTCCCCGTTAGATGATGATGATGAGGACATGGATCGGGATTATGTGGAGTCTTTCGATCCCATTGTGACGGCTGAGGATGATCCTATTTTGACGGCCGAAGATTTGGGGAGGGATGACGCACCCCCAGTTGCCTCTCCCCCTCCCGTTCCAGAGCCGGTTTCGGATCCCGCTCCTGCACCGGAGACCGCACCAACTACTGCACCAGATATTATAGCAGGTCCTATTTTAGGCACCGCTTCGTGGATGTCGGGAGGGTCACGTAGACCTACCCTCCTTGCTGGCTACCCGACCCATATCGCCTTCGCGATATGGGAGCTGACTGATGTCGAGCCGGCTGCTGCTCCGGCTAGGGGACGCGGGCGGGGATACGGGCGGGGACGCGGGCGGGGATGCGGGCGGGGACGCGGGCGGGGACGCGGGCACGAATGCGGGAGGGGACGTGGAGGACGGGCTCCTGTGGAGGATGCTGCTGTCGAGGATGCTCCTCTTAGAGGGATCAGGCGCCGCCAAGCAGAGCAGGATTTGGTACGTATTTTATTTTTACCATTATATTTTTTTTTATATTTATCCCAATTAATATATTCTAAAATTAATTTCTTATTTCAGACGAGGAAGGTTCTGAAGGTGCATGTCCGGAAGACACATTATCGGACTCTGGAGGAGCACGCAGTAGAGGGCCCGGATACGTGGTGGGGGATAGCACAGCGCAGCGGCATCACTGCTCTGGGGTCGCTTGAGTTCGGGCGGATGGACGCTTGCCTGATTTCGGCATTTGTCGAGCGATGGCACCCCGAGACGAACTCGTTCCATTTCCCGTAGGGGGAGATGACGATCACATTGCACGATGTGCATCAAATTCTCGGACTGCCCATCGACGGGAGGAGCATGACATCCGAGATGGCCGACGGGGAGGTCATGCAACGCATTGCCACTGCATTCGGTATCCAGCTGACCGACATTGCACGGTGGTACAGAAATGGCGGAGTTCCATTGGGTTTCCTCCTGAGCTGACTGACAGATATGATGCAGGCTCCCGAGAGGGACAAGGGACTGATTGCGTCTTTCTACCTACTTACACTTCTCGGCACGACTGTCCTGGTGGACAAGTCGACGAATGCCGTGAAGCACAAGTGGATGGCGCTCCTGTTTGATCACGAGATCACGGGTCGTTATGCATGGGGAGCAGGTGTCCTGGCCGTTCTGTACAGGAACCTGGGACAGGCTTCCCGTCGCGGGGCGCAGGGCATTGCCGGTTGTGGTATTCTTCTGAGGGTAAGTTTTATTGTTGGGTCGTTTATAACATATTATTGTTTTAATTACTAATTTTAATTATTGTTTTACAGGCTTAGATTTGGGCATACTTTTTCCATTTCCAAGGACATCATGTGATGGACCTGGAGTCGATGGCAGACACTCGGGCATCCATGAGAGATGTCAAAGAGGCGCCCCAGGGAGATGATCCGGAGTGATTGGTCGCCATACGCCGCATCCTAGACGGCATCCGATACGAGGAGGTAATTTATAACGGTTTATTTTTACGTCTTTTTCATATACGATGATTTATATATTACTTAATTATTTACAGATACGGTGGACCCCATGGCCCGAATTGAACGTTCATGCACCCTTGTACTCCACTTCGCGGTTCCGAGGCATACTGGAGTGCCTTGATGTGCATGAGCCGTACCTTTCGGACCGCGTCCTCAGGCAATTCGGATATGTACAAGGGATCCCGTCCGCGCCACCTAGGCCCATCAAGTGCGTCCGGCCATTCGAGCTGCAAAAGTACGAGGTGCTATTTCAACCGGACCTTTTAGGAGCATGGGATGCCGATCCGAGACCTCTCATCGAGCTGGACGTGTAGGATTTGGCGACGTCGTTCTGGGATGTCACTGACGACTACTTGGACTGGCTGGACGACGTGTCTCATGTGCTCGTGGATCCCAGGTCCCCCAGATAGGATCGTCCGACGGAGCCTGTCCATCCACCTCCTCCCGTCGACACTCTTGCAGTAAGATAAATTTGTTTACTTTTTAGTTCTTGTTGTTATCTTCTATTTTTGCTAATGCGTATTGTTATCAATACAGCGGAGCCAGTTAATTTCTGGTGAGATGCACAGATTTCTGTTGGAGTCGGAGAGTAGGCCGACGGAGTTCGTTGCGCTGGTCGAACGATGGTTTCACCAGTTGACTGATCAGACCCCACCGATGGCCCCCGCCCCACCGCGTGCATCCCAGTTGTTTCGGGATTCTATGCATGAGGAAGGTCAGGGGAGTGGGGTCGGTTCATCCCTGAGGACGGCGGTTGAGCGGGAAGCGGATGAGCGCGCGGCTCGTGATCGAGAGGTGGCTGAGCGTCTACAGAGAGCAGAATTAGAATCTAGCGACGATGATTAGTCTGATATTGTATTTATGGATGTTTGTATGTACTGACTATGATCTTTAGTTTATTTCGACACTTCTATTATTTTGTCGTTTTTGTTTATCGCTTCCATTGCATAATATAACTATAGGATATAATCATATTATATAACTACTGTCAATATAGGATACACACCCAAAACACTAGATCCTAAATTCAAAACAAAACTCCCTCTGAAATATGCGCCTAAAAAGGGAGCACTGCAAGCCATAATCAGGCGCGTAAATAACCTCTACCTTTCCGCTTCATGGACATGGCGTGTCCACTTATGGCGTGCCATGCGCTTTCATTTGGCGTGCATCGAGTTTCAAGTTGCGTGCAATGCGCCTCTATCGAGCGCGTGACTGTGATTGAGATTTGGATTGTCTTTTTGGGTATAGGGTATAGGGTTTAGGGTATTATACTATAATGTATGATATTGAAGGATTTAAGTCACATAAAGGATATTGACTATGTATATATGACCCTAAACTTGTAAAAACGTTTTGAAAGTAGTATGTACTTTGGTTATATATAGTGTTATATCCTATAGTTATATGGTTGTATCGTATATGATTATCCTTAAACACTAAGTATTATATCATATGAAGTTATCACTTGGAACTATAATTTCTTAAGACAAAAGTCTTATGAAGTTATAATGCAATAAGACAAGGTGTTATGAAGTTATAACATGAACTTTATACTTACGGTATAGCATGAAGTATGACGAAGTCCACATTTATAGGTTATAATACTATATTATTATAATTTCTTAAGAAGTTATCACTTGTAGTATACATTAATGGGATATGACAAAAGTCTTATGAAGTTATAACATGAACTTTATACTTACGGTATAGCATGAAGTATGACGAAGTCCACATTTATAGGTTATAATACTATATTATTATAATTTCTTAAGAAGTTATCACTTGTAGTATACATTAATGGGATATGACAAAAGTCTTATGAAGTTATAATGCAATAAGACAAGGTGTTATGAAGTTATAAGATGAACTTTATACTTACGGTATAGCATGAAGTATGACGAAGTTATCACTTGTAATATACATTAATGGGATATGACAAAAGTCGATATGTTTTTTTGCTATTTTGGGCCATTTCATGCGTTTTTTGTACTATTGGGCCTAGTTTGGCCCATTTTATGTGTTTTTTGTACTATTGGGCCTAGTTTGGCCCATTTCATGTGTTTTTTATACTATTGGGCCTAGTTTGGCCCATTTCATGTGTTTTTTGTACTATTGGGCCTAATTGGGCCCATTAAGCGTTTTTTGTACTATTGGGCCCATAAAAGCGGAAAATATAAATATTCCTAATCCCGAAAACATAATATCCCTAAGCTTTGAATACCCTAACGTGGTATACAACTTGGGGGCGCCGATGGATAATTTCAAACAATAATACATCGTTAATTTCCAATCTATGGCTTCTTACAAAATCCCGCCAGTCGTTGCCAAATCTGTATCGATTCCCACTCGTTGCGATACACACATGCATATTAGCATGACCACAATCCAGGGTGACTTCCGTTGTTGCTGCAGAACTCAAGAATCTCAAAGCATGCTCCCTCGGGATGCTCTGTATATCAGTAAGTGCATTTAAAGTTGATATTATGATCAAATCAGAATCATAAATTTATAATATGAAGGATGCGGTGCCTACCAGCCGATATTCTGGATAGACATTCGTTTGATTTAATACGACGATGAATGAAATCCGAGGATCACGTCGCATAGCTTCGGCTCTTTCTAATGCTGAATTTACAACATCTCTAGCATCATCAGAGGAATATGAGCTATCAGCTGATGTCGAACTATTGTTGATTACTATAACATTTATGGACGACGAAGCCATACTTTGCAACGACCTTGATATCCCGAATCTGAAATATGAAATCACAAGCTATAAACTCAAAAAATTAATTTAAGGAAAGATGAATAATGTAACCAAGAAGCTTACCTTAAGCTTTTTCGTTTTGATAAGGATGTTTTGGATATGGAAATGTGGCGCACCAATTCAGATACTTATAGAGTGAGATTTATCCGTTGCAAATGCTGCCCGTTATGCACGCCAAAATCAGGCGCATGTAACGGTCGCTTTTTGTAACGGCTAAATCTTGCACGCCAAGATTTGGCGTATGGTTCCGCGCCATTATATGGCGTGTGAGATTTAGCCGTTTGAAAAAACGACCGTTACATGCGCCTGATTTTGGCGTGCATAACGGGCAACATTTGCAACGGCTAAATCTCACCCTATAAGTATCTGAATTCAACAAACGCAGTGGAACTACGAAAGGAGATATTAAGGATTTATGATGTTTGTAGGAAACCAAACACTACAACAAATAATTGCATGTTCATCCAAATCATCAACAAAGGCAGATAGGCTATGCTATTGTAGTTTGAAAGCCGTTGTCCGAACTTGGGATTTGCAGTGGAACTACGGAAGGAGGTATTGGGGATGCCCAGAAGTGGGGTGTCGTTTCAGGGAGTGAATTGATCCAATGTACGAGGACAGGGCACACGCGGTTATTCGACAACAATGGCAGGAAAAACAAGATCTTGTTAAGGAAAATCAAGATCTTGTCGTAGGTGATTAATGTCGTATATTTTGTGTAATGTTGTTTATGCACTATCAACCTTTGTAGGGAGCAAGCAAATTTAGCAAAGCAGAGATATCATATGAAGCGAACGTTTACCAGAGACTACCCTAATATCTTCAAACGCTAAAGCAGTGTCATATATTTTCTCTAATTTTTCCTAAGTTTATGATCAATTTGTATTAAATGATGTACATCGTAGGTTGATGATCATTTTGTATTGTTCTTATAAATATTAATACAAGTTGAGCTACACAATAGGGGTAGCCCTCCCCTAATAGATTAATACAAAGGTGAATAAACTAAACTGGAGGATTAGGTGGACGATTATATCTGGTGCGGTATTCTCGAAACACTCTAAAGCTCGACTCAAGCGTATCATCCCAACCATTGACGCTTTGGTCCCTGTAGTTGCGCCAGGCGTGCGGAGGGGGGGGGGGGGGGGGGGGGGGGTAGTGGAGAGCCATCCTTTAGCCACACCTACAAACACAATAATTAACCCTAATTATAATAAACAAATGAGCATTTACATCAAGTAGTTTAGAAACAATAAGCTTTACCGGTATGAAGTGGTCCCGGTTCCCCACGTGGGCCATCGCCAATATCTTCTTTGGAGGGCCGAGGTTTGTGTCAAACGCCTTCATTGGTAAGCACAAGCACGGACCATCCCAGGACAAGAAGGCCAGTGCAACTTGATAAGCGGTGGCAAACACTAAACCAATCAAGGGCATATCAAGTCAATAGTCCGAGGAGCAAGGACTGATAATATAGTTCACTTGAAACATAAGATCCTCATAGGACAACCCCGGCCATAGTCTAGGAAGTATTGGCATGTATACATCTGGGTTGTCAAATAACTCTGCCACCAGCTGATGTCGAACTTTGGTGTACTCATGCTCTTCCATTCCCAACAATACAGCTAGTGTGCATCTGGACGTACATCTCTAGCCCCTTTAATGTACGGATACCAAAAGTAATCCACATTCTTAATCCCAAAGTTCACCCCCATATGAACCATGGGTTGTTCATCGAACTGTGACCCAGACCATTCGGCTTGGGATTGACTCCCAATGTCGGTCGAAGCTGCACTTGGTTCCTTTCTAGGGCGACCCCGACCTCTACGTTGGCTCCCATTTGTCTTCTCCTTCGCCTTCTGCTTCTCATACTCCTCCAACTTGTCCCTTCTGTGCTCAAACAAGCTCGGCTGTCTCGTGGTGTCATACTTCGTGGAACCCTTTGGCCTTCCTTTTGCAACGATCCCTGTCGGCTCCTTCAACGTACTTTCATGCGGAAACTCCAAGTCATAATACAACTCATCTAGTTGGTATAATGTGTCTCGCCCCAAATCCTTTTTCTCCAACCTCGCACACATGTGACGCAACTTCAACTCTGAATGGCACATCTGTACATTGTCCTGAGTGGGCACATTTATTGTTGGAGTCCCTTCCCATACCAGTTGCTTCCAGAAGTCGTGTACTTCATCCGGCACGATTGGGGTCCCCGTAATGATGGAATTTTCAACTCTGTGGATGCACGGCAGACCAAAGCAATCTCGCACCCACTGATCAGTGCAATCTTCAGAATATTCCTCCTTCACTATCTGATCATACATGCCCAACAACAAATCAAAGCACCTGTCCGATACTTTGTAGAATAACCTTGCAAACGCCATTCTTACTTCTGGCACAACGTTTTCATCAAAAAACGTTGGTCGTGTCGTCCTTGACATCTCCATGCTCGCCCTCACCTGCTCAATTTGAATTGTGACAGCATGGTGGATCCTCACGGACACTCTATTAAAGCCACCTCTGCTAGAACGCAAAATGTCCTTCAACACCTTATGCATACCCTCAACCCTATCAAAACAGGTAAAAAGACTTGTGTTATAACACTTTATAAGACACAATATTAATCAACTAAATATTGGTTAAGGGATACCTGTTTGAAGTCTGCGTGAAGAAGTGAAGATGACGATCCGTCCATGCTCTTACTATGTTTTCCTTGTATGGAATGAGCCACTCCATCTCAACGTACCCAATGAGCCCATTATGCCACGATTTTCTCAATCTGTCCAGCCTCTCTTCGTAGCTTTCTTCAGTGGTTGAACACCAAAGTCCCCAGCATTGGCCCGCAAAGTTCTTCACTTTCTCACTGTTTTTCAGGATTGGGGAGACATATGCCTCGATGTTGTGTTTAATATGCATCCAGCACAAAATGTGTTGCACTTTCCCTTCAAAGACTATATGAATTGCTTTGATGAGGGACTTTTCTCGATCAGTCATTATAACCGCAGGCATTACTCCCAACTCTTCAAACAATTGCCGAAGATGTTTCATGATGAACTTGTAATGCATAACCTTTTCCCCTCGGGTAAATGCATATGCAATGTTGAACGTCTTGTGAGTGCAAGTAAAACCAACAATTTCCACCAATGGCATATCATACCTGTACAAAAGATAAAATATTGTTCATTAATAATAAAGAACCAAAATTAAGTACATAGATAAATCTACTATTATATTAAAATGTAATGCATACCTATTTGTCTTGTAGGTGGCGTCGATAACTACCACATGTGGGAACATCTTCAACAAGTGTTGTGAGTCCGGATGAGCAAAAAATAGGATATCCACCTCACTCGTTGACTTCTTCCTTAGAGGACGAACTACGTAGTTATTTTCTTTCAAAAAATTTAGCGTCCACTAGGTAACCGTCAATTCGCCACGATCCTCGTACTGGCTCTTTTGCAAATAGTTTGCAACCTGCTTCATGGATGTTACATTGTCGGGAAAGAAAGTCCTCAAATACGAAACAATATTTTCCGGCCCCATGAAATGTTTGCCCAAGCTCTTAACCACGAGCTGCTGATCGGGGGTCATTCTACCCATGTATGGATTCCCAATGAAGCTAGTCGGAAGCGCATGGTTGTGGCGACCTTCTATCACATCCAAGATCCATTTATGAGTAGTCGGCCATGGCTTTTTCTTCAACCGAACCCCATACAACTCAAATTTGCATCTGCTCTTCTTCGATTTGGTTTTACGAATAATCTCAACTCTCTTTTCCGAATCTTCTTCATTAACTTTTTGTCTTCCCGATCTATATTTACCGTACTGCTCACAAGTCAAACTAATCATTCTCTCATTTGAGTTACGAGTGACTAGAACAATCATCAAATCTTTCGCCTTCTGCCTAGCCCAATCAGCCAAATCCTGGCGACTATCCCACATTAGGCTAGTATGAAATACATCTCCAAAGTCTCTCCCCTATACATGTTTGCATAATCAGGAATGGTTTAGAAAATCTCGATTATAATTTCTAAAGGCACATATCCTACTTTACAACTTTCTAAAGGCAATTTCTAAAGACAATTTCTAAAGAAACATATTCTACTTTAAAACTTTCTAAACACAATTTCTAAAGGCAATTTGATGCGGTACTGGCCTGCCATCAGATGGTTCAGTAAGACGCTGAGTCAACCAAGACCATGGCGTCCTCCCTGGAATAGTACTTAGCTCAGTTTATTATATATTTCTATATTATTAGTTATTTCCAGTTTTAGTATGTTTCCCGTTTTGGTATTTCTATTTCAGTCATTTCTATTTCGGGCGTATGCCAACTCTTGTAGAGTGGGCTGGCCCATTTAGCTAGAATAAGGCCCAAGACCATTAGGGTTTTTGGGAGAGTCACTTGGCTATTTAAAGCCTCTCTTGTACTTCATTTTAATTACGTTGAAATTAAGCCCAGCTTTGCAGTTGAGTTTTAATCCTCCCATTGGCATCAACGTCACCTGTTCTTGTTACAAATGAAACACAATTTATCCCTAATCAATCCAAACACAACCAATTGGTGATACATTGAACATCTCGATCTAGATCCGTGCGCGAGACGAATCGAGCTCAACTCTTTTCGTATCAACTGGTATCAGAGCGCCAGTCGATCGAGCCACCTCGTCGCCAAATCAGATTCATCATCGAACATCATCTTGTTCATCAATCACCACTGTTCACGAAGATCATCTTCGTCAACAACACAACCCATCCTCACCGTTGATCTCATTCATCATCAGCCCCACTCGATCTCACATCAACTCCGATCATCCTTCCATCGACGATCACGCCGATCACCACCATCCATCATCGCCGCTGTTGCCCTACTTCAACCGAAGATCTCCGCTGCACCGCTCCCCTGCCTTCGCCGTCTCCCCTGTTCGAATTTTCTGTTGACGGAATCACTGTTGCTTTACCGGTGTTGGAGACGATCTCCTTCCTCTTCATGCCACCAGTGCCGCACTTCCCTATTCGTCTCGCTCCAGCCCTTCCGATGTCCATTCGGTTTCGCCTCCGACAGTCTTGTGCCGATTGTGGGGTCGCCTCCCTCCCTTCTCTCTGCCTCTCCGACGACCCGTGCTCCCCGACCTTCTCTCCGGCGTGCCTCCCCGGCCGATGCCCAGTAGCCGATCTCGCCATCGTCCCTGTTCGTTGTTGTTTGGTCGAGGAATCACATCCGTGTTCCAAAAAATTTTATTAGCAATCCATCCTTGCTAATTAATCCTTGGCAAAAGGGTTACTGACAGCTGTTGTTGTTGCTTAGGGTTACCAGAGAAGTGGGCCGGTTCAAATTTGGGTTCAAGTGGGCCGGATTTCCTGGATTAAAGAGGAAGTGGACGTCAAAAAAAATTCAAGTGGGCCGGTTCACTAAAATCAAGTGGGCCCATCAGCAGGTCCAACTATTTTAATTGCTTTGGGAATATGCATTGTATTCTCATTTACGACGAGGATACGCCACCCATTTATGATGACTATCCTGAGGACGCATCGTCCGTCCTTGATGCTTACCTTGAGGACGTGCAACCCGTCTATGATGACTACGTCGAGGACACATTGCCAGTCTACGATATCTATCCCGAGGACGACGATAAGTATGCTTGTGAACCCACGATCGTGACCGACACCGAGCCTTTGGCACCAGTGAACACCCAACCGCCCCCTCTGGTGATCTCAGCACTCGCCTCGATGGATTCCATGGTGTTGGACGTGCCTCCCTTCATTCCCGTGCCCACGACTTGTGAGTCTTTCATTGTGGCTCCTTCGCGAGACACTACGCATTAATCATTCCGATATATCTGGTCATTTACATGCGTTCATCGTCTCTTCACCCTTGCTCGTACATGTTCGAAGCGGGGACGCTTCGATTCTAAGGGAGGGAGAATGATGCGGTACTGGCCCGCCATCAGATGGTTCAGTAAGAGGCTGAGTTAACCAAGACCATGGCGTCCTCCCTGGAATAGTACCTAGCTTAGTTTATTATATATTTCTATATTATTAGTTATTTCCAGTTTTAGTATGTTTCCCGTTTTGGTATTTCTATTTCAGTCATTTCTATTTCGGGCGTGTGCCAACTCTTGTAGAGTGGGCCGGCCCATTTAGCTAGAATAAGGCCCAAGACCATTAGGGTTTTTGGGAGAGTCACTTGGCTATTTAAATCCTCTCTTGTACTTCATTTTAATTACGTTGAAATTAAGCCCAACTTTACAGTTGAGTTTTACTCCTCCCCTTGGCATCAACGTCACCTGTTCTTGTTACAAATCAAACACAATTTATCCCTAATCAATCCAAACCCAACCAATTGGCGATACGGTGAACATCTCGATCTAGATCCGTGCGCGAGACGAATCGAGCTCAACTCTTTTCGTATCACAGTTTCTAAAGGCACATTAAAACTTTTTTTCTTACACCTACAATATATTAAACACTAACCACGAAATTGTCGGTCGAGTTCTCATCGTCATCTTCTCCGCTCGAGTCGCAATCGTCATCGTCTCCGCTCGAGTGTCCATCGTCCTCTTCTCCGCTAGCTTGACAATCCTCATCGTCTCCGCTCAAGTGCAAATCATCATCTAAACTAGTATGAGACATTTTTGATAACGGTGTTTTGGATATGGAGTTGAATTCGGATGCTTATAGGGTGAGATTTAGTCGTTGGAAAATCTGCCCGTTTGGCACGCCAACATGTGGCGCATCCAACGGTCGTTTTTTCAAACGGCTAAATATTACACGCCAAATTATGGCATTCCAGTTTGCGCGCCAACAAGAGAAGCCCTACGTGCCTTAATCTGGCGCATGGATTTTATGCCCTTTTGCCTCCCTCTTACTGTTTTGCCCTCTCCACGCCATATTTTGGCGCGTCAAACATGCACGCCATTTTGTGGCGCACCAAACCGCGTGCGAAAAGTACAAAAAACGCGTGTATATAACGCCCTCGTAAAATTATATATTTAATCGATATAGAACTGTCATAGAAGTTGATAAATGATAATATAAAAAAGAACTAATTGAATAAAAAATATTAAAAAGATTGACAAAATATTATCAAAAGAAACTATCCATAAACTTTATATATAGTAAAAAAATGGCTAATTAATTTTGAAACGGGGATAACCACATCCCTAACACTATGACTACTAAAACGATAAAGCATAATCAAAATATTCATCTAATACATGAAAATGAAACCCTAAATATAAAATCTCGTAAGATGTTCAAAATTACTACAAATTATGAAAAACTTCCTTGTATACTACATTGATTGTAGTATTAGATTTTTGTTTTGTTTTTTGTCGCATATTAAAATCTCCAAACCTTTCTTGCTGGTAACTCTTTGATGTAACATAAAACTGACCATGAGTGAAAACAGGGCGTGAAAGATACAAACCGACATTTGCAAGTGATTGGCCCCGACACTTGTTTATCGTCATAGCAAAACAGACACTCAATGAAAATTGACTTCATTGAAACTTGAATGGGTATGAAGTGTTTGATGGTGACATGAGCACGCGAGGAATAAAAACTTGTCCGATCTTGTTGCGTGAAATATTCTACAAAATATTCATATTGTATGCATATCCTGCTAATATGGGCAAAGATTTTTTTTCCTTTGATTTTATTTGATTTTCGAAAAACCAACAAAAAAATGAGAGCTTCACACTTGGCAAATTCAATCCGTGATGCCATGTGGCAACAAAAAATTTTGGTTTATTTTGGGGGCGCCATGTGGCATAGTAGGTATTCTACTTTAGTAGATATATAGTAGATTACGCACAAAAAATATATGGCTGAGAATATTGTTTGCTACATTTTTGGAAAGATTAGATTATACAAAATAATCATATTGTATGCATATTCGGCTAATATGGGCAGAGATTTTATTTTCTTTGATTTTATTTGATTTTCGAAAAACCAACGAAAAAAATGAGAGTTTGACACGTGGCAAATTCAATACCGTGATGCCACATGGAAGCAAAAAATTTTGGTGCATTTTGGGGGTGCCATGTGGTGTAGTAGGTATTCTACTTTAGTAGATATATAGTAGATTAAATGCACCCATAATTTTTTGTTATTCTCATCTAGTATATGTATACAGAATATATATGTATATGCATTTATAAGGCATATCACATATGCATATGTATGTGCATTGCACATGCGTATGCGTATGCATATATATGTATATTGCGCATGCGTATACGTATGTATGCGCCATGCATAGACATATAAATTGATTTTAAGAAATTGAACGTTAATGAAAATTTTAACTAGTATTGTTACAAACTACTAACATAACAAACTAGACCTTCATTAAATATATAACAATATATCAAGGTATTTATACTATGTTAACCTATGTAACTAATTTTATCATAAAGTGGTGTAACTGTATAACCATTAGTAAACTTACCTAAAAATATAAATGAAATTTATAAATGTTGATCTTGTTAAGAGTTACAATATAACATACTAAAATTCATTAAATATATAACAATCTATCAAACTATCTATATTATATGTAATCTAAGTAATTAATTTTATCATAAAGTTGTGTACTAGTATAAACATAGTAAACTTACCTCATTCGAATTAAAAAATCCAGAATAATCACTACCACTAGCGTTCATAGTGGCATGTATGATGAAGAAATTTTTTGAGAAATTTTGATGTGTATAATTGATGCATAAATATATAGCAAGACATCACAATAGTAAAATCATTAATAAATTTATATGTTTAGCTATTTACACATTCGTATTTATTGTGCATATACATTTAACGTTCAATATTTTTAATTCTTTCATATGACTACGCATGCGCAATGCGCGTACATACGTATACGTAGGGGCGGAGCCAGGATTTTACCCGGGGGGGGGGGGGGGGGGCTAAAATCCTATGTGATTAAAATTTTGCGTAGCTTAAATCCGACGTGGCTTAAATCATGTTTCGCAAAAATCAATTTTAATTTTTGTTAAGCTTTTGTCTGTTAGGGCTGATTGAAGTTACATTTTCAGATGAGAAAAAAACTTAAGGTAATTTTATTTTCGTGGCATAAATCTATTAGGGTCAGATGAAATTACATTTTTAGATGAAATGAGAGGAAAAAAGCATAAGATAATTTTATTTTCATAAAAAAATATAATTGATGTTAGTGTACGCATGCGCAATGCACAATGGACATACATACGTATATGCATGCGCAATGCGTATACATATGCATATGCCTTATTGATGCATATACATACGCATTCTGTGCACATATACTGGGTGAGAATAACAAAAAATTGTGGGTGCGTTTAACAACACCCAGAATTTATAGTTAAATCGAAGTACAAATAAATACTTACACATGAATCATGTGATGGTTTTAAACTTGCAAGTTCCAAACTTAATTTATGTTTTTTAGACTCCTCTATCTATTGTCTTATAAAAGTGAGTGACGAGCCCTGGTTGCAACTATAATCATGTCATCTACCACACATCTCGTAGATATCAAGGGTCCGTTTGGATTTCTAAAGATAATACAATTTAATATATTATTTTGAGAATCCAAACAGACCCTAATATGAGCGGGACAAAAGCCTATAACATGTTCTAAACAAATTGGTTAGAAGCCCTTCACTACCGTACAAAGGCGGTGTTATAAATCCCTTTTTTGAACAATATCACGTGATCGCGATGTCGACCCTTGAAAGGCTTCTCTAGATCTTTCTCTTCCCTCCGGTTTAGCACCAAAGAAGTTGACTGCGTGCTTAATGCGCGGTGATTACTCATAAAGAGGAATTCGAAGAACTAGAATGTGATGTCTACACATATTCTAAGTGGCAGACAAGCTTGCCAATTTCTCTTCTCGTCCCTCCACGTGGTGGCCATGCAATTGCTTACTCGTTGGGCATGCGAGGCAAGTGGCACAACAGAGTGAACATGTGTCGATCTTGACTCTTCCTCCCTAAACGACTATAAAGGCGTGACAAAGCACAAGGAGATGGGACTTTTTCGGTAATTTGATAAGGAGCTATCGAGAAAAAGGTGAAACGACCCAAACATGTGTTGTAGCATCCTCACACAAAATCCTCTCGACACAAATTACTGTTCGCGGGTGGGTGGATGGTTAAATCGAATTAGCAAATCTAGGTCTTTATTCTCTAAGGGTGATGATCGGTCTTTTGATTCACTTATAAAACAAGAAGCTACCAATTTGGGAACCATCACTGGCGCCGTCTGTGGGAAGCTTATTCCCCTAGGATAGCCCAATCATCGATACTCTAGTTATGGCGGATCAAGGACACAAGCTTATTCCCATAGGATAGCCCAATCATAGATACTCTTCCTCAGGCGCAACCGCCACCCGCGGTGTGGCCTTATTCTCCACAACACCAACCAGTGTACCGCCAACTCATGCCTTCTTCAAGCAATCTAAACCACCCTCTGTATATTTAGGAGTTTGTGAATGCAGCAGGCTCAGTCGAGCGAGGTTTCCCTTAAAGGCAGCCTGGTCAATGTTTCAGCGCCCCCTTCCATGCCAGCCTCTCAAGCGCTCACATTCGGTCCTGAAGCATTGGACCTCACTAATGGATCATTCATATGCATCGTCAGGTAGGGGGTCAGTTTTCGACGCGGTTGATGGTCTTGGGGTGGACTCCATCATGGTGATGGACACGTTTTCTATTTTATCAAGGGAAATATGATTGGTTCTAATTCCAAAAAAAATTCTTGCTTCGGTAATGCATGCCTGTATATGATGGATCTATTGGGCTCGACGACCATGTCAAGGATTTCCTTGTCCACATGAGTTTAAACCCCTTCAACGAAATTGTATTTTGTTGCGTGTTCCCTTCCACTTTAAAGAGCGTTGCATTGTCCTGGATCACTAACCTCGCTCCAAGGACAATTCGTTGTTTCTCTCTATTGACTGAATTGTTTATTTCTCATTTTAGTGGCTCGAGGAAGAGAAAGAAAACAATGAGAGATTTGTTAAAAGTGAAGCATAGACAGGATGAGATGCTGGGAGCCTTCTTTAACAAATTGACTGATGTCGCGGTTCAGATCACAAAGTTTGATCATGCTGTGGTCTGATGGTAGGGCTGTCAACACTACTACAAAAATGGGCTAATAACCCGTACAAAATAACCCAGGCGTGCAAAATACGAGTTATAAAACATGTACAAAAATGGGTGTAGTATATTATAACCCGGGCGTGCACTAATCCGGGTTATATATAACGAATGAGACATCAAATAATCCGGATGTGCAATAATCCGGGTTATATTTAACATTCTAATATATCAGTAACATCCGGGTTATTAGTGGGTCTTAGTTAAATTTTCATATTAAAAGCCCGGGTTATATCTAAGTCTGTCCTTCTCCTTCGACCTAGCCCCCAAAATCACATACTTCTTCACTTCTTCGTCTGTCAAACACCAAGCGGCCAGAATGGCTTCTCAGCCTTTTGCTGACTCGTCGCCCGACGAAACCCTCCGGCTTGGCGGCGACATGGCGGCGGCGACTCCTTCCCATCTTCCAGGCTCGCTCGCTACAACAAGAAGCCCACCAGTACTTCTCGCGAGATCCAGACTCGTTCTTCTTGTCGAGCTCACCAAGCAAAACTTGTAACACCCCCAAAATACCTTTGGAAATATTACCGTCAGTGACCTCAGAATACACACCCGGGGTCACCCAAGGCTTACCGTTTTTATAATAAATGATATAATGTTGTAATCTTTATTAAATAACATGAAAGTTGACCAAATAATATTCAAACCGACGTCATAGGTTATAATTGATACAAAACCAAATACAGAAATGTTTATTACAACGGAAGTCTTCGAAATAAATAAACACCATAAAGGGGTTTGAACTGAGCGATCTCACGCCAGGATCTTCAACCTTGGGAAAACACTTAAAATATCAACTGCCTTCAACGTCGGAATCTGGCCTTCACGGATGAGGAAATTTACCTGATGTGCCGTATGAGACAGATGACACCAGCCAACCATGCAAGGAATAAAAACCGGTTGGTTAGTCTAATGAAAGACTATGCAAGGGTACACATAAAAAGGTTCTAAGTAGTCGTATTAAGTTACACCTATTGCTTCTCGAATAATAGCAGATACACGATAGTGAACCCCCATACTTCTACGGAAACACAAGAAAAGGCATGTTTGAAGAGAAGACTCCAAAGGAATTGAGTCTTATGGGAAACGTATGAAGAGAAGACTCCAAAGGAATTGAGTCTTATAGGAAACGTATGACAATTGTTTGGGAACGTTTAGTTTTCACACAAGTTTAAAACACGACCTTGATTATTTGGGTCCACGACCAACCTCACCGCGCAATGCGAATCCAGATTGGAAAGAAGACTTACTCTAACAAGAGTCCGGGCAGTTTCCACGTTGTACTTCTCACCTGAGGGTATATTAATTATGTGCGTAAAACACTTATCTTATTTAATTCCAAAATGAACATTCACGTTACAACTTTTAATTCACATCATCTCGATACGAGAGATATTTATGGGAATAAATCCCGAACGTTGGCACTAGCTAAGTGCACCTACCCTGAAACAAGGGTACGGTCATGACCAGAAGTACTAGGGCAAAATCCTCCTAATACCAGTTATAAAGAAACGACTAGACCTTGTAAGGTACATAGCGTTCCTACGAATACTCGTGCTAACTAAGCATGTAAGTTCACATATAAATCCACACCAAAATCCATTACGGTATTAACATATATAACAACGTTGTTTCTAGCAATATATACAACCTATTATAAATTCATATTTTAACACATTGTTTTATCAAATCTGTTCCCAAACATAAAACAATAACTTTATCCCATATTAATTAGACAATTAAATAATTGACAATCAAGGGAAACATGGAATAATGAGCAAGAGCGAACCGCCACTTGCCTTGGTTTAGACGAACAAAGATCGGATCGAGGGTTCGGGAATCTGGACGTGTGTACAACTGCCTACTAAAATTCCCGTTGAATTCATCGTCGATCTGTAGGGTCGGATTCCATCCCGCACAACCAGCCATGGATACGAGCACGATCCATCCCAACGATGCACGTGAAACGAGTTTCAAGAATAATCCTAATTAGATACGGTATCAAAATAATGAAACAAAACTAAGGGAAAAGGCCTGAGCCGCGATCGCGGTTAACATGGTCGCGATCACGCTTTGCTGGGCAAAGCCGCGGTCATGGTTAGCATAACCGCGGTCGCGGTTTTCTGGGCCAAGCACGCGGTCGCGGTGGATGGAGCCGCGGTCGTGGGTCTCCATCCCGACGCGAGCTTAGGGCGGCTTCGAAGCCTTACCGATGACAACGGGACGCTAAACATGCTTCAAGGACGAATGCACACCACCACCATGATGCAAGGAACACGCAAAAGCCACGAGCGACTTCCGATGACCACCAAAAATTCCGGCGACGAACAACAAACTCCATCGACAACGATTTTTGAGAGAGAGAGCGAGATGGATAGCTTGGATGGTGGAAGAGAGGGTAGAGGAGACCCCTATTTATAGGGTTGGAGAGGCTCAACTCTGGGAAACTCGATCGCTTCAACTCCTCCCACCGGCGACGTTCAAAAACATGTGGGAAAACCAACCGACGACGTTCGGGAAAGAGGAAGACGAAGGTGAAACAGAGACCCGCGATCACGGTTTCAGAACCGCGATCGCGGTTTGCCCCTGGGCAAAACCATGATGATCCGAGTTGCCTGCGATCCCAGTTTCAGAACCACGCCCGCGGTTTGCCCACAGGCAAAACCGCGGTCGCGGAACTGCCGCGCTCGCGCTCTGGGTCTTTGGTCGCGGTCTTTGCTAAATCTTTGGTTTTAGCACTCCTCAAAAACTTTTAACACCCAATAATTTATTAAACGTATACGAACACGTTCAAATGGTTCCTATAGAGGATACAGAAATTGCCCAGACGTCTTGCTTACAAAACGACAGTTGGGACTTTTAGGGGTTATTACAATACCCCCCCCCCTTAAAAAAATGTCCACCCCGAAACTAGGCCGGAAACAACTCGGGAAAACGACTAAGCATATCAGACTCAGTCTCCCAAGTTTCCCAAGTTACCTCCTCAGATCCCGACTTGGGCCAGAGGATCCGCACTAATGGTACCACCTTGTTCCTCAAGTGCTTCTCGCGGCGTTCGAAAATACGCACAAGTCTCTCCTCATATGTACTATTCGCCTGAATCTCGATGTCGTCATAGCTCAGCACATGAGACTCATCTGGCACATACTTCCTCAACAGAGACACGTGAAACACGTTATGCACAGGATGCGCCGACGGCGGCAATGCCAAACGATATGCTATAGATCCAACTCTGTCAAGGATCTCGAATGGTCCCACATAGCGAGGGTTGAGCTTCCCAGGCTTGCCGAACCTAAACACACCCTTGGATGGCGACACCCTGACAAACACCTTGTCACCTACCTCAAACTCGACATTCCTGCGCTTCAAATCAGCATAAGACTTCTGTCGACTCTGAGCTGTAAGCATCCTCTGTCTGATCAAGACAATGTTCGAGGCAGTCCTCTCGACTAACTCCGGTCCGAGCAGAATCTTGTCGGCATTTTCATCCCAACAAATCAGAGATCTGCACTTCCGACCGTACAAAGCCTCGAATGGAGCCATCTTGATGGTGGAATGCCATCTGATATTGTACATGAACTCAATCAGACTTAAGCTGTTCTCCCAACTGGTCGGACAATCTAGCACACAAGCTCTCAGCATATCCTCTGGTGTCTGAATGGTCCTCTCAGACTGTCCATCCGTCTGTGGATGAAACGCAGTACTAAACCTTAACTCAGTTCCCATGGCCTTGTGGAGTTCCTTCCAGAACCTCGACATGAATCGGCCATCACGATCCGATACAATGGTTTTTGGCGTACCATGCAATTAGACAATCTCGTGTAGGAAAACTTCTAATAGCTTCTGGGTTCCCCAAGTTGACTTGATGGCCACAAAATGAGCACTCCTCGTGAGCCGGTCAATGATCACCCATATGGCATCCTTCTGACTCTGAGTCTTTGGGAACCCCGTGATGAAGTCCATCGCAATATCCTCCCACTTCCACTTTGGCACTAGGAGAGGTTGCAATTCACCACCTAGTCTGCGTGTTCAATCTTGACCTTCTGACAAGTCAAGCACCTCGCCACAAATTCTGCTACATCCCACTTCATGTTGGACCACCAGAATTTCTTCCTGAGGTCTTTGTACATCTTACTGGATCCTGGATGTACAGAATAAGCTGATGAATGTGCCTCCTTCATTACCAATTGACGAAGGCCATCTATGTCAGGAACACAGATTCGGTCCTGAAACCAGAGTGATCCATCATCTTGAATCACGAATCCCGGAGCTTTCCCATCCATCACTTCGCTGCTTAACTTCACTAAGATCAGATCATCAACCTGCTTCTCTTTGATCTGATCGAGTAGCGTAACTTGAATCTCCAACATACTCAGGCATCCTCGACGCTGATCATACAAGACATCAATCTCGCACAATCCTTAACGTAGTTTGGTTTGAGCAGTGAGCAGAGCTACTACGGTCTAAAGCATCGACTACCACGTTAGCTTTGCCCGGATGATACAGCAACTCGATGACGTAATCCTTGAGTAGCTCTAACCAGCGACGTTGCCTCATATTCAACTCCTTCTGAGTGAAGACATACTTGGTACTCTTGTGGTCGGTAAAGATCTGGCATCTCACACCATAGAGGTAGTGCCTCCAAATCTTCAGCGCGAAAACCACAGCCGCTAACTCCAGATCATGCATTGGATAGTTTGCTTCATAGGTCTTCAATTGTCGAGATGCGTATGCAATAACCTTTCCCTTTTGCATTAATACACATCCTAACCCATGCTTTGAAGCGTCACTATAGAGCACATAACCATCAGATCCACATGGTAGCGCCAAAACTGGTGCGGACGCCAGGCACTTTTTCAACTTCTGAAAACTTGTCTCGCACTTGTTGTCCCATATGAACTTCTTATGGACCTTGCGGAGCAACCCTGTCATGGGTAGAACGATCTTAGAAAATCCCTCCACGAACCGTCAGTAATAACCTGTAAGTCCCAGGAAACTGCACACCTCCTTCACGTTCTGAGGTCGCTTCCAGTCGGCTACCGCTTCAATCTTCTGAGGGTCAACCATAACCCCATTCTCATTAATCACATGGCCTAAGAAAGCCACTTCCTTAATCCAGAAGTCACATTTAGACAACTTGGCATACAACTAATTTTTTCTAAGAACTGACAATGTGATACGAAGATGCTCCTCGTGAGCCTCCTCGTTCGGAGAGTAGATTAGGATATCGTCGATAAACACCACCATGAACTTGTCCAGATACCGATGAAAACATCTGTGCATTAGATCCATGAAAACTGCCGGAGCATTTGTAAGCCTAAATGGCATGACTACGAACTCGTAGTGTCCATATCTCGTCCGGAATGCAGTCCTCGGAATATCTTCCTCACGAATCCTGAGCTGATGGTAACCAGATCTCATATCGATCTTGGAAAAGACTTTCGCTCCCTGCAGTTGATCCAAAAGATCATCTATCCTTGGCAACATATACTTATTCTTGATAGTGACCTTGTTCAACTCTCGATAGTCGATACAAAGTCTGAACGAACCATCCTTCTTCTTGACAAACAAGACAGAAGCGCCCCAAGGCAATACATTCAGCCTTATATATCCTTTCTCAAGTAGCTCCTCAAGTTGTTTCTTCAACTCTTGCATCTCCGCTGGAGCCATCCGATAAGGTGCTTTAGAAATCGGCGAGGTTCCAGGCTCTAGATCAATAGTGAACTCCACGTCACGATTCGGGGGTTAAACCGGGAATCTCCTCAGGAAAAAACATCCGGATACTCGCATATGATAGGAACATCATGAACTGAAGTCTCATCATTCTTGGGTTTATCTAGATAGCACAGGTACCCGACACAACCTTGTCGAAGTAGCTTATACGCAGCCATCACATTGATAAGCTTTCCGTTATCAGCGTTATTACGACCATTGAACTTACACACAAACTGCCCCCAGATGAAACTGTCACTGTCCTTGAGCTGAAATCGATTACCGCCCCGTGACGCGTCAGCCAGTCCATCCCGAGAATGATGTCGTATAGAGCCATGGCTATACAGATCAAGTCGGCTTCGAACTTCCGACCTTGAATGGTAATCGGAAATTCCGACAAACGCTTGGTCCCTACTAATTGCTCACCATTGGGAAGGTTCACCACAAATGGTTCGCAAGATTCATTGCACTTCAACCCTAACTTATTTACACACTTTTTCGAATAAAGGAATGAGTGACACCAGAATCAAACAATATGCAAACTGATGTAAAGTGGAGGTATAGAGTACCTTGATCAATTGGAGCGTTGGGTCCGTCAGCCTCACGCATCTCGTACAACCGCTGATCCTGACCCACTGGAGTAGATGGGGCCTTTCCCTTGTTCTGAGCAGTTGTCTGCATCGAGGTACTAGGAGTCCTTACAGGCTTGAATCGAGGTCGGTTGTTATGGCTAACTGACCCTTGCTGCGACTCAGCCTCCTTCTGCCTCCTTTGAGGACAAAAAGTCTGCAAATTCCCATCCTTCCCGCATGCAAAGCACGTCCTTTTACCCTTCGTGCACTCATTGCTCTTGTGCCCCGGCGTTCCGCAGTTATAGCACTGAATCGGGTTCTTGCTCTAGCCTGAGCGTTGAGTAGGACCTGACTATGTCACCTCAGTTCTTGCCCGACCAGACTTGGCAAAGTGCAACGGTGGTGTGGGTCGTTTAAACCCACTAGCCTAAGGCTGGCTCTGTGCCGGTCTCTAGCGATTACGCTTCTTTGCCGACTCCTCTAGAGTCACTTCTAGCTTGTAGGCGGCGTCCACATACTGCTCCAGAGTAGAGCAGACGTGGCGCACCATCAACGGCTTAATATCCGGGTTCATCCACTCATGGAAATGCCAGATTTTCTGCTCCTCACTCGACACTTCCGGTCCAGCATATTGCAACAAGTGGTTAAACTTTGCAGCAAGCTCAGTCACCTTCAGCCCATCGGTCTTAGGGTAAAGGAACTCCTTGTGTTTCTCCTCCCTCATAGCACGAGAAAAGAAACGGTCGGTCATTTTTGTCTTGAACATACCCTAATTCAACGCTGGATGCTCAGCTAATTAAGTGCTCTTCCACCATTTGCTAGCCACATCCTTAAGTTGAAGGGAGGCAATTTGCACTTTCTCAGCCTCAGTGCAATCGACGTTCCTGAATAACCGCTCCTAATATGAGAACCAATACGCCACCCTGACTGATTCTCCGATACCGTCATAGCTATCAGGCCTCATCGAGCTAATGGCTTTCAAGGCCCGACCGTAGTTCCCTCCATTTCTGACGGTATCGACCTGAGGTACCGGGTCCACTGGCTCCTCAAATCCAGGGACAACCTGAGGAACTGGGACACCTTGAGCTTGCGGTACAGCGGGCCAAACTATCTCAGTGACCGCCTGCACAACAATCCTATGAATGGCCTCTATGGCCACAGTATCGAAGACAACCTGAGGGTTAGCCTGAACACGGTCATTGCCTGTGGGGTTATTGTGAGAGGCAGATTTGCTCTCATCCCCCTGATTAGAGGCACTTCTCAGGTTCAATCTAGGGTTGTTACTCAGCCCAGCACCAGCACATGTTGTGTTCCTTGTGTTCACCATCTGTTTGCCGATCAATTATTAAAGTACTTCATAACATTAATATCACACTTAAAGACGCACAATAGATATAATTGATTTGCAGTAGATTAAACTGTCAACTCTATTGATGAAGGAACTGAACCATGTTTCACAAGTCTTACATTAACCTTCCTAAATGACAGGACAAAACTGTTAGGAGGCTAATGCTCTGTAACAATGAAAAACAAAACAACGAGAAAAATCACTACGACATGCTACTGTCCCCCTCGAGGTGCCTTGAAGAGATTCCTGTAATCATCCGCTGATCAGCTCTACTTTGTAGTGCTTATCTAGGAGTTGTTACCGGTGTTTAGGGTACCATTTGTAGCGATTTAGAGCACAACTGTTGAATATGGAGAGAAGAAGTATGGATTTGGTGGTTTGGAGGAGCTAATTAAAGACATCCAGAAGACGAGGAGTAGACCACCTGAGGAACGATAAAGAGTAGAGGAATAATCCACACAAACGAAGGAGAGAGGAGATGCCGCGAGCCGCCGCGACCAGGGTGAAGGCCACAAAGCGTCCGCGGCGAGAGGCGAAGCGCGGAGCAACAAATGTCATGGCCGCGACCGCGGAATTCCCACCGCGCCCGCGGAATATTCAGAGCTGAACAAGTCGAGAGCAAAGTCTATTTTCCGCGACCGCGGAATCTGATCCGCGACCGCGGAAGCACACGGGAGGCGGGCGCTGGAATTTCCGAAGTTTTTATTTCTTTTTTTCCTTTTTGATTTTCTTTATTTTATTTTATTCCGAATATTATGTTTATTTCCTTTTAGATGAGGTTTGTGATCTTGGGCTTTAGGTTAAGTCTATTTAACCTAAATTCCATAGCCTCCATTCAATCATCTGGACATCATCTACATCACATTCAGTACGTTTCCATTCAGTTTTCCCCTTTGAAGTATTTTGTTTCCAAGAACGATGAGGAGCTAAGCACCCTTTGCTTAGTCCGACAATTGAAGCTTTTCGTATGATTTGATTGTGAGGTTAATTCTCTATTTTCTATGTCATTTGGGTTATATCTTTTCTCTTGAGCATATTCTTATTGATTGTTATTGATTTGACTAGATTGATCACCTAGTTAATATTAGTAATTGTCTATTGCTAGGGTTTGGATATTTCGGGTTGAGATTCCTTATCTATAGTAGCATCCATGATGTTCTAGGACTGGTAGGACTAGTTTATTATGAAAGAGATTTGATTATATGTTAAATATTGCGGGTTGTGGTGTTGCATGTATCCCGGTTAATTCCTATGCGTCTTGCTGCTATTAAATTAAATCCTGAAGGTGGGTAGGGATTGTTTGATAGTTAGGGTTATTAGGACTGGTTGTACTATTAACTAATTCAGAATAAGGACATGAATAATCAAAGGAAAGGAATAGAGATAACCTAGGATCGATCATTCATATGAAAAGTGGATATTTGTTTGGCTAAGTGTTTTTCCCTACTTGATTACAATCTTTGCTTTCTTTGCTTGTTTTCCAAGAAATCAACCAAAACCCCCCATTGTTACTTTGCATGCTAATAACCACAAAGAAAACAACTCCTCCCTGTGGGATCGACCCTTATTTACCCAAACTACTTGTTTAGGTTTGTTATGATTTATTTTGACCAGGTTAACACGACTAAAACATGCCCGTCAAATTGGCGTCGTTGCCGGGGAGGCAAGTTTTGCTTCTCTTTGTGTTTGTTTGTGTTCTTGTTACTATTGTGTGGACCTATCTTATGGTCCACACCCGTGCTACTAATTCTCCCCTCTTAGTTTTGGATATAGAAATTGAGAGGACCCTCTCCCAGAGCCGCAGAGTAAATAGATCTTTAGTCTTTGACAACCCAACTTTTGAGATGGCAAACGACCAACAAACGCCGAGGCAGCTGACTGCCCCTAATTTGCAACAGCAACCGCTGGCTATGCGGTTTCCTGAGCTTGCTGACGGAGTCAACTTCGAGCTCAAGTCTGGGTTGATCCACTTACTCCCTCACTTCCATGGGATGAGTGGTGAAGACCCTAATAAGCACCTGTCAGAGTTCCATGCAGTCTGCACGAGCATGAAGCCGAAGGGAGTTACTGAAGACCAGATCAAGCTGAGGGCCTTTCCTTTCTCCTTGAAGGATGCGGCCAATGATTGGTTCTATTACTTGACTCCGGGGAGCATAGATACTTGGGCCAAGATGAAAAAGGCCTTCCTAGAGAAGTACTTCCCAGCGACGAAGTTGAATAGCCTGAAGAGGAGCATTAGCAACATCGAGCAGCAGGCTAATGAGTCGCTATACGAGTATTATGAGTGCTTCAAGAAGCTGATTTCCAGTTGCCCCTATCATGGCTACTCCGACCAGGACCTCGTACTTTATTTGTTCGGAGGTTTACTTGATGACGAGCGTCGGATTGTGAACGCCACCTATGGAGGGAACATCCTGAATAAGACTCCAGACCAGGCTTTTGAGGTTTTCTTTGAGCTATCTAAGGGCTCAAGACAGTTTAGCAGAAGGGCGGGCGCCCAATCCGTGAAAGCTGCAGAGTCTCAGCCCAATTCCACTCTACTTGCTGAGATGGCTGAAATGAAGGAGATGATGAGGCGGTGCATGATGAAGGGTGGCCAACAGCAGGTCAAATCATGTGGGATATGCTACGACACAATGCATCCAACTGATGCATGTCCCACGCTACAGGAGCCCACTGCTGAGGTGAATGCAATTGGAGGATATAGCCCTCAAAGGCCAAGATATAACCCGTACTCCAGCACCTATAATCCAGGGTGGAGAGATCACCCCAATTTGAGGTACGAGAATCAGCAGAACACTCATCATGGTCAGGAGAACCAAGAACATGCACAGCGGCCACCACAGTTTCTTCCCCGCCCACAACAGTACCAGCAGCCAGCCTGGAGGTCAACAACCATTTGGAGCTCCTTATGACCAGAGACCCCAAGGCCAGAGTTCCAGCACCCACGCATCCAGTGAGGACAAGATCAATGCCCTTGTCCAGGGCATGACAACCATGGCGAACACTGTGAACGCATTGGCGAACATTGTGGCCCAGAATCATCAAGAAATAAAGTCCAGCATTCAGAATCTGGAGAAACAAATGGGGCATATCTCTCTAGCTATGAGCAGGTTGGAGGCTCGAGAGTCGGGAAAACTACCCTCTCAAACGGTGGTCAACCCGAAGGAAAATGTATGCGCCATGACGCTGAGGAGCGGGGCTGAGGTGGAAGCTAGGAGAGCCAAGGAGAAGGAAAACTGCGATCGCAGTGAGATCATTGGCGAGACGGGCGAAAACGAAGAAATTCCGCGACCGCGAGAGGACATCCGCGACCGCGGAAAAATCACAAAGATAAAAGATCCCCAGGTCGAGAGCAATCCGCGACCGCGATAGGAGAACCGCGACCGCGGAAAAAGGGCCGAAGACGCTGACCTGTTCGAGAATATTCCGCGATCGCGGTCACCAGTCCGCGACCGCGGAAATGCCCAAGACGCGTCCCTTCGACCCGATGCTCCCTATGACGATTACGTGTGCCCTTATCTCCCTCCGCTCGGATCCGAAAAGCCGCCCACACCTTTCCCTGAAGCTCTGGCGGACACGAGGAGGCCAGCCAATGACAAGGAGCTATTTGAAACGTTTAGCAATTGCGAGGTAAACATTCCTTTACTTAAATTGATTAATAGTATTCATCGCTACGCTAAATTTTTGAAGGAGCTCTGCACGCTTAAGAGAAAGAGGGATGTGAAGGAGAAGAAGAAGGTGGTGGTCAGTGAGAATGTGTCCGCTATGCTGCAAAAGCGGATACCTAAGAAGGCGAGCGATCCAGGGATGTTCACTATTCCCTGCAAGATTGGGGGTACCTTGTTCGACAAGGCTTTACTTGATTTGGGTGCCTCCATCAACGTGCTGCCACTCTCACAATATGAGTCTATGAAGCTGGGCCCATTAGAGAAGACGAGGATTGTCATCCAGCTAGCGGACAATTCATATGTCTACCCCAAAGGAGTTGTGCAAGACGTGCTAGTCGAGGTGGACAAGTTGGTGTTCCCTGTAGACTTTTTTGTGATGGACACGGGGCAGGACAAGGACGCAGCGCCAGTGATGCTAGGAAGGACGTTCATGAACACGGCGGGAACTAAGATTGATGTGAGCAGCGGTTCGCTCACTATGGAATTCGATGGGGAGAGGGTCGGATTCAACATTGATGATTCGAAGAGACACCCTCCAGATAGGAACCCCGAGTGCTCAATGGAGGTGAGCGAACCAAGTTGAGGGAGATTGAGTAGTATGTCGAGCCACGACAATAACTAAGGCACTGTCCGGGAGGCAACCCGAGGTATGTATTTCTTTTCTTGTCTTTTCAATTCTTGTTTTTAATTGCTTTTGTTCGTGTTTTTTTGCTTTTGTTTTTGTTTTGTTTCGAACTAACCTGCAGGGAGGAGGCCCGAACCATATTAAAGAAGGTGCTTCCCACACCAATGTAAGTCCTCCTATTGCCCTGCCCGGAAAAAAAAGGTACTACCAAAGGCCAGCTGTCCGAGTTCCCCATGGAGAGATGGTGCGCATCATGTTGTCTAGGAGGATACATTAGCCCCACACATTATTTGGCAACGATGATGGCCCTACAATTGACAGCTGAGGAGGAAGAGGAACACCAGGGCCCACACCACGATTACATCTGGGCCCATTTTTGTGTTCGTTGAAGGCCATGCAACCCCGTTCCCTTGTTTACCACTTCTCACAACAGTGGTCCCTTTTGGTTGCATGGTAGGAGTTGATTGAGTTGAAGACCGTGCAACCCTAATTTCCTTGATGACCACTACATATTACAGTGGTTCCCTTTGGTTGCACGGTAGATATGCGTTGATGACGCCCGCCGCAGCACCAGAGACCTGAGCGTTCATTGCTTTACCACCAGCAATAACTTCAGTGTCCAAGCCAACTCGGTGACGTTTGTGAGTTAATTTTTTTCCTTTCCTTGTGCTTTAGTCTTTTTGTCTTTCATTACATTGATGACAATGCAATGTTTAAGCATGGAGGAGGGTTTTATACTTGCTATGTCATTGAGGAGAAAAATGAATAAAGAAAAAGCCAAAAATTTGAAAAAAGGCAAAAGAAAAATCCTGGGATAAGCCGAAAACCCGAAAGGGCGGCTTATGCAATAAGCAGGTGGCTTGGACCAGCATTAGGCTGGGGTAATAATTGGTCAAGAGTGATGTGAGTTATATGTGAGTCCATCTATTGAAAAAATGAAATGAGTGGCTTGGTGAAAACCCGAAAGGGCGCCTTGGCAAAATGAGTGAAAAGAAGAAGAGTGATTAGTAGGATTCCTCATTTTTCCTGGTGTGGTGACATAATAAGAGGTGATATAAGGAGGATTCGGGTAGGTCACTCTGAGAGGCATAAGAAGATAGATGGGAGACTAGGATTAGATTTTATTCACTCTATAGTGTTCGGGATAAGCTTGGGGAAAGTACTCTGCTTTCCTTCTAAGCTTTATTGTGTGTGGTGATTTGGTGTTGTGTTATGTGTTGTGTTGAGCTTATTGTATTGGTGTCTTGGAGTTCATGTTTAGGTGCAATTCTTAGAGGAGATGATTTTCCTGTGCTTCCTGAGACCTTGGGGATTTGATTGAAGGAGTAGGTTTCTTTTAGCTTACTCGAGGACAAGCAAGGTTTAAGCATGGGGGAGTTTGATCAGCTCTACTTTGTAGTGCTTATCTAGGAGTTGTTACCGGTATTTAGGATACCATTTGTAGGGATTTAGAGCACAACTGTGGAATATGGAGTTGGAGAGAAGAAGTATGGATTTGGTGGTTTGGAGGAGCTAATTGAAGACATCCAGAAGACGAGGAGTAGACCACCTGGGTAACGATGAAGAGTAGAGGAAGAATCCCACAATAGTGTTTGGGGGAAGTACTCTGCTTTCCTTACAATAGTGAATTACAAGAGGAATATCCCCAAAAGAAGGTACAATCACCGACTAATGAGAAATCTCCGGTGACATTCAGAGAGCTTGTGGTCTCGTCTACTGCGGACCAAGAGGTTAACTCTCCTCCAAAGGAGAAGGTTGCTGATGAAGATGCGGCCATGGATGATGTGGATGCTTGTCTTGGAGTAAGGCCTATAGAGACTGTGGCTCTCAGCCGCAAGTGCAAGCACACGATCCTCACAGAGGAAAGTGAAGAGGAGACGGACATCATCATTACTGGGGAACACCGTGCCTCTATGGAGTTCTCCATGCCGTCCAAGTCTGCGCTGATGAGACCACTCTTGGAACTTTGTAGACAAGGTTGCGCTCTGCGAAGAAGGCAGAGAAGAAGAAAGCCAAGGTGGAGGAACAATCCGTTTTTTCCGACTTTATTAAAGGTAAGAAGATCCTTTAGCATCTCTACATTTAAGACCACTTCCTTACCGAGAATGTTTTTGAGGAGGTCTTGAAGATGCTCAAGTTCCAAGGATGGGAACGTCTCTTTTCAAGTCGAGTCTTGGTCAATCAGGACCAGATTTGTGAGTTTTATCACTACTGGGTGTTCCTGTTGAAGGGTATCGTGACATCTCTAGAAACAAGGTCACAACTGCACAGAAAGAGGCCAAGGAGGCAAGTGCCCAACGCCTATTCTAGTCCAAGTCCGGTGTGACTCATACATCTCATATGACATTGCCTCGAAGGATAGCACATCAGATCATTATGAAAGATGTTGTTCCTCAGCAGGAGAAGAGGAATGCCATCACCACCACCAACTTGTTATTACTAGATCACTTCTGGAACAAGGAGAATATTGACCTCCCAAGGGTCAGTCTTCAACATATGGTGAAGTGCACTGCCAAGGCTCACTCTCTCGCTTACCCCGGTCTGATCAAGATGTTGTTGCAGAAGTAAGGTGTCTACATTAAGGAGGGTGAAGTTCCCCTGATCACTGAGCTAGAGATGGTCAACAAGATGAAGTTGAAGGCTCCTCTAAGGGTGGCTCAGTACAGAGCCAAGTGTTGGGTGAGCCGAAGGAGATTAAAGTACTATTGAAGCTGATGCTTGACCATTTCCTGACCAAGGACGAAGAACAAAAGGATGATTCTGATTCTTGAGTGGACACCCTTTCCATCCTAGCCCTATCAATCCTAGCTTTTCTTGATTTTCTATGTTTTTTGTGCTTTGTTATTTGCTCTTTTGTGGTTGTTTGCCAAGTTTTTCTATAATGATTGTAATCATGCTCCTTGCGACAATTAATGGATTATAATTTTGATATTAATTTTATGCACTAGTTATGTTGTTCCACCGGTTATTTTTTATCTTTTGATGATGCCAAAAGGGGGAAGTGTGGAAGATTGTGTGATGAACTCCATGAAAAGAGGTAACAGTTAATTATTCCTAATTTTTTATGATTTCTGAACGATGCTAGTGTTGAGGGGGAACGATGATGCAACTTGAAGGTATGATCTACAATTATTCATTTGATATAAAACTTTGCTTAAACATTTGGTCTTAGATAAATAAATGACTGATGTTGATTTACTTATTACTCACTGTTTTTTATCGAACAATTTTTTAATGGGTTTGTTATTACCAAAAATGGGGAAATTGTTGGAACTATGATGTTCCCTCTGATTTTGATGATAATAAATACCATTAGGTTTTATGGTTATGTTGTTTCTATGAGTTTCAAGCTTGATGAAAGAATTAGGGAACAATGGAAACCATGAGAAGAAGCAAAGCAAAACAGAGGAGTGCAAGGAACGTTGGGTCAACAATGGAACAATGACGCAGAGCATACTGAAATTGTGATACATGCACTGAGAAATTGTGATACATACAGTAAGCGTGAGGAGGAGTGATAGGCTTGCAAACAAATAATGATGTTGTCAGATCCTTAATGTTGTTTGGTGTAAATTATAATTAGAACATCGTTGTCGTATTTTGGGAATGTATGTGCTCGGGCGGGATAATCTTAAGATGGAACAAATGTTATGCCAAATTTTGTATCGTATAATATATGTAACCTTGTAGACTTAGATGGGATGGTAATGTCGAGTGTTGTGGAAAACTTCATGAATTTTGGCTTTACAGGACGACTTAATATATGTAATTTCCAATAACCCTTAACTGATATTCATTTTTTCTTTGTCGATATGCAAATTATATATTCTGTTATTCATTTTGGAGTAATTTAATAACGGCATAATAAATGTAATATTATGTATGAATAAAAAACCTATTCATATTTGCTTTGTCGATATGCAAATTTCCTTGATATGATATTCATGCAAGAGTATTTCATATTCGTTATGTATTGGTTTACCAAAACATTATTTCCAATTCAGGCACAAAGGGACGGTAAAGAAGACGACGATGATTTTGTAACACCAATGAAATGTGTCCAACTAAAATTTAAAAGGGACATAAAGCTACCAGCTACAAGAAAGAGCACATGGTTTGATAGGGTTATAAAAGCATGAAAAACTATCACTAAAGAACAACATGAATTATAAGCATATGTTGGTAATCACACTGCGAATAGGTTAGCGTTTACTACTGAAGCATGTTGTATTCAATGATTGCGCTTCTTTTATGATTTTTCGATTGTCTCGCCTTTATCAAGGAAGTCATATTTGATTGCAACGGTAGTACACTTGATGCGAGCGAATTCAGGTCACTTGAAGTAACCTCCTTTGTCTTATTTAGCATTGTCGACTTGTGGTGTATATATTTAAATGATTTAGAAGAGGCTCGAAACCTTACCACCGCAACACGGTTGTTCGTTTATCCATCAAATCTGGTATGTATTCAGATTATACTATGTGATATTCAAATTTTATTTAATGATATTCACTAAATCCTTATTGATATTAACCGTAGCTTTTAGTGATACCCCCTACAAATATTTACACTTTCAATATGCATAAGCAAATTGTCCCCCTCGACAACCCGAACAAACGTGACTACGCCTCAAAATTCTCCATATTCAAATCTAGGATGGATGAAATGGTAGTGAATCTCAACCATACATCTCTGATGGATGCAGATTTGGTAAGCAGTCATCCCATGATTCGTTATTCCTGATTCCCATAAACATATTTAGAAATTGTTTATTGTTATTCGTCAACTAACATTCTGTTGCAATAATAGGTGTTCTTCCTCATATTGAAACATGAGCATGTTTATTTGGTTTGCTATAACTTTATGCGTTGTAGGGTAGAGATTATTGATAATTCCACAGCTGATGATGGGGACCCAAAAGCAAAATATGGCGACACAATTCCCTTACTGGTAATAAGATATCACTCTAATTAGGGAACATTTAATTGTTTTTTCTACTTTAACTTATTTGGTATGCTACAACTACTACTTGTTATGTTTGTCCACAGTCCAAGATGTTCTTTCAATACATGACTTCGATGAATCTCGGCACAAGGTGGAATGGTTTTAGCAGCGGTTGTATGGTCATTATGAAAATGATGTGGCGTGATAACCCAAACAAGGTCGACTGCGAGGTTTATGTAATGCGCCATATGGAGACATATTTTGGACAAGAGGTGAAGCATTGGGAAACTGGAATCAAGCCTAGCTCTTCAAAGTGTATGATTCATTTGTGCCATAAGTATCTACATGTACTGATTACGTTTAAGATGAACATTTTAAAAGAGGTCATCATTGAAGAGGCTACAAACGTTATGGCGCTTTTTAAGCGAAGTCAAATGCTACTAAAGAGTAGATTGTTGGAGTGGTACTTTTATTATCAACTTATAGTTTGTGAAAGTACAATTTGTTCCTGTTTTGTTTAACTACTTGACGTTTTATTAAAATACTTAGCATTGTATTTGGCTACTCAAGTGCATTTTTGCATTACCAACTTATTGATATTCACCAATCGTTTTTGTGTCGATATGCAAATTTTATGTTATGTTATTCACGATACATGAGTTTTATAACGGTATAGAATATGTAATGTTCGTGGACAAATAGTTAACAACCACAAATTTTAGACATTACGTATCATATGATTAATCAAGACTAATTCCTTTTCCATGATGTGCCACATACATAATCAATGTCTGGTTTGGGGCAATACATTCTCAATAGCAATCTTCATAGCGGGATCCTGATCTGTCACAAGGATCTTTGGTGCATGCCCCATTGCTTATTGAAAGTGTCCGAAAAGTCATTTGTACGATTCCACATCCTCCTTCATGACCAATCTGGTACCGAACGTAAGACTTTTTTTCGTGGTTATGAATCTCAGCGAATGGTGCGAATACCATATAGTACCTATATGAATATCGCTTAATTTATTTTGCATATCATTAGTCAAACAATATATAATTAACCAAACTCTCAAAGTTAAAGTACTCGTTTGTTCTGTAAGTCGAGTCAAAAGAAACCACATCTCCAAAAGCAGCGTAATTCTAACATGAGATTGGATCTGCCCAGAACAACCTCGTTAATTGTTGTTCATTGTTCACATCATACTCAAAGTAAAAGGCACCTCATTGTTATTTCTTCTTCATAAACCTATTGATAATCATTTGCGCATCATCACCTGCAATGTGCGACATTAGATCTCTCTTGAAATTCCTGAAGTCCCTTGCCATCGCCATCATGTTCTCATATCCACCAACCATCTCTTTTATGAGGTTAAAAGACCTTATTGGGCCCAAGTTCTCGTTTGCACAACTCATCATAAATTTTTTGGTGTCCATCTTCCTACTACTCTTGAGGAATGCCTTGTTGTATTCGGTATCATATCGTGGTTGTGTCTCTCGGTAAACTTGTCAACCACGTAGGTAATGTCATCACTACATTTTAGAGAGATTTTTGCATCACACCCTATTTTGTTAGATATCGTCTTACGTTTGCTCATACTGTTAGCTACGTTCTTGAATCCTGCCCTATTGCACACAAAGTATTTTATCTTAACAACATCTGAGCAGTTGAATTTGTGCGAGGTGCTTGATCTAACATAGCCAACTGTGGCTGCATATTCACGATGGAATGACTCTCCTTCATCTAGGGAATTGAATGTTTTTCCAAGTAATGGTTTCAAGGGAAGGGGACATAGTGGAACCCAATGCTTTGTGTTTCTGTCGTCGGGGTCTATAACACACTCTGTACCATACACAAAATCAACTTCTTCTTCGTTTGACAGCCCATCATCATATTCATCAACATCATTGTCTGAGGATGAATACAAGACATCATCCTTTGATCTATTCTTCACGTGTGAACCTAACATACAAGTTTTAAAATAGTTCGAATACAACTATTTTAAAAGTGAATATCAATTACAACGGAGTGCATATCTATTTGGAGTTTGTGAATATCAGTATGAATAAGGCTGAACATGAACACGACTAACATATATTTTGAAATACTTGAACAATATTCACGATATTTGTTTTGATATGCACAAAGTACACTGACAACTCAATATATGCATAATATACAGATTGAATAAGTACTCACAATACTTGAATATCAGATATAAGAAAGTGCATATCTATTCAGAGTTTGTGAATATCAGTATGAATACGCTGAACATGAACACGACTAATATATATTCAGAAATACTTGAATGATATTCACGATATTTGTTTTGATATGCACAAAGTTCACTGTCAACTCAATAGATGCATAATTTACAGAGTGATTAAGTACTCACAATACTTGAATATCAGATATAAGAATGTGTATATCAATGTAATATCAATTACTACTGAGTGCATATATATTCACAATTTGTGAATATCAGCATGAGTACGATGGAACATGACCAAGATTAATAGATATGCAAAGAATCTTGAACGATATTCACAAATTTAGTGTCGATATTCATAATGTTCACTTTCAACTTATTAAATATATTGATATGCACGAACTTTCATCGAATATGCGTATGAATTAAAAACACAATGACTTGCATATGTCGTTATAGTACACGAATATCATAACCCATTGTATGCATATCAATGCAAAAACAAACTCGTTCTTGTATACTTAATCAAAGGAGACGAACATGAGTCCATACAGCATAGAAACCCTAAATCCCCTAAATCACAATCGGTGTGCAATGCAAAAACAAACCCTAAATCCCCTAAATAATAAACATGTTCGATATTCATCATTCACCAAAATCACATCAAAATCAATTTGAATATAAGTTCAAAACACACGAACAACAACCCTAAATCATAGTCTATATTCCATGAAACTAACATGAGTATTCAAAAGGGTTTTTTGCACGAAACCACCTGTTATTTGTCACTTTTTGCACGGAACCACCCGTTATATCGATATTTATTTTAAACCACCCAAATATACAACTCCGTTAACACAAAGCCACCTAGAGCCATCTGTCATCCACTTTGCCATTTAAATGTGTAAAATGACTCTTTTGCCCTTATTTTTTTAAAAAAAATTAGGGGCAAAAGAGACATTATGCAGCCAGATGACATATTGCGAGATAATGATGACAATATTTTGAACCGAGCTTCTAAGAGGAGTATATCTTGCACCAGGTTTTGAAGCCGATGAGGGAGGAGAAGAAACACCCTAAACCCCAAATTTCCCTTAGAACACTGAGAAATGTGTACAATATGTTATCCTTTATCCTCTCAAAATTAATTAATTGCGATTTTAATATTAATATCACATTGATTTTGGCTGCGTTAGAGAAGATGGTTGGGCGGGTTTGACTAAAATCTCCTACGGTTTTCTTTTTCCTTTGAAAAATCCATTTACTTCTAGCTATGTTTACAGAAAATTTGCTAACTAAAAAAACAGACCGGCGCAACAAAGTCCGGCCACTTAATCCCTACCAGCACCGCCACAATAGATTCACCGGAAAAGTCAACTAAACAGATACAAAATTTACCAAAAAATTCCAAACAAGGAACACGAAAGTTGAAACTAAACTCAACCAAGAAACAAATTAAGAAATGCAAGAAGGGGAAAATAAAATTCACCCCGCAACTGGTGTCAATGGCAGTCCAGATAGAACCGTCCCCGAGATTGATAATCTGGGCGATCTCGTCAATGTATGTGTCGGCTCCATGGGGAAACAGTATGCCGCCACCAGGGAAGGTGAAGCGGTCGTCCTCGAACCGGACCCAATTTTGACTGGCTTTCTCGATTGTGAGCCACTTGTGAAGAACGTTAGCATACCAGACCTTTTCACGACTTTGCGGCCACGGGTACGGCGTCGTATAGGCGTACGGAGCCGGAATCTGGCACTTTAGCATCTCCGCCAACCCTAAACCCCAAATTCCCCTTAGAACACCGAGAAACTAAGAAGAAATACCATAACCCCCAAATTCCCCTTAGAACACTCGATTTCACTTTTCGATTTCGCCCAGGAATCATCCTCTTTTTTGGCTTCAAGCATCTGACTCTCTCAACTCTCAAGAGATGAAAATCACTCCAATTTTTCACAATATCTCGTAGTAGGTTGGTAGAGAGTCGTAATTTTTAAACAAAAATAAGGGCAAAAGATACATTTTACACATTTAAACGACAAAGTGGACGACAGATGGCTCTGGGTGGCTTTATGTTAACGGAGTTGTATATTTGGGTGGTTTAAAATAAATATCGATATAACGAGTGGTTTCGTGCAAAAAGTGACAAACAACGGGTGGTTTCTTGCAAAAAACCCTATTCAAAATTTCACAAACGGTATTAAAAAAAGCACAAATCAATCAACTAATCTTCTTCCATATTCAAGACCGGGAGGATTATAACTTTGGCGTTTGGTGATGGAGTTGAAGTAGAGGAAGAAGACGAAGACGACAATGGTATGGGGGGAAGATCGGCGTTGTTCAAGCTTGTTGGCAGTTCGGCGCTCCATCAAGCCTCTTTGCAGCAGTTACCCAACTTTAATCCATCGGAAAATCAGATTTCTTCTCGTCCACCGCCGTTTTCTCAGTTCCGGGCCTTCAGAAGCTCGAGCGCGACATCCGCGATGGAGATATATTTATGCATCAGAAGTATGAAGATCCAATTCAACCTCTGTTGTGCTCTCTCTCGACAGAGCTGCTGGTGGTTTGGTGCTCCGTTAGGTTCTGTAAAGATTTGGATAAATGTGTAACTAATTTCACTGCCTTTTATTAATCAGAATAGAAAAATATATACAAGAGCGTTTCTGGGAGATGAAGGGATTGAGCCTCAAGATAGGAATCTGAAAGATTATATCCTAAATTACAATATATGTCCTAATACCCCCCCCCCCCCACAAGCTCATGGAGGCGCAGCGATGTGAAGCTTGGAACATAGAGTGGCAAACTGAGCCGTGCCCACTGCCTTCGTGAAGATATCAGCCACCTGATCAAGAGATCGAACATGTCGAACAATCAGAGAACCATCATCCACTTGCTCGCGTACAAAATGATAATCAATCTTGATATGTTTGGAGCGCTGATGGAACACAGGGTTGGCAGACATATAGGTGGCACTTCGGTTGTCACACAACAGGATAGGCGGAGGAGAGAGGGGAGCCTGGAGCTCCTGAAGAAGCTGCTGCAGCCAGATAAGCTCCGTAGCCGTGACGGCAATGGCACGATATTCCGCCTCCGAACTAGACTTAGCAACAACATGTTGCTTCTTGGAAGCCCAACTGACAAGGTTACCACCATAGTAGATGGCAAAACCATGCTGAGAACGACAATCATCACCATCAGAGGCCCAACCCGCATCAGAGAAACCAACAAGGCGATGATCTATACAGGGACGAATAACAAGTCCTGAATCAATTGTACCCTTCAAGTAGAGAAGGATACGCTTAACAGTAGACCAATGTATGTCAGTGGGATGTTGCATGAACTGACAGACACGATTGACAGCATAGGAAATCTCAGGCCGAGTAATGGTGACATACTGGAGAGCACCAACAATACTCCGATACAGATGAGGATCATCAACAGGATCACCAGACTGTACAAGGCGTGAGGCCGGCTCAGCAGGAGAGGCAATGGGCTTGGCATCAGCCATCCGACTACGATGCAGAAGGTCCCAAATATAATTTTGTTGAGATAGAACAATACGGGACTTGTGGCGAACTAATTCAATGCCCAAGAAATAATGCAGCGGTCCAAGATCACGCAAGGAGAAAGTGGCATTGAGCAGACTAATGAACTGAGAAATAGCAGCAGAGCAAGAACCAATAATAATCAGATCATCAACATAAACCAGAATATAGAGAACAAGCTTCCCTGAGCGGCAAATAAACAGAGTGGTGTTGGACTTGCAAGACACAAATCCATGATTCAGAAGAAAGAGTCGGAGCTTGGTGAACCAGGCACGAGGAGCCTACTTGAGGCCATAGAGCGCATTCTGCAGGAGGCAGACATGAGAGGGGTGTGACTGATCAAGGAAGCCTGGAGATTGCTCCATATAGACTTTTTCAGAAAGATCGCCATTCAGAAAGGCATTGTTGATGTCAACCTGATGCAGAGGCTAGTGAAGAGTAAGAGCAATAGCAAGAACAAGACGAATGCTAGCAGGTTTCACCACTGGACTAAAAGTATCAACATAGTTAACACCCTCTTCCTGATTGACCCCCTTTGCCACAAGACGAGCTTTATAGCGCTCAATGGTACCATCCGCCTTGCGCTTGACCTTGTAAACCCACTTACAGCCAACAATGTTACCATTACAGGGAGGCGGGACAAGGGTCCACGTCCCATTACGCAAGAGAGCATCATATTCAACATGCATTGCATGTTGCCATTCAGGTAATTTGGATGTCTGAGAGTAGGTTTTGGGTTCGGCATAAAGGCCAGTGGTGGTAGGCAATGGATGTTTTGTGGAGCTAAAATTCTTGGGCTTGAGAGAATGGGTCTTGGAGCGGGTGACCATAGTATGTTGGCTATCATCAACTGCACGAAAGTAGGAGGGATAATTGGGGGCAGGAGCTGGTAAAGCAAGAGAGGGAAGAGGAGATGTACCTGACTGTGTCGGTGATGAAGCTGTAGGAGAACGCTCCAAGGGAGACGTTGAGAGAGGCTCGGCAGAGGCATCATTGGCAGGCAATGAAGAGGATGAACAGGCCGGCGATGAGGGCGGTGCATGCAAAGGTGGTGTCTGGTCACGATGTGGTGAGAGTAAGGGCAGTTCAACAGGTTGTGATGCCGAGGCTGGCTGGGTAGTGTGTCGAGTAGGAGTAGGGAGGAGAGAAAGCATATGTGAGCTAGAGGAGGCGAGCTGCAGTAGGGAGAGAGGTAAGGTGTGGGAGGTAGGAGGAGATGTAAGCAAAGGTGGGTTAACATGCTCAGGATAGGGGTGGGTGGACTCATAAAAAATGACATGGCGAGCGACATAGACACGGTTGGAAGGAACATGAAGACACAAGTAACTTTTATGTTGAGAACTATATCCCACAAAGATACAAGAAGACCGAAACTCAAGTTTGTTGGATGTATATGGCCTAAGAAAAGGATAGCAGAGACATGTAACACCCCCAAATATAACCTTGAAAGTATTACCGCTAGTGACTTCAGATTCCACATCCGAAGCCACCCAAGGCTTAACCACTTTATATAAATTACAGAAGAATACTGATAATGCCAAATACCATAATCTTTATTCAAACCAAAGTCTCAGAATTACATCTGAAAATCCCAAATACAACAGAAATACAAAATATGTTTTAATACAACGGAAGTCTTTAAATAAATAACATAAGGGTTTTGATCGAAGCGATCACCCGCCTAGGATCTTCAACCTAGATAAAATTCTTAAAAACTTCATTTGCCTTCATCGTCGGATTCTAGCCTTCACGGAATGGAAGTTTACCTGATGTGCCGTATGAGACGGATGACACCAGCCAACCATGCAAGGGAAAAATAACCAGTTGGTTAGTCTAATGAAAGACTATGAAAGGGTAAAACAGAAATGTTCTAAATAGACGTATTAGGTTAGACCCATCGCTTCTCGAATGAAAGCCGATGACGATAGTAAACCTTAATACTTCCATGGAAAGATACGAAATAGAATGATTAAAAGAAGACTCCTAAAGATCGAGTCTTATCGGAAACGTATGAAGAGAAGACTCCAAAAGATTGAGTCTTATCGGAAGTATGACAAGTGTTCGGGAACGTTATAATTTCACACAAGCGTTTTAAAAAGACTTGACCATTTGGATCCACGACCAACCTCACTGCGTAATGCGAATTCAGATTTGGAAGGAGGACTTACTTTAATCGAAGTCCGGGCGGTTTCCACGTTGTACTCCTCGCCCGAGGGTATATTAATTATGTGCATAATCACACTTATCTTATTTAATTCCAAAATGCACAATTACGTTATAAGCTTTTAAGATATATCATCTCATCGCGAGAGATATCGAAGGGAATAAATCCCGAATATCGGCACCAACTGTTGTGCACCTACCCTGAGTAAGGATACAGTCATGACCAGAGAAAGTACTAGGGAAAACTCCTCCTAATACCAGTTATAAAGAAACGACTAGACCTCGCAAGGTACATAGCGTTCCTATGAATACTCGTTCTAACTAAACAGTTAAAACTACACAATAGTCCACATCAATACCATTATGGAGGAAGACGAAGCGTCGCTGGCGTGCCTGCACTTTTCCGCGGTCGCGGAAAATTCCAGTGCCCAACGTCTATTATTTCGCGGTCGCGGAAATACTTCCGCGGTCGTGGAAAAGGCATTTCCGCGTCTGTTTGCCCGGGGAAGGGTTTGGCATGGGTTTAAATCCCAGAAATTATATATTTGTACCCAACCAAAATTTCTAAGCCCCGAAAATACGTCGAATGTATTTTATACCACTCAGGGAATTATTACAGAGATCAAACACGTTATAGAAAATCCGAACTTCTCCAAAAGCGACACAATTACAGAACGAGGGTTGAGAAAATTACCCAAATACCCTTACTAAAAATGAGGGGTATTAGATCACTTCTCCTTTAAAAGAAGTTTCGACCCCGAAACTTGGCCGAATAAACCCAAAAAAAACGAGGCGTTACATCACTACCCCCTTAAAATGGTTTCGACCCCGAAACTAGGCCGAAAACAGATTGGGAAAGTGACTAAGCATATCATCCTCAGTCTCCCAAGTTTCCCAAGTAACCTCTTCAGATCCAGCCTTGGACCAAAGAATCCGTACTAATGGTACTGCCTTGTTCCGTAATTGCTTCTCGCGACGTTCGAGAATACGCACAGGTATCTCCTCGTAGATACCATTTGCCTGAATCTCGATGTCCTCATAACTCAGCACATGAGACACATCTGGCACGTACTTTCTCAACAAGGACACGTGGAACACGTTATGCACTGGATGCGCCGACGACGGCAATGCCAAACGATACGCTAGAGATCCTACCCTGTCAAGGATCTCAAATGGTCCCACGTAGCGAGGGTTAAGCTTCCCACGCTTGCCGAACCTGAACACTCCTTTGGATGGTGACACCCTGACAAACACCTTGTCACCAACCTCGAACTCGACATTCCTGCGCTTCAGATCTGCGTAAGACTTTTATCGACTCTGAGCTGTCAGCATCCTCTGTCTGATCAAAGCAATGTCCGAGGCAGTCCTTTCCACTAACTCCGGTCCAAGCAGAACCTTGTCAGCGTTCTCATCCCAACAAATCGGAGATCTGCACTTTCGACCGTACAAAGCCTCGAATGGAGCCATCTTAATGGTAGCATGCCAACTATTGTTGTATGTGAACTCAATCAGACTCAGGCTGTTCTCCCAGCTAGTCGGACGATCGAGTACACAAGCTCTCAGCATATCTTCCAATGTCTGGATGGTCCTCTCAGACTGTCCATCCGTCTGAGGATGAAACGCAGTACTGAACCTCAACTCGGTTACCATGGCCTTGTGGAGTTCCTTCTAAAATCTCGACATGAATCTGCCATCACGATCCGATACAATGGTCTTTGGTGTACCATGCAAATGGACAATCTCATGTAGGAACACTTCTGATAGCTTCTGGGTTCCCCAAGTTGACTTGATAGCCACGAAGTGAGCACTCTTTGTGAGCCTGTCAGTGATTACCCATATCGCATCCTTTTGACTCTGAGTCTTTGGCAATCCTGTGACGAAATCCATAGCGATATCCTCCCATTTCCACTCTGATACTGGAAGAGGTAGCAATTCACCACCTGGTCTACGGTGTTATGTCTTGACTTTCTGACAAGTCAAGCATTTCGCCACAAATTCCGCTACATCCCACTTCATGTTGGGCCACCAGAATTTCTTTCTGAGATCCTTGTACATCTTACTAGAGCCTGGATGTACAGAATAAGCTGACGAATGGGCCTCCTTCATCACCAACTAGCGAAGGCCATCAACGTCAGGCACACAAATCCGGTCCTGAAACCAGAGTGATCCATCCTCCTGAATCACGAATCTGGGAGCTTTCCCGTCCATCACTTCACTGCTTAGTTTTACCAATACCACGTCATCAAACTGCTTCTCCCTGATCTGATCAAGTAGCGTAGCCTGAATCTCTAGCATACTTAGGTATCCTCGACGCTGATCGTACAAGACTTCAATCTCGCACAACCCTTCGTTCAGCTTGGTCTGAGCAATGAGTAGAGTCACTACAGTCTCGTGCGGCGTTTCCGGCTCAATGCATCGGCTACTACATTAGCCTTGCCCGGATGATACAGCAACTCGATGTCGTAGTCTTTGAGTAGCTCTAACCAGCGACGTTGTCTCATATTCAGCTCTTTCTGAGTGAACACGTACTTGAGACTCTAATGATCGGTGAAGACTTGGCACCTCACACCATAGAGATAGTGCCTCCAAATCTTCAATGAAAATACTACAGCTGCTAACTCCAGATCATGCATCGGATAGTTTGCCTCATAGGTTTTCAATTGTCGAGATGCGTACGCAATAACTTTCCCTTTCTGTATCAGTACACATCCTAACCCATGCTTTGAAGCATCACTATAGACCATATAACCATCGATTCCTTCCGGTAGCGCCAACACTGGTGCGGAGGTCAGACACTCCTTCAATTTCTGAAAACTGGCCTCGCACTTGTCGTCCCAGACAAACTTCTTATGGACCTTGCGGAGCAAACCGGTCATAGATAGAGCGATCTTAGAAAATCCCTCCACGAACCGTCTGTAATATCCAGCGAGTCCTAAGAAACTGCGCACCTCCTTCACATTCTGAGGCCGCTTCTAGTCGGCTACCGCTTCAATCTTCTGGGGATCAACCATAACCCCATCCTCGTTGATCACATGGCCTAAGAAAACCACTTCCTTGATCCAAAAGTCACACTTAAACAACTTTGCGTACAGCTGATTCTGTCTAAGCACTGACAAGGTGATCCGAAGATGTTCCTCGTGAGCCTCCTCACTCGGGGAATAGATCAAAATATCGTCGATGAAGACCACCACGAACTTATCCAGGTATTGGTGGAAACATCGATGCATCAGATCCATGAAGACCGCCGGAGCTTTAGTAAGGCCAAATGGCATGACTACGAACTCATAGTGGCCATACCTCGTCCGGAAAGCAGTCCTCAGAATGTCTTCCTCGCGAATCCTGAGCTGATGGTAACCAGATCTCAGATCGATCTTGGAAAAGACCTTTGCTCCCTGCAGTTGATCCAACAGATCATCAATCTTTGGCAACGGATACTTATTCTTGATAGTGACTTTATTCAACTCTCAATAGTCGATACAAAGTCGGAATGATCCATCCTTCTTCTTGACGAACAAAACTGGAGTGCCCCAAGGTGATGCACTCGGCCTTATATATCCTTTCTCAAGAAGGTCTTCGAGTTGCTTTTTCAACTCTTGCATCTCAGCTGGAGCCATCCAGTACGGTGCCTTAGAGATTGGCACGGTACTAGGCTCGAGATCAATGGTAAACTCCACGTCACGATTCGGGGGTAAACCGGGAATCTCCTTCGGAAAGACATCCGGAAATCCGCGAATGACCGAAATATCAAGAACTGAAGGCTCATCTCTCTTGGGCTTATCCAGATAGCACAGGTACCCGACACAACCTTATCGAAGTAGCTTACACGCATCCATCACATTAATGAGCTTGCCGTTATCAGCGTCATTACGATCCTTGAACTTGCATACAAACTGGCCCCCTAATGAAACTGTCACAATCCTTGAACTGAAATCGATCACCGCCCCATGACGCGTCAACCAATCCATCCCGAGAATAATGTCGTATGGATCCATGGCTATACAGATCAAATCTGCTTCGAACTTCCTACCCTGAATGGTAATCGGAAATTTTGACAGACGCTTGGATCCTACTAACTGCTCACCATTAGGAAGATTCACTACAAAAGGCTCACAAGCCTCATTGCATACTAAGCCTAGCTTATTTACACAATACTCTTATGCCCGGGTGTACCACAGTTGTAGCACTGGATCGGATTCTTTCCCTGGCCCGAACGTTGCGTAGACCCTCCGTGAGTCATCTCCGTTCTAGCTCGGCCAGACTTGGCAAGGTTTGACGGTGGCGCGGGTCGCTTCAACCCACTTGCCTGAGGCTGGCTCTGTGCCGGTCTCTGGCGATTGCATTTTTTCGTCGACTCCTCCAGAGTCACCTCCAACTTATAGGCAGCATCCACGTACTGCTCTAGAGTAGAGCATCCGTGGCGCACCATCAGTGGCTTGATGTCCAGATTCATCCACTCATGGAAATGCCAGATTTTTTCTCATCACTGGACACTTCCGGCCCAGTATACTGCAACAGATGATTGAACTTGGCCGCAAGCTCAGTCACTTTCAATCCATCCGTCTTCGGATAGAGAAACTCTTTATGCTTCTCTTCCCTCATAGCCCGGGAAAAGAATCGATCAGTCATCTTTGTCTTAAATATTCCCCAGTTCAACCCAGGGTGATCAGCTAGACTAGTGCTTTCCCACCACTCACTAGCCACCTCCTTCAGTTGAAGGGAAGCGATGTGCACCTTCTCAACTTCTGTGCACTCGACGTTTCTGAACAATCGTTCCATGTGTAAGAACCAATATGCCACTTTGACTGGCTCTCCCTTCCCATCATAACTATCAGGCCTCATAGAGCTTATGGCCTTCAGCGCTCGACCATAATTGCCTCTGTTCCTGACCGCATCCTCATGAGGTACATGGACATCTGCCTCCTCGAACCTAGGAACCACAGGAGGAATTGGCACATCTTGTGCCTGAGGTGCGATTGGTCGCATAATATCGGTGACTGCTTGCATCACAATCCCCCGAATAGCCTCAATTGCCGCAGCATCAAAAATAATTGGAACGTTGACCGGGACTTGGTCACTGCCCACATGATTGTTGTGAGAAACTAACTCGTTCTCATCCACTGGGTTCGCGGCATTCCCCAAATTCAGTCTGGGGTTGTTGCTTGGCCCAGCACCAGCACGAATGGTGTTCCTTGTGTTCACCATCTATTTACCGATCAAATTCCAAGTATTTCGCAACATTAATATCATTTCAACATGCACGACATATGAAATCGACTTAGAATAGACCAAACTTGGTAAACTTTTATTGATGAACTTTGAAACTGAGTTTGAAAAGGTCTACATAGAAAAGCTCTCCCAAGCGACAAGACAAAATTGCCTGGAGACTACAATTCTACCAAAACGAAACGACAAAACACTAGAAAAGAAAACGCTAAGCGCTCAACACCGGCCCCATCATGGTGCCCTGAAAAGCTTCCTATAATCAGGAGTTCGCATGCACAACTTCTTCGAACAGGGTCTATCATCGGGGTCTGGCGTCAGACTCCTTGCCCTACTCGGCTCTAGAGCACACGGCTCATTCCTCGGCCTTGGTGCCCTCGGCCTTTCCCTAGGTGCGGAAATACTCGGTACAGTCCTATCGGATCCCGGTGGGTAGCAAAACTCCTCCAGAAATCCTGGTTGGAAGTCTGCCTTGTTCACCTCATACAAAGGGTCGAGTAGCAACCTTGCTTGGCGGATATACTCCTGGAGCTCGTGGACGTCCCCAAGCATTAGGGAGAGACCGAACTCAGTCTCGTATGTCCTCTCCTACATATCGTATAGGGCGTTCGACCACTCCTCCAGTCGCTCCTCCAGTATTCGGGGCCTTGGCCTGGCCTGTTGAGTCGGGACCACAACTGGTGTACCCATCGACTCCCACGGTCTTGCCCTTCCTCGAGCATGCTCAACCACCTCATCCACCTGGCGATGCGCTTCAGATGAAGCCATCTGACTCTGGCGAAACACCTGTCGCGAGTCAGGACTCATCACCGGCCCACTCCTCCACCTGACGATACCTTCAACACCAAGTGCCTCCCAAGTGGCAGGAGACAATGGTGAATACTCCCGCTCAGGTGGCAATGCCGGACTCGGGAAGATGAATTCCATCCCCGGATCCTCGCAGTCCACCAACAAGTGCGCCAAGCTATCAGACTCGTAGCCCTGCCCCTCGAGGTCCTCCTCAGGGTCCTTCTCTGGATCCTCCTCCGGGTCTTCTTCAGGGTCCTCTTCCGGGTCCTCCTCGGGAACCTCTTCGACCTCGAAGTCCTCGTTGAAGTACCCTCCTGTGTACTCCGTCGGCTCTTCTTCCTCAGTGTCCTCCCAAGGATCCGCTCCAAGGCCACCACGACCACCGGCGAGAGCTCCGGCAACACCTCGAATATTCCGGCGAGGGCTCGAAACTCCGGCGACGATGGAAAACAAGAGAGAGAGAGAGAGGGAGAGAATCTAATTTGGGTGCCAAAAACCCTCCAAATCGGTCTCTATTTATAGACAAAGGAGGAAGGCAGCCCCGACCAGATCGACGATGGCTCAGACGATCAACGGTGGTGCGATCGACGAGGAGGAAGACGAAGCGTCGCTGGCGTGCCTGCACTTTTCCGCGGTTGCGGAAATTTTCCGCAGTCGCGGAAAATTCCAGTGCCCAGCGTCTATTATTCTACGGTCGCGGAAAAGGCATTTCCGCGTCTGTTTGCCCGGGGAAGGGTTTGGCATGGGTTTAAATCCCGGAAATTATATATTTGTACCCAACCAAATATTCTAAGCCCCAAAAATACGTTGAATGTATTTTATACCACTCAGGGAATTATTACAGAGATCAAACACGTTACAGAAAATCCGAACTTCTCCGAAAGCGACACAATTACAGAATGAGTGTTGGGAAAATTACCCAAATACCTTACTAAAAACGAGGGGTATTACAAGACACCCAAAACTTTTGAGAAAGGTGTAGTCAGGAGTTTTGTGGTAGAGAGACTCAAAGGGAGACTTAGAGGTGAGAGTGGCCGATAGTGTTCGGTTATGGAGATAAACCGAAGTGTGAAACCCATATTCCCAGAAAGAGGAAGGGAGACGAGCCCAAGAGAGTAACGAGAGACCCTTTTCAACAATGGTCCTATGTCGACGCTCGGCAACACCATTTTGAGACTGCGTATGGGGACAAGAAACCCGATGAGAGATGCCCTGTGTTTTCAGATACGTAGAGACCGATCGATATTCACCCCCCTAATCAAATTGAAATTGTTTAATTGTAGCATGAAATTGAGTTTCAACCATCTGTTGAAAGAGTTGAAAATGGTAAAGAACCTGTGATTTTTGGGAGAGAAAATAGATCCACACAAATTTAGTACAATCATCCACAAATATGAAGAAATAACGATGGCCATTAAATGAAGGAACATGAGCAGGTCCCAAACATCCGAGTAAACTAACTTAAAGGGAAAAACTACTAGGTTCATGCGTACTAGGGAGATGAAGTCAACGACTCTTCCCAAGTTGACATGACTCACAGACACTTTTAAGATTATTCAATGACACTGGTAAATGAAAACGAGAAATAAGACGCTTGAAAGAAGACTCATGAAGATGGCCTAGATGCTCATGCCAAGTTTGAAGGTCGATTTTGGCACCAAGGAAGATGCAGAAGAGGGCAACAAATTTTCGTGGAGGTGGGTGTAGACGGTAGAGGCCATTCTCAACGGTTCCTGTGAGGAGCGTTCGACCCTGCAGGTCCTTCACAAAACAGTGGGTAGGGAAAAAGATCATATATGTATCATTATCAACAGTCAGTTGAGAAACGATTAGCAAATTTGTACGAATCTCAGGGACAAATAAAATATTATGCCGTTGAACGGGCTTATGCATGGAAGGAAGAACAGATGAACCCAAATGCGTAATAGGAAGGGACATACCATTGTCGACCTGCAAGCCTTCATTACCGGTGTAGTCAGATTGCAGGGATAGATTGGTGAAGTCTGACATCACATGATTGGTGGCGCCTGAATCAAAGAACCAAGCCGGGTCAGTAAGAGCCGAAGGAGGAGGAGGAGCCGAGGCTGTGTAGGCCTGATGAGGACCAGACGGCAGTTGTTGTTGATGTTGCCTCAACCTGTTGTCGCGACCGCTAGAACTACCGCGAGGAGGGCGCTGTTTGGTGGCCGGGAATTCTGCAGTATTGAGCCGCTGCCAGCAGTTAAGGGCCTCATGCCCTAATCTCTTGCATATCTGACTAGGGGTGAGCAAACGGATATATATGATCCGGTCCGGTATGTCGGATATCCGGTAAAAAATATTCACAAAACTCCTATCCGTATCCGGAAAGTTTCGGACCGGATATCCGATAAATATTATCCGGATCGGATTGGATATTCGACTCGGATATCCAAATTATCCGGTTACTAGAAAACCTATTAAAAATTAAATCAAAATGTTACTTTTTTCTAATTCAATCAAAACTAACAATCCCCAAAGTGCAAACTAAATGTCAAACATCAACACTATTTGCAAGTCCTAGTAATTTTTTCAAACAATTAAACTTGTCAACCTTTTCAAATTGAGAACCATAAACGTAGGCAATGGCTAAATACACGCGAAAATGGAGCTAAATGGACGCGAAACTACACGCTTAAGCTAAGCGTCCGGTTTTACACGCTTAGCTTAAGCGTGTAGGAGTATTATTGGTATTTTTAAAAAACAACCCACAGTTCTTACACGCTTAAGCTAAGCGTGTGCCCACACGCTTAGCTTAAGCGTGTAGTTTTTTTTGTTTTTTTTGCAAGTTTAAAAGCACACGCTTATCTTAGGCGTACAGTACAATTTGTTTTTCTCCAAAATTGCATTTGTTTTCCATAATCATGTAGATAATTTCAATACGAGTCCGTACATATAAAATTCGTCCAAAACGGACATCGTTTGCCCCTCCAAAAGCCCAAAAACCGAACCCTTCAACCCGCGCGCGTATCTTCTTCGAACAGCCCATCCGTAAGCTTTTATAAGCTTCAATGGAGGATTTGACAAATTTCTTGGATCCGATTGAAGCCATTAACTATTGGGAATTTAAGAGGACCTTATCATACACGTAATTCCATATTTAATCGGATTGAATGTCGATTAAAATCGTAAAATTTTATCCCCAAAGCCACCGTGTCGTCCAAGGGGCCGATTTGAACAAATTCAAAATTGGACCAAATCATCTTCAATTGGAGGGCATGAACCATAGGGCCTTGTTGAGGGTGTCCTAAGATTCAAAATGCCTATAAAATCCCCTTCAATCGTTGCCCCAATGCATCCAATTTCGAAGTCAAAACTCATGAATCCTAAATCCCGTTACCGGTTGTGTCTTGACCGAAATTCGAGCACATGGAAGCTTTATTCTTGCAATTGTTGGTACTACTAGCCTTGAAAATTGGTCCTTTTTCAAAGCCCTCTCTTTACATCGCCGGAAAAAGACCACTTCCATTCAATTTGGAGTTTTTTCGACGAGGTGTCAAGAAGGTATTCCGGCGGGATTGAATTTGTGCCCATTTTGCGGTTTTTGGGGTATTTTTCATTTGTTTTGTCTTAATCTTGGCTTAATTAATTAATCTAGATTAGTGAAAAATATTTTAGGATCAATTTGGTGCCCGACATATAATATGTAAGTAATAAGTTTATAATATTTAACCATAATGTTTAACTATAGTATATAAGTAATAAGTATGTAATACTTAATTATAATGCATAACTATACTTTATAACTAATATATTTTGTAATACTTAACTATAATACATAACTATAGTATATAAGTAATAAGTTCATAATACTTAACCATAATGTGTAACTATAGTATATAAGTAATAAGTTCGTAATACTTAATTATAATGAAATACTATAGTAAATAAGTGTAACTATATGAAATTTCATGAAGTACTATAGTAAATAAGTCTAAGTATACTAGATTTAATGAAATAGTATAGTACATAAGTGTAACTATATGAAATTTAATGAAATACTATAGTATATAAGTCTAAGTATACTAGTTTAATGAAATACTATAGTATATAAGTCTAAGTATACTAGATTTAATGAAATACTATAATATATAAGTCTAAGTATACTAGATTTAATGAAATACTATAGTATATAAGTCTAAGTATACTAGATTTAATGAAATACTATAGTATATAAGTCTAAGTATACTGGATTTAATGAAATACTATAGTATATAAGTGTAACTATATGAAATATAATAAAATACTATAATATATAAGTTTAAGCATACTAGATTTAATGAAATACTATACTATATAAGTGTAACTATATGAAATATAATAAAATACTATAATATATAAGTTTAAGTGTAACTATATGATATATAATGAATTACAATAGTACATAAGTGTAACTATATGATATATAATGAAATACAATAGTATATAAGTATAACTATATGAAATATAATAAAATACTATAGTATATAAGTGTAATTATATGAAATATAATAAAATACTATAGTATATAAGTCTAAGTATACTAGATATAATGAAATACTATAGTATATAAGTATAACTATATGAAATATAATGAAATACTATAGTATATACGTGTAACTATATGAAATATAATGAAATACTATAGTATATACGTGTAACTATATGAAATATAATGAAATACTATAGTATATATAAGTCTAAGTATACTAGATTTAATGAAATACTATAGTACATAAGTGTAACTATATGAAATATAATGAATTACAATAGTACATAAGTGTAACTATATGATATATAATGAAATACTATAGTATATAAGTGTAACTATATGAAATTTCATGAAATACTATAATATATAAGTGTAACTATATGAAATATAATAAAATACTATATTATATAAGTCTAAGTATACTAGATTTAATGAAATACTATAGTATATAAGTGTAACTATATGAAATATAATGAATTACAATAGTACATAAGTGTAACTATATGATATATAATGAAATACTATAGTATATAAGTGAACTATATGAAATTTCATGAAATACTATAGTATATAAGTGTAACTATATGAAATATAATAAAATACTATAGTATATAAGTCTAAGTATACTAGATTTAATGAAATACTATAGTATATAAGTTTAAGTATACTAGATTTAATGAAATACTATAGTATATAAGTTTAAGTATACTAGATTTAATGAAATACTATATACTATATAAGTGTAACTATATGAAATTTAATAAAATACTATAATATATAAGTTTAAGTATACTATATTTAATGAAATACTATACTATATAAGTGTAATTATATGAAATGTAATAAAATACTATAGTACATAAGTGTAACTATATGAAATATAATAAAATACTATAGTATATATGTGTAACTATATGAAATTAAATGAAATACTATAGTATATAAGTCTAAGTATACTAGATTTAATGAAATTATAGTATTTTATATAGTTACACTTATGTACTATAGTATATTTCATTACATTTCATATAGTTACACTTATATAGTATAGTATTTCATTAAATCTAGTATACTTAGACTTATATACTATAGTATTTCATTAAATCTAGTATACTTAGACTTATATACTATAGTATTTCATTAAATCTAGTATACTTAGACTTATTTACTATAGTACTTCATGAAATTTCATATAGTTATACTTATTTACTATAATATTTCATTAAATCTAGTATACTTAGACTTATTTACTATAGTACTTCATGAAATTTCATATAGTTACACTTATTTACTATAGTATTTCATTATAATTAAGTATTACGAACTTATTACTTATATACTATAGTTATACATTGTGGTTAAGTATTATGAACTTATTACTTATATACTATAGTTATGTATTATAGTAAGTATTACAAAATATATTAGTTATAAAGTATAGTTATGCATTATAATTAAGTATTACGTACTTATTACTTATATACTATAGTTAAACATTATGGTTAAATATTTATGAATTTATTACTTATATACTATGTATTATAGTTAAATATTATGAACTTATTGCTTACATACTATAGTTACACATTATGGTTAAATATTATAAACTTATTACTTACATATTATATGCCGGGCACCAAATTGATCCTAAAATATTTTTTCACTAATCTAGATTAATTAACTTAACCAAGATTAAGACAAAACAAATGAAAAATACCCCAAAATCGCAAAATGGGCACAAATTCAATCCCGCCGGAATACCTTCTTGACACATCGTCGGAAAAACTCCAAATTGAATGGAAGTGGTCTTTTTCCGGCGATGTAAAGAGAGGGCTTTGAAAGATGACCAATTTTCAAGGCTAGTAGTACCAACAATTGCAAGAATAAAGCTTTCATGTGCTCGAATTTCGGTCAAGAACAACCAGTAACAGGATTTATGATTCATGAGTTTTGACTTCGAAATTGGATGCATTGGGGCAACGATTGAAGGGAATTTTATAGGCATTTTGAATCTTAGGACACCCTCAACAAGGCCCTATGGTTCATGCCCTCCAATTGAAGATGATTTGGTCCAATTTTGAATTTGTTCAAATCGGCCCCTTGAACGACACGGTGACTTTGGGGATAAAATTCTACGATTTTAATCGACATTCAATCCGATTAAATGTGGAATTACGTGTATGATAAGGTCCTCTTAAATGCCCAATAGTTAATGGCTTCAATCGGATCCAAGAAATTTGCCAAATCCTCCATTGAAACTTATAAAAGCTTACGGATGGGCTGTTCGAAGAAGATACGCGCGCGGGTTGAAGGGTTCGTTTTTTGGGCTTTTGGAGGGGCAAACGATGTCCGTTTTGGACGAATTTTATATGTACGGACTCGTATTGAAATTCTCTACATGATTATGGAAAAAAATGCAATTTTGGGGAAATTTGTTTTTGTACTGTACGCCTAAGATAAGCGTGTGCTTTTAAACTTGCAAAAAAAAAAAAAAACTACACGCTTAAGCTAAGCGTGTGGGCACACGCTTAGCTTAAGCGTGTAAGAACTGTGGGCTGTTTTTTTAAAATACCAATAATACCCCTACACGCTTAAGCTAAGCGTGTAAAACCGGACGCTTAGCTTAAGCGTGTAGTTTCGCGTCCATTTAGCTCCATTCTCGCGTGTATTTAGTTTGTCCGTAAACGTATATATTATATTACAAGAGGAATTGGCAAGTATATATATAGTTGTAACTTTAACTTATATAATCAAAATTCTATTCAATGATGAACACTTAGTCTTGAAAAAAAACATATTTGCTCTGTTTAGTGAGGCGACAATTAGTACATCAGTATATGAATTATTGATTTAGGGTTTTAATTTTATAAGAATAATAGTTAAGGTTGTTTTTTTAATAAAAGGAATAAAATAAACCATGTTGTATTGGAGAATTGAAATGAGTTTAATTACTTAAATATGTATGAACATCATTTTGAGATCATCTAAACTAATTAAACATTGTATACTAGTTATAAAAACATATATATTATATATTAATAGTACCGGATTTCCGGTAAGCAAAATATCTCGATTTGTATCCGGAAAAAAATCCCCCAGATCGAATCAGATTCGGATAAAAATTAAACAGATGTTTTCGGATACGGACTTTTAGGATTCGGATTGGCGGGTTATCGGAGCTTGGGGGCGAGAGGACCCATTAGGAGAGGACGGCGAGGAGGCAGAGGAGCCTCGGTTGGTGACGTTGGCAGAGAAGGACAACGCAAGAGGGGGAGCCGAGCCATGTTGCTCCTGGATACGAGCCTCCTCTTGAAGGAGAAGACCAAGAAGTTTATGAGAGGAGATCGGTTCCATCCTCATGTTGAAAGCAGTCTGAAAACCAGTGTAGGAGGCGTCGAGCCCATGAAGAACACACTCAACAAATTCTTCATCCGGAACAAGGTATGAGCATTCAGCAAGAGAGTCCGAAAAGGCACGCTTCTTCTCCACATATTCAAGGATGGAGAGAGAGCCCTTCGGAAAGGTTTGCATCTGGTGCTTGAGGTGCATAAGGTTTGCATGAGTTTGTGCATAGAACATCTGCACCAGGATCGTCCATGCCTCGGAAGTGGTGGAAGCGCGAATGACATGAGTGAGCAGAGAAGGAGATAGAGTAGATTGAATCCACAATAAGACCATGCGATCTTTCTTCTTCCATGGTCCAAAATCAGGATTCACATCAGGAGTCACCGGATCCGGGGTCAACAACAAGAACTTAGCCAGGGCGAGGCCGGGCTTGATGAAGTCTTCAAGATCGTAGGCTGTTAGGGCAGCCTTGATGGAATGACGCCATAGAGAATAATTGGTGCGTTCAAGACGAAATTACAGGTTAGGAAGTTTTAGGGTTAAAGGTTTGTCAGAAGTGGTGATGCGGGGTTGAGCCGCAATTACTCGGATCTAGACGAAGAGACCTTGACAAGACTCAAAAAGAAAACAACATTGAAGTAAGCAACCGAAACATAAAAGAAATGCAAGAAACGAAACAATAGATAGCTAGGAAAGGTAGAACCGAATCAACAATGGAAAGACCCTTGATCTTGGGGAACCAAGAACCGATCCAAATGAGTAAACGACCCCGCCTCTTACAACTTCACACGAATGGATATGACTGCCATGGGCACGAAGAGGATGCTTATGAAGGCTAGTGAACACCAAGCTCGAAGGGAGTTGAGACACACAAGACAACCAAGCCAAGATCTCACAACCGTATTGTCTTCTCTCAAAAACTCTCTTTTGATAGAAAATAGAAACTTCTTACAATCTTCAAAAAATGTCCTACCAGGAAAGGAAATGTTTAAGGCCGCCTTTTATACTTCTTAAAGGCCGGTCCTAAACATTAAAACAACAAGACATAAACGTGTCCAAAACAACATAAAACCGGAAAGCAAAATGTCATGAAATGCAATAAAACCTAATTACATTCTTCAAGTATTCTCCTCAACACTCTTGAGGTCTTCATGCACCGAAATGGTCACCATGGTCTTCAAATCTGGCTTAGGAAGATCCTCCAACATAGTTAACTCTTTGGACAAGATGAAGGTCACAATCTTGTCTAATTCGTGTTGGATCTCCTTAGCCCTTGCTCTTGTAATGGCGCCATCAAAGGTAGGCAATTGAGGTGATGTAGATGATCCCTCATCATCCTCCCCTTCTTGGAAAGGATTCGACCTCGAATCTTCTAGCTCCTCATCATTCGCCTCATAGAGTGTTAGATCGCCTACATTGAAGGTAGGGCTAACTCCATACTCCCCGGGCAACTCCAACACATAGGCATTGTCACCCACCTTCCTAAGCACCTTGAAAGGTCCATCTCCTCGTGGTGAAAGCTTGGACTTGCGCTTGTCGGAGAAGCGCTCTTTTCTCAAATGAACCCAAACAAGATCTCCCGGTTGGAAGATGACTCGTCTACGTCCATGATTAGCCTTGGAGGCGTTGTGTTCGGCCTTTTGTTGCAGCTTGGCCCTAGTCCTCTCATGTAATTCCTTAATGAACTCCACATGTTTTCCTGCATTGAAATCTTCTTGCATGAGGACGCCTCCAATGCCAATGCCACTAGCATCACACTCCACCTCAAATGGCCGTGAGAAGTCCGGGAGAACTAGAAGAGGTGCCTTGGTGAGCCTCCACTTCAGATTATTGAAGGCCCTCTCTTGCGCCTCTCCCCACACAAAAGGAGCATGCTTCTTGGTGATCTCGGTCAAGGGGGCAGCAATGGTGCTAAAGTCCTTGACAAACCGCCTATAGAAGCTTGCTAGCCCATGGAAACTCCTCACGTGGCCTATTGTTGTAGGTGTTGGCCAATCTTGGATTGCCTTTATCTTCTCCTCATCCACTTGCAGCCCTTGTGAACTCACTACAAAACCAAGAAAAGTGACCTTATTAGTGCAAAAATCACATTTCGTCAAGTTGGCATACAAGTGCTCTACTCGAAGGGTAGAAAGGACTTCCCTTAAGTGTCTTTCGTGCTCCTCTAGGGACCTGCTATAGATAAGAATATCATCAAAATATACTACAACAAATTTCCCTATATAGTTCCTCAAAACATAGTTAATCAATCTCATGAAAGTAGAGGGAGCATTAGTCAAACCAAATGGCACTACAAGCCACTCACATAACCCAAACTTGGTCTTGAAGGCTGTTTTCCATTCATCGCCTTCCTTCATCCGAATTTGGTGGTATCCACTCCTTAAATCGATCTTTGTGAATAGGGTGGCACCATAGAGCTCATCTAGCATGTCGTCCAGCCTTGGGATGGGATGACGGTACTTGATAGTGATGTTGTTGATGGCTCTACAATCAACACACATCCTCCAAGTGTTGTCCTTCTTAGGCACAAGTAGGACTGGCACGGCACAAGGGGAAAGGCTCTCTCTCACATAACCCTTATCTAGGAGGTCTTGCACTTGGGTTTGAATTTCTTGACTTTCCTTAGGGTTCATCCTATAAGCTGGCCGATTGGGTAGAGTGACACCGGGGATAAGGTCGATTTGGTGCTCTATTCCTCTCAATGGGGGCAGGCCGTGGGGTATGTCATCCGGGAACACATCCCTAAACTCCTCTAGAAGGGCTTGGATAGTAGGAGGTAAGGCAGCCATGGTCTCTTCACCTAACATGTTAAGTTTCTTGCACAAGAGCATAAGGGTAGTATCTAGGGGTAGGTACTCACCTTGTAGCTCACTCTTGGAAGCTAATAAAACACTTGAGGGCTGCGTTTCCAAGGCTTGGCGCGGCGTGGAAGGAATGCCACCTTGCTGCCGTGGATCACCCTTGCCTTGCTTCATCTCCTTTTCCTTTTCTTGAACCAAGTCCTTCTCCTTCTTCTTCTCATAAGCCTCGGCAATCTGCATAGGAGACATAGGTTTTAGAATGACATCCTTGCCCTTAAAGGCGAAAGAATACCTATTAGTGAAACCATCATGCATGACTCTCCTATCATATTGCCATGGACGACCTAATAACACATGACAAGCTTGCATAGGCACCACATCACATAGAATAGTATCCTCATAATGACCTAATGTGAATGTAATCTTAGCTTGCTTGTTCACTTTCAATTCTCCACAATCATTCATCCAATGCAATTTGTAAGGCCTAGGGTGATAAAAAGTAGTAAGTTGTAACTTAGAAATCAATTCAGTGCTAGCAATGTTACAACAACTACCTCCATCAATTATCACATTACAAACCTTCCCCTTAACTAGACACCTAGTATGAAATAAATTTTCCCTTTGATTATCCTCACAAGGGGCAGGTTGTACATGCAAAGTTCTCTTACAAATCAAAGATTCCCCATGTTCATACTCAATGCCAACATCATTATCAATAAAATCAGTTTCATGCTCGGCATTCTCTTCAACACCATCATCATCATTTTCATGCTCAGATTCAGATTCATATTGTCCTAGATGATTAATCATGAGAGTTCTACTATTAGGGCAATCCTTCATCATATGTCCTCTTCCTTGACATTTAAAACAAACAACATCTCTATCTCTAGAGTTAGGGTTAAGGGTACTCCCTTTGGGCCCATTAGTGGGGCCAGCCGACGTCCTTGGAGGATATGGGGTGCCACTTGGTGGCGCATTTCTTCTCAGCCCTCCATGCTCCACGCTTGGCACTTTGTCCTTGTCCTTGGCAATGGAGGTCTCTCGGTTATATGGAGGGTAGCCACGGCTAGGTTGGTTTCTCCAAGTGTTGGAGGCGCCAACGGTGCCCTTGCTTCCTTGGTTTCTTGCTTGATTCCTTGCCTTAAGATTCCTCTCCACTTTGATTGCCAAGTGCAGCAAATCTGTCATAGTGCCATAGGGATACAAGTCCACTTCATTAGCCAAAAATGTATGAAGAATTCGAAGATACCTTGCCATTGTCGTCTCCTCATCTTCGACTACATTGGCTTTCACCATAGCCACTTGCATGGCATTGTATGTTTCCTCGGCGGACATGGCTCCTTGCTTCAAGTTTTCAAGCCTTTGGCGAAGGTCCCTAGTGTGGTGTTGAGGAACAAAACGAACCCTCATCAAGGCCCTCATTTGTTCCCAAGTAGCTACGGCCGGATCCAAGGCTCTCCTCCTCTCCTTGACTAGGTTGTCCCACCAAATCAAGGCGTATCCATTGAACTCTAAAGCAGCCAATTGGACCTTCTTATATTCTGGAGAATTGTGGCAAGACCAAATCTGCTCCACCTTGGTTTCCCATTCTTGATAGGCGTCTGAGTCACATTTGCCCTCAAAGCTTGGTATCTTCACCTTGATGCGGCCAATACCATCTTGTTCGGGCTCTCGGCCTCGCCTTGGCTGGTATCCTCTAGGTGCCTCGGCTCTCCAACCTTCTTCATCCATGTAGTCATCTTGGAACCCTTGGAACTCATTGAAAACATTAGGAACAAAAGGAGTTCTATGCATAGGGGAGTTAGGGAGGGAACCTTGCTCTCGGTGAGCTTGACCCCGAGTAGGGTGAAAGGGGCCGACTCCTTGAGGGGTGCCATGGCGTGATACGGCCAGGTGAGTGGCGGACAAGGGCGGTGACTCTTGATTGGCGGTGGCCCTTGCGGCGTTATAGGTGGTCCTTTGGTGCGGAAGGGGTGCTCTTGATGGATCATGTGAGGGACCGCCGGGCTCAACATTAGTGCCGAGAGGAATAGTTGTGGGCTGTGGTGTCCTAGACTCCAAGGTGGCCATCCGAGTGGACAAGCCAGCTAGGGTGTCCGACATTTGCTTGAGGAGACTAAACACCTCAGGATGCACCGGCTCGGAACTCCTTGAGCGAGTGGGACTAACTGACTTAGACATGATCAACACAACTAAACAAGCAACAATGTTAAGGTTAGTAAAATAGAAATCTCCTCACAAGTGTTTCACTCTTGTGTTTGATTCCCTCACCCTCGAATTGTTGTTGAGTGTTGGCTTCCTTGAAGAATCGTCTTGTATAGATCAATAACCTCACGTGAACTCAATGCACAATTATCACAAGCTAAGGAACGTGAGCTAATAGGGAAGATAGCTCGGCAGGATTACTCAAAGAAAAAAAACAAAAACAAAAGAAGGACCCAATAAAAGAAATAAAATGAAGACTCTAGAATGGACTTACAAAGCAAGGATGTAATGCAATGCAAAGATGGAAGACTCAACAATTTCGAACTCAAGAAGGCCAAAGTTGTGCTTACTTGTCTAACACTTGTGCAATGGAAGGCTCCGAGGAGTAAGTATGGAGTAGTGAAGGTGTAGGCACGGTTAGGGCTCTTGGAGTCTTCTTGAGTGCTTCCGAAATGGGGCTAAGAGTCAGCCGTGATCTTCTTTGGAAAAGGGAGCTTCAACCTTAGAATAGCATTACATACATATGAAATAAAATAAAACCTAATGCTTGACCGAAATATGCTTCTCTTCTCTTTTTTTTTTGTCTCTTTTTTTTTTGACCCCTTTTTTTTTTTTTCCTGACTTGGAAAATAAAATAAAGAAAATAACAATGAATTACACTTGAATTTCGAATTTTTTTTATCACTAACAATGCTGGGTTGAAATAGTCTCCCTTGTTGCTAGATTGTAGGGATTTCGGTTGAGATACTCCTTGATATGGCACGCCAGAATTTTGAATGGAGAGAGTGGGCAGATTGTGGTGGTTACACGCCTGATTTGTAGGAGTAGTTAAGCCTCCACCTTGCTCTTCACGTTTGATCAATGGAAGGCAGAAATGGAGTGGTGGGATGGACCACCAGCGGAGGGGAGGGGCTGTGGTCGTGGCTGGTGGTTCGAAGGGTGGTGCGAAGGTGTTTTGTGGTGGTGGTGATGATCGGACTTCCAAAAACACAAGCACAAACCAAGCAAGACACAACACAACTCGGAAAGACTCTAAACAACAAGAAATTACTCGGAAAACTGAAAAATGACTCAAGGAAGACTAGACAAACCGAGAGGTGTATCTTGGCTGCGTTGGTGGTGGCGTCTCGACGTCGTTTGACTCTGATACCACTTTGATGCGGGGTTGATCCACAATTACTCGGATCTAGACGAAGAGACCTTGACAAGACTCAAAAAGAAAACAACATTGAAGTAAGCAACCGAAACATAAAAGAAATGCAAGAAACGAAACAATAGATAGCTAGGAAAGGTAGAACCAAATCAACAATGGAAAGACCCTTGATCTTGGGGAACCAAGAACCGATCCAAATGAGTAAACGACCCCGCCTCTTACAACTTCACACGAATGGCTATGACTGACATGGGCACGAAGAGGATGCTTATGAAGGCTAGTGAACACCAAGCTCGAAGGGAGTTGAGACACACAAGACAACCAAGCCAAGATCTCACATCTGTTTTCTGTACTTTTGGGAAGAACAATGACTATATTACTTGGAGTTTGACTATCTTCCTGAGTAGAAATTGTTGTGTCACTTACCTTTGCTCTTTGTTTCACACAGCTGAATCTAATTTATGTGACATTATATACCTGAATCCTTATTTGCGATGCGGAGTGGATATTGACCATGATAATACGAATGTTGCTAGGAAATCATACCAAAATTGGATGAACCTTCACTTTTGCTCAATGGCAAACGCCAGATGGCTCATTACATTTAGTACTGCATACTAGACGCAGTCACAAAAACACAAATACCAGAGTTTTCCAACTGAAGATTCCAAAAGACAAGCAGTAACTGATAAGTTCCATCTATACCAATATCACATGACTACTTGTATAATAGCAAATGCCAGATTGCTCCTACTTCCTAGTGATGCTGACCAGACGCATTCACTAAGAAAGAAAGATTGGTCTATAGATTTGTATGACCAAACTACAAAATTTGAACATTTGAATCCCATTATCTGTACAAAACAAACCTTGAATTCCTCTCATGATACTGAAATTAGAAGCTCCAATGTACATCTTTGGCCCTATGTATGGCTCTCTGACATCCTAGATGTTGTTTGGAACTTCATCAATGAAATTATGTGTTTAAAGTATATGCAGTGCCTTCTTCTTATTATCTGCATTGTCTTATACCTAAACTATTATTGGACTATGAAAGCTGAACAATGCAAAACTGAAATGACTCTTTTGAACCATGTTATGCTCTGTTTATTGGTTTTGTTTGATTTCATTCCTAGGTCGAGGAAGATTTGTTTCCCTTTATTCTGGTTGGTTTGTTTTCCTTCCCCTGCTGTCTTTTCTTGTCCTTGGTCAGGTTTTGGGGTTTGCCTCTCTGGGCATGATCCGGTTTGTTTCTTGTGCTTTCCTGCTTTCTGACAGTTTACTTCTTAGGCTATGACACAGGAAATGAACACTATGGCCAAATGTGTTTTCTTTGTGGAGCACAACTTGCCCGCCAATGATCAAGAACAACAAAAGAACAATCACATGTACATTACCATATTGTACATTTTACCTAGTACAGCCTACCAACAATTTTTTCCATGTATTATTGACTCGCTGAACTATGGAACAATGTACAAGGACACTCACATTTCGAACAAATGGGCAAAAGACCAACAGTCTTATTGGCAATATGATCAAGTTTACGACCAGTTACAAAGGTTTAACCACCTTACTGATGTTTCAAAGTACACTCTTAAAACCCTATCCTTTATTATAACTGACTGGACAGCAACTCCACTAAATATGACACAAACTACTTCAAATAAAGCTAGGAACAAAAAACAAGATGATAAATACTACTATAACAACGTGAAACCAATCACATTTAGACTAGATGGTTTGAATAATAATAAGGGTTTTATATGAAGATTACAACTTGGAATTGTAGAGGCTTGGGAAGAAACAATCTTTGGGTTGATCTTGAATCCTTTTGTAAAATAGAACGTGTTCAATTATTGGCCCTTTTAGAAATACGAACAGGAAAACAATCACATGAGAAAATATGGTGAAAAGCAGGTTTTGATGAATTTCCTTTCTCTTCCTCTAGAGGTTGTGTAGGAGGTATTTGTGTTATGTGGAAGAAATTTCAACTAACAAATAAAACTTTAGAATTAGACCAAATTGACACGAGATTTATCTCTCTCAAATATACTAATAACATTACACAAAATACACTTATGATAATTTGTGCATATGGCCCACCCAATGAATCGAAAAAGGATAAATTTTGGGGAGATATCAATAATTACATTATTGACTGCCAATTTCCTTGTATTCTTATGGGAGACCTTGACAAATTACAAGACGCGACAGAAAAATCAAGAGGACCCACTCGCACCAAAACAAGTTTCTAGACTTCTAAACATTAAAAATTCATGATGTTTAATTGATATTCCTTCTCAAGGAAATTCATTCGCTTGGAGGAAAAATAGAACAAAGATTAACAATACCTATGAAAAACTAGATAGGGCATTAGTTCATCCTGACATTGTGAATTGGTACCCTGAGATTTTCACAAAAAATCATGCGATCACCACATCGGATCACTGTCCAATATTAATTGACATGATTACAAGCACACCCTTTAAGAATCAACCATTAAGATTTGAAAAGATATGGATGACTAGGAAATACATCAAAAATGTGGTAAGACAAGCATGGAGAGTACAATTCTTTGAATCTCGTATGTATGATCTATTTAAGAAAACCTAACTGCTTAAAAGAAAGCAAAGGAATGGAATAAGACGAAGTTTAAGAATATTTTTACACAATTACAAAAAATTGAAAAAGAACTCACTGATATTCAAAAAAATATCAGTACCAATCCTAATCACCTTCTTGCAGAGAAGCAAAATCGTCTTATTGAGAAAAATGGAAAACTTATGGATTTCCAAAACAATTATTGGAACTAATGAGCAAAAACTAAACACATTAAACTAAATGATACCAATACCAGATATTTCCACAGAATTGCTACGCGTCAGAGAAATAGAAAGATAATTAAGGAAATCCGTACGCAAGAGGGCACAACGATTATAGGAGAAAAAAATATCAGAAATGAAATACGAAATGACTTTATCAAACGCTTTAAAAGTGAATCACTAAATCAAAACAGTCTCGGTGAACACCTCTAATCAATTATTAAAGCGGTAACAGAACAAGACAATGAGGAATTAATAAGACCAGTGACAAACGAAGAGATAAAAAAGGCAACCTTTGCTATAGGACAAAACAAATACCTTGGACCAGATGGTATGAATGCTGAATTCTATCAGAAATACTGGGACATTGTTGGTCCTTCGATTATCAAAGCAGTTAAGAGCTTTTACCTTTCTGAGAAAATGCTTAAACAAATTAATCATACTTTCATTACACTAATCCTGAAATGTAATCATCCAAATGCTACTAATCACAATAGACCAATTAGTCTTTGCTCAATTATATCAAAAATTATAACGGAAAGACTAAAACAAACCATGGATAAATTGATACATCCCCTTCAAAGTGCATTTGTTGCAAACCAATCCATCCAAGATAACATCCTGATTGCACATGAAATATTCCATTCATTTAAAACCAGAAAAGGAATTATAGGCCATATGGCAATAAAACTCGATATGGAAAAAGCTTATGATCGGATTGAATGGAATTCCATCACGCAAGTGCTACAAAAATTTGGCTTTTGCCAAACCTTCATCAACTGAATCAAAGAATGTATCTCTATTGTCTCCTTTTCTGTCTTGGTAAACAATGGCCCAACATAAATTTTTAAACCGAAAAGAGGTCTTCGCCAAGGCGATCCTCTCTCTCCTTTCTTGTTTATTCTAGGATCGAAAATCCTGGCCAAAATATTACAAAACGCAACTGTCAGAACATCGAAACCTTTAGGGTTTCAGTTAACCAGAAATGGAACAAGAATCCCCTTCTTAGCTTTCGCGGATGATATCATTATCTTTGCTAATGCGAGTAATAACAACTGCATTGAAGTTAAGAAAATAATTGATGACTATTGCCCTATCTCGGATTAGAAAGTGAATTTTCATAAATCCACTTTCTAAGTTACGAAAAAAGTTACTAACCAAAGAAAGACACAACTGCAAGGCATACTTACAATTACAAATGTAACCTATCTGGAGAAATACCTTGGATGACCTATTATCAATGAACGCACAAATTCAAACACATTCCAAGACATTATAACAAATTCGATCTAATCACCAATTGACCAAGTGGAAAGCTAACACACTTTCTCAGGCTGGACGAACCACACTCATTCAAACGAATTTAGCTGCCAGACCAAACTTTCTTATGCAAGGCTTTATCTTGCCTACAAAAGTACATGAAGAACTAAATCGGATTAACAGAGTTTTTTTCAGGAACAAGGATGCCTCCTACAAACCACTTATTAGATGGGATAAGATCTGTAAACCAAAAGAACAAGGCAGATTAGGACTAAGGAAAACAAAAGATATTAACCATGCTCTACAATACAAACTTATCTGGAAAATTATGGCGGGGCCGAACAACTATTGGGTGAGAATTGTTTCGAAAAAATATCTAAAAAACCAACATGTTCTAAATTATGGAAAAAAAAGGAAATTGCTCGTGGCAATGAACAAATCTTATGAAACTCCGAGATGACTTCAATAAAGGACTTATCTGGCAAGTGGGAGATGGGAAGACAATCCGGTTTTGGAAAGACAAATGGTTATCGAATGAACCACTATGGGCTCCGTCCATAAACAATATACAAATAAACAAAGAAGCAAAAGTTGAAGAATTTTAAACCCCCATAGCACCTGGAACATTAACAAATTGAACCAAGTATTACCTCTAGAAATTGTCTCATTTATTGTGGGAACCCCACTTCCACTAGGAAACATCTCGGATAGGATGTACTGGCAAGCAAGTCGAAGTGGCTGGTTTACGACTAAATCAACAATGAATCTGATAAACGAAAACAAAAATTATACTAGCTATGTGATGTGACATCGCCTACCATGACAGCTGCAGACGAGGAGGAGGCTATGAGTCTTAGGTCCTCAGGTCCCATTACTAGAGCACGAGCCAAAGCTATTCAAGCTGCGACTCAATCACTGGTGACCAGACTCGTAGCAGGTCATGGACGTCCAACTACAGATGAGGGATCCATTCTGAGTTTAGTGACAGTTGGGACGTCTACACAGTCTGCAGAGATCCAAGAGCTTACAGATTAGAGATATTGATCGTTATTCGCCTAGTTATCAATATTTCTGATTTATGACATTTTTAGTTTTTAGTCCGGATATTATTTATTATTATTTTCAGCATTTTTAAGGGAGTTTAGGAGGTCATTTTTATACTTAGAGTAATTTTTAGTGTTTTATTTGTTTTATTTTTAAACTTTTTGGTTAAGGAAAAGGAAGAGTCTTCCTTTTACTTAACCTAGCTTTGTAGCCTCCTTTCTCTTCTACGTTGATAATCATACTTTTATGTTGAGAGAAAACCTCCATTGAAGCTCCTTCAACGTCACCTTGAATCACCTAGTCGAGCTTGCTCCTTCGTCATTCTCACATCAAATCCTTTAGATCTAGGTCGAGCGTGCTCCCTTCATCTATCCCGCTTCCAAATCTCCATCTTTTCCAGCCCTATACTGACCGTGAACACCCTTCACCCCTACGGCCATCCCCTCAAATTTCTATCGCTTCCGCAATCGCTTTCGCAATCGCTTCCGCAATCGCTTCCGCCTCGCCGTCGTCTTGCAATCTCCATCAATCGCAGACGCCTATCCAAGGAGTTGCTTCGCCCCACTACGGATTCATCACGATCTCATCCGGGACTTGAGACCTTCTTCGTAGCAAGGTCACATCAACTGGCATCAGAGCCTTCGAATCTGTAAGTCGAATCGATTCCTTGCTTATCACAACCTTATTTTCGTGTCAAAAAATTCCAATTTTTTTTCCTGCATTTTTCGTGATAATTCTGATTGTTATTATTCAGTTCAGTTTTTAGAGTAAAAAAAATTCGATTTTTTTTTCCCCTTCAAAACCGAATTGATTTTAAACAAAAATTGGGTGATTTTCTCTAGTTCTTCACGGTTCTAGTGAATTTCGTCCTCAAAAAATTCGTTGGCTTGATTTTTAGAGTTCTTACCTTGTCCCCTACACACAACAATTGCTTCTTGTGTTGATAAATTGGTGATTGAATTATAGATCTAGATTTGCATGCATATACGTTGAATTGCTGTACTTGACCTATTTGCCATTAATCTGCATCTTCTTTGATCTCTTCATTTCCCACTTGAATCAATTGAGTGTGTTGGTGTCTAGAATAATTTTTTTTTTTTTTTTTTGAATACCGATCTGCGCAAGGAGGCTGAAATTCTTGAAGATTAGGGTTCTTGAGTTCTTATTGTAATTTCTCTAATTCAAAAAAAAAAAAAGGCTGAGATCTTTCCTTGTAGAAAAAGCTAGATCTGAAGAATTGCCAAAAAAATTATCAATCAAAAAAAAAAATCAAGGCAATCAAATCCTTGTATTTAGGGAAGGTTGTTAGGGCATTGTCCTCGGCGCCTCCAAGAACCGAAGCCAGCAGCGTCGGCGCCCAGCAAGCCGCGGCCACGCGCGCGCGCCCAGGAGACCAGCGCTTATATCCCGGGTGCCTCGGAACCGGGTTAAAAGACCCCCCCCCAGCGCAACGATCACGGACTTCGCAGATCCGGGTTCTTTTCGTGGGTTCCGAAATTTATACCCTACGAAAGGCCTTTGGTGTTTTTATTTCTTTCTTTTTGTGTCGATTTCTGCATTCGCTTTTTACAGTTATCCTTCTGACTTTGGTGTGAGTTATCCACTTTTGTTAGTTTACAGCTGCTTAGCCGGGACGCCTAGGTTTACGCCGGATTAATTTCTATGCCTACCGTTATATCCTAGCGACAACAGTTGAGGTTACTGTAGGGGTATTAGACTGCAGGGATCTGAGTCCTTTTATTTTTATTTTTCCTTTTTGTGTCGGTTTCTGCATTCGCTTTTTACAGTTATCCTTCTGACTTTGGCGTGAGTTATCCGCTTTTGTTAGTTTGCAGCTTCTTAGCCGGGACGCCTAGGTTCACGCCGGATTAAGTTCTGTGCCTACCGTTATATCCTGGCGACAACAGTTGAGGTTTCTGTAGGGGTATTAGAGTGCAGGAGCTTTTGTGAGAAAAGCCGAACTTAGGTGGCATCAGTGAAGAGATATAGGGTGCGCAAAGCCAAAATAAGGTAATCGTTGCCCTATCGTTATTGATTCATTTACCATTTCCTCTCTCTCTCACTGTCTTGGCTGTTATAGTCTTGTTGGCATATCTAGGCTTATATTGCTGCAATTTATATCTACAATTTGTTTGCTGAGTTATCGCTGCATTTTGTGATTGTTGTGTGATTATCCTTAGCCTTCTCGCCCTCACGGCCATATCAGCCTTGCTTTCAGTTGTGATATCTTGGTAGTTAGACTTCTCTTTCATTTCTGTTGCTTTGTTTTTGTTTTTCCTTTGCTCTGTTGGGGTTTCTGTTGTCTTTTCAGGATAATGGTGAACTCCAATGACGGACAGGATACGGGTCGGGTCGATCAACTGGCTAATGCCATTGAGCTTTTGGTGGCCAATCAGCAACGATCCGACGCCGCCATTCAGAGCAACGCGGCTGCCATCGCACGTTCCGAAGCCAATTTTGCAGCCCTGCGTGACATGCTCAGTAGAGTGATGCCGTCTCCGTCACCGAACCAGCGTGACGACCAGAGTACCCTAGCCCAGAAGCAGAAAAAGGGCAAGGGCATTCTGATATCCGATCCTCCTACGCAGCCTCCGCAGAAAGGATCACAGAAAGAAAGCAGCGCGTCGAAGAAGAAGGTGCGCTCCAAATCAGCCCAGTTGACAATTCCTGAACACAACTCTCAGGACGAGGACGAGCAGGACGATGATGAGTCATCTTCAGAGGAGGATGAACAGGTCGATGACAGTGCCGTCAAACGCCAGAGCAGACGCACAGACCCACATGCTTCCACCAGCAAGCAAGGGAAATCCTCCACAGCTCGTCTAAGTCGACACCAGGTAAATTCTGAAACCTTCAATGTCCATTCTTTTGCTGACCATCAGAGTACTGTTTCCCCTGTTGAGTCAGATTCAGATGAAGGGTTCAAGGAATTTGACCTTGAGGATGAGGAAGAAGGGGCCTATGGGTTTTCTGCAGGTTATCACCCACCCCTACAGGACCCACCAGAGCAGCAGTTTCATCGTACAGGTTGGGTTCCTCCTCCACAGCAGCCACAGAATCAGGCTGCTTATTACGATGCACAAGGTCATCCACAGCAATATCAGCAGCAGCGTGTTGCCGGTCCTCCACGAGCGCAGCAACGGCGACAACTACCAGTTGGACAGCAGCGGTAGGGGCTTCCACCGCAGAATTTCTATGCTCTAGCTGCAGGCCAACAGCGATACCCACCCCCAGCTATGTATCGCCAAGAAATTAAGGTGAAAATTGAACCCTTCCTTGGTACTTATGATCCTTCTACTTTCATAGATTGGTTGCAGAGTACCTGCCATGTTCTTCAACACTATCAATATGAGGAGCATGCGAAGATGGAGATCGTCACCTTGCATTTCCAAGGAGCAGCGCGCACCTGGTGGAACCGACTGGTCCAACAGCAGGCACGCATGGGGTGGCCACCTGTGACAGAGTGGCAACAGCTAGTGGCGCTCATGACACGCAAGTACGTGCCGACGACATACCGAGAGGATATGAAGACAGCCATTGCACTTGCTACTCAGGGTCGTGATACGCCACAGGAGTTCTTTGCTTGCTTAGAAGACATGTACTTCAAGGCCGGGGTAAGTGTTACTCCCTCTACTCTACGTACACGTTTTGTAACGGGTTTGTCACAGCCGTACAGGGATCAGGTTGACGTTCTGCCAATCCGAGACCTCAACAACGTAGTACATATTGCGCAAAAGCTCTATCTTCAAGCGCAGAGACGTCGACAGCAGCCTTGGCAGTCTTCGTCTTCTCCCGCTCCAAGGTATACCTCGAATCCTGTCAATTCTTATCGCATTAACTCTTCTTCTAGTTTTGTGCCTAGACAGGATCACACAGGTATTGCGTCTTCTACGACGCCGCGGCCGGCGCCCCCTTCTTCTGCGCGCCGACAGCCATCGGCCTCTGCTGAGACAAGCCGTACAGATCGTTCTAGCGATATAGAGTGTTACAGATGTGGTGGACGAGGACATTATCGGAAGGACTGCCCTAATCAGAAGCGTGTCCTCTACTCCGCCCACACTGCAGACTACGAGAGCCTTTCGGATGAAGAGGGAGAACGTCCCAGAGGAGTCTGCAGAGCTGACTGATGAGGTGATCAGGCCGGGAGACCATGATACAGACGTCATGCATTATGCCTTGGTCACCAGATGCGTCCTCAGCGTCAAGGAAGGAGGTCCACTTGACCAAAGGGAGAATCTGTTTCATTCCCGGTGTCGTATGAAGAATGCGTCGCTGAGTCTGATAATTGATGGAGGGTCGTGCTGCAACATTATAAATGAGAGAGTTGTCTGCGACTTCAATCTTCATACGCAACCACATCCTCAGCCCTACGGTCTGCAGTGGATTTCAGACCAACCCGGTAACAATGTCTCTTTACAGTGTCCCGTTACTTTTTCCATAGGACCATTTACAAACACTGTTTTGTGCGATGTTACCGCCATGGATGCCACCCATATTCTGTTAGGGCGTCCTTGGCTATTTGACCGTCGCGTCTTCCATGATGGGTTTTTGAACAGTTACATGTTCACTCACCATGGAAAGCACGTGACGCTCTTACCTATGACTCCGAATGAGATTTTACAGGACCATGCTATTAGACAGAGGAACAAGGCTATACAGGCTGCAAAGGACAATGGAAAACCCCCTCCAGAGTCCCCTACAACTTTCCAGCAGAGTTCCCTACAACTTCCTGCAGCATCTTCTTCGGGTACCCAGGGCACTTCAGAACAGGGCGCTGTAAAGGGTTCTACTCATCAGAAGGGTGGCAAAGGTAGTTCTGCGCCGAAAGGCACTTGTGAGCAGTGACTTCTCTTGGCGCGACGCCGGAAGGTTTCCGATGTCATCCAAGGCAAGTCTCCCTGTTTCCTACTCATTGCTCTTCCTACTGCCCTACCTGTTTCAGAGTCCGCACTCCCCTCTTGTATTTTGTCTGTTTTGCAGGAGTTTCATGATGTGCTGCCGGACGAGTTGCCAGATGGTCTTCCACCACTTCGTGGCATTGAGCACCAGATCGATTTTGTTCCGGGAGCTACTCTTCCCAACCGAGCTGCCTACAGAACTTCTCCAGAGGAAAAAAAGGAGTTGCAAAAGTAGGTGCAGGAACTGTTGTAGAAGGGGTATGTGCGCGAGTCTCTTAGCCCGTGCGCTGTTCCCGTCATATTGGTGCCTAAGAAGGACGGTTCTTGGAGGATATGCGTGGATTGTCGTGCCATCAACCAGATCACCGTCAAATATAGACATCCCATTCCTCGCCTCGACGACATGCTTGACGAGCTACATGGAGCGCAGTTCTTCAACAAGATTGATCTGAAGAGCGGCTATCATCAGATTCGCATGAAGGAGGGGGACGAGTGGAAGACTGCTTTCAAGACGAAGTATGGTCTGTATGAGTGGCTCGTCATGCCATTTGGACTGACCAATGCTCCTTCTACGTTCATGAGACTGATGAACCATGTCTTGAGAGCTTTTCTGGGTAAGTTTGTAGTTGTCTATTTTGATGATATTCTTATTTACTCCAGGACTTTAGATGACCATGCTGAGCATCTTCGCCTTGTTTTAGAGTGTTTGAGAGTAGAGAGCTTATACGCCAATCTTGGCAAGTGTGTATTCTGTTCTCCTTCTACAAACTTCCTAGGTTTCGTCGTCAGCAAGAACGGCCTGCAGGTGGATGCAGAAAAGATCTGCACTATCCAGGAGTGGCCGACGCCAGCTACTCCTACTCAGGTACGTTCATTTTTGGGTTTGGCTGGTTTTTATCGACGGTTTGTTCGTGATTTCAGCACTATAGCCGCCCCATTACACGAGCTGACCAAGAAGGATGTGTCTATCACTTGGCTTCCACGGCATGATGCTGCTTTTGCCGCCCTGAAGGATGCCTTGTTCCGCGCGCCGCTGCTGCAGCTTCCTGACTTCACCCGTCGGTTCGAGGTGGAATGCGACGCTTCTGATTTCGGCATCGAAGGTGTCTTGCTGCAGGAGAAGAGGCCGATTGCCTACTTTTCAGAGAAGCTGTCAGGTGCACAGCTGAACTACCCGACGTATGACAAGGAGTTGTACGCGCTGATTCGGGTTCTGAAGACGTGGCAACACTATCTGTGGCCTGTAGAGTTCGTGATTCACTCAGATCATACAGCTCTTAGTTATCTGCGCAGCCAGACGACTCTTAGCAGACGCCACGCTCGCTGGGTTGAGTTCATGGAGACGTTACCCTATCTCATTGTTCACAAGAAAGGTAAGGAGAATGTGGTAGCCGATGCCCTTTCTCGTAGGTACGTCCTCATTACTCAGCTACAGTCTCAGTTATTTGGGTTTGCATTGCTCAAGGATCTGTATGCTATTGATCCTTTCTTTTCTACATTCTTTGAGCAATGTAAATCCACTGGTCGTGAACATACTACGTATTTCCTTGATGATGGTTTTCTGTACAAAGGTGGAAAGCTTTGCATTCCTTTATCCTCTGTCAGAAATTTGTTGATTGAGGAAGCACATAGTCGTGGTCACTTTGGCGTGTCTAAGACGCTGGCATCACTTCGCGAGCACTTCTTCTGGCCTAAGATGGCCAACAGTGTTACGAAGTATTGTCAGAGTTGTGTGACATGCCATAAGGCTAAGGCCAGGTCTAGTCCGCATGGTCTCTACACGCCTCTTCCGATTCCAGCTGGCCCGTGGGAAGATCTTTCCATGGATTTTATCAATGGGTTACCTATGTCTCGGCGTGGTAGAGATTCTATATTTGTGGTCGTAGACAGGTTCTCTAAGATGGCACACTTCATTGCCTGTAAGAACACTAGTAACGCCACTGCCGTTGCTACTCTGTTCTTCGACAATGTCGTGAGACTGCACGGTATTCCGCGAACTATTGTTAGTGAGCGGGACACCAAGTTCGTCGGCCATTTCTGGAGAACCTTGTGGGGTAAGCTCGGTACTAAACTCCTATTTTCTACGAGCTACCACCCACAAACGGATGGTCAGACAGAGGTGACCAACCGCACTCTTGGAGCCCTCCTTCGGACGGTTCTGAAGAGTAACCCACGTAGGTGGGAGGACTTACTGTCTACTGTGGAGTTTTCTTATAACAGGTGCAGGCACAACGCGACTAAACTGACCCCGTTCGAAGTTGTCTATGGACGGAACCCGCTGACGCCGCTGGACTTGACTCCCTATCCTAGGAAGGATACATACAGCACCACAGCTGATAGATTGGCCGATCACATCAAGGAACTGCACACTCGGATGCGCATCCAGCTGGAGCGCAGAGCAGCACAGTATGCGGCCCAGAAGAACAAAGGACAACGCAGGATTGTCTTTGCTCCTGGCGACTTGGTTTGGCTTCACTTGCGGAAGGAGCGTTTTCCTTCCAACCGCAAGTCTAAGCTCGACCAAAGGGGTGATGGACCATTCCGTGTTGTCAAGGCCATCAATGACAACGCCTATCAGCTAGAGATCCCAAACAAGTATGGTGTTCACCCGACCTTCAATGTTGCTGATCTATCACCGTACGTGGAGCCAGAGTATGATGAGGGTGAAGCGGGGACGCTTCACACTCAAGTGGGGGAGGATGATGTGACCTCGCCTACCATGACAGCTGCAGACGAGGAGGAGGCTATGAGTCTTAGGTCCTCAGGTCCCATTACTAGAGCACGAGCCAAAGCTATTCAAGCTGCAACTCAATCACCGGTGACCAGACTCGTAGCAGGTCATGGACGTCCAACTACAGATGAGGGATCCATTCTGAATTTAGTGACAGTTGGGACGTCTACACAGTCTGCAGAGATCCAGGAGCTTACAGATTAGAGATATTGATCGCTATTCGCCTAGTTATCAATATTTCTGATTTATGACATTTTTAGTTTTTAGTCCGGATATTATTTATTATTATTTTCAGCATTTTTAAGGGAGTTTAGGAGGTCATTTTTATACTTAGAGTAATTTTTAGTGTTTTATTTGTTTTATTTCTAAACTTTTTGGTTAAGGAAAAGGAAGAGTCTTCCTTTTACTTAACCTAGCTTTGTAGCCTCCTTTCTCTTCTACGTTGATAATCATACTTTTATGTTGAGAGAAAACTTCCATTGAAGCTCCTTCAACGTCACCTTGAATCACCTAGTCGAGCTTGCTCCTTCGTCATTCTCACATCAAATCCTTTAGATCTAGGTCGAGCGTGCTCCCTTCATCTATCCCGCTTCCAAATCTCCATCTTTTCCAGCCCATCCCCTCAAATTTCTATCGCTTCCGCAATCGCTTCCGCCTCGCCGTCGTCTTGCAATCTCCATCAATCGCAGACGCCTATCTAAGGAGTTGCTTCGCCCCACTACGGATTCATCACGATCTCATCCGGGACTTGAGACCTTCTTCATAGCAAGGTCACATCACTATGACTCCTCTTAGATTTGGAAATTAGACACATATCTTAAGTGTAAAAACTTTTTGTGGAAAACTTTGAGAAATGGTTTACCTACAAAAGAAAGACTACTACAAAAAGGAATTTTCGTCCCAAATGGATGCATACTCTGTAATAGCCAAGTGGAGAATTATATCCATATTTTATTAAACTGCCCACACACATTACAAACGATTAAAAAAATCACTATTTAAGCTCTGTAAACCAGAATGATAAGAAGGTTAAAATCATCATTGATGAAATCAAGAAGAATCTATCTAAAAAACAATTTGCAGACTTGGTGATAATTTGGTGGGGAATTTTGAAGTCTAGAAATCAAAAGCTCTTCTTATCCAATGACTCACAAAACCCGTCAATTAATGACATTGTCCTATCCGAGATGTTTCCATATCTTTGTCTGTGTACTCCAATTAATGACATTTGCAGACATGCTTCATTGCTTCTTGAGAGGTGTCCCTTCCGTATCTTTGTCTGTGTACTCCGATGAAAAGGATGTCTTTTAGTGGTATATTTGTTTAAGACTCCCATTAGTCGTCCTTTATGCCTCACAATAGCCGGCTTTTGCAGACTAGTTCCCTCGGGGCGAGCTATGTCGTAAAGTCGCGAGACACATTTTTCTTGATCATCTGCTGACAGATTGAGGAAATGATCCGTATAAAATTGATCCATCAAAGATCTCGCAACTCTGCGCTTTACCTCACCTTCGTCTTGCACTTCTGACAAACTCAATCGTCTCCAAAACGGATGCAACGCTGAAGGCTTAATAAGGATTGAACTCGTCACATTTCTAGCGATGTCATCCACACACGGCAATCCATCTCTCACCCTCATTTGGCATGTGCAGATCTTGTCACAAAATGTATTTTCTCCTTTTTTGTATTCCTCCGTCAAGCAGGCAAGTACAACCTTAGATACTTTGTACTTCAACCGCTTGAAAACATCAGCTCATGTCCCAAGAGTCATCGTGCTTTGTACACTCTCGTTGAAGGTCCCCTTGATGTCCTTTACTTGGTTACCCATCTTTGAATGATATTGACCAAATATCGTGTCTAGACTACCATGTGGAATAGTCAAGAAGTCTTTCAAGAACATTCTTCCACAAGAAAGAGACAAGGTCGTTCGAACCTTCGTTTATATGATCCATACGTTTCAAGAACCTTCTAGACCAAATATCTTTTGCTGCTTGTCTGAATGATCCATTCGTTTCTCAGCTGATGGCTTTCGAACCTTCTTCTACAAGAAAGAGATGAGGTTGCAAGCCAACTTAAATGCTATTGTACTCGCACATTGTAATGCTATTGTGATCCATGATTGCAATGCTATTGTAATCTGACTTAAATGCTATTGTACTCGCCTTGGCGCTTAAGAGATCTCTATTTTTTTCCCGTCTTTGGAGAAGTATAACTTTTTCTACGTAACTCGAATTGAGTGATTTCAACGTCATATTAAAGATCAGATGTCAACTATAACTCCTCCAAATTTCAGCGCGTTTGGACTAGGGAATCAAAAGTTATGGCGATTCCAAAATCGTATCGCGGATCAGCATGTTCATCCGTGACGGACGAAACATGTTCATCCGTCACGGATGAACATGTTTCGTCCGTCACGGATGAACCAATGCGTTAAATAAAAAATTTGCTGGTGCGCTAAATAGCAACGGCCTATCTATATGTTGAGACTTCATTAAGAATTATGATGTATATTTTGTTAAATTATTAATATAATAACAAACTAAAAATGGAAAAAAAAAACCTTAACAATATGGACCTAAAAACACTCTCATGGCTCAAAAATAGTGAGCGTTAATATCTATATCTATATCTCTCTATATATATATAGAGTCTATTTTTAAGAATTATATATATATAGAGGGCTAGATTAGGAGAGAGAAAATAGGGTATTTTCATCCGAGTGGACAATTTTGGACACTCTCATGGCTCACAATAGCTTTAAGAATTATATATATATATATCTATACCTGAGCACCCCTCTATATATATATATAGAGGGGTGCTCAGGTAAAACGAGTCTTGTGGTGAAACGAGTGGACAATTTTGGAGCGTTGGATTGAGGATGATAGATGGCTAGATTAGGAGAGAGAAAATAGGGTGTAGTGGGGGTGTGAATCATGGAATAAATATCACCACCAAAATAGGCAGTTAGAAGGAGATTGGAGAGAGAAAGATTGGAGAGAGAAAACGTGGATTCGGTCCAGAAATTTCTAAACCGTTTTGCATATCGATATAAAAAATCTGCATATCGACACGAAAATTGTGAATATCGTTTAATGTTCTTTGCATATCTGTTTATTTTGTTCATGTTCCATCGTATTCATGCTGATATTCATTGTCTTATGTCTGATATTCAAGTATGGTGAGTGCTTATTCATTATGTATATAATGCATCCACTGAATTGAAAAAAAAATTGTGCATATCAAAACACATTATTTGAATATCATTCAAGTATTTCTGAATATTTGTTATTCGGTATCATACATATCCCATCCACACAAATGAATATCATAGTCATGGTAAGGAAATAATTCATAATTACAAGTTGCATATCATACAAGTAAATTCTGCATATCACTGTATAAAAAATGCATATCCCATCCACATAATTGCATGGCCGCGATCGCTGCCCTTGAACCGCACCTGCGACTTGTTCTTTCCTAGCACTCAGCGAGATCTTCCTTGGCCGCGCTCGCGGCTTATTTTGCATATCAATGTATAGAAAATGCAAAAGTCATCCACACAAATGAATATCACATTCACGGCCAATGAAATAATCTATCATAAAAATTGCATATCATACAAGTATATTCTGCATATCAATGTATGGAAAATGCATATCACATCCACACAAATGAATATCACAATCACGGCCAGTGAAATAATCTATAATAACAAATTGCATATCATACAAGTATATTATGCATATCAATGCATGTAAAATGCATATCACATCCACACAAATGAATATCACAATCACGACCAGTGAAATAATCTATAATAACAAATTGCATATCATACAAGTATTATCTGCATAACAAATTGCATATCATACAAGTTTAATCCAAACAAAATAAAAAAAGGAAAAAAAATAACAAAAGAAAAAAAATAATTAATCAAAACAACACCACTGCACAACATCACCGGCACAGCACAACACAGCACCACGGCACTGTTCTTCAATTTGCAACTACAATTCACAACTACAATACGGAACTGTTCTTCAATTTGCATAGTCTATAATATAATCAATTTTTGATCGTATTCATATGATAATGTCTCATTTTTTCTCAATCATGAATCAAGCTGTAAAATACGATCAAAAAGGGGGAAAAAAGTACGCACCGATAGACGAATACGATTCAAATAGATTTAAGTCGAGGACATCTCGGAAGATTTGAGGACGGGCACGGATCTGGGTTTGTGGGGGGTCGCCGGTGTGCGTTGCCGGTGTGGGTCGCCGGCGGGAGAGAGATGAGGGAGAGATGGTGAGGCAGATCTGCGAGAGAGAGAAGAGTAGATCGCGAAGCGGTTGGACGAGCCGGGACGCGGTCCGGTGGTGGTTGTGGGTTCAGCGGCACGACGTGTTACGCGCCAAGAGAGACGGGCACGGATCTGGGTTTGTGGGGGGTCGCCGGTGTGCGTTGCCGGTGTGGGTCGCCGACGGGAGAGAGATGAGGGAGAGATGGTGAGGCAGATCTGCGAGAGAGAGGGGTCTTCGAGAGAGGTGAATCGAAATGGAAGTTGAAAAGTCGTGGAAATAGGAAAGGGTAGAAATCAGATCCCATAAAATTAGGAAGGTGTGGTAATCGGGTGTGGGTAAATCTACCCTCTAATTTTGAACCTTCCTAGATTAAATCTCAGTCATCCATCTTAAACTAATCTAACGTTTTATATTTGTACACTCGTTTCACTATAATGAGTTGTTTTACTAGAGCATAGATCTATATATATATATATATATATATATATATATATATATATATATATATTTCATCCGCTTGAGATAAAAACGAAGGTTTGATGCCTACTATGATGTGTTTTAAATAAACCTATCAACTGGGTTGGGCTGATCGGGTTCGGGTCAAATCGGGTTCGGGTCGGTAAAATTTTCGGGTCGGGCGGGTTCGGGTTGACCCGACGGGTCGAACATGTCCTTTTTTAATGATTATTATTATGATTTTTAACTTTAATAAAATAATTATAATAATATAATTAATATTATATTATTATTTAATAAAGTATATTAAAATATTTAATAAAAATGAAATAAAATATACAAAATAAAAGGGACCCGCGAGCTCGAATTTGCGTTCGGGTCGAGTCGGGTTCGGATTTGGGTCCTTCGGGTTCGGGTCCTTCTTGACCCAGTGACGTTCGGGTCAGATTCGGGTTCGAGTCCTTTCGGATCGGGTCGGATTTTTGGATTGGGTCAATTTTTGACAGGTCTAGTTTTAAACGATTACAGGAATTCACTTTTGACTTCGTTTTTTAGAAACCAAAACCCTTTAGCTGGCGTAAATGAGCAACTTATTGTAACAATATATATGAAAAAATAGACAAGGTCCTGATACATCCGATTATTGCTCAAGTTAAACATTTATCTACTATTTGTGGAGGTATACACTATCACGTCCTTTGATTGTATGGCTTGTAAGCACAACACGTCACACTATGAAAGTTGGTCATGTCTGAAGTCGTTACCTTAATTGCTAGTGACCAAAATGAAGTCGTAACAAGATAACTGTACTCGAAGGTATTGTTGGATCATCTCCTTTTCTAATCTCTTAGTTCTTGGTACGTGAAGAAGCATTGTTCGATACTTCATTTTTATTCATTGAAGTTGAACCTAAACCTAGGGGTGTTCATGGGTGGACCGGACCGGTAAAATTCCGGTCCGGTCTTCGGTTCACCATTTCCCCAAAATCGGTTTCCGGTCCGGTCTGGTCCAAATCCGGAAAAAATCCGGTCCGGACCGGAAGACCCGAATTTTAAAAAAAAAAAAAAAATTGTAATTTATATGTTTTATATATATTTTTTAGAGATTTATATGTATTTTTTTGTAGATATTTTTATAAATTTAATAAGTTAGGAGTATATATGTTTTATAAATATTTTTTTATACATTTTAAATAAGAATTTAATTTTTTTATTTTTTAAAATTAAATCCGATCTTCGGTCCACATATGCCCAAAAATCCGGTCCGGTCCGGACCGGATGAACACCCCTACCTAAACCCATGCTCGGAGAGATTGTTGCTCTTACTTCTTACATAGTTACATTGGTATGGAGGGGTATGGATTTTTTAGAAGAGAGGGGCTGTAGTGACCCTTTCGAATCCCAAAAGTGAATCGAAAGTTTAGGGTTTGTTTGGATCTCCCGATTTAATACATTAAAATATATTATTTTACATTAAATTATCAATTTAATGCAAGATAATGCATTTTAAATGGAATCTAAACGGACCCTTAATTTACATTAAATCTCTCTTAAATTGTCCCATCTATCGTATATGTTCGCATGCTCCATTCTCTCACTAAATCAGTATATACCAATATAAAAGAAACTATAAGCTTACACTTGCATATCACATAATAACGACTCAAACCAATAGATATTTTCTATCTCATAGTATATGGCATCCTCAAAATTTGACACATTAATATCAAATATCATCTCTATCATTTTATTTGGGATAAAAAAATACCATCTCTACCTAAACAATAATTATTGTGTTATAAACTGAGGCGTGCTCGGCGAGCTCATAATAAAGATTTTATCAAATATCATTTATATCGTTTTATTTTTTTCTCCTCCTTACACTTTCCCATATCGTCTAATTTTCAAAACTGCTTTTTAACAAAATATATTATACGTAAAAAAATCTTTAAGAAAATCTATCTATTACTATATATTAAAGTTCTTCCCTTTTGAGCTCTTTGAACAATTCTAGACCCACCATGCTTATGTGTCAATTTATGGGTAATTCTCTTTTAAAAATTTTAAGATTAATTTATTTTAACCCAAAAATATTTTAAATAAAATATTGGGTCAATTACCGAAAACCATCCGTTGAAAGGGTCATATTGCCCAAAACCACTCCTTTAATTCGATATTACCGGAAACCACCCGAGTATCATGCTCCGTTAACGAAACGCCAACCTACCCCAGGATCCGTCAAAAAACCGTCAACGCGCGGCGATTGGCGAGTGGACGCGCGCGCGGTTGAATGAAATTTCCCTTTTTCTTTTTTCCTATTATTTTATTACTTTTGGGTTAAATTTTGGGGTTAATTTTTTTGGGTAAAAATTTGAAACCCGTTGCTCTCTCTTTGAATACAGTTGATTTGGAATTGGAAATAGGAAATTTCCCTTTTTCTTTTTTCCCTAATTTCTCTTTGAATACAGTTGATTTGGAATTGGAAATAGGAATTGGGAAATTTAGGGTTTAGGTTTTCACGAGAAGAAAATTGTGTGACAGGTGAATCCTCTGTTGCTGTGAATTTACCCCTTTACTTATCTGTCTTGTTTTCCATTTGTTGTCACTGTATTTGTAACACCCCCAAATCTTAACCCTTTTGGAAAGGTATTACCGCCAGTGATCTCAGTGTTCCTTACCGAGATCACCCAAGGCTTTACCGTTTAAATACAATTTATGAAATACAAATGATACATAATGATCAAAGCATTCAATCCCAAACATAACATTGTCAAGGAAACAGAGTTACGGGATTACAACCCAATCCCGAATAGGCCAACACAGAGTTTAAACCAAAAACAGCGGAAGTCTTAGAAAGTACATTACAACCAAAGTCATTGTCCAAAAGATCTCAACCTAATTAAAGAAATAATTAAAACGTTCAAAAACCACCGTCGACTCCATAGTCCTTCTAATCTTCTGAGCTACTTTCTATCTGATGTGCCGAATCGAACGGATGACACCAGCCCACATGTAGAGAACAAAGTTCGTGGGTTAGTCTACTTGAATAGACTAGCAAGGGTACAAAGCAGAATGGTTCGAAGCAGTCGTATTAGGTTAGATTCATCGCTTCTCGAATAATAATCGATGACGATAGTCAACCATCATACTCCTACTGGAATAAACAAGAGGTATGCACAAGAGAAGATTCTGGAAGACTGAATCTTCACAGACATCGACTCGAAAGAAGACTCCAATGGAAATGAGTCTTTAAGGAAAATATGACAAATCTGGAATGTTACAGAATCATACAACAATGATTTAAAAGTTGACTGAGATGCTTCGGTTCACGACCAACCTCATCGCATACAGCGAATCCAGATTGGAAAGAGAACGTACTATGATCAAAGTCGAGACGAGTTTTCCTAGCTGCACTATAACTTAGCTGCACTACTCGTCCAAGGCTTATTAATTATGTGCGTCGAGTAGCACTTTATCTGATTTATGTTTCAAAAACACACATCACGTTATTAGAATTTTACATGTGTACCCCATCATTGGGACGACACATCTTAGTATACGTTTCGTCGAGAGTGACGTACACCGGAAGGTTTGTGACACCAGCTAAGTGTCCTGTCTCTACACACTTGTGAAAGAGACCGATCATGATCTTAGAATAGTACCAGATGGAGATGAGCCACCCCGATACCAGATTATAAAGAAACGACTGGACAGAGTCCGAGTAACGTTCCTATTTAACAGTGCTAACTAAACAGTTATAGCACAATAACAGTTATAGGATAAAATCCACATAAAGGCCCAAAAGGCGATCACAGATAATAGCGTTGTTCTAACAGATATACAACCTATTATATGATTTTCAAAACAGTTTATCAAAACCGTTTCCAGACAAACAGAGTATTCATTCCAAATTAATTACTCAGATAAACTACTGATAATTAATGTAAATATGGAACGAACGAGCAAGAGCGAACCGCCACTTGCCTTAATCCGCAGAATAGCCTAACGACGACAACTGGATTCCGGGCTCGACACGGGTATACTTCCGACAGCACAACAACCTTTGAGTCGACCCATAAAAGGAATCCTAAGTTAGATCCGACATAACCATAGTACGAATCTAAAAACGACGAAAGAGAACGAAAGGAAAGATGCCACGACCACAACCAACCAAGCCAAAGCCACAAAGGCATTCTGGGCACTGGCGGCGGTCGCGGTTCTTGGCGGCGGTCGCCGCAGTTCATCACGGCGGGCGCCGTGAAGAACACGGCGGTCGCCGTGAAGAACTCAGACGACAGAACAGCGAGAAAACTCACCCCAAAACACGATCGACTCGGCCTCCTTCGACTTGTTTGGGTTCTGACCTCCAAAGGCAACCACAAGCTTCTCGAAGGGCTACTGGAACAACACCAAAGGCCACCGTCGAAAGCTTCAGAATTCCGGCGAGAGGCACAAACTCCGGCGAGAAGAAGATTTGAGGATTTCAGCTTGATTTGTGCATGAATCTCACCCCAATCCTCTTCCTTTTATAGCCACAGATCATGTGGACACCGCGATGGTCTAAACGAGACATGGCGAGGCTAAAACCGCGCCTTGTCATACGTCTCCGGCGACCAACGGATAATGACCCCTGGGTAATCACGGCGGGCGCCGCAATTTTGCCTACGGCGGGCCGCGGTGGGCGACGTAATTACGGCGGTCGTTGTTTTTCGGGTCTTCACGCCCAGCTGGAAGGCGAGGGCACTGTTGCCTCGAGCCTTTCGCGGCGGTCGCCGCCTTACTTACGGCGGTCGCCGCCACTGTGGCGTTGCCCCTCTCAACTTTTTGGACGACAACAACTTTAACCCGAGATAGAAATATCATACGCGAACGCGTATAAACATTCAAAGCACGTCGTTTGTATTTTATTTCACTGAGAAAAATATTACAGATACAGAGCACATTACAGAATGTCTCAAGGTACCTGAATTAAATCCGACGTACACAACGGGTACTCGGGAAAATTCCAAAATTCCCAAAATAGCCTTACAAAAATACGGGGTATCACATCTCCTCCCCCTTAAAAGAAGTTTCGACCCCGAAACTTAGGTCGAAAATAACTCGGGAAAACGCCTGAGCATATCTGACTCGGTTTCCCACTTCTCCCAAGTAACTTCTTCGGTCCCTGACTTGGACCACATCACTCATACCAATGGCACGATCTTGTTGCGCAAACGCTTCTCCCGACGCTCCAAAATGCGCACGGACAACTCTTCATAAGTACCATTAGCTTGAATCTCGATGTCCTCATAACTCATCACATGAGACTCATCTGACATATACTTCCCGAGCAGAGATACGTGGAACACATTATGCACTGGATGAGCCGATGGCGGCAACGCCAAGCGGTATGCTAGAGATCCTACTCTATCCAGAATCTCGAATGGTCCCACGTAGCGAGGGTTAAGCTTCCCATGCTTACCAAATCTGAAAACTCCTTTGGATGGCGATACCTTGACAAAAACCTTATCACCGACCTCGAACTCGACAGTCCTGCGCTTCCAATCTGCGTAGGACTTCTGTCGACTCTGAGCGGTCAACATCCTTTGTCTGATCAAAGCAATGTCTGAAGTCGTCCTTTCGACCAACTCTGGCCCAAGCAGAATTTTGTCGGCATTATCATCCCAACAAATCGGAGATCTGCATCTGCGACCATACAAAGCTTCAAACGGAGCCATCTTGATTGTAGCATGCCAGCTATTGTTGTATGTGAACTCAATCAGAGTCAAGCTGTCTTCCCAGCTAGTCGGACGATCGAGTACACAAGCTCTAAGCATATCCTCCAGGGTTTGGATGGTCCTTTCAGACTGGCCATCTGTCTAAGGATGAAACGCGGTGCTGAACCTCAACTCGGTTCCCATAGTCTTATGAAGTTCCTTCCAGAACCTTGACATGAAACGGCCATCTCGGTCCGATACAATGGTCTTAGGAATGCCATGTAAGCGGACAATCTCTTTCTGGTAGACTTCTGCTAACTTCTGGGTTTCCCGTGTGGTCTTGATGGCTATGAAAGGAGCACTCTTCGTAAGCCTATCCACAATTACCCGGATAGCATCCCTCTGACTTCGAGTTTTGGGTAGCCCAGTGACGAAGTCCATGGCGATGTCCTCCCATTTCCATTCTGGCACCCGGAGAGGTAGCAACTCACCACCTGGCCTGCAGTGTTCGATCTTGACCTTCTGGCAAGTTAAGCACTTTGCCACAAAGTCTGCTACGTCCCACTTCATGTTTGGCCACCAAAACTTCTTCCTGAGATCCTTGTACATCTTGCTAGAGTCAGGATGCACAGAATATGCAGATGAATGAGCTTCTCTCATCACCAACTGACGAAGACCTTCTGTGTCAGGCACACAGATCCGATCCTGAAACCAAAGTGATCCACCATGCTTATGTGTCAATTTATGGGTAATTCTCTTTTAAAAATTTTAAGATTAATTTATTTTAACCCAAAAATATTTTAAATAAAATATTGGGTCAATTACCGAAAATCATCCGTTGAAAGGGTCATATTGCCCAAAACCACTCCTTTAATTCGATATTACCGAAAACCACCCGAGTATCATGCTCCGTTAACGAAACGCCACCCTACCCCAGGATCCGTCAAAAAACCGTCAACGCGCGGCGATTGGCGAGTGGACGCGCGCGCGGTTGAATGAAATTTCCCTTTTTCTTTTTTCCTATTATTTTATTACTTTTGGGTTAAATTTTGGGGTTAATTTTTTTGGGTAAAAAATTGAAACCCGTTGCTCTCTCTCTCTCTCTCTCTCTCTCTCTCTCTCTCTCTCTCTCTCTCTCTCTCTCTCTCTCTCTCTCTCTCTCTCTCTCTCTCTCTCTCTCTCTCTCTCTCTCTCTCTCTCTCTCTCTCTCTCTCTCTCTCTCTCTCTCTCTCTCTCTCTCTCGATTGAATGAAATTTCCCTTTTTCGATTGGCGAGTGGCTGCTCTCTCTCTCTCTCTCTCTCTCTCTCTCTCTCTCTCTCTCTCTCTCTCTCTCTCTCTCTCTCTTCTCTTCTCTCTCTCTCTCTCTCTCTCTCTCTCTCTCTCTCTCTCTCTCTCTCTCTCTCTCTCTCTCTCTCTCTCTCTCTCTCTCTCTCTCTCTCTCTCTCGATTCAGTAGAACCCTAACTAATCGATTGGGGCGATTGACTTGAATTGGGGCGATTTGTAATTGATTTCAAGTGGAGCTGAAGATTTTGAGCAATTGGATGAACTGGTAAAGTCGGGGGGAATTTGTTGGGGCGAAATTGGTGAAGTCCAGTGGGGCAAAATTGGGGAGTGGATGAACTGGTGAAGTGGAGCGATTTCCTCTAAAGGAAAATGAAGGGGATGAACTCGTGAAGTCTACGAGGCTATTTCCAGTGCAGTGGAGCTTACTAGTGAAATCGACGGGCTATTTCCAGGTAAGTATTTGAATCCCTAATTTCTCTTTGAATACAGTTGATTTGGAATTGGAAATAGGAATTGGGAAATTTAGGGTTTAGGTTTTCACGAGAAGAAAATTGTGTGACAGGTGAATCCTCTGTTGCTGTGAATTTACCCCTTTACTTATCTGTCTTGTTTTCCATTTGTTGTCACTGTATTTGTAACACCCCCAAATCTTAACCCTTTTGGAAAGGTATTACCGCCAGTGATCTCAGTGTTCCTTACCGAGATCACCCAAGGCTTTACCGTTTAAATAAAATTTATGAAATACAAATGATATATAATGATCAAAGCATTCAATCCCAAACATAACATTGTCAAGGAAACAGAGTTACGGGATTACAACCCAATCCCGAATAGGCCAACACAGAGTTTAAACCAAAAACAGCGGAAGTCTTAGAAAGTACATTACAACCAAAGTCATTGTCCAAAAGATCTCAACCTGATTAAAGAAATAATTAAAACGTTCAAAAACCACCGTCGACTCCATAGTCCTTCTAATCTTCTGAGCTACTTTCTATCTGATGTGCCGAATCGAACGGATGACACCAGCCCACATGTAGAGAACAAAGTTCGTGGGTTAGTCTACTTGAATAGACTAGCAAGGGTACAAAGCAGAATGGTTCAAAGCAGTCGTATTAGGTTAGATTCATCGCTTCTCGAATAATAATCGATGACGATAGTCAACCATCATACTCCTACTGGAATAAACAAGAGGTATGCACAAGAGAAGATTCTGGAAGACTGAATCTTCACAGACATCGACTCGAAAGAAGACTCCAACGGAAATGAGTCTTTAAGGAAAATATGACAAATCTGGAATGTTACAGAATCATACAACAATGATTTAAAAGTTGATTGAGATGCTTCGGTTCACGACCAACCTCATCGCATACAGCGAATCCAGATTGGAAAGATAACGTACTATGATCAAAGTCGAGACGAGTTTTCCTAGCTGCACTATAACTTAGCTGCACTACTCGCCCAAGGCTTATTAATTATGTGCGTCGAGTAGCACTTTATCCGATTTATGTTTCAAAAACACACATCACGTTATTAGACTTTTACATGTGTACCCCATCATTGGGACGACACATCTTAGTATACGTTTCGTCGAGAGTGACGTACACCGGAAGGTTTGTGACACCAGCTAAGTGTCCTGTCTCTACACACTTGTGAAAGAGACCGATCATGATTTTAGAATAGTACCAGATGGAGACGAGCCACCCCGATACCAGATTATAAAGAAACGACTGGACAGAGTCCGAGTAACGTTCCTATTTAACAGTGCTAACTAAATAGTTACAGCACAATAACGGTTACAGGATAAAATCCACATAAAGGCCCGAAAGGTGATCACAGATAATAGCGTTGTTCTAACAGATATACAACCTATTATATGATTTTCAAAACAGTTTATCAAAACCGTTTCCAGACAAACAGAGTATTCATTCCAAATTAATTACTCAGATAAACGATTGATAATTAATGTAAATATGGAACGAACGAGCAAGAGCGAACCGCCACTTGCCTTAATCCGCAGAATAGCCTAACGACGACAACTGGATTCTGGGCTCGACACGGGTATAGCTCCGACAGCACAACAACCTTCGAGTCGACCCATAAAAGGAACCCTAAGTTAGATCCGACATAACCGTAGTACGAATCTAAAAACGATGAAAGAGAACGAAAGGAAAGACGCCACGACCACAACCAACCAAGCCAAAGCCACAAAGGCATTTTGGGCACTGGCGGCGGTCGCTGTTTTTGGCGGCGGTCGCCGCAGTTCATCACGGCGGGCGCCGTGAAGAACACGGCGGTCTCCGTGAAGAACTCAGACGACAGAACGGCGAGAAAACTCACCCCAAAACACGATCGACTCGGCCTCCTTCGACTTGTTTGGGTTCTGACCTCCAAAGGCAACCACAAGCTTCTCGAAGGGCTACTGGAACAACACCAAAGTCCACCGTCGAAAGCTTCAGAATTCCGGCGAGAGGCACAAACTCCGGAGAGAGGAAGATTTGAGGATTTCAGCTTGATTTGTGCATGAATCTCACCCCAATCCTCTTCCTTTTATAGTCACAGATCATGTGGACACCGCGATGGTCTAAATGAGACGTGGCGAGGCTAAAACGGCGCCTTGTCATACGTCTCCGGCGACCAACGGATAATGACCCCTGGGTAATCACGGCGGGCGCCGCAATTTTGCCTACGGCGGGCCGCGGTGGGCGCCGTAATTACGACGGTCGCCGTTTTTCGGGTCTTCGCGCCCAGCTGGAAGGCGAGGGCACTGTTGCCTCGAGCCTTTCGCGGCGGTCGCCGCCTTACTTACGGCGGTCGCCGCCACTGTGGCGTTGCCCCTCTCAGCTTTTTGGACGACAACAACTTTAACCCGAGATAGAAATATCGTACGCGAACGCGTATAAACATTCGAAGCACGTCGTCTGTATTTTATTTCACTGAGAAAAATATTACAGATACAGAGCACATTACAGAATGTCTCAAGCTACCTGAATTAAATCCGACATACACAACGGGTACTCGGAAAAATTCCAAAATTCCCAAAATAGCCTTACAAAAATACGGGGTATCACATCTCCTCCCCCTTAAAAGAAGTTTCGACCCCGAAAATAACTCGGTAAAACGCCTGAGCATATCTGACTCGGTTTCCAACGTCTCCCAAGTAACTTCTTCGGTCCCTGACTTGGACCACAGCACTCGTACCAACGGCACGATCTTGTTGCGCAAACGCTTCTCCCGACGCTCCAAAATGCGCACGGGCAACTCTTCATAAGTACCATTAGCTTGAATCTCGATGTCCTCATAACTCATCACATGAGACTCATCTGGCACATACTTCCCGAGCAGAGATACGTGGAACACATTATGCACTGGATGAGCCGATGGCGGCAATGCCAAGCGGTACGCTGGAGATCCTACTCTATCCAGAATCTCGAATGGTCCCACGTAGCGAGGGTTAAGCTTCCCACGCTTACCAAATCTGAAAACTCCTTTGGATGGCGATACCTTGACAAAAACCTTGTCACCGACCTCGAACTCGACAGTCATGCGCTTCCGATCTGCGTAGGACTTCTGTCGACTCTGAGCGGTCAACATCCTTTGTCTGATCAAAGCAATGTCTGAAGCCGTCCTTTCGACCAACTCTGGTCCAAGCAGAATTTTGTCGGCATTATCATCCCAACAAATCGGAGATCTGCATCTGCGACCATACAAAGCTTCAAACAGATCCATCTTGATTGTAGCATGACATCTATTGTTGTATGTGAACTCAATCAGAGTCAAGCTGTCCTCCCAACTAGTCGGGCAATCGAGTACACAAGCTCTAAGCATATCCTCCAGGGTCTGGATGGTCCTTTCAGACTGGCCATCTGTCTGAGGATGAAACGCGGTGCTGAACCTCAACTCGGTTCCCATAGTCTTATGAAGTTCCTGCCAGAACCTTGACATGAAACGGCCATCTTGGTCCGATACAATGGTCTTAGGAATGCCATGTAAGCGGACAATCTCTTTCTGGTAGACTTCTGCTAACTTCTGGGTTTCCCATGTGGTCTTGATGGCTATGAAATGAGCACTCTTCGTAAGCCTATCCACAATTACCCGGATAGCATCCCTCTGACTTCGAGTTTTGGGTAGCCCAGTGACGAAGTCCATGGCGATGTCCTCCCATTTCCATTCTGGCACTGGGAGAGGTAGCAACTCACCACCTGGCCTGCGGTGTTCGATCTTGACCTTCTGGCAAGTTAAGCACTTTGCCACAAAGTCTGCTACGTCCCACTTCATGTTTGGCCACCAAAACTTCTTCTTGAGATCCTTGTACATCTTGCTAGAGCCAGGATGCACAGAATATGCAGATGAATGAGCTTCTCTCATCACCAACTGACAAAGACCTTCTGTGTCAGGCACACAGATCCGATCCTGAAACCAAAGTGATCCATCATCCTGAACCACAAAACTGGGAGCTTTCCCATCCATCACTTCACTGCTTAACTTCACCAAGATGATGTCATCGACTTGCTTTTCTTTGATCTGATCCAGCAGTGTAGCCTGAATTTCCATCATACTCAGGTACCCTCTACGCTGGTCATACAAGACTTCAATGTCGCATGACTCTTGGTTTAGCTTGGTCTGAGCAGTAAGTAGAGCAACTACAGTCTCGTGCGTTGTCTTCCGGCTTAGTGCATCAGCTACTACATTAGCATTGCCCGGATGATACAGCAACTCCATGTCGTAGTCTTTGAGCAACTCTAGCCAGCGGCGTTGTCTCATATTTAGCTCCTTTTGAGTAAATATATACTTGAGACTTTTGTGGTCAGTGAAGACTTGGCATCTTATACCGTAGAGGTAATGCCTCCAAATCTTTAGCGCAAAGACAACCGCTGCTAACTCAAGATCATGGGTCGGATAGTTTTCTTCGTAAGTCTTGAGTTGTCTAGATGCGTAAGCAATAACTCTGCCTCTCTGCATCAGTACACAACCCAAACCACACTTTGAAGCATCACTATAGACCACATAATCGTCATTCCCTTCTGGGAGTGCTAACACGGGTGCTGAGGTCAGCCGTCGCTTCAACTCCTGGAAACTGGCCTCGCACTTGTCATTCCAGACAAACTTCTTGTGGACCTTGCGGAGTAGATTGGTCATAGGTAGAGTGATTTTTGAAAATCCTTCTACGAACCTTCTATAATATCCGGCAAGTCCAAGAAAATTGCGCACCTCCTTCACGTTCTGGGGATGTGTCCATTTAGCCACCGCTTCAATCTTTTGGGGATCAACCATAACCCCATTTTTATTGATCACGTGGCCTAAGAAAGTCACTTCCTTTATCCAGAATTCACATTTAGACAATTTAGCAAAAAGCTGATGTTGTCTAAGGATTGACAAGGCAATCCGCAGATATTCCTCGTGGACTTCTTCATCCGGAGAATAGATCAGGATGTCGTCTATGAAGACCACCACGAACTTATCCAAGTACTGGTGAAAACATCGGTTCATCAAATCCATAAAGACAGCTGGAGCATTTGTAAGCCCAAAAGGCATCACTACGAACTCGTAATGACCATATCTGGTCCTAAACACAGTTCTAGGAATGTCCTGCTCACGAATCCTGAGTTGATGATATCCAGATCTCAGGTCGATCTTGGAGAAAACCTTTGCTCCCTGCAACTGGTCCAACAAGTCATCAATCCTAGGCAAAGGATACTTGTTCTTGATCGTCACCTTGTTCAACTCTCGGTAGTCGATACAAAGTCGGAACGATCCGTCCTTCTTTTTGACGAATAATATCGGAGCACCCCACGGCGATGCACTCGGCCTGACATAACCTTTGTCAAGAAGATCTTCAAGTTGATTCTTCAATTCTTGCATCTCAGCAGGAGCCATCCGATACGGTGCCTTAGAAATTGGCGCGGTACCAGGCTCAAGATCAATTGAAAACTCTACGTCACGGTTCGGGGGTAATCCAGGAATTTCTTCCGGAAAGACATCCGAAAACTCCCTAACTACAGGAATATCAAGAACCTCAAGTCCATCCTTCGCAGGCGAATCCAAGTAGCAAAGATACCCGACACATCCTTGTCGTAGTAGCTTAAACGCAGCCATCGCATTGACCAGCTTGCCGTTATCAGCATCATTTCGACCTTTGAACTTGCACACAAACTGGCCCCCAGATGACACCGTCACCGTTCTTGAACTGAAGTCGATCACCGCCTTGAGACGCGTCAGCCAATCCATACCGAGAATAATGTCGTATGGTGCCATCGCTATGCAGATTAAATCTGCCTCGAATTCCTTACCCTGAATGGTAATCGGAAAGTCGGACAGATGCTTGGTTCCCACCAAATGTTCTCCATTAGGAAGATTAACGATGAAAGGGTCGCACGAATCGTTGCACACTAAATCTAACTTGCTAACACAGCTATCCGAAATAAAGGAATGCGTAGCAGCAGAATCAAACAGAATGCACACTGAAGTAGAGTGAAGGTATAGAGTACCTTGAGCAATTGGGGCATTGGGTCCATCTGCTTCACGCATCTCGTACAAGCGTTGGCCCTGACTTCCAGAAACAGCTGGGGCCTTTCCCCTGTTCTGAGCAGTCGTCTGCACTGAAGGGCTAGGAGTCTCGGCAGGTTTGAACCTAGGTCGGTTGCTCTGATGAACTGACCCTTGCTGCGACTCTACTCCCTTCTGCTTCCCCTGCTTGCAGAACTTCTGCAGATGACCATCACGTCCACACCCAAAGCACGACCTCTTCTCCTTCTGACACTCATTGCTCTTGTGCCCAGCAGTACCACAGTTATAACACTGAACTGAACTCCTGGTCGGCCCTGACAGCTGAGTCGATCCTCCTTGCGTCATCTCTGTCTTAGCTCGGCCGAACTTGGCAAAGTTAGACGGTGGCGCAGGGCGCTTAAAACCACCTCTCTGGTTCTGGTTCTGGTTCTGCATCGACTTCTGTCGGTTGCGCCTCTTGGTCGACTCCTCTAGAGTTACCTCCAGCTTATAGGCATAATCCACATACTGCTCCAAGGTAGAGCATGTGTGGTGCACCATTAACGGCTTGATATTCGGGCTCATCCACTCGTGGAAGTACCAGATCTTTTGGGCCTCGCTGGTGATCTCGGCAGTGGCGTACTGTAAATGGTGATTGAACTTAGATGCCAACTCGGTCACTCTCAGACCATCCGTCTTTGGGTACAAGAACTCTTTATGCTTCTCCTCTCTCATAGCACGAGAGAAAAAGAGGTCAACCATCTTGGTCTTGAACATCGACCAAGTCAACACTGGGCTCTCAGCCAAACCTGTGTTCTCCCACCACTCGCTAGCCTCCTCCTTCAGCTGAAGAGAAGCGATATGGACCTTCTCGGCCTCAGTACACTCCACGTTCCGAAACAGCCTCTCCATATGGGAGAACCAATGAGTCACTGCTACTGGCTCCCCTTTCCCGTTATAGCAATCGGGCCTCATGGAAGTGATGGTCTTAAGAGCGCGACCATAGTTGTCTCTAGTCCTGACGGCATTCTCCTGAACCACAGGGTTTCTGGGTTCCACAACATCAGGAACCGCTGGGTGAGTAGGCACTTCTTGCGCTTGAGGCGCACTGGGTCTCAATACGTCTGTAATTGCCTGCATCACAATCCCGTGAATCGCCTCAACAGCTGCGGCATCAAACAGCGCCGGCGCTTGGGTCTGATCCTGACCTTCACGCCTATGCTGGACGCGAGACTCTGACTCGTGTTCATCCTGAACACCTCTTCCTGCTGGCCTGGGATCTTGACTAGTCCCAGCACCGGCTCGAATCGAGTTCCTCGTGCTTCTTGGGTTCACCATTTGTTTACCGATCCAATTCCAAGTATTCAATACATTAATATTATGCAATATACTTATGCAATATACCAACGTAAAGAAATTACTCAGAATAGATCAACTTGGTATTTTATAGATGAACCTTCGAACTGTTACACAAGCTACACATAAGTCTATCCTCCGAGCGCTAGGACAACATTGCTCGAAGATAAAAGTGTTTCCCAGAGTACTTGCCGCAATACTGAAATATTACACATAGTACAAACTTGGAATACTAAGGAATGAAACTACTGCGATAGGCAACGCCAATCCTCCTCAAGGCGTTCCAACACGTCTTCCATAAGACTGGCTACTCGTGCACGGTCTCTTCGGACTAGGCTCACCATCGAGCTCTGGCGATGGGTTTTGCACCCGGCTTGACCCTGAAGCACATGGTCCTATCTCAATCATGGTAAGGTATGGGTCGTCCATGACTGGTCCTCCTATCCCAGCCCTTCTCTGAGTACTGGCGATCAGCTCATCCCATTGACGCTCCTGTTCTACAGAGATTATCTCGCTCTAGCGGAGGATCTCCTACAGCTCGGATTCTGACCTCCTTCTTCTTGGAGTAGGGATAGGCTGAGATTCCCTGTCACTTCTCCTAATACCGTACTCGGTATACAGTGCCTCCCAATCAGCTTCTGACATGGGTGCGTACTCTGGCACTGGTGGCAACTCTTGCATAGGTGGTAACCCTGTACTGGGGTGAATAAATTGCATCCCCGTTTCCTGACTATCAACCAGCAAGTGCCTTAAGTCATCGGACTCCTGGTTTTGTCCGCTGAGGTCCATCTCGGTATCCTCCTCGGGATCATCCTCGATGGGGTCCTCTTCCTCTTCTTCCTCTTCGGGGTCATCCTCTATGGGGTCCTCTTCTTCATCTTCCTCCTCGCTCCCTTCAATAATCATATCCATCAGGTAATCGTCATGGTAGTACCCTCTCGCGTACCTCGACGATTCATCTCCTTGCATTGCTTCCTCCCTTGGTGGCTCCACGGGTGCTGTCACAGGAACTACAGCATTCCTTCACACCAGGACTACCGACTCAGGAAGCACATGCTTGATCTCCTCAGGTGGGCTGCTCGGGCCTCCAACCTCGAAGCACCTCTGGGGTATAGGGAAATCTAGCCTCTCGGTAGACGGTGAATCCATCTCGGCATCTTCTGATCCCTTCTTCAGAGAGAGACATGCACCCATCTCCTATAGGATAGCGATGAAGGAATTAGTCTTTCTAGACATAGAAGCAAGCTTACTATATCAGACTATCCAGAAGACATGACTATGAACGGTGTTTTTAAATTCTTTTTACTTTGAAAATTCAGAGCCCTTTTTCAAGCATTTTCGAAACGGATAAATGATATAAAAATCCCAAACCCGTTTTAAAACCTTTTGCTCTGATACCACAACTGTAACACCCCCAAATCTTAACCCTTTTGGAAAGGTATTACCGCCAGTGACCCCAGTGTTCCTTACCGAGATCACCCAAGGCTTTACCGTTTAAATACAATTTATGAAATACAAATGATACATAATGATCAAAGCATTCAATCCCAAACATAACATTGTCAAGGAAACAGAGTTACGGGATTACAACCCAATTCCGAATAGGCCAACACAGAGTTTAAACCAAAAACAGCGGAAGTCTTAGAAAGTACATTACAACCAAAGTCATTGTCCAAAAGATCTCAACCTGATTAAAGAAATAATTAAAACGTTCAAAAACCACCGTCGACTCCATAGTCATTCTAATCTTCTGAGCTACTTTCTATCTGATGTGCCGAATCGAACGGATGACACCAGCCCACATGCAGAGAACAAAGTTCGTGGGTTAGTCTACTTGAATAGACTAGCAAGGGTACAAAGCAGAATGGTTCGAAGCAGTCGTATTAGGTTAGACTCATCGCTTCTCGAATAATAATCGATGACGATAGTCAACCATCATACTCCTACTGGAATAAACAAGAGGTATGCACAAGAGAAGATTCTGGAAGACTGAATCTTCACAGACATCGACTCGAAAGAAGACTCCAACGGAAATGAGTCTTTAAGGAAAATATGACAAATTTGGAATGTTACAGAATCATACAACAATGATTTAAAAGTTGACTGAGATGCTTCGGTTCACGACCAACCTCATCGCATACAGCGAATCCAGATTGGAAAGAGAACGTACTATGATCAAAGTCGAGACGAGTTTTCCTAGCTGCACTATAACTTAGCTGTACTACTCGCCCAAGGCTTATTAATTATGTGCGTCGAGTAGCACTTTATCTGATTTATGTTTCAAAAACACACATCACGTTATTAGACTTTTACATGTGTACCCCATCATTGGGACGACACATCTTAGTATACGTTTCGTCGAGAGTGACGTACACCGGAAGGTTTGTGACACCAGCTAAGTGTCCTGTCTCTATACACTTGTGAAAGAGACCGATTATGATCTTAGAATAGTACCAGATAGAGACGAGCCACCCCGATACCAGATTATAAAGAAACGACTGGACAGAGTCCGAGTAACGTTCCTATGTAACAGTGCTAACTAAACAGTTACAACACAATAACAGTTACAGGATAAAATCCACATAAAGGCCCGAAAGGCGATCACAGATAATAGCGTTGTTCTAACAGATATACAACCTATTATATGATTTTCAAAACAGTTTATCAAAACCGTTTCCAGACAAACAGAGTATTCATTCCAAATTAATTACTCAGATAAACTAATGATAATTAATGTAAATATGGAACGAACGAGCAAGAGCGAACCGCCACTTGCCTTAATCCGCAGAATAGCCTAACGACGACAACTGAATTTCGGGCTCGACACGGGTATAGCTCCGACAGCACAACAACCTTCGAGTCGACCCATAAAAGGAACCCTAAGTTAGATCTGACATAACCGTAGTACGAATCTAAAAACGACGAAAGAGAACGAAAGGAAAGACGCCACGACCACAACCAACCAAGACAAAGCCACGAATGCATTCTGGGCACTGGCGGCGGTCGCTGTTCTTGGCGGCGGTCGCCGCAGTTCATCACGGGGGGCGCCGTGAAGAACACGGCGGTCACCGTGAAGAACACGGCGGTCGCCGTGAAGAACACGACGGTCGCCGTGAAGAACTCAAACGACAGAACGGCGAGAAAACTCACCCCAAAACACGATCGACTCGGCCTCCTTCGACTTGTTTGGGTTCTGACCTCCAAAGGCAACCACAAGCTTCTCGAAGGGCTACTGGAACAACACCAAAGGCCACCGTCGAAAGCTTCAGAATTCCGGCGAGAGGCACAAACTCCGGCGAGAGGAAGATTTGAGGATTTCAGCTTGATTTGTGCATGAATCTCACCCCAATCCTCTTCCTTTTATAGCCACAGATCATGTGGACACCCCGATGGTCTAAACGAGACGTGGCGAGGCTAAAACGGCGCCTTGTCAGACGTCTCCGACGACCAACGGATAATGACCCCTGGGTAATCACGGCGGGCGCCGCAATTTTGCCTACGGCGGGCCGCGGCGGGAGCCGTAATTACAGCGGTCGCCGTTTTTCGGGTCTTTGTGCCCAGCTGGAAGGCGAGGGCACTGTTGGCTCGAGCCTTTCGCGGCGGTCGCCGCCTTACTTACGGCGGTCGCCGCCACTGTGGCGTTGCCCCTCTCAGCTTTTTGGACGACAACATCTTTAACCCGGGATAGAAATATCGTACGCGAACGCGTATAAACATTCGAAGCACGTCGTCTGTATTTTATTTCACTGAGAAAAATATTACAGATACAGAGCACATTACAGAATGTTTCAAGCTACCTGAATTAAATCCGACGTACACAACGGGTACTCGGGAAAATTCCAAAATTCCCAAAATAGCCTTACAAAAATACGGGGTATCACAGTATTCATGAAAGATTCTCTTATCTGTAAAGGTCCAGTATGTGGACAAAAAATATTGCAAGTGGGGACATTGGTTTAGAGTCATGTGAACATTTTTTATTCATTGACTGAAATGCATCTCAGTAAGTGTGCAAATTGTTGCCTTATTTTATTGTTGCCTTATTCTATGGTTGTTCACTGAATTAGGCCAATATTCATTGTTGTGCCAGTGACAGATATGAGCATTCATTTTAGACTTCTATATGATGGTTCCTTTTACAAATCAACGCAGAATGCAGTGTTATACAGAAAAGGCAAAGTCCATTACTATAGAAATGTTGATCCTGATATGGTGTCTAAATTAGTCTTGAAAAGTATGTTTAAGGAAGATGTTGGTTTGAACCACATTAAAGAGATGTGGTTCTCACAGGCTGGTATGCCTCTTGACAAAGGCCTTAAGTTATTAGATAATGATAGGACTGTGATGGAAATGGTTAGTTCTATTGGGAAGGACAATCTTATGCATTTGTATATTGTCCAAGGTGATGAGTTTAGTCCAACTGACTTGAGAAACCAAGGCCCAATATCTGAGCCCATTTGTGAATCTGTGGTGACTGAAACCCAAACACCTTATGTGGTGAAGGATAAGCATGTGACTGAGGCCCAAACACCTTTTGTGGTGAAGGATAAGCATGTGACTAAGGCCCAAACACATGTGGTGAAGGATAAGCCTGTGACTAGGAGTAGAAAGAGTGCAACCCTAAAAACTCCTCAACCCAACACCAAAAAACCTCCTGTAACCGAAATCCCAGATCCTGTAGTTGAGGGAGATGAAAATTCAGAGGGAGACTCTATTTCAGAGAGAGATTTAGATTCAGAGACAGATGATGTTGTTGGGGCTGAGAATTCTTCCTCAGATAGTGATTTTAAATTCTCTGAAAGTGAAGATGAAGATGGTGATTTGTTTGAAGAAAATGTAGATCCAGATGCTTCTCAGTTACATGGTGGGTTAAGTGATGGTTGCTTCAACCTTGATGGTGGTGATGATGAATTGCATGATGAGATATATGTAGATGATTCAGATGATTTGAAGAGTCTCATTGATTCTGATGGTACTAAAAAGAAAAGGTATCCAGAGTTTAATCCTCTTGTTGACTTCAAGAAAAAAATTGTTTTCAAGACTGGCATGATTTTTTCTTCCAATTATGTATTCAGAAAAGCTTTAAGACAATACTCCATAGAAAATGGTGGTGATTATTACTATCTCCATAATGACAAGACTAAGATATCTGCTTACTGTAAAAAGAAATGTGATTGTAGTATGAAACATTCTAGGAAAAAGTGTGTATGCAAGAAAGTGTTTTGTGGTTTCAAAGCCTGTGCCAGGAAAATGGGCTCTGATGGCAGTTTCCAGTTGAAATCATGGAATGGAAAGCATGACTGTGGGTGGCAGCATGAAAACACTAAATTGACATCTCAATGGCTAGCTGAGAGGTACTTGGAGCACTATAGGGATGATCCTACCTGGAAACTTTCTGCATTTATTAATGTTGTGAAAAGGGATCATAATATTCATATCTCATATAATCAAGCATGGAAAGGAAGGCTTAGAGCAATGCTCATGACACAAGGGGATGCTAAGGCACATTATGACAGGGTGTGGGATTATGCAACAACTTTGAGAAGGTGGAATCCTGGCACATCTAGCTTTGTGAAGGTTGGTCTAGACAATCCAGAGAAACCTTTTTTTGAGAGGCTATATGTGTGCTTTGATGCTTGTAAGCAGGATTTCATAAAGGGTTGTAGACCAATAATAGGCCTTGATGGCTGCCATCTGAAGGGTGCATACACTGGTCAGGTGTTGGTGGCAGTAGGGAAGGATGTGAATGACAATATATATCCCATTGCCTTTGCTGTTGTAGAAGCAGAGAGGAAGGACACTTGGATTTGGTTCTTAGACATTTTAATGAGGGACATTGGAGAAAGCAACCCTACATTCATGTCTGACAGACAAAAGGTAAAGTGATCAATTTGCTATCATTTCTTATGTTTATAAACCTACACTAACATGTACTTATTTATGTAGGGATTAATAAAGGCATTGAATCAAGTTGTTCCCATGGCTGAGACAAGAGTTTGTGTGATACATCTTTACAATAACTTCAAGTCTAGATGGCCAAGAAAGGCATTCAAAGATGCAATATAGGCAGCTGTAAGGGCCTGCAATGAACCAGACTTTTTGGATGCTATAGATGAGGTGAGGAAATTAGATGAAGGGACATATAAATACTTGATTGATTCAACTCCAAAAACCTGGTCAAGACATGGTTTCAAGCATGACACCAAGTCTGATATGCTTCTTAACAATGTTTGTTAGAGCTTTAATGCATATATTTTTCCTGCAAGAGAGAAGCCTTTGCTGTCCATGTGTGAATGGATTAGGAGGCAGCTAATGAAAAGATTTGTTGCTAAGCGTGAAGGAATGACAAAGTATGAGGGAAAATTCACACCAAAGGCAAAGAAGAAGATAGAGTTGGCCAAGGAAGAAGGTACTAGGAATTGTGTACCTTGGTGGGGTGGAGGAGATAGGTTTGAGGTTGATCACTTAGGGAGGACCTATGTTGTTGACTTGGGGTTAAAAAGATGTGGTTGTAATAAGTGGGATCTCACTGGTATCCCTTGTCCTCATGCTATGTGTTGCATCATGAAGGATAGGCGTAATATAGAGGAGTTTGTGCATAAATGTTACACTAAGGAGGCCTACTTACTGGCTTACAAGGAGATGATCAACCCAATGTCAGGAGAATCTCAGTGGGAGAGGACTAGTCACCCTCATCCAGAACCACCAAAGGTCATAGTGCAACCTGGAAGGCCAAGGAAAAACAGAAGAAGAGAGCCTGGAGAAGATGTACCAAGCAAGACCAAGAAAATCAGAATAGTGGGGCAGACCAAGTGCTCTAACTGTGGGTAAAATGGACATTACAAGAACAAGTGCACCAATGCAAGAAAAAGGTCCTGATCTACCTAGGCCCCCTAACCGTGGAGGAAGGCCCAAGAATCCAAACACAGTTACAATTGGTTCCCAAAAGAAGAAATACACCAAAAAGGTCTTCCACCCTATTTTTCTTAATTAATTGTGTCCTTGCTATTCAGTTTCTAACTTTTACAGTGTGATAGGTCCCCCAAAATCAAGGTGGCTGTCAAGGTGTTACTCAAGGTGGCAATCAAGGTGTTAGTCAAGGTGTGTATGAAGGTGGCAGTCAAGGTATTAATGAAGGTGGCAATCAAGGTGTCTTTGGAGGTGGCAGTCAAGGTGTCTATGAAGGTGGCAGTCAAAGGAGTGAAGGAGGCAGTCAAGGTGTCTTTGGAGGTGGCAGTCAAGGTGTCTTGGAGGTGGCAGTCAAAGGAGTGAAGGAGGCAATCATGGTGGATATCAAGGCAGTCAAGGTGGGTACTTTTCAGGTGGCAGTGAAGGTGGAAGCAATGTACAAGCTAGCTACAATATGATAAGGGTTTCTTGTGGTTGTAATAAGATTGTGCATTCACATGTATCTTCTAATGTGCCCTACTTACAAAATCTTGTCTTCTTATCATGTATCTTCTCAGAGTACACAACCTCCTATGACTCAAGGTGTATGCAGTCAGACCAACCCCAGTCCCAGTGAACCCTCAAGAACAAACAAGCCATATCTCCCTGTCAGACCTCCCAGGAAAAAGGTTGTTGCTTCAAAAAAGGAATTGAACAAAATTATCAGACGTTCACCTAGGCAGACATCTAAGGGTTAGCTTTGTGAAGGTTCAAAGTCTGTTGGATGTAATTTGGTTATGTTTGTGATATATTTTGTTTCTGTTAAATGACCAAAGTTGGGTGCTTTTCAACCTCTTACCCAAACTTTAAAGGCATGTATGTTGTTGGGTGCTATAATATGTATTTAAGGTCTTCTAGGTACTTGGATGATATGCATCAATGCATGATGTTGTTTAGATATCAAGTTGTTGGTTGAACTAAAGGCATGTATGTTGTTCAAAACCATCAAGTTTGTGCTACTTGATCCACCTGACAATGTAATGAAGGATATTATGTGTGACTTTTCTAGCAAACTCTGAAGGCATGTATGTTGAGTTACCAAGTTTATGTTGGATAGCAAGTGTATCAATAGCAATACCAAGTTCAGTTTTACCAAGTGGATCGATATCAAAATTCAGTTACCAAGTTGGCATGAGTGAGATTCTTTTAAGTGACTTAAGCTAGAACCTCATGCCTAGAGTTTCCAAATGCCAGTGTGAACATCATGTCCACCCCCTTCTTTGTTGGATAACAAGTTTACACAAGCGCAATTCCAATCATTCAAAAAACCAAATATAAGGCAAACACCAACCATTACATTGTCATTTATAACAAGTTTAGTTATCAAATGCTACATGAAGATAATACCCTTACATTGTCATTCATAGCAAGTTTAGTTACCAAATGCTACATGAAGATAATACCAACACCAACCACAATACCTTTCTACTTTGCCCACATCACAACAACATTTACAAACATGAAAAATACCATAAAGCAAAGTGTTACAAGACCCCAACTATGATCATGCTCCTTTAGTTTTTTTATAATTGCATCAGAGTCCAATTTATATGCCTCATTCTCAAGCTTCATGAGTCTAGTGGATTCTTGTAGCTTTAAATTTTCTACTTCCAACTTCTTCTTCTCTTTAACCAGCTTCTTGATAACATACATAACTCTTTCACTGTATTCCTCATCCCTCCACATAAAATAATTGCATTTGTTGTTTGATCCATACAGACGACAACCCCAAAACCTTCTGCCATAATTGAGCTATGTATGTGCAGTTGATTCCTTAACCAAAAGGACACAATAACAAACCCTTTGTTGTGAGTTTGTGGAAGCAGAACTTGTGTTTGACATTGTTAACCTGCATCATAACAAATTTCTCCAATCTCAAAATCATTTCACTCACTCAGAACACATCCAAAGTACAGTAATGTGACCCTAACATGTTCAATAACAACACATAGCTCATCACATTCACCTAACCTGTTTCCTAACTTGTTCAATAACAACACAGAGCTCACCAACCACAATACCTTCCTACTTTGCCCATATAACCTATTCTAAAAAATCAATTAAACTAACTGTAAGCTAACATGTTCAAACTCAACCTCAGATATTGGTTCAATTGGTTCTGTTTCAATAACAGTCAAACCTGTTCAATAACCTGCATCATATCAAATTAAACTAACTGTAATACCAATACAATTCAGAAACAATGTCAGTCAAACATGTTCAATAACCCTAAAATCTAACCCGTAATGCCAATCAAATTCGCAACTTCGCACCACCCTAACCCCAAAATCTTACCCTAATTCCAATCATATTACTTTGCCCTTAAAATCTTACCCTAATTCCAATCATATTACTTTGCCCCTAAAATCAATCTCTAACCGTAATGCCAATCAAAATCGAATTCGATCACAACTGCAAATCTCCTAAATCCAATCGAATTCGCAACTGCGAACCCTAATTCCAAAAATACTTATAGATGATGCCAACTGTTCTTCGATTTACAGCTCTAAATGTTTCACCCCCTTCACCAACTTCGTCGGAATTGCTCCAATTACAGGAAAATGCAGAATTGTGTGACCGGACTTGCGTGAATCAATCGTCGAAACTGGCCGGAAATTTTGAGGAGCCGCTGTTGAAGAATTTAAGAAAAGGGTAGAATAAAGAGTAATGAGAAAACGATATTAAAGAAAAAAATTAAAAGAAATAAGCGCGTCCATACACGCACGTTGACGGTTTTTTGACGGATCCTGGGGTGGGGTGGCGTTTCGTTAACGGAGCATGATACTCGGGTGATTTCCGGTAATATCGAATTAAAGGGGTGGTTTTGGGCAATATGGCCCTTTCAACGGGTGGTTTTCGGTAATTGACCCAAAAAATTAACCCCAAAATTTAACCCAAAAGTAATAAAATAAGAGGAAAAAAGAAAAAGGGAAATTTCATTCAACCGCGCGCGCGTCCACTCGCCAATCGTCGCGCGTTAACGGTCTTTTGACGGATCCTGGGGTAGGGTGGCGTTTCGTTAACAAAGCATGATACTCAGGTGGTTTCCGGTAATATCGAATTAAAGGGGTGGTTTTGGGCAATATGACCCTTTCAACGGGTGGTTTTCGGTAATTGACCCTAAATTCAATCTCAGATACTATCTCACTCTAAATATATAAAAAAATGTTCTTGAGAATTGGTTAAGTAACATGTACAATCATAATTTTTACATATATTTCGAGTGATTTTTTTCCTATAATGTTATATATATAAATCCAATAACTTTCTTTCTATTAGTATGTAAATGTTTGGAAAAAATCTAATATAACTACATGTCAGTATATTCTCATTTCATGTATATCTTATCTTTTATAATCATGTAGTCATTAATTTGTATTCATGTGACGTTTATTCCTATACTAAAATTTTACGGAATTTTCGTATGGTACCCCTGAACTTTTGCAATTTTCGCGAAATGCCCGAAGGTTTAGTTAATTTCGCATGGTACCCCTAAAGTCTTAACAAATTCCGTGAAATAGCCTTAAAATTATAAAACGTTAACTTAAACAATCTGGTCGTCATCTCCTAAAAATAAATCAAAAAAGAAATTAAAATCATAAAAAAGCAAAGGTCACCCTCTCCACCGATACTCCATCTTCCTCTCTTCTGTAAACTGAGCAAGCACACACCCACTCCATTTCCTTTTGGAAACTGAGCAAGCTGGAGGCTGGTGTCTGGTCGGCGGTGGGAGACAAAGATGCCGCGGTGGATGAGCGATGACAACGTGCGAACGCGACCAACGACGGCGGTTGTTGACAACGGCGACGGTGAAGCTTGGTTCTTGACGACGTGGATCTTGACGACGACGACGGCGGCTGGTGGCTCTTGACGACGACGGTTGGTGGCTCTTCACAAATCATTGCTTAAGGCTGCAATTATTCTGAAATTCATCCCCAAATCAAGTTAAAATCCTATAATTGAAAACCCTAAATTCATCCCCAAATTTCAATCCATTCCAACATCTGTAAATTCACAATCTAAAACTTAACATTTGTAAATTCATCCCCAAAAGAAGTCTTTTTTTACGAAAGCGAATGACGTTGCTTCCCAGAATTTGTAAATGCCCTCCGCGTTCGCTTGCACCAGCCACCACGAAAAGCAAAATGCCCATCCACCGTCGTCCTATGCCAGCGCATCGCCCTCGCTCCTCCCTCTCGTCGCCCTCTCTTCTGATGAATCTGATGTCGGGTCGAGCTCCAAGCTCCAGCCTCCAGCGTTGCATTCTTTCCTCCCCAGGCTTCAAATGTTTTTTTTCCTGTTTTTTATTTTATTTTTCTTTGTAAACTAACGTTTAGTTAACGTGTTGTTAAAGGGAAGAGCATTTCACAAATAAACTAAAAAGTTTAGGGATACCATACGAAATTTGTCATACCTCTTGGTATCTCGTGAAAATTGCTTAATCTCAAGGGTACCACACGAATATTCCAAAAATTTTATTTCATAAATATAAGTCGGCTCATGCATGGCACGAGGGTTTAAACTAGTCTTAATAAAGACATTTACCAAACAAATGAGTAATGTGTGAAAAACTTTGAGAAGGGTATGATTGAAGATGGTTGATGAAAAATGGGACAATCTTTACTGGAAGAAAAAAGACGGATTCTTAAGATAAAAGGAATAAGCATGCGTCATTGATTCATTGTCAATTTTGCCACCTTCATTTACTCCATGTTGTTTCATTAAAAAAAAAAAAAAACTTGGATTTCCAGCAACATCACCTGACACCAGCCCCCATCATTCCCAAGCTCTAGTTAAAAACAAACACTCCCATTTAGGATGCAATGTAGGAGCAAAGATGTACGCAAAAACCCAGTACTGCCGAAATGAATTTCCTTCACCATTTATAACCCAAAAGTGCATCTTCTTTTCTCTATCAAAATCAAGCACAGGAAATTCTGCTTCTTTCTGGCATCCAGAGCCTGTAGACTAGAGCAACTAACTAATGCTCGAAGGCGGTTCTACGCTCAAGAAGATCTGATAAAATGGTCCTCAGTTTATCGACTGAGACGGGTTTGAGTATAAAGCCATCTATTCCTGCCCTCATGCAGTTTTCTCTGGTTGTCCTGTCAGCCATTGCACTCAGTGCTATGAGTAGTGGCCTCTCATGTCTCTTTGAGAGCCTCTTGTGGATTTGGAGGGCGACTTCGTAGCTGTTTACTCCAGGCATGGAAACGTCGAGGAAAACCAGCCTGTATTCTGGTGATACGTGGAGAAGACAATCCTCGCCTGAGCTAACACATGTCACTTCACACCCTAGGTGCATTAGAAGACCTCTAGTGACTGATCTGCTAACCCTGCAGGTTGTTCACGAGGTGGTATGTGAACCCGAATCGGATGGTAGATATATTATAAGCTTTGTACCAGTAGAGTAGAGTAGGTTGGATTGGAATAGTTACCCGTTCTCGTCCATGACAAGAACTCTGAGTCCTGAGAAGTTTGCTTGAGCTTGATTTGGTGGCAAACTAGGATAAACAACCAGCTTGTTTTCATTTGATCGGGGAGGAATTCCAAGTTTAACAACAAAGATAGCGGTACACCCCTTGCCAAGGCCATCACTTTCGATCCAGATCTCGCCTTCCATAAGATTGACAAATCTGTTTATTGTATTACAACGCATTAGATGCTGCTTATGGATGATCACACCGAAAAGAATGAAAAAACAGATATTGATAATCAATTAATGAGGTTTCGTAGCCTATAAATGTGACGAGGGTACCTCCTACAGATTGCAAGTCCAAGTCCACTGCCAGAATTCTTAGTTATGGTTGTTTGGCCGTTGGCAAATTTAGTGAACAGCTTGGGAATATCTTGTGGGTTGACTCCAGGCCCGGAATCCTTCACCTAAACCAGGAAGATCAGGAGTGAAACAAAGATTTGCCACACTGAGAGAACAAGAACATGGACTGAAATTACCTGCACACGTAGGTGGAACTGACTGTCAGTTGAGACTGGAATGAAGTCAGGAAACCGAGGCTCAGATTTTGCCAGAGTAGCCGCGATTGATATACTCCCCTCTTTGGAAAACTTCACAGCATTACCAATGATATTCAACATCACCTGCATAAGGCGCTTCTCATCTCCAACAGCAAATTCTGGTAAATCTTGCGCCACATGTAGGGTAATGGTCAATTTCTTGACAATTGCTATTGGTTTAATCAAAGAGAGGACCTGCATCAAAAGAGACATTACACGAGCCATATACGTTAAACAAGCTTCATTTCATGGTATAAGAGTCTCAAACGAGATACATGAAAACACAGGTTATCAACAACGATGAAACGGGCAGATTAACCTTAGGCATACAATGAAATGAGGAAGAATCCATACCTCCTTGAAAACAGCAGGCAGATTAAACTTTCCAATATCAAGCTTAAGGCTTCCATCTTCGAGTCGTGAAAGATCCAACACATCATTTATAAGAGTAGCAAGAAGGTTACTACTCTTTAGAACTGTTTCCACCATCAGGCGCTGCTCAGGGGTTAATTCAGTTTCTTGCAAGAGGGAGGAAAGTGCTATAATTGCATACATGGGAGTCCTCATTTCATGGTTCATTACAGCCAAAAAATCATTTCGAGCACGTATGGCAGTCTCTGCTTCCCTCCTTGCCAAATCAAGGGCAACATTTTGCTCCATAAGTTGTTCCTGTGCCCTCCTTGACTCTTCTAGTATTGCAGCATGGGACAGAGCAACTGCAACCTGGATTCATATTCACAACATACCTCATTCAAACGCCAAAATCTTATGATTTTGTAAGTCTTTTCCCAAGCATTAACATAGTTTACGGCTGACACAACCACAGCAAGAATAGATGTCTTAATTTCCATGCATTACTTGTAAAGATAGGAAGGCCTCTGACAAAGCAGTTGAGATAATAATAATACTGCTAAATGGCTGAAAAGACAAATGGGTGTATTAAGTGATTCCCTCAGGATACTTTGGTATTTTAAATAACGCCGAAGACGAATGAGTATATAAAGTATGCTCTGGTAGACAAATTGGTATTTTTCCTCGTTAGGGCTCAAATCGGCCCGGTTCATTATTTTTAAACCAATTTTTTATTAGATAAACCAAAGTATCCCGAGGACATATGGGTTTAATTCAAAGTTATTTAGTTTATTTAATTAAAAACCGGTTTAAAAAAAGGTGAAACAGACCACTGAGAGCTCTGGTGAGGAAAAATACCAATTTGTCCGTTGGAACACACTTTATATACCTATTTGTCCCCGGCGTTCTTTAAAATACCGAAGTGTCCCGAGGGGATCACTTAATATACCATTTCTTTTTTTCGACCAATATTAAATAACACGGACTGAATGCAACTTCAAGGAAATGCAAAAGTAAACTTCAACAGCAATTACACCATCAAACACAACAAGATTGCTATTTGGAGAAGGAAAACTATTCGCGGATGATTCAGGATTGTCAAGGATATGGAAACTTAAAGTTCCCAGCCGATGACTCGAAATGCTAAGAACTCTTTAAACAAGACTCCAACCATAGAAATGACAATAGTATAGCAGCGAATATGGAGGTAACAGGTGAAGTTGTTAGTTCAACACTTCAACTTTGTCCAAAGAGAATTTCAAAAAAAACAAAAAAGATAGCTTTTGCAGATAAATTTTCATCTTATGGATTAATAGAAATCACATGCATATCAGAAACTGTCCCTAAAACACGAAATAAAGGGATAAAAATGCCCACCTGATCAGCAACTACTTCAACAACCTCTAGTTCATGAAAATGCCATTGTCTTGCACTGTCAGATGGAAGCGTTAACACCATCAACGCATAACGCTTGGTGGACAATTCTGGCCAGTCATTTATCTGGAAATTGGAAAGATGAAGAAGAGGCACACGCACAGCAACCACCTCTCCCGGCATATATATCCCAGCCACAGGACGAATTCTAGCAACTGGACAATTGTGAGAAATTTTTACAGCACGATTGGTCCTGAAAACTTGATTTATTACAGGAAGCTGTATGGGTACAGTATAACCAACAGGGTTTTGTTGGCGTAGAGTGTAAGAGAGCTGAAGCTCTAATCCAGTACGCGTGGGCATCCATAATGCACACTCTTCCAAACCCAAAGTTCTACCCAGCTCAACGAGGGTAGTTTTAAGAATTGTATGCCTATCAAGGGTGCTTCTAATCTCATGAGTTAGCATTCTCACATGCCTCCCTGTTTCTTCTTGGGTACGGATGAGACCCATCTCTCGATCAAGCTCGGCAGCTTTATTTTTCAAGAAAAGTTCCCTTGTTTTTACGCTAAGTAAGTCAGGAATAATATGCACAAGCATAAGGGCAGTTACACACGAGACAAGAGCTGTTAGCAGCTTTGCAGTGGTCTGAACTACTTCGACTGTTCTTGTATGGATGTTAAACATCCACAAATTAATTAGATGTGTAGCCCCACAGAGAACAATGAAAGCACCAAATTGAACAAGCACCCACCTATAAGGAAACACTGCAGATTTCTTAACAAAATATACCAACTCCAATGGAATGGAGAAGTACGCCAGAGCGATGAAGAAATCCGATATATATTGATATTTCATCAATAGATCATCTGCTGGCCATTGCGGCTCAATACAGTTGCAGGACTCCATCAAAAATCAATCACACTAGTAAAAGCTCCAAACTTCCACTACCTGCAATAGGATATCAAGAAGCAAAGTCAAGCTACATAACAATGGAGATCTTATTAGATTACTGACTCCTTATCTATACAGTGATTGTGGACTACGCTCCCAGTAGTAGGCTTATAATCAGTCATGCTGAAATTGACACCATAAATTGTTGACACACAACAAGAAACTACAATGTAGCAGCTCTAACTGGGTTTCCATTTCACCAAGCATATTAGTCAACTCTATTCCAGTGAATCCGAGTCATTCTTTCATCTCCAACTTGTACAATTTATCACAAGCAGTGGAACCATGATCCAAAATAGTGATTTTGTCTACCCAAAACAATTTAACAAATCATATAAATACTGGCAAATTCCAAAAAAATATCAACCAAAGTCCCGAAAATCCCAAACACAATAAAAAATTCAGAAGAAAAGAATCTCACAGCAGAGGCGAATACCAAACAGGAAACTCAGATCTGAGCATAAATTCTTAGTACATTTGACCAATACAACAAGAAGTAGGGGAGAGGTGAAGAAGAGATTGAGCAGTCGAGTAGTTGGAAACCCGGAAGGAGTACGCACTGCCGGCGAAGAGAATCGCAGAGAGAGCAGTCGAGCTTTAAGGAGAAGTAAGGAATTTTTTTAGGTATCGGTATCAATGTATCAATCATAAGTTTTTTTGGGGGGAGTAATCAATGAAATTGGGCATCAATCAATTTCAAGGTGTCACTTTGAGACAGCACAATCAAACTTTACGTAACGATCGAGTTGAGTCATATACCCAATCCATTGGTATGTCAATAATACCAAACACGCCCTAAAGTCCCAAGAAATGGAATACAAATTTCTCGCACGTGCTCTCAGCTCATGAGCCCAAAAATCAAGGAGGTATACCCAGATTCCAACGCTAAAACTCAATAGAAGCAAACAGAGATACGACCGAAAAAACAGCAGAAAACGGCAATCAAGCAGAAATTCCAAAATCAAGCAGCAGTGAAAGTTGCAGGGTATCGAAACGAACAAAACGATTTCAAAACTAGAAAAAATTTCAGTTGAATTGAGTTCATACCACCACAAATTTGTAACAAATGTCGAATCCACAGCCTCTGGTGTCTCAATTCCTCTCCCTATCACTTCAAAAAGAGTAAGAAAGTTGAGCTCTGCTCTTTGATCAGCGGCTGGAATGAAATGAAATCAAACCCCAAGCAAAATTGTTCAGAAACTTTCACATCAGGGAATCCAATTTAAGCTAGAGACTTGCGCAGGTTCTTTGTTTCTCTGTGTAGCCGGAAGAGGAAAGCTAATAAAGTCTTCCTCTTTTTTTTCTCTCTATATGGACAGCGCTCCACCATTTCCTAATAGATAGATTGTAATTGTAGGCTTTCAACAGGCGGTGATGCGAAGGAAACTCGTCCGGTGTCACAGCCCACCTTATCGCCGTCGATTTTGGACAATCCCAAGGTGGGTCCCCCGAAATGGACGGCTAGATCGTTACTGACTTTCTCGCTCCGCACACCCAATAGAAGCCCACTGTTTAGGGTGATGTGGTGGTGTCTGATACAGTTAGAATGGAAATGAATTTATGATAGCGGAGATGAAGTGCACTTAGACTTCTTGTGCATCCATATTCACTTATTGGGCCTGATAAAAAAGGCAAGTCAGTTATACTTGAATGGGATTTAAGACAACCAAATATTAAGTGTACTTGGACTCGGTTATTTTTGGGCCAGGTGAGTCGCATTCAATTGAAGGGATTTAAGACAACTGTAGATTAAGTGTACTTGCACTTGATACTTCTGCAGCCGTATTTAGTTATTGGGCTTGGTAGATCAAAGCTCGAATGCCAAAAGGGTTTCATGATTTGGACCTTAATTTACAGGCCCATTCATTTGGGCATGATTCATGGAGTTAGGCACTATCAGTCGGTAGTTTTAAAAGTAGGACTAAGGGTCTGTTCGGTAAAACGATATTGATGCTTATACTTATGCTGATATTGATACTTACGTTGATGTTGAATTATGTACTTAATCAGATGCTGAAATTGTGTACTTATTTTTTGTATCTATGTTCGGTAAACAATACTTATCGATGTTCAAAAATGATAATTTTTTACCAAAAAGGCCTTATTAGAGTGTTTTTTTATTTGAGCACGTGTGCACATCAGATGACGATGCTAATGTGTTAAACCGAGTTCACTTTGCACATGATGTGCACGTGATGCTGCCATAGGTCTTCATCTTCATCAATCTCTCAGACCACCGATGAACAAGCTCCGTCTCCCACATTATCTTAGCAACGATCTCTGCTCAGAAATTGTGTTTTTTCGGCGCTAGGAAGGCCGTCGGCTTTGGGGGTCCATTCCAGTAGGGCCGCTGTCAAGGAGGAAATATGTGCTCGCTCGCGTTCATCGACCTCTCTGCTGCAAGGAAGAGCCGCTGTCGAGGAGGAAATGTTGGTTAATAACTACTCGAATTCAGCTACCACTTCAATTCTACAAGCAAGACCATTCATTACATCAATTCTACAAGCAAGACCATTCAAATTAAGAGCTAAACAAAAGTTGATTTTTTTCAAATCCAACCAGATTAAGAAAAGTTGATTCATCACATGATCTTCAACTCATAAGGACCGACCCACAAGATCATACCATCTCAGTTGCATTAGTTGTTTTTTAGAGTAGTCTATGCTCTTCAATGATGTTCAACAACAACTTCACTAATCTTTCTATCACGGAGCTCAATTCTGCAAGTTTGTTTTTGGAGGACAACCATAGAGAACATTAAGTGTAACACATGTGTGCAGTCATGTGGTCATTGTGGGTATAATTTGACAGTTAACGGGTTCACTTGTTATTGCCTTGATAAGCCCTATCCACAAGAATGTCTATACTCTAAACAATGTACTTATACACTATCTTACTTACCATATCCCTCTTTCCCTTTATACATAATTTTTAAGCTGGTTCTTAGTCCCTTAGGTGTAACACCCCCAAATTCTCCCTTGAAAATATTACCGCCAGTGACCTCAGAATACACGTCTGGGATCACCCAAGGCTAAATCATTTTATAACAACCATATAATAATACAAACTTTATTAAATATCATAAAGATTACCAAATATTATTCAGACCAATGTCATGGTTTTACAACTGTTCTCAATCAAATACAAAACTAAATACAGAATTGTTTAATACAGCGGAAGTCTTGAAAATTAATAAACGCCATAAAGGGTTTTTGTGATACCCCGTATTTTTGTAAGGTTATTTTGGGAATTTTGGAATTTTCCCGAGTACCTGTTTAGTACGTCGGATTTAATTCAGGTAGCTTGAGACATTCTGTAATGTGCTCTGTATCTGTAATATTTTTCTCAGTGAAATAAAATACAGACGACGTGCTTCAGATGTTTATACGCGTTCGCGTACGATAATTTTTATCCCGGGTTAATGTCTTGCTCGTTCAAAAGCTGAATGGGCGGGAAATGGCAAAAACGGCGACCGCCGTATTGTAACGGCGCCCGCCGTCGCTGGGCCCGAGGTGTCAGGCCGTCGTCTCCTACTCTGGGCTCGCCAGGGCTAGGAACGGCGACCGCCGTAATTACGGCGCCCGCCGCGGCCCGCCGTAGGCAAAGTTGCGGCGCCCGCCGTGATTACCCAGAAGTCATTACCCGTTGGTCGCCGGCGAGCTCTGGCCGCGCCGATCTAGCCCTGCTCGGCCTCGTCTAGGGTGATGATGATGTTCCTATTGCTTTGGCTATAAAAGGAGGTGTTGGGGGAAGGGTTTTGAGCCATCCCAGCACCGAATCTCTGCCAAAATTTCGCATCGTCGGAGTGTTAGTTTCGCCGGATTTCGGTAGCTTCATTGGTGTCGGTTGGTGGTGTTTCCAGAAGCCCTTGTGAAGCCTTTTGGTTGCCTTTGGAGGTTGGAACCCAGGCAAGGCAAAAAGGGGTCGAAACGCGCATCATTTGGGTGAGTTTTTCTCTCGTTCTGTCGTCGGAGTTCTTCACGGCGACCGCCGTGTTCTTTACGGCGCCCGCCGTGATGAATGCGGCGACCGCCGCCAAGAACGGCGACCGCCGCCAGTGCCCAGAATGCCTTCGTGGATTTGGCTTGGTTGGTTGTCGTCGTGGCGTCTTTCCTTTCGTTTTCTTTCGCCATTTTTAGATTCGTACTGTTGTTATGTCGGATCTAACTTAGGGTTCCTTTTATGGGTCGACTCAAAGGTCGTTGTGCTGTCGGAGCTATACCCGTGTCGAGCCCGGAATCTCGTCGTTGTCGTTAGGCTTGTTTCTACTCTGCGGATTAAGGCAAGTGGCGGTTCGCTCTTGCTCATCGTTCCATATTTACATTAATTATCAGTTGTTTATCTGAGTAATTAATTTGGAATGATTATTGTGTTCATCTGGAAACGGTTTTGTTAACTGTTTTGGAAAACTAAAATATGATGTTATAATAGGTTGTATATCTGTTAGAATAACGCTATTATATATATATATATATGTGAATTAATACATATATTATTATAGGTTGTATATTGTTAGAACAACGTTATTTTATCTGTAACTGGCCTTGAGGGCATTGATATGAGTTATTGCTGTGTTTGTAACTGTTTAGTTAGAACGAGTATTCATAGGAACGCTATTGTGTATCTCAGTACGAGTGCTAGTCGTTTCTTGATAACCTGGTGGTTAGGATTTAGTTCCTACCATTCTTCTTTAGTGCCGTTGTAAGGATTTAGTTCCTGATTCCGCCTGAGGGATATAGTTCCCGCGAGATTTAGTTCTCGATTCGACTCTTGGGATTTAGTTCCCGAGTCAACTCTGCCTTAGGGATTTAGTTCCCAAGGGATCTAAAAAGATTATAACGTGATGTGGGTTTTGGAATTAAATAAGATAAAGTGCCCGAGTGCACATAATTAATATACCTTTGGCGAGTAGTGCAGCTAAGTAAATAGTGCAGCTAGGAAAGCTCGTCTCGACTTTTGATCAGAGTACGTTCTCTTTCCAATCTGGATTCGCTGTAAGCGATGAGGTTGGTCGTGAACCGAAACATCTAAGTCAGCCTTTAAATCACTGATGTGTAATTCTGTTAAACATTCCAGATTTGTCATATTTCCTTAAAGACTCATTTCCGTTGGAGTCTTCTTTCGAGTCGATTTATGTGAAGATTCAGTCTTCCAGAATCTTCTCTTGTGCATACCTCTTGTTGTTATTCCGTGAAAGTGTCGGGTTATGTATCGTCCCTTCGGTTATTATTCGAGGGACAATGATAGTAAACGGTTACGATCATTCGAACTACTCTGCTTTTTACCCTTGTATAGTCTATTCAGTAGACTAACCAACCGCAATTGTTCTCTGCATGGTTGGCTGGTGTCATCCGTTCGATTCGGCACATCAGATAGAGCGAAGATGAGGAGACTAGATTGACTATGAAGACGACGGTTATTTTTGGATGTTTTTAATAATTTCTTTTAATCAGGTTGAGATCCTTGGGAGATGACCATTGTGGTCAAAATCCATGTTTGTAATACATTTAAAAGACTTCCGTTGTAACTTATTTACTCTATTATTTGTTTATCAAGACTTCCGCTATACTTTGTTTAAGACTTCCGCTGTAATTTATTTAAACTCTGTGTTTGTCCTATTCGGGATTGGGATGTAATCCCGGGACTCATGTTTTATATAAATAAGGTTATCATTTTGTATCATTGTATTTCATGATTTGTATTTAAACGATAAAGCCTTGGGTGATCTCGGTAAGGAACACTGAGGTCACTGGCGGTAATACCTTTCCAAATGGGTTAAGATTTGGGGGTGTTACAGTTGTGGTATCAGAGCTAAAGTTTTTAAAACGGGTTGGGTATTTGAAAACCATTTACTCGTTTTCAATTGAAAGGTATTTTCAAAAGGCTCTGAGTTTAAAAATAAAAAAGGTGTTTTCATTTTGAACCGTTCATAGTCTTGTCTTCTATATAGTATGATATAGTAAGCTTGCTTCTATATCTAGAAAGACTAATTCCTTCCCCGTTGCCCCGTAAGATATGGGTGCATTCTTTTCTCTTCAGAGGAACCCGGGAGAAGCCAATGTGGTTTCGCCATACCCAATAAGGCTTGAATTCCCAGTTCCCTCGTTTTGAGTTAAGGTTGTAGAACCTAGTAACTCGGTTTGAGTCCATCAATAGAAATTACCAAGTTGATCTATTCTAAGTTGATTTTATTACAATAAGTATATCAGAATGATACTAATGGAATAAAATCCTTGGAATTTGATCGGTAAACAGATGGTGAACACAAGGAGCGTTATCCGTGCTGGTGTTGGGCCGAGTATTGACCCCAGACCAAATGCGAGGAATGCTGCAGATCCAACAGGAGAGCGTGAGTCTGTCTTCAACAATAATCCTAGAGGCAATGGTCAAGAGCAGACCAACGCTCCAATGGCATTTGATGCTACAACATTAGAGGCAATTCGGGGAATGGTCATGCAAGCAGTGACTGATATACTGCGACCGAGTATGCCACAGGCACAAGGTGTGCAAATTTCCCCATCGGTTCCCAGATTTGAGGAGCCAGAAAACCGTATATTCCAGGAGAATATAGTCAGGACTCGAGACAACTATGGTCGTGCACTGAAGACCATTAATTCCATGAGGCCAGACAGCTATAACGGGAAAGGAGAACCAGTCGGGGTGATCCATTGGTTCTCCCACATGGAGCGGTTGTTCCACAACATTGATTGTACTGAAGCTGAGAAAGTACATATAGCTTCTCTTCAGTTAAAGGAGGATGCTAGTGAGTGGTGGGAGAGTACCGGCTTAGCTGATAGCCCTGTTTTGAACTGGGAGATATTCAAGACAAAGATGACAGACCGTTTCTTCTCTCGTGCTATGAGGGAGGAGAAACACAAGGAGTTCCTATACCCTAAGACTGATGGATTGAAGGTGACTGAGCTGGCAACCAAGTCCAATCATCTATTACAGTATGCTGGACCTGAGATATCCAGTGAGGCATAGAAAATCTGGTATTTCCATGAGTGGATGGGCCCAGATATTAAGCCATTGATGGTGCGTCACGGATGCTCGACTTTGGAGCAGTACGTGGATGTAGCCTACAAGTTAGAGGTGACTCTGGAAGAGTCGACCAAGAAGCGTGATAGCCAGAGGCAAGGGGAGAACCAGCCTAAAGCAAGTGGGTTTAAACGTCCCGCTCCACCATCTGATTTTGCCAAATCTGGCCGAGCAAAAATGAATATGACTCAGGATGGGTCTACGCAACGTTCGGGTCAAGGCAATATCCTGACCCAGTGCTACAACTGTGGTACCTACGGGCACAAGAGTAATGTGTGTCCGAAGGAGAAGAAAACGTGTTTTGCTTGTGGAAAGGAAGGACACTTGTAGTTATTTTGTCCGCAGAGGAGGCAGAAAGGAGCTGAGTCACAGCAGGGATCTGTTAATCAGAACAACCAACCCAGGTTTAGTCCGGTGGAAGCCCCTAGTCCTTCAATGCAGACAACTGCGCGAAACAAAGGGAAAGCCCCAGTGGCTTCAGGAAGCCAAGGTCAACGCCTATACGTGATACGTGAGGCGGATGGACTCGATGCTCCATTTGCTTAAAGTATTTTGTACTACTTCTGTTGGTATGTTGTGGATTTGGGTGTTAGCCAGTCTTTTGTTTTGGATAAGTTATGTTAGTAAGTTTAAGTATGCAAAAAGGTTTATAAACCTTTGTTGTAAATATTCTTTCTAATATAAATGTTGGTTGAGAACCAATCGTCTGTCGAATTTTGCAATTAGTAAGAAATTCGAAGAGAATTCGATCTGGATAGCCATGGTCCAGGCGATAATTTTCTCGGTATGAAGTGGCTGACGCGTCATGGGACGATAATCGATTTTAGTTCGAAGATTGTGACGGTGGCATCAGGGGGCCAGTATATATGCAAATTTAAAGGTCTGAATGACGCTGTTAACAGCAGGTTTATCAAGGCAATAGCTGCGTTTAAGCTACTTCGACAAGGTTGTGTCGGGTACCTTTTCTACTTGGATCCGCCCATGAAAGATGAACCTTCAGTTCTTAATGATTTCGATACACTGAAGAATTTGGTACATAGATTAAGTTTATGTATTCTTGAGGAGCAAGGTAACCATGTTACTCGTATAAAAGGATTAAGACACAAGTGTTTGATTCGGTTGAGAATGAATCATTTAGCAATATGATACTTTGAGGTTATAGGAGTAAGCTCTCATGTGATTGATTTGAGGAGCATACGAATAAGTACTGTGTTTATTCTTGGAGAAAGTATAAAAATCTTAAAGGATTTAAGTTAGAATGGCATAAGGTCAGACTTACTTCCAGATAAAGGATGGAATTGTAAGAGGTACCTTTAAGGAAATTGATGATGTAATGTTTCGAGGTTACTAAGAGTTGATTTTTTTTTTGGATGGTAAGGAATTACGATGTGAACTTTGGGAATATGTGTATAAGGAAATAGTGAGGGAGATGCGTATTCTCCTATTAAAGGTGCAATAATGTCATTATGACAATTTTAAGGACCGTTAGTATTTAATGGTCAGAGCCTTGTGGATATAGTGAGAATGATTATATGGTAAAATTTATAGAGATAAAGTTACGGATGATACCAAGTGGACTTGAGGAAAAAGGTAACCCACGTTGGTTAAGATAAGCATATATCACGTTCAGGTGAGACAAGAGTATAATCCTATGGAATGGATTAGTGAATTATGTTGAGGTAATCAGACATAGATTGTAGTATTACTGATTGTGGGAACTCATGAGTAAAGACTGTGAGATAAAGTTATGGCATAAGGGCCGAATATGATTAAGGTATCAAGTGAATCGTTTATGTAAGGTCTGTATGACAGGTAGAGGTACTAAGTGGCAGTACTGTTGATTTCTAAGTATATATTCAAGGACCGGATTGTCGAAAGGAGGTTAGTAGAAAGATGTTGTATTCTTCTATGTAAGATTATTAAGGTCTTTAGGAGTAATAAGGCATATCAGCGAAGATTCATTATAGATTTTTGTAATAGATACTCTGGTTAAGGCAATGGTAATCTTGTGGATGATTACATCTATTCTAACGAAAGTAAGGATGGTAGACAATATGTTGTAAGCGGTTACAAAAGCGAATAGGAAGTTCGATGTTGGCAATATAAGTTATGAAGACCAGATTAGTTAAGGATACCGACCTAAGGAGGTTTGGGTATATACTTCGAGAGAAGTTAGAGACAAATGGTACCTATAAAGAGATGCATGTGCGTATTCTGGAGCGCCGTGAGAAGCAACTGCGCAACAAGATCGTACCGTTGGTACGGATTCAGTGGTCCAAGTCTGGATCGGAGGAAGTTACTTGGGAAACGTGGGAAACCGAGTCAGATATGCTCAGGCGTTTTCCCGAGTTATTCTCGACCTAAGTTTCGGGGTCGAAACTTCTTTTAAGGGGGAGGAGATGTGATACCCCGTATTTTTATATGGTTATTTTGGGAATTTTTGGAATTTTCCCGAGTACCCGTTTAGTACGTCGGATTTAATTCAGGTAGCTTGAGACATTCTGTAATGTGCTCTGTATCTGTAATATTTTTCTCAGTGAAATAAAATACAGACGACGTGCTTCGGATGTTTATACGCGTTCGCGTACGATAACTTTTATCCCGGGTTAATGTCTTGCTCGTTCAAAAGCTGAATGGGCGGGAAAAGGCAAAAACGGCGACCGCCGTACAGTAACGCACCCGCCGTCGCTGGGCCCGAGGTGTCAGGCCGTCGTCTCCTACTCTGGGCTCGCCAGGGCTAGGAACGGCGACCGCCGTAATTACGGCGCCCGCCGCGGCCCGCCGTAGGCAAAGTTGCGGCGCCCGCCGTGATTACCCAGAAGTCATTACCCGTTGGTCGCCGGCGAGCTCTGGCCGCGCCGATCTAGCCCTGCTCGGCCTCGTCTAGGGTGATGATGATGTTCCTATTGCTTTGTCTATAAAAGGAGGTGTTGGGGGAAGGGTTTTGAGCCATCCCAGCACCGAATCTCTGCCAAAATTTCGCCTCGTCGGAGTGTTAGTTTCGTCGGATTTTGGTAGCTTCGTTGGTGTCAGTTGGTGGTGTTTCCAGAAGCCCTTGTGAAGCCTTTTGGTTGCCTTTGGAGGTTGGAACCCAGGCAAGGCAAAAAGGGGTCGAAACGCGCATCATTTGGGTGAGTTTTTCTCTCGTTCTGTCGTCGGAGTTCTTCACGGCGACCGTCGTGTTCTTTACGGCGCCCGCCGTGATGAATGCGGCGATCGCCGCCAAGAACGGCGATCGCTGCCAGTGCCCAGAATGCCTTCGTGGATTTGGCTTGGTTGGTTGTCGTCGTGGCGTCTTTCCTTTCATTTTCTTTCGCCGTGTTTAGATTCGTACTGTTGTTATGTCGGATCTAACTTAGGGTTCCTTTTATGGGTCGACTCGAAGGTCGTTGTGCTATCGGAGCTATACCCGTGTCAAGCCTGGAATCTCGTCGTTGTTGTTAGGCTTGTTTCTACTCTGCGGATTAAGGCAAGTGGCGGTTCGCTCTTGCTCATCGTTCCATATTTACATTAATTATCAGTTGTTTATCTGAGTAATTAATTTGGAATGATTATTGTGTTCATCTGGAAATGGTTTTGTTAACTGTTTTGGAAAACTAAAATATGATGTTATAATAGGTTATATATCTGTTAGAACAACGCTATTATATATATATATATGTGAATTAATATAGATATTATTATAGGTTGTATATTGTTAGAACAACGCTATTTTATCTGTAACTGGCGTTGAGGGCATTGATATGAGTTATTGCTGCGTTTGTAACTGTTTAGTTAGAACGAGTATTCGTAGGAACGCTACTGTGTATCTTAGTACGAGTGCTAGTCGTTTCTTGATAACCTGGTGGTTAGGATTTAGTTCCTACCATTCTTCTTTAGTGCCGTTGTAAGGATTTAGTTCCTGATTCCGCCTGAGGGATATAGTTCCCGCGAGATTTAGTTCTCGATTCGACTCTTGGGATTTAGTTCCCGAGTCAACTCTACCTTAGGGATTTAGTTCCCAAGGGATCTAAAAAGATTATAACGTGATGTGGGTTTTGGAATTAAATAAGATAAAGTGCCCGAGTGCACATAATTAATATACCTTTGGCGAGTAGTGCAGCTAAGTAAATAGTGCAGCTAGGAAAGCTCGTCTCGACTTTTGATCAGAGTACGTTCTCTTTCCAATCTGGATTCGCTGTAAGCGATGAGGTTGGTCGTGAACCGAAACATCTAAGTCAGTTTTTCAATCACTGATGTGTAATTCTTTAAACGTTCCAGATTTGTCATATTTCCTTAACGACTCAATCTCTTGGAGTCTCTTTTTGGGTCGATTTCTGTGAAGATTAAGTCTTCCAGAATCTTCTCTTGTGCATACCTCTTATTGTTATTCCGTGAAAGTGTCGGGTTATGTATCGTTCCTTTGGTTATTATTCGAGGGACAATGATAGTAAACGGTTACGATCATTCGAACCACTCTGCTTTTTACCCTTGCATAGTCTATTCAGTAGACTAACCAACCGCAATTATTCTCTGCATGGTTGGCTGGTGTCATCCGTTCGATTCGGCACATCAGATAGAGCGAAGATGAGGAGACTAGATTGACTATGAAGACGACGATTATTTTTGGATGTTTTTAATAATTTCTTTTAATCAGGTTGAGATCCTTGGGAGACGACCATTGTGGTCAAGATCCTTGTTTGTAATACATTTAAAAGACTTCCGCTGTAACTTATTTACTCTATTATTTGTTTATCAAGACTTCCGCTATACTTTTTTTAAGACTTCCGCTGTAATTTATTTAAACTCTGTGTTTGTCCTATTTGGGATTGGGATGTAATCCCGGGACTCATGTTTTATATAAATAAGGTTATCATTTTGTATCATTGTATTTCATGATTTGTATTTAAACGGTAAAGCCTTGGGTGATCTCGGTAAGGAACTCTGAGGTCACTGGCGGTAATACCTTTCCAAATGGGTTAAGATTTGGGGGTGTTACAGAAACAAGTCCATCCGTCACAGACTATTTTTCTTTCAAAAAACAGTCGCCGCTTGTTAAAGTGGGAGGTCTCGAGTTCGAGCCTCACGAACAACCTCTTGGAAATAGCTTCCTAATTAATTAGGAGGAGCTAGCAAGGATGGGTTGGTGTGTATGGGCTGCAGCCCTGTGATGGGCCGGCCCAATGTGGTGTGGGTATTACAAAAAAAGTACACTTTGAATGAGAGGGGCTTCGACCTTATCGGGCCAGCCATTTCTCTATCCATGGGCCGCAGCCCATGTACCCCAACCAAATCCCCATGGCTGGGAGGTTGTTGGCAAGGCTCGAACACGAGACCTCACGCTTTAACAAGCAGCCTCGCGCTCACTTGTTACCAATTGTGCTGCTTGTTAAAGCGTGAGGTCTCGTGTTCGAGCCTTGCGAACAACCTCCCAGCCATGGGGATTTGGTTGGGGTACATGGGCTGCGGCCCATGGATAGAGAAATGGCTGGCCCGATAAGGTCGGAGCCCCTCTCATTCAAAGTGTACTTTTATGTAATACCTCGACATCTTAGTAGCCCGGCCCATCACAGGGCTGAAGCCCATACACCCCAACCCCTCACTGGCCCATATTAAATGGCGCATAGCAGGTTGTTCGTGAGTCTCGAACTCGAGACCTCACGCTTTAACAAGCTGCCAAAGCATCACTTGTCACCAATTGCGCTGCAGTACAATTGGTGACAAGTGATGCTTTGGCAGCTTGTTAAAGCGTGAGGTCTCGAGTTCGAGACTCACGAAATTCCTGTTGTGCGCCATTTAATATGGGCCAGTGAGGGGTTGGGGTGTATGGGCTGCAGCCTTGTGATGGGCCGGGCTGCTAAGTTATCGAGGTATTACAGTTTTGATCTGAGCGATCTCACGCCTAGGATCTTCAACCTTGGAAATACTTAAACCATCATCTGCCCTCATCATCGTATTCTGGCCTTCACGGAAAGGTAAGTTTACCTGATGTGTCGTATGAGACGGATGACACCAGCCAACCATACAAAGGAAAATAACTGGTTGGTTAGTCTAATGAAAGACTATGCAAGGGTAGAAATAAAAAGGTTCTAAGTAGTCGTGTTAGGTTACACCTGTCACTTCTCAAATAATAACCGATAACGACAGTGAACCTCAACACTTCTATAGAAACATAAGAAGATGTATGAACAAAAGAAGACTCCAAGGAAATGAGTCTTAAGGGAAAAGTATGAAGAGAAGACTCCAAAGAAGTTGAGTCTTTCGGAAACGCATGACAAGTGTTTGGGAACGTTTATGGTTTTCACACAAGCTTTTAAAAACGACTTGATCATTTGGGTCCACGACCAACCTCACCGCGCAATGCGAATCCAGATTGGAAAGAGGACTTACTCTAACCGAAGTCCGGGCGGGTTCCAAGTTGTACTTCTCGCCCGAAGGTTCATTAATTATGTGCATTACCGCACTTATCTTATTTAATTACAAAACGTATAAACTATTTACAAGTTCATTAATGGGGGTTCAGTGAATCATGCATCCATTGTTCACAATAGGGGTTCAGTGAAACCTGAATTGATAACAAATTATGAATATATGATGAGTACCCATATGAAATTGGATTGAGCTGAGGATTGGAATTTGGGTGATGATGAATTCAGCAAGAAGACATAGAAAAATCAGCAAGGCAGGAGCTGCTGAGAGAGGAGCTGAGGATTGGAATTCGGGAGTTGTAGCCATATCTGATCCTCTGAAGCCCAGTGCAGCTGAGGCTATTTCACTTCTCAAGTCCATGAATATTAGAAGCATCATGGTGACTGGTGACAACATGGGAACCGCAAAATCTATCGCCAAGGAAGTCGGTATTGAAACCGTAATTGCTGAAGCCAAGCCTGACCAAAAGGCTGAGAAAGTGAAGGACTTGCAGGTAAAGTAGAAGAAGCATTGTGTTTACTTCAATCTTTCTCCTCAAACTTGAATATGGTCTTTACTATATTGTATGTTTTACTGCCACCACTAGCTAAGAAAATTAGTCTTTATGTCGCTATAACTTGCATCATTAGCCAGTCATATGAGAAGAATGCTTAAGAATTTTGAGTTGACAATGGAGAAAGGGTAGACAAAATTTAGGTTAAACACTCCCTTTTAAAGTTGTAAGAACATGTTCAATGCAGGCAGAAGGCTATACTGTGGCAATGGTGGGAGACGGCATAAACGACTCTCCAACGCTAGTGGATGCAGACGTTGGAATGGCGATTGGTGTTGGCACGGACATTACAATAGAGGCAGCAGATATAGTACTGGTGAAGAGTAACCTTGAAGACGTCATAACTGCAATCGACCTCTCAAGGAAGACCTTGTTTCGTATTCGCCTCAACTACTTTTGGGCGCTCAGTTACAACGTGCTCGGCATTCCCATTGCTGCTGGCGCCCTTTTCCCTTCCACTGGGTTCAGGCTGCCGCCATGGGTGGCTGGAGCAGCCATGGCATCCTCTTCAGTCAGCGTCATTTGCTCGTCTCTCCTGCTGAAGAACTACAAGAGGCCTAAGAGGATTGACACTCTTGGGTTCAGAGGAATAAGCATTGAGTAGTGAAGATAAGGATGCTTTAAGTTGCCTGTTTGCTAAGTCTATCACAACTTACGTAGAGATTTGCCTGTTTGAGGACTATCTGAAGTTGTCACTTGGGCGCATTTGAATAGCTTGTTTGGATGTGCAAACGTTGATGTGAATATATAGGCTTGCATTATTATTCTGATTCATACAACAAGGATGTCATGATCTTATTTCTAGATATAGCACATCTGCATAGTACAAGTTACAAGCAATATACAAGTGAGGCGTCGTCACCTGTTGATTGCAAAATGGCTTCTAACATGTGTAAACTCAAATAATCACTGTGTTAAGAAGATGGGATTGGCTAATTATACCTTCCCGAACCCGGTTACATCTTCGAGTGGGGTGTAGATCCCTTCTCGCTGCGTGCTCTCAGTTGTCGGAGTTTTGCTTTGGCCCGAAATAAGATCGCCTGGACCTCATCAAAGTGAGGTCTCGCAGCATTCTTCGTGGCTTCAATCCATTGCTGAACTCGCACGTAAGGGGCTAGTATCCGATCTCGTTCCTCATCACCCTGAAGCTAGAACAAAACAAAAGTAGGCTGTTAATCTAGGAACATTTGCCTAAACAGTAAGAAATGTACAGTTAGTACACAATATCTACAAAGCATCAAAACTGACAAGAATGTTTAGACACTAGAACAAGTAGAGTAGTGACAGATAAAAAGACTGTTTGGAGGTTAGAGTTACAAGGGAGAACTTTTGCAATTGAGATATATTCTAATTCTCACAAAAGGCTTGCAGAGTGATGGTGTTTAAGGGACTAACTGTACAATATCTTTGCAGGTTCATGAGTTTTCTCTTACAGGTTCATGAATTTATTCTTGTAGGTTCATAATTTTTTTTACAGGTTCATAACATTTTTTTGCAGGTCCATAAATTTATCATGCGTGTTCATGAGTTTACTCTTGCAGTTTACCAAGTTCATGAATTTTATAATACAGGTTCATGAGTTTACACTTACAGGTTCATGCGTTTACACTTGTAGGTTCAAGAGTTTTTTTCTTGTGGGTTCATTAATTTTTTTTTGCATGTTTATGAATTGTATCTTGTAAGTTTATGAGTTTATCAGGTTCATGAATTTTATATTGCAGGTTCATGAGTTTACACTTGCAGGTTCATGAGTTTACACTTGTAGGTTCAATAGTTTTTTCTTGTAGGTTCATTAATTTTTTTTGCATGTTCATGAATTTTATCTTGTAAGTTTATGAGTTTATCAGGTTCATGAATTTTATATTGTAGGTTCATGAGTTTACACTTGTAGGTTTATGAGTTTACACTTGTAGGTTCAAGAGTTTTTTCTTGTAGGTTCATTAATTTCAGCCTATAAGATAAAACTCATGAACCTGCTAGTTAAAACTCATGAACCTATAAGATAAAACTTATTAAACTACAAGATAAAAAACTCATAAACCTGCAAGATAAAAAAACTCAAGAGACCTCAGAAAACACCCATGAACCTGTAAAACAAAATTAATGAACTTGTAAGACAAAACTCATGAACCTGCTAGTTAAAACTCATGAACCTTAGAAAAATCTCATAAACTTGTAAAATAAAACTCATGAACCTATACGCCATAACACATGAACCTACAAGTTAAAACTCATGAACCTACAAGTTCAAATGCATGAACTTGCAAGGAAAAACTCATGAACCAACCTCATCTTGATCAAAGAAAAGAATACACTACAACAACAAAGCATTCAACTAGAATGAATTCCATAGGATTATCATTCAACTAGAAATTTTCAAATTAATCATATAATGTAACTCAAAACGGAATAGACGGCAACTCTTGTTCTTGCCAAATCTTCCCTTGTAATAATCTCTCTGGTCTTTGCCAATCTTGATAGTTTACTCTTCTTCAACCAGCCTCAATCTTCATGCACCAGAACTAGAAGCACTCCCTGTGCACAATTGAAGGCTCGGCCTCATCATACTCCACCTTCGCAATCCACATCTGTATTCATGACAAAGGATTTCTGTAACCAACACACATACTTAGATGTACTACTTAATTGGAGAAGTTTTTGAGGGAAAAAATGATTGAATTGTACCTGTTGGAATGTGCTGAGAGATGCCAAAATGGAGCCACCAATCCAAACACTGTATTTCCTCTCCAGGGGTGCGACCACCTTGATCTTCATGCTGTTGGGAGCCAAAGCAGTGATTTCCTTGCTCATTCTATCAGCGATCCCGGAGAACATAGTGATTCCTTCACTCGGGACAATGTTCCCATACAAGTCCTTCCTGATATCGACGTCGCACTTCATGATGGAGTTGTAAGTCGTCTCGTGGATGCCGGGGGCTTCCATCCCGATCATGGAAGGCTGGAAGAGCACTTCAGGGCACTTGAAATGCTCAGCCCCTATGGTGATAACCTGCCCATCAGGGAGTTCGTAGCTTTTGTCGACTAAGGAGCTCGTCTTTGATGTTTCCATCTCTTGCTCGTAGTCAAGAGCTATGTAAGAGAGCTTCTCCTTGACGTCCCTCACGATCTCGCGCTCAGCACTCGTCGTGAACGAGTAGCCTCGCTCGGTCAGGATCTTCATGAGGTGGTCGGTCAGATCCCGACCTGCCAAGTCGAGACGCAGGATGGCGCGAGGGAGAGCGTAGCCCTCGTAGATTGGAACTGTATGGCTGACACCATCTCTAGAGTCCAACACAATACCTGACACACACAAAACAAGCTCATCATACACTTCTTAACACCATTGATTTTGCATATGGTAATACTAATGAGCACATTAGGCTTACCGGTAGTACGGCCACTGGCATAAAGGGAGAGAACAGCTTGAATGGCATATATTGCAGGGGCATTGAAGGTCTCAAACATGATTTGTGTCATTTTCTCATGGTTAGCCTTCGGATTGAGAGGCGCCTCAGTCAGCAGAACCGGATGCTCTTCTGGTGCAACACGAAGCTTGTTGTAGAAGGTATGATGCCATTTTTTCTCATACCTTGATCAAAGAAAAGAATACACTACAGCAACAAAGCATGAATCACATGAGAACCCTTCTTATATATAGCATGTATAGCTGTTCATACTTCTTGTTTTCAGGAACTTAGTTATTGCACACGAAATCACAAAAAAAGGTTTGTCCTTGTGACAAAATTTCAATAGCTTTCGATTAAGGGCCAACAGTTATCAGGTTGTTTTGTGTTAACCCATGTTATCATGACTTATCATAAGGCTGCTTCAGTTGGTCCTTAAATCAAACAGGTTATGTGCATAGTTCAACAACACATAGCTTCAAACCAGTATCCACTACTAATGCACAATAATTAACTCCAATCGTTTGGGAAATTTTACACATATAACGGCCAAACTTGGACTCTATACACCTCATAAAACATCATCGAATTTACCTGATAAGATAGACCCTATCCCGCCCAAAATTCAGGCAAGTAGTGCGAACCAAATTCACCCACTCAGGCCACGGATGGGAAATCTGAAACGCACTCTCTTCACAAGAAGACCCCAAAATGCCTCGTCCCACTCAGGCCACGATTGATCAACACAAAAGACTCCAGTTTTAACTAGTGTAATACACGTGCCATGCACGGATGTTTATGAAAAACATGTACATAATAATTAAAAATTATAAAAAAAAACTTTTAACTCGTTGACAATTAAATAAGAAAAATATAAATATTGATAACAAATAAACTTAATAAGTACTAAATTTATTGGAGACTCTTTATACATCATATTATACAAAATCTTTTTATATACAACATTGTTGTGTTATTTGATGTACAATTGTTTTGATCATAAATCAAAATCGTCAATTAGTCTTTACTGGTAACACGGCTTCAGACCCCAAAGCAGTTGAATACATGTGTCAAGTACATTATTAGATTAAATAGTTTTTACAAAATTTATGCTAAACATTATAAAAATATCATGAACTTTAAAATATTTAAGTGCACTTTAAATGTATACTAATGTAAAACTCGTACCGTGTACGTATGGGCATAATTTTAAAAATCATCATTAATATTTATGATCGAATCAAATTAATCTTATATTTAAGTAATTTACAAAAATATTCTAAATGTTTAAATGGAACATTGAAATATCACTACATTAATTAGTTAAAGTAAGATATTCAATATTATATTTTTATAGTTCGTATAGATCTTGTATATTTTGTTCATACCCATTCTCATGCAATTATTTTTTTGATTTTTAATCATGTAACTCTTATAAATTTTTTAAAGGAAGAAAGACTATATATGTACATATATCTTTAACTTTAATTTGACAAAACTGTCTTCATAAATTGCGAAAATCGAAGGATTTGAAATTTGAGTAGGGAAGGAAGACTTTGAGCTGAAAGACTACCTGTGAGAAGTAATATTTTCATACATGTCTGTAAATCGTTAATATAGAATAAGGGGGCAAATTTATATGATAAACAGAAAAAAATAAGTAAGTTTTACTTATAATTGAAAGAGTTTATCGTAATATTTTTCTTATTACGATAAACTATTTCACCCCTCTTATAATTTTGTCATTCGATATATTCATCTTAGGATGTTTGTTAAATTACACAACTCATTAACTAAGTTGTGTTATTTTGATTAACATTGGATTTTCATGTACCGTATTATGTCATATTAATTCATTTTGATTTTATGTTTTTACAAATTCTAATTAATTTTGTTTTATGATATGATTTTTTTCTTGATTTGTATCATGGATAAAATTACAATAATTATTATAATTACATTATTGTTAAAAAATATTAGTAACTTCAACTTATAATTAAAACTTAAATGAATATTTTCATAATTGATCAACACGAATTTTAAAATCATTTATAACATAACGAAATACGTAGGAAATAAGAAAAAATACGACTTCAATAAAAAAATATTTTAATTATAGCTAAATAATTACTGATCACGACAAACGCTTATTAGTAACTTTTAACCATCCAAAAGAATCAACATAACAACCATGAGGTAAATCTTAATTTAACTACACAATAATCAACGAAATTACAAGTACATAAATTATATCTAGTATTAAGTACCTAAAAGTGTGAATGTGTGATACCCCGTATTTTTGTAAGGCTATTTTGGGAATTTTGAAATTTTCTCGAGTACCCGTTGTGTACGTCGGATTTAATTCAGGTAGCTTGAGACATTCTGTAATGTGCTCTGTATCTGTAATATTTTTCTCAGTGAAATAAAATACAGACGACGTGCTTCGAATGCTTATACGCGTTCGCGTACGATATTTTTATCCCGGGTTAAAGTTATTGTCGTCCAAAAAGCTGAGAGGGGCAACGCCACAGTGGCGGCGACCGCCGTAAGTAAGGCGGCGACCGCCGCGAAAGGCTCGAGGCAACAGTGCCCTCGCCTTCCAACTGGGCGCGAAGACCCGAAGAACGGCGACCGCTGTAATTACGGCGCCCGCCGCGGCCCGCCGTAGGCAAAATTGCGGCGCCCGCCGTGATTACCCAAGGGTCATTATCCGTTGGTCGCCGGAGACGTCTGACAAGGCGCCGTTTTAGCCTCGCCACGTCTCGTTTAGACCATCGCGGTGTCCACATGATCTGTGGCTATAAAAGGAAGAGGATTGGGGTCAGATTCATGCACAAATCAAGCTGAAATCCTCAAATCTTCCTCTCGCCGGAGTTTGTGCCTCTCGCCGGAATTCTGAAGCTTTCGACGGTGGCCTTTGGTGTTGTTCCAGTAGCCCTTCGAGAAGCTTGTGGTTGCCTTTGGAGGTCAGAACCCAAACAAGTCGAAGGAGGCCGAGTCGATCGTGTTTTGGGGTGAGTTTTCTCGCCGTTTTGTCGTCTGAGTTCTTCACGGTGACCGCCGTGTTCTTCACGGCGCCCGCCGTGATGAACTGCGGCGACCGCCGCCAAGAAAAGCGACCGCCGCCAGTGCCCAGAATGCCTTCGTGGCTTTGGCTTGGTTGGTTGTCGTCGTGGCGTCTTTCCTTTCGTTTTTAGATTCGTACTATGGTTATGTCGGATCTAACTTAGGGTTCCTTTTATGGGTCGACTCGAAGGTGTTTGTGCTGTCGGAGCTATACCCGTGTCGAGCCCGGAATCCAGTTGTCGTCGTTAGGCTATTCTGCGGATTAAGGCAAGTGGCGGTTCGCTCTTGCTCGTTCGTTCCATATTTACATTAATTATCAGTAGTTTATCTGAGTAATTAATTTGGAATGAATACTCTGTTTGTCTGGAAACGGTTTTGATAAACTGTTTTGAAAATCATATAATAGGTCGTATATCTGTTAGAACAACGCTATTATCTGTGATCGCCTTTCGGGCCTTTATGTGGATTTATCCTGTAACTGTTATTGTGCTGTAACTGTTTAGTTAGCACTGTTAAATAGGAATGTTACTCGGACTCTGTCCAGTCGTTTCTTTATAATCTGGTATCGGGGTGGCTCGTCTCCATCTGGTACTATTCTAAGATCATGATCGGTCTCTTTCACAAGTGTGTAGAGACAGGACACTTAGCTGGTGTCACAAACCTTCCGGTGTACGTCACTCTCGACGAAACGTATACTAAGATGTGTCATCCCAATGATGGGGTACACATGTAAAAGTCTAATAACGTGATGTGTGTTTTTGAAACGTAAATCAGATAAAGTGCTACTCGACGCACATAATTAATAAGCCTTGGGCGAGTAGTGCAGCTAAGTTATAGTGCAGCTAGGAAAACTCGTCTCGACTTTGATCATAGTACATTCTCTTTCCAATCTGGATTCACTGTATGCGATGAGGTTGGTCGTGAACCGAAGCATCTCAGTCAACTTTTAAATCATTGTTGTATGATTCTGTAACATTCCAGATTTGTCATATTTCCTTAAAGACTCATTTCCGTTGGATTCTTCTTTCGAGTCGATGTCTGTGAAGATTCAGTCTTCCAGAATCTTTTCTTGTGCATACCTCTTGTTTATTCCAGTAGGAGTATGATGGTTGACTATCGTCATCGATTATTATTCGAGAAGCGATGAGTCTAACCTAATACGACTGCTTCGAACCATTCTGCTTTGTACCCTTGCTAGTCTATTCAAGTAGACTAACCCACGAACTTTGTTCTCTGCATGTGGGCCGGTGTCATCCGTTCGATTCGGCACATCAGATCGAAAGTAGCTCAGAAGAATAGAAGGACTATGGAGTCGACGGTGGTTTTTTAACGTTTTAATTATTTCTTTAATCAGGTTGAGATCTTTTGGACAATGACTTTGGTTGTAATGTACTTTCTAAGACTTCCGCTGTTTTTGGTTTAAAGTCTGTTGGCCTATTCGGGATTGGGTTGTAATCCTGTAACTCTGTTTCCTTGAAAATGTTATGTTTGGGATTGAATGCTTTGATCATTATGTATCATTTGTTTTTCATAAATTGTATTTAAACGGTAAAGCCTTGGGTGATCTCGGTAAGGAACACTGGGGTCACTGGCGGTAATACATTTCCAAAAGGGTTAAGTTTTGGGGGTGTTACAGTTGTGGTATCAGAGCAAGAGGTTTTAAAACGGGTTTGGGATTTTTATATCATTTATCCGTTTCGAAAATGCTTTAAAAAGGGCTCTGAATTTTCAAAGTAAAAAGAATTTAAAAACACCGTTCATAGTCATGTCTTCTGGATAGTCTGATATAGTAAGCTTGCTTCTATGTCTAGAAAGACTAATTCCTTCATCGCTATCCTATAGGAGATGGGTGCATGTCTCTCTCTGAAGAAGGGATCGGAAGATGCCGAGATGGATTCACCGTCTACCGAGAGGCTAGATTTCCCTATACCCCAGAGGTGCTTCGAGGTTGGAGGCCCGAGCAGCCCACCTGAGGAGATCAAGCATGTGCTTCCTGAGGTGGTAGTCCTGGTGTCAAGGAATGTTGTAGTTCCTGTGACAGCACCAGTGGAGCCACCAAGGGAGGAAGCAATGCAAGGAGATGAATCATCGAGGTACGCGAGAGGGTACTACCATGACGATTACCTGATGGATATGATTATTGAAGGGAGCGAGGAGGAAGATGAAGAAGAGGACCCCATAGAGGATGACCCCGAAGAGGAAGAAGAGGAAGAGGACCCCATCGAGGATGATCCCGAGGAGGATACCGAGATGGACCTCAGCGGACAAAACCAGGAGTCCGATGACTTGAGGCACTTGCTGGTGGATGGTCAGGAAACGGGGATGCAATTTATTCACCCCAGTACAGAGTTACCACCTATGCAAGAGTTGCCACCAGTGCCAGAGTACGCACCCATGTCAGAAGCTGATTGGGAGGCACTGTATACCAAGTACGGTATTAGGAGAAGTGACAGGGAATCTCAGCCTATCCCTACTCCAAGAAGAAGGAGGTCAGAATCCGAGCTGCAGGAGATCCTCCGCCAGAGTGAGGTAATCTTTGCAGAACAGCAGCGTCAATGGGATGAGCTGATCGCCAGTACTCAGAGAAGGACTGGGATAGGAGGACCAGTCATGGACGACCCATACCTTACCATGACTGAGATATGACCATGTGCTTCAGGGTCAAGCCGGGTGCGAAACCCATCGCCAGAGCTCGATGGTTAGCCTAGTCCGAAGAGACCGTGCACGAGTAGCCAGTCTTATGGAAGACGTGTTGGAACGCCTTGAGGAGGATTGGCGTTGCCTATCGCAGTAGTTTCGTTTCTTAGCATTCCAAGTTTGTACTATGTGTAATATTTCAGTATTGCGGCAAGTACTCTAGGAAACACCTTTATCTTCGAGCAATGTTGTCCTAGCGCTCGAATGATAGACTTATGTGTAGCTTGTGTAACAGTCGAAGGTTCATCTATAAAATGCCAAGTTGATCTATTCTGAGTAATTCATTTACGTTGGTATATTGCATAAGTATATTGCATAATATTAATGTATTGAATACTTGGAATTGGATCGGTAAACAGATGGTGAACCCAAGAAGCACGAGGAACTCGATTCGAGCCAGTGCTGGGACTAGTCAAGATCCCAGGCCAGCAGGAAGAGGTGTTCAGGATGAACACGAGTCAGAGTCTCACGTCCAGCATAGGTGTGAAGGTCAGGATCAGACCCAAGCGCCGGCGCTGTTTGATGCCGCAGCTGTTGAGGCGATTCGCGGGATTGTGATGCAGGCAATTGCAGACGTATTGAGACCCAGTGCGCCTCAAGCGCAAGAAGTGCCTACTCACCCAACGGTTCCTGATGTTGTGGAACCCAGAAACCCTGTAGTTCAGGAGAATGCCGTCAGGACTAGAGACAGCTATGGTCGCGCTCTTAAGACCGTCACTTCCATGAGGCCCGATTGCTATAACGGGAAAGGGGAGCCAGTAGCAGTGACTCATTGGTTCTCCCATATGGAGAGGCTGTTTCGGAACGTGGAGTGTACTGAGGCCGAGAAGGTCCATATCGCTTCTCTTCAGCTGAAGGAGGAGGCTAGCGAGTGGTGGGAGAACACAGGTTTGGTTGAGAGCCCAGTGTTGACTTGGTCGATGTTTAAGACCAAGATGGTTGATCGCTTTTCTCTCGTGCTATGAGAGAGGAGAAGCATAAAGAGTTCTTGTACCCAAAGACGGATGGTCTGAGAGTGACCGAGTTGGCGTCTAAGTTCAATCACCTTTTATAGTACGCCACTGCCGAGATCACCAGCGAGGCCCAAAAGATCTGGTACTTCCACGAGTGGATGAGCCCGGATATCAAGCCGTTAATGGTGCACCACACATGCTCTACCTTGGAGCAGTATGTGGATTGTGCCTATAAGCTGGAGGTAACTCTAGAGGAGGCGACCAAGAGGCGCAATCGACAGAAGTCAATGCAGAACCAGAACCAAGGAGGTGGTTTTAAGCGCCTTGCGCCACCGTCTAACTTTGCCAAGTCCGGCCGAGCTAAGACGGAGATGACGCAAGGAGGATCGACTCAGCTGTCAGGGCAGACTAGGAGTTCAGTTCAATGTTATAACTGTGGTACTGCTGGGCACAAGAGCAATGAGTGTCAGAAGGAGAAGAGGTCGTGCTTTGGGTGTGGACGTGATGGTCATCTGCAGAAGTTCTGCAAGCATGGGAAGCAGAAGGGAGTAGAGTCGCAGAAAGGGTCAGTTCATCAGAGCAACCGACCTAGGTTCAAACCTGCCGAGACTCCTAGCCCTTCAGTGCAGACGACTGCTCAGAACAGGGGAAAGGCCCCAGTTGTTTCTGGAAGTCATGGCCAACACTTGTACGAGATGCATGAAGCAGATGGACCCAATGCCCCAATTTCTCAAGGTACTCTATACCTTCACTCTACTTCAGTGTGCATTCTATTTGATTCTGGTGCTACGCATTCCTTTATTTCGGATAGTTGTGTTAGCAAGTTAGATTTAGTGTGCAACGATTCGTGCGACCCTTTCGTCGTTAATCTTCCTAATGGAGAACGTTTGGTGGGAACCAAGCATCTGTCCGACTTTCCGATTACCATTCAGGGTAAGGAATTCGAGGTAGATTTAATCTGCATAGCCATGGCACCATACGACATTATCCTCGGTATGGATTGGCTGACGCGTCACAAGGCGGTGATCGACTTCAGTTCAAGAACGGTGACGGTGTCATCTGGGGGCCAGTTCGTGTGCAAGTTCAAAGGTCGAAATGACGCTGATAACGGCAAGCTGATCAATGCGATGGCTGCGTTTAAGCTACTACGACAAGGATGTGTCGGGTACCTTTGCTACTTGGATTCGCCTGCGAAGGATGGACTTGAGGTTCTTGATATTCCTGTAGTTAGGGAGTTTTCGGATGTCTTTCCGGAAGAAATTCCTGGATTACCCCCGAACCGTGACATAGAGTTTTCAATTGATCTTGAGCCTGGTACCGCGCCAATTTCTAAGGCACGGTATCGGATGGCTCCTGCTGAGATGCAAGAATTGAAGAATCACCTTGAAGATCTTCTTGACAAAGGTTATGTCAGGCCAAGTGCATCGCCGTGGGGTGCTCCGGTATTGTTCGTCAAAAAGAAGGACGGATCGTTCCGACTTTGTATCGACTACCGAGAGTTGAACAAGGTGACGATCAAGAACAAATATCCTTTGCCTAGGATTGATGACTTGTTGGACCAGTTGCAGGGAGCAAAGGTTTTCTCCAAGATCGACCTGAGATCTGGATATCATCAACTCAGGATTCGTGAGCAGGACATTCCTAGAACTGCGTTTAGGACCAGATATGGTCATTATGAGTTCGTAGTGATGCATTTTGGGCTTACAAATGCTCCAACTGTCTTTATGGATTTGATGAACCGATGTTTTCACCAGTACTTGGATAAGTTCGTTGTGGTCTTTATAGACGACATCCTGATCTATTCTCCGGATGAAGAAGTCCACGAGGAACATCTGCGGATTGCCTTGTCAATCCTTAGACAACATCAGCTTTTTGCTAAATTGTCTAAATGTGAATTCTGGATAAAGGAAGTGGCTTTCTTAGGCCACGTGATCAATAAAAATGGGGTTATGGTTGATCCTCAAAAGATTGAAGCGGTGGCTAAATGGACACAGCCCCAGAACGTGAAGGAGGTGCGCAGTTTTCTTGGACTTGCCGGGTATTATAGAAGGTTTGTAGAAGGATTTTCAAAGATCGCTCTACCTATGACCAATCTACTCCGCAAGGTCCACAAGAAGTTTGTCTGGAATGACAAGTGCAAGGCCAGTTTCCAGGAGTTGAAGCGACGGCTGACCTCGGCACCCGTGTTAGCACTCCCAGAAGGGAATGACGATTATGTGGTCTATAGTGATGCTTCAAAGTGTGGTTTGGGTTGTGTACTGATGCAGAGAGGCAGAGTTATTGCTTATGCATCTAGACAACTCAAGACTTACGAAGAAAACTATCCGACCCATGATCTTGAGTTAGCAGCGGTTGTCTTTGCGCTAAAGATTTGGAGGCATTACCTCTACGGTATAAGATGCCAAGTCTTCACTGACCATAAAAGTCTCAAGTATATATTTACTCAAAAGGAGCTAAATATGAGACAACGCCGCTGGCTAGAGTTGCTCAAAGACTATGACATGGAGTTGTTGTATCATCCAGGCAAGGCTAATGTAGTAGCTGATGCACTAAGCCGGAAGACAACGCACGAGACTGTAGTTGCTCTACTTACTGCTCAGACCAAGCTAAACCAAGAGTCATGCGACATTGAAGTCTTGTATGACCAGCGTAGAGGGTACCTGAGTATGATGGAAATTCAGGCTACACTGCTGGATCAGATCAAAGAAAAGCAAGTCGATGACATCATCTTGGTGAAGTTAAGCAGTGAAGGGATGGATGGGAAAGCTCCCAGTTTTGTGGTTCAGGATGATGGATCACTTTGGTTTCAGGATCGGATCTGTGTGCCTGACACAGAAGGTCTTCGTCAGTTGGTGATGAGAGAAGCTCATTCATCTGCATATTTTATGCATTCTGGCTCTAGCAAGATGTACAAGGATCTCAGAAAGAATTTTTGGTGGCCAAACATGAAGTGGGACGTAGCAGACTTTGTGGCAAAGTGCTTAACTTGCCATAAGGTCAAGATCGAACACCGCAGGCCAGGTGGTGAGTTGCTACCTCTCCCAGTGCCAGAATGGAAATGGGAAGACATCGCCATAGACTTCGTCACTGGGCTACCAAAGACTCAAAGTCAGAGGGATGCTATCTGGGTAATTATGGATAGGCTTACGAAGAGTGCTCATTTCATAGCCATCAAGACCACATGGGAAACCCAGAAGTTAGCAGAAGTCTACCAGAAAGAGATTGTCCGCTTACATGGCATTCCTAAGACCATTGTATCGGACTGAGATGGTCGTTTCATGTCAAGGTTCTGGCAGGAACTTCATAAGGCTATGGGGACCGAGTTGAGGTTAAGCACCGCGTTTCATCCTCAGACAGATGGTCAGTCTGAAAGGACCATCCAGACCCTGGAGAATATGCTTAGAGCTTGTGTACTCGATCGTCCGACTAGCTGGGAGGACAGCTTGAGTCTGATTGAGTTCACGTACAACAATAGTTGGCATGCTACAATCAAGATGGCTCCGTTTGAAGCTTTGTATGGTCGCAGATGCAGATCTCCGATTTGTTAGGATGATAATACCGACAAAATTCTGCTTGGACCGGAGTTGGTCGAAAGGACGGCCTCAGACATTGCTTTGATCAGACAAAGGATGTTGACCGCTCAGAGTCGACAGAAGTCCTACGCAGATCGGAAGCGCAGGACTGTCGAGTTCGAGGTCGGTGACAAGGTTTTTGTCAAGGTATCGCCATCCAAAGGAGTTTTCAGGTTTGGTAAGCGTGGGAAGCTTAACCCTCGCTATCTAGGACCATTCGAGATTCTGGATGGAGTGGGATCTCTAGCGTACCGCTTGGCGTTTGCGCCATCGGCTCATCCAGTGCATAATGTGTTCCACGTATCTCTGCTCAGGAAGTATGTGCCAGATGAGTCTCATGTGCTGAGTTATGAGGACATCGAGATTCAAGCTAATGGTACTTATGAAGCGTTGCCCGTGCACATTTTGGAGCGTCGGGAGAAGCGTTTGCGCAACAAGATCGTGCTGTTGGTACGAGTGATGTGGTCCAAGTCAGGGACCGAAGAAGTTACTTGGGAGACGTGGGAAACCGAGTCAGATATGCTCAGGCGTTTTCCCGAGTTATTTTCGACCTAAGTTTCGGGGTCGAAACTTCTTTTAAGGGGGAGGAGATGTGATACCCCGTATTTTTGTAAGGCTATTTTGGGAATTTTGGAATTTTCCCGAGTACCCGTTGTGTACGTCGGATTTAATTCAGGTAGCTTGAGACATTCTGTAATGTGCTCTGTATCTGTAATATTTTTCTCAGTGAAATAAAATACAAACGACGTGCTTCGAATGTTTATACGCGTACGATATTTTTATCCCGGGTTAAAGTTGTCGTTGTCCAAAAAGCTAAGAGGGGCAACGCCACAGTGGCGGCAACCGTCGTAAGTAAGGTGGCGACCACCGCGAAAGGCTCGAGGCAACAGTGCCCTCGCCTTCCAGATGGGCGCGAAGACCCGAAGAACGGCGACCGCCGTAATTAGGGCGCCCGCCGCGGCCCGCCGTAGGCAAAATTATGGCGCCCGCCGTGATTACCCAGGGGTCATTATCCGTTGGTCGCCGGAGACGTCTGACAAGGTGCCGTTTTAGCCTCGCCACGTCTCGTTTAGACCATCGCGGTGTCCACGTGATCTGTGGCTATAAAAGGAAGATGATTGGGGTCAGATTCATGCACAAATCAAGCTGAAATCCTCAAATCTTCCTCTCGCCGGAGTTTGTGCCTCTCGCCGGAATTCTGAAGCTTTCGATGGTGGCCTTTGGTGTTGTTCCAGTAGCCCTTCGAGAAGCTTGTGGTTGCCTTTGGAGGTCAGAACCCAAACAAGTCGAAGGAGGCCGAGTCGATTGTGTTTTGGGGTGAGTTTTCTCGATGTTCTGTCGTCTGAGATCTTCACGGCGCCCGCCGTGATGAACTGCGGCGACCGCCGCCAAGAACAGTGACCGCCGCCAGTGCCCAGAATGCCTTCGTGGCTTTGGCTTGGTTGGTTGTCGTCGTGGCGTCTTTCCTTTCATTTTCCTTCGTCGTTTTTAGATTCGTACTACGGTTATGTCGGATCTAACTTAGGGTTCCTTTTATGGGTCGACTCGAAGGTGTTTGTGCTATCGGAGCTATACCCGTGTCGAGCCCGGAATCCAATTGTCGTCTTTAGGCTATTCTGCGGATTAGGCAAGTGGCGGTTCGCTCTTGCTCGTTCGTTCCATATTTACATTAATTATCAGTAGTTTATCTGAGTAATTAATTTGGAATGAATACTCTGTTTGTCTGGAAACGGTTTTGATAAACTGTTTTGAAAATCATATAATAGGTTGTATATCTGTTAGAACAACGCTATTGTCTGTGATCGCCTTTCGGGCCTTTATGTGGATTTATCATGTAACTGTTATTGTGCTATAACTGTTTAGTTAGCACTGTTAAATAGGAACGTTACTCGGACTCTGTCCAGTCGTTTCTTTATAATCTGGTATCGGGGTGGCTCGTCTCCATCTGGTACTATTCTAAGATCATGATCGGTCTCTTTCACAAGTGTGTAGAGACAGGACACTTAGCTGGTGTCACAAACCTTCCGGTGTACGTCACTCTCGATGAAACGTATACTAAGATGTGTCGTCCCAATGATGGGGTACACACGTAAAAGTCTAATAACGTGATGTGTGTTTTTGAAACATAAATCAGATAAAGTGCTACTCGACGCACATAATTAATAAGCCTTGGGCGAGTAGTGCAGCTAAGTTATAGTACAGCTAGGAAAACTCGTCTCGACTTTGATCATAGTACGTTCTCTTTCCAATCTGGATTCGTTGTATGCGATGAGGTTGGTCGTGAACCGAAGCATCTCAGTCAACTTTTAAATCATTGTTGTATGATTCTGTAACATTCCAGATTTGTCATATTTCCTTAAAGACTCATTTCCGTTGGAGTCTTCTTTCGAGTCGATGTCTGTGAAGATTGAGTCTTCCAGAATCTTCTCTTGTGCAAACCTCTTGTTTATTCCAGTAGGAGTATGATGGTTGACTATCGTCATCGATTATTATTCGAGAAGCGATGAGTCTAACCTAATACGACGGATTCGAACCATTCTACTTTGTACCTTTGCTAGTCTATTCAAGTAGACTAACCCATGAACTTTGTTCTCTGCATGTGGGCTGGTGTCATCCGTTCGATTCGGCACATCAGATCGAAAGTAGCTCAGAAGAATAGAAGGACTATGGAGTCGACGGTGGTTTTTGAACGTTTTAATTATTTCTTTAATCAGGTTGAGATCTTTTGGACAATGACTTTGATTGTAATGTACTTTCTAAGACTTCCGCTGTTTTTGGTTTAAACTCTATGTTGGCCTATTCGGGATTGGGTTGTAATCCCGTAACTCTGTTTCCTTGACAATGTTATGTTTGGGATTGAATGCTTTGATCATTATGTATCATTTGTTTTTCATAAATTGTATTTAAACGGTAAAGCCTTGGGTGATCTCGGTAAGAAACACTGGGGTCACTGGCGGTAATACATTTCCAAAAGGGTTAAGTTTTGGGGGTGTTACAGAATGTTCAACTATCAATTTTGCATGAAAATCTTGTAGGTGTTGGTGTATTGTTAGGCTACATTTTTATGTTTGTTACTTTAATTGTTGATCTATCATTGGTTGTTGATTTTATAGTATTGTTTTTTTTAGAATGTTAGGTGTCAATTTTTGTTCATTTCACATCATACACTATGTGTCAATTATGGGATCCAATATTTGCTCCACCATCTAAGGCCCATTAAACTATAGTTGGGCCGGCCCATCTGAGTATTAGTTAAGCTTCTCCCCTTAGATGCTATAAATACCCTCCAAAAAGGGAAAGGAGAGGATATTTCCTTGTCTTTTCTCCTTCATGAACCCCAAAATACCAGAAAGGAGAGAGGATTGGCGGCGGTGAAAGAGGAGCTTCATTCTCGTGTTCATCATCCCTTCATTCCTCCTCTGATTCGATCAATCTTTTTTTATCACACGCCCATCTTCTTTCATTTGTTTTTCCTCTTGATTTTGATTGGATCAGATTTTAATTTGAGCGTCGGAGAGCCTTCTCCTGGAGAGCTCTTTTTCGGGATTTTTCAGGGTCCAGTCGGAAAAGAGAAAGAAAGGGGCCATCCGTCAGGTCTAGATCCAACGCTGTCCGTGAAGTCCCTGGTAAAGAAGAATAAAAGGGGAGATCACATCCTAGAGCTTTTGGAGTGTTGACCTGAGCTCTACTATAAATCAGAATTTTGCATCAATGTTTGAGGATTAACCAACTAATACAATGTCTGCATGTTAAGCCTACTTGTTGTAGAATGGAAATGGGCAACTGTTCAATTGCACTTATGATGAGTTCCACCTTGGCCCTCATCAAGCCAAGCCAAGGCCTCGTCTCCAAGGTCACCAAGGGCTGATCATGTCTCGGCACCAAGGCACCTCCATGGCGATGGAGCCTAGCCTCCAGCCACCAAGACCCGATGCTTAGATGCCACGACAATCAAGCGCCCGACGCTTCGACTCCAAGGCATTCTAGGCGCGCGCCTCAAGCCAAGCCTTCAAGGCTTTTACCCTTTCCCTTTTTATGTCTTCATTTATGTTATTGGGCCTTTCCTTGGGTGTGGGCTTTCACTTGCATGTGCAGCCAACCCACTTGGAAAACCCTTGAGTATTTAAACTCCTCTTTGTTATCTTTGCTCATTAGTTGAAGAATAGAGAATTGGAACATTACCTTGGGTAGAGGAATCCTCCCCTAAGGCCTCCAATTAATTTCTATCAACTCAAACTCTCTCAAACACTCTTCTCTTCTCAATCTCTCACGAACTCACACTCAAATCATCAACAAGCTTGTTTCACTCCATCTCGGTCAAGGAACCCCAAGGAGGGATTCCTTGGCACTTGCCGGCGCCTTCCACCGTCCAAGCTCCGTCCAGCCACCCCTCCACTAGGGGTGTTCATAATTATATAATCCGGTCGATCCGATCCACCGATCCGCCGATCCGATCCTAAAATATCCGAGTCCAGTGGAATACGATCCGAATCCAATCCGATCCGGGGAAATTTTCCGGATCATTGGATCGGATACGAATCGGGGCTAGATATCCGGCGGATATCCAGGGGTATGCCACTATTATAATATTTATATAAAAAATAATATATATTATTTGAAAATTAAATATGCCAATGGTTTTCCCATTTTTATAAATGTGTAAACATTAATATTTTCATTAGAAATGAAGGAATTGAAGTTTAGAGATTTAAATATTATGTTTTGAATTCGAATTAGTGGACTTTGAAAGTATTTTTGTTGTTTTTCGGTGGTTTGTTTGAAATTGTATATTGATTAAACTACTAAGTATTTTGTTTGAATTTATATATTTGAACTTGTAGCTAATATAGTTGATGAATTATAAATTTGTGATAATATTTTTAAAAATGAAATAATTTTTATATACATTTATAAATTTATATATAGATTGGATATTTAGGATATTCGATATGGATATCCGATCCGATCCGAGGTTTTCGGATCGGATATCCAGGATTTCCGGATACGGATATGGATAGCGATTTCAGGATTTTTCATTTGAGGATATCCGATCCGATAAGCCGGATCGGATCGGATATCCGATAATGAACACCCCTACCCTCCACCGACGTCTCCTCCCCTTGGCTGCCCTCTTGAGCTCCCAAGGACCCTTGGAGGCCGAACCACCAAAAGAAGAAGGGAGTCTCCACTTAGCTTAGCCTAGATCTAGCTTCTTGGGAAGAAAAGTCTCACCTTTGGAGGCTTGATTCTCATCAATTGGGATCAAGAGCCAAGGACTAATCTAAGTCATCTTCCTCCTCTCTCAAATTCGTTTTTCTTGTTGATTTCCATAGCTTGCATGTTTTCTTTTGTTGCTCTCATGTTATCCATGTGTTTTGTTCATTGTCTTCCTTGCTAGTTTGATTTTTTTTTCTTGTTTCTCCATGTCTTGTGTTTAGTTGCATGCTCAGTTTTTATTCTTTTCCATGTATTTTGTTCAAGTTTCCATGCTAGATTAGTGCTTATTTTAGTTGTCCCTTGTTTCCCTACCAAAAACGCACCAAAAACAGCAAAAAATTCCCACTTCCGCCGCCCACCACCACCTCCGGCGACCGAACCACCACCCTTACCACCGTAGCACCACCCACCACCACCCCTACTGCCACCCTACCCCTTCCCCCAGCCGGCCATAGTTGTTGCTTGCTCCATTTTGAATTCCCACCATTGCATGTACCTTTGTCCTTTGGGGAAGGACCACTCCCACCTTCAACTTGTCCTTTTTGTCCCCTTTGGCTATTTTGGGTAAAAATACATATTGTACCTTTGGATGATGGGTTAGTGGGTGGAATGCAAGGACACTTCCTTAGTGGATATCCATTTTAGAGGGCCGAAATTGTTGTGGCAAAGGAACATTCCTCTCTCTTTCTTCCAAGCCTTGTCCCCCCCACTACATGGGTGACTTGGCACGTCCAAACAACAAACAAAATCAGAAATCCCTTGTTGCCACTCCTTACAAAACAAGTGTTGTGGCCCTACTCCACCTTCCTTGAATTCAAACAAGTTAATTTCGGCCTTGCTCCCCTTTGCATTAGAAAAAGCCAAACATATTTCAAGAGGTCAAGACAAAAGGCAAGAGACCCAAATACAAAAAAAAAACAGAATACAAAAAAAAAACAAAAAAAAACAAAGCGAAGGTCAAGCGATTGCCGTAGCGTCGGCTGTGCTCCGCCGTGAGAAGGAGGCCACCGACGCATGCATGTCCGCCCTCGAGCGTAGCTTGGCCTTGCATGCGGCCCACGCCGAGTTGGCTGCACTCCGCCGCGAGAAGGAGGCCACCGACGCGTGCATGGCCGCCCTCGATCTTAGCTTGGCCACCATTGCCGCCGGTTCTCCAGCCGCCGCGCCAACCGTGGCGCCGCACCAGCACCCATCAATAAGGGCCGCCGCACCAACCTTGGTCGCGCCTCAAGTACCCTTGCATGCGCCTCAGCCTCCTTTGGCCGCGTTTGACATTGACTAGGGCGCGCCACACATGGCCTCAGCCGCACCTCATGACGTGATGCATTCCTGCTTGTGAATGTCGGATCAATGATCTTGGTGGGAAGTCACACGAGTCACTTCAGTGGTTGAGTGAGAGGAACGCGTCGCGTGAGTGGAATAACGCGATGATTTATGGTGGTATAGCGATGGCGGAAGCGATTGTTGGAGGGATAGATGACTTGAAAAGACAAGTCTTGGGCCGTAGCGTCGGCAGCGGGGTGAAGGGAGATGCGAAGGAAGACTTGGCTTGAAGAATCAAGCGATTGTCGTAGCGTCGGCGGCGGAGTGAAGGAGATGAGAAGATAGAGATGTGTTTAACGTCCAATCAAAGGAAGGAGGCGATATGCTCTCAAACTTAAGCTTTGATTCAAATTAGACGTAACCTAGTAAAGAAGGTCGAGATGACCTTTTATAGTACATAGCGGGACTCGGATGGGCCGAGTCTCGCTTAATGGGCTGGCCCACGTGACATGCGTGGAACACACACCAAAAAGAAACACTGAAAATAATAATGTTCTAAAATTTACAAAGATATTCAAAGAACGCGTTCAATGATGATGGGTGAGGATCAAATAGATAGAACGCAATCTCTAGACTTGGATGGAGTCGCTTGAAGGAGGACACAGTCTTTGTACCCAATGCGAGGCGTGTGAAGGAGATCGCGGTCTTTGTACTTGGTCCTTCTGAGCCCATGGTCATGGGTTCTTCTTCTATGGCCTTTATGGAGGGCAGGGTCGCATCACCCTCCCCCAATTGGGTGTGAAGCGTCCCCGCTTCACCAACATCGATCTTGTGCTCCACATATTCCTCCAAATCCGCGACGTCGGAGGTCGTGTAGATGCCATAGCCTCTGGGCAGCTCAATCTGGTTAGCTGTATCTCGAACGGCTTTCACGACACGGAATGGCCCCTCTCCGCGTGGAACCAAGTGGTGCTTGTGCCGCGATTGGGATCTGTCATTTTGCAAGTGCACCCAGTGGAGGTCTTCGGTGTCGAACACGAATCGACGGCGGCCGCGTTTGTGCAGATAGGCACAGTCAACCAGTCGATTATGATTTGAATGCCACGCAAGGCTGGTAGAGCTTGGGGAGGTGCCTCTGGCAAAGCTTCCCTGATGGGGGTCTCTGGAGTGCAACGCGTTGGCACCAACAGGAAACATGGCGCGTTGCCTTGAAAGGTAGCATGGAGGTCGCGAGGAGGTCCAAGAAGCAAGTTGTGCTCTAAGGTTCTTTGTAACGCGGTCTTTGCACCGTCTTGGCCTCTAGATCGCGTTGTTGGCTCTTGGTCGTTGCAAACGACTTTGTGCCCTTTGTAAGAACGAGTTGTCCGGCTACTTGGGTCTGCGGTGTTGGAAGCATCTCCAGGATCTGAGTGGCGTCGTGATGATCTTGACGCGAGCTTTGCTGCTTCCATAGTCTTTTCTCAATCACACTCGACCTGAGCCTGTAAAATCTCATGGGGAGACATAGGTAAGAGAGTCACGCGCTTCCCGTGGTAGGTAAACGCATAGGTGTTTAGATACCCATCGTGAAGCACGCGACGATCGAACTGCCATGGACGCCCAAGCAAGAGATGGGTGGCATCCATTGCAATCACATCACATAAAATTTTATCATTGTATTGACCAATGGAAAAGGTAATAAGACACTATCGTGAGACAGTGTTACCTGAGCTTGAAGATAGCCATTGTAGGTCATAAGGTTGTGGATGAGGCGTTGTCGGCAGGCTGAGATGGTTGACCACCTTCTCATTGACGATGTTGCAACAGCTTCCTCCATCGATGATGACACTAAGGGACGCCTTCTGGACCAGGCAATGCGTGTGAAAGAGGTTCTCGTGTTGATCGACAAGGCTTCCTTCCTTGATGGTGAGGAGGCGCCGCGTGACTAGGCTCAATGGTGTGCCTGCATGGAGCGCGACAGCCTCACACGTATAAGCGGCTTCGCGGTCTTCTTCGAATCCGTCTTTAATTGTCTCAAGCTAGGTCTCCTCCTCCTCGTAAGACTCATATCCCGCGGCATTTGTGGAGAAGAGGACCTTCTTGTTGTTTGGACAATCCCGTTGGTAGTGGCCGCGCCCTCCACACTTGAAGCATTCCATGTCACGTGCGCGATCATTGCCCTGCGAGTGGGCCTTTGGCGCGGTCGTGCTAGAGGCCGTGGAATTAGGCATCGCATTCTTCGCTTCTGAGATTGGAGAACGCACATCAGTAGTAAGGGATGGACTAGGGTTAGGATCATACCTTCGTTGACCTTGATTTTGCCAAGAGGACTGCTTTCGACGCACGAGCTGGTTGTAGACCTGCATCACCGTGTGGGTCAACGTGTTGAGATCCTTGATGGGCAAGATCTCAAACTGGTCATGGATTGGCGCGTTCAGGCCACTTAGAAACTTGGTCCTCAAAGTTGATGGTGCAACGCTTATGTTTGCCTTGTAATACATGTCCTCTACCTTGGAGAAAAACTCGAGGGGAGTTTGTGAGCCTTGACGAGCCATGGCTATCTCCATTCTCATTTGATTTCTGTAATCTAAAGACACATATTTCTTGGTCATCACGTACATGAGTTGGTGCCATTCGGTGACCCTTGTTCGGTGGCGACGCACGCAGTCATCCTCGAAACGATGCCACCACACTCTGGCTGCTCCGCGGAAGTGAAGTGTCGCGGCGTCGACATGCTCCTTAGGTGGCACTCGACAATAGCGAAGTGTGTACTCCGCAGCCTGCACCCATTCAAGAAAAATAGAAGGGTTGTATTCACCATAAAAATGCTCGATTTTTACCTTGACTTCGTGTCTTTGGTATCGAGGTTGGGCAGGGGCTTGCAATGGCCCGTTGTGTGGTGCGGCGTCATAGAGAGGGTTCTCATAGGTGCGGACGCCAGGATATTCAACGCGTGCATGGCAAAGCCTCTCGCGTGCTTGTTGTGGTTCGTCGCGAGCAAAATCTTCCCTGGACACATAGGCGTCATCGCGTCAACGCTGTCGCGGTCGGGTTCCGTGATCGGCTTGGCGAACATCTCTGGGCATGACATCGCGGCGCTCGCCGCCAATGCCATGATCGCGATCTCTTTGTGGTTTGAGACGCGATGGAGGAATCCAATCTGAAGGGTGGTCCTGCAATTCAAGTGGATCTCCAAGAGGGGGGTAAGAATAGCCAGAATGTATCATACCTAAGTCTTCAACTTCCTCATCGTCAAACTCGTCGAAGTCGTCTTGGACTCTGGGTGTGATTGACGCATAGCCATCAGACCCATAGCGTGGTGTCCGAGCACTTTAGGTAGGCACGCATATCGGAGCCTCGTGGCTGGGTAGTTGGCGTCTCGAAATCGGCCTCATCGCGTCGCTTGTGCCCACTGGGACGGCGACTGGGTCTTCGCGGCGTCACAGTGGCTAACCCGGCTTCGCGTAATCGGTTTTCGCGATGTGCTGAGCCTTGAACGCGGCGCTGGGTACGTCGAGATGCATACCTGTCATCAAAATCGTATGGTTTAGAAAACTCACCTTGATGAACATTGTCGCGATCGGAGCCGGTGTCGTAGTCGTTAGGATTTGCTCTCAGAGCGGAATGATCGCGGTGCGACACGTATCCCTGACGACTCTCTATGACTGATTGAAGCCGTTGTAGGCGCAGTTGGAGGTCGAAGGCATCAACCCTTTTCCCTTATCCACGCGTTGTTGGCTTGGACCAACGTCAGTTTCTCGTGGTCCTCCCACGGCATCCATGTTGATCATCTGTGTTGGCACGGTCACCACGGTTGTGACGCGCTGCATGGCTTGGAATTTGGCAACTTGGCGCCTTAACTCTTGTATCTCGCGTTGTTCAGCCGAGATCTCCATAGGGGGATCTTCATTGTGTTGGTCTTATTGTGGCACCAAGGGTAGATTTGGCGCGTTCTCATTTCCTAAGACAATGTGACCAGACATCGCGAGTAAAAACGAACAAAAAACAACACAACCAAAGATCACGCAAGCAATGAGCAAGTAACAAGTGTTCACGTAGGAGGGCGCGTTCTTTTGGCCGTGAGGGCGGCTAAAGGCAAGCAAAGCAAGTGTGATATGCAAGCACAAAAGCAAACGAAACCAATTGAATAAAGTCTTAACCTCTTACGTAAACAACACAAACACACAAGAACCAACCTTCAAGGTGTTAACCTAGACGGTGGAGAGATGAAGAAGATGAGCCTAGCCGAGAGGGGGAAAGAAGGTTGCCTTATTTTGGCTTTCCTTCTCTTTTTTGTTTTTTAATGTCGCGTTCTTTTTTTTTTTTTGAAATGTGATAGCAGGTTTTAGTCGTATCACCTGATCAAAATAATCCTAAACAAACCTAAACTAGTAGAATAGGCAAGTAAGGGTCGAATCCCACAGGGAGGAAGTAATCTTTCTAAGTGCACAATTGTATGTCAAAGGTAACAAGGGGGGTTTTGGTTGATTGGTTGTCAAACAAGTAAACAAGGGAAACAAAAGCAAAGAGTTTGTAATCAAATAGGGAAAAAAACTTAGCCAAACAAATATCCACCATTCATTTGATTGGTTGATCCTAGATTCTCTCTAATTCCTTCCTATGAATGTTCCTATTCCTTTTCGTGAGTTATAAACAGGACAAACAGACCCTGAGAATACTAACTATTAAATAACTATGAAAACCTCACGCGTCAATTCAATAGCAGCAATGAGCACAGGAATTTCGATAGATACATGCAAAAGTAGCAAACAGTCATACTATTGCATGGAATTAATTCTCCCTACAATAAACTAGTCCCAAATAGTTCTTAGAATATTGCAGTTGCTACACATGAATTAGGTAACTCAAACAGTAATTACCAAACCCTAGCAATAGACAATTACCAATAACAACTAGTTGCGTCCAACAAGCGAAATCAATAATAATCAATGAGATGAAGCACAAGAGAATTAATACATTCAAAGGAAAGGAAATAGATTTAGAATCTCACAACCGTATATCAATTGAAGGCTTCAATCGTCGGACTAAGCAAAGGGTGCTTAGCTCCTCATAGTTCTTAGAAACAAATAAACTTCAAAGGGAAAACTGCTGAATGCTAAAACGTGATGATCTAGATGATGAATGGAAGCTATTGGAACTAGGTTTTAAATCAAACCTAAAACCAAAGATCACAAACATAATCTAAACAGAAACAAAATAACCTAAACGGAATAAATAAATAAAAATAAACAACTGAAAAGGAAATTAACGTAAAAGTTTGGAAAGAACAACTTGTTCGCTGGCATGCACTTCCGCGGTCGCGGAATGAATTCTGCGGTCGCGAAAATATCAATTGTGCTCTCGAACAGCCTCGACGAAGGGATTTTCCGCGGTCGCGGAACATTTTCCGCGGTCGCAGAAAATGAAAACTCTGGCACCGTGTCTTCGACTTTGCCGCGGTCGTCGTCCGCGGGCTGCTCTGGTCGCGGCTGCTCCTTGTTTGCTCCATATGGCTTCTTTTCTTCCTTCTTCCTTCGGTCTTCACTTGTGGTCTACTCCTCGTCTTTTGGATGTCGTCATTTAAGCTCCTCCAAACCACCATATCCACACTTCTTCTCCTCAACTCCATACTCCACAGTTGTGCTCTAAACCCATACAAATGGCACCCTAAACACCGGTAACAACTCCTAGATAAGCACTACAAAGTAGAGCTGATCAAAATGCGACTTTGACTCTCTTTTTTGAATTTGAAATTCAAATCCGAGATCTTAGTCTTTGATTGAAGATCGGATACGAATTAAATGAAACAAAATAAAAATAAACGGCTAAGTAACTTATGGAAAGAAATCACGAGATTTACGCGATAGGAGAGAGAAGATTTGATGCAGATTTATGGCGGTCAACACAAGAAAATATGGCAAGATATGTTTGCGAAATTTAAGCAATTAATTAAGGAAATCAAGCAATCAATTACGTAGATTTCATGCATACAAATCACACTATTTTCGCGCGTGGATCAAGCAATTATCGGCCAAGAGATTCTCTTGTAGAAACCGATTGGACAAGCATGTGTTTGAGGAGGAAAAAAATTGTGACAAACGCGGAAGCAAGGATGATGGGGGAGAAAAATTGAGAACAAGTGAGACTTGACAAGCGACTTACAAGATCAAAGGCTCTGATGCCAGTTGATGCGTTCCTGCTTGTGAATGTCGGATCGATGATCTTGGTAGGAAGTCGCACGAGTCACTTCAGTGGTTGAATGAGTGGAACGCGTCGCGTGAGTGGAATAACGCGATGATTTATGGTGGTATGGCGATGGTGGAAGTGATTGTTGGAGGGATAGATGACTTGAAAAGACAAGTCTTGGGCCGTAGTGTCGGCAATGGGGTGAAGGGAGATGCGAAGGAAGACTTGGCCTGAAGAATCAAGCGATTGCGTAGCGTCGGCGGCGGAGTGAAGGAGATGAGAAGATAGAGATGTGTTTGACGTCCAATCAAAGGAAGGAGGCGATATGCTCTCAAACTTAAGCGTTGATTCAAATTAGACGTAACCTAGTAAAGAAGGTCGAGATGACCTTTTATAGTACATAGCGGGACTCGGATGGGCTGAGTCTCGCTTAATGGGTTGGCCCACGCGACATGCGTGGAACACACACCAAAAAGAAACACTGAAAATAATAATGTTCTAAAATTTACAAAGATATTCAAAGAACGCGTTCAATGATGATGGGTGAGGATCTTTGAGATAGAACGCGATCTCTGGACTTGGATGGAGTCGCTTGAAGGAGGACGCGGTTTCTGTACCCGATACGAGGCGCGTGAAGGAGATCGCGGTCTTTGTACTTGGTCCTTCTGAGCCCACGGTCATGGCTTCTTCTTCTATGGCCGTTATGGAGGGCAGGGTCACATCACGATGCCTCATCCGCGCCGCGCCATGACACCCTGCCTGAGCCCCAGCGCGCCTTGGTCGTACCTCATAGCGCCTCGGCTGTGCCCTGCAGTGCCCCGGTTGTGCCTCAAGGCGCCATGACTGCGCCTGAGGGTGCCTTGGTTGCGCCTCAGTGGGTGCCTCGCCCTATCATCACTCGCAGTTCCATGAGCTCTTTGGCCACGCCTTGGATGGATGCCACACCTCTTGTTCCTTCTTGCTTGCCATTCTCACTCCAAGAGGAGGTCCATGCTATGGATGATGAGCCTTACAAGCTTCCAAGGCCGGCTCTTAACCTCTACAACAGAGACGCTCTAATGACCCCTATATTTAGGGAGGTACCTTCTTTTGTCTCTCCTTTTATGCCCTTGAGTGATACCTTGCATGAGTGTCCATTTACACATTTGGATAGAGCTTTATTTATGAAGACACATTGTTTTGCATCTAGGACTACACATTCTTGTTTGCATTATAGTTCCATGTCTCACTTCATGCTGGCGAAGTTTTACTTATTGCTTGTTATTTCCTACATGCCTAAGTATGACAGTTGTTTGACTTGTTGCATCATGAAGCATATACTTAGGCTTAGGAAGAGTGATGCCACTACTCTTGCATATGACCTTACACTTCATATGGCATATACCTCTCATGTTATTGCATTTAGTGCCTTAGGCAATACAAAAGGCTTGCTTGTTATACCCTTGGATTTGGCATACTCATGTTTGCTTCATAGCTCCCCATCCTTGTTGCATGAGATGTATTCACTTCATTCATTTCCTCTCCTAATTACGTATGTTGTGTGCTTTGCATATTCCATCTTTCGGCATACCTTTAGGATGCTTCATGTGTTGATTATGCGTACCCCATACCATGATAATGTCCTTATTATGCGTCTTTGCAATGTTGATTTTTGGGCCTATTATGGGGTACGGGCTGCCATCTCCCCGCCTTGTCCTTGAGCATGCGTAGATCCTCCCCTAGGCTTTCTTTGCAAAAGGTTTGCCATGTTGTTCGGGGCCCTTTGAGGATTATACCTAGAGCGCTTCCTTGGAACCCCTTGCCCACGGAGTATCATGTTGATTATGGACTGGCCATACATCCCTTCCTAGGCACCTCATGTATAAGGTATTTCAGGTTGACACGGAGCCTTTGAGGATAGCCCCACACATAGCCTCCTTAGGGACCCTTTCGTTAGGACCTCACCTCAGCTTGTCTCTTGGTTGGTGGCCCCGTGCTTGGGTGTTTGTCCCATTGATTTATCCTAGGTATTCCCCTCCTAACCCTAGCATTCGTGTATCCTCTTATACCGGGAATTGGGTGGTTGTTTATCTCACTCTTGTAGTCGGGTGGCCAACTCCTAAGAAGGGGAGAGATTCTCTTTGGGTGCTACTAGTTCATCTCTTCCACATGGCCAACCCCCTAGCTTGTAGGATCTCACACATTGCCTTGAGGATGCCCACTATTTTCCTTTTCCACATATGGCCACCGGACCTAAGCCCTCCCATCACCTACCACATTAGGGGTGCGCATGAACCGACCCCATCTCCCTTTTGGACCGTGCCTAGAGCCTTCATAGAACCACCCCGGGGAGTAGGATATTCTCACATTTGGTTGTTGAGTTGCTTTGTTGTAGGACCATGTCGGTGGCAACCTTGCTTAGGGCCTTTTTGGCGTCTCCTTGGAGTACACATACCATGGCGTTGGGAGCTCTTCCAAGCCGTCTTATGGACGCCTACTTGCCTCATGTGCCACCGGTTCCTAATGATGGCTTGCTTCTTGTGACATTAGTGCCTATAGACGGCTTCACTTCATCCATGGAAGGTCCCGAAGTTCATGACTAGGCACTCACCCAATGGCTCACGCATAAAAAGGGGAGCAAGCCCCCTTGGGTCATTCTCACTTGCTTAAACATTGTGCTCGCCCATGGAAATCCTACATGGTGCCCCTCAGTACCCCCCGATCCTAGCCACAAATTAAGGACAATTTGCCCTCAAGAAGGGGAGAGTGATGAGTTCTACCTTGGCCCTCATCAAGCCAAGCCAAGGCCTCGTCTCCAAGGTCACCAAGGGCCGATCATGTCTCGGCACCAAGGCACCTCCATGGCGATGGAGCCTAGCCTCCAGCCACCAAGACCCGACGCTTAGATGCTACGACAATCAAGCGCTCGACGCTTCGACTCCAAGGCATTCTAGGCGCGCGCCTCAAGCCAAGCCGTCAAGGCTTTTACCCTTTCCCTTTTTATGTCTTCATTTATGTTATTGGGCCTTTCCTTGGGTGTGGGCTTTCACTTGCATGTGCAGCCAACCCACTTGGAAAACCCTTGAGTATTTAAACTCCTCTTTGTTATCTTTGCTCATTAGTTGAAGAATAGAGAATTGGAACATTACCTTGGGTAGATGAATCCTCCCCTAAGGCCTCCAATTAATTTCTATTATTGTCACATGCACTTATATAGATTTTTTACAAAAATAAATAAATATATGAATTCTTAATATCAATCTTTTAAATGCAAAAAAATAGTTAGATTGGATTTTATTTTAGAAAAAATAAATGTATAGATTTTGTACATTATATTTTCTTTCGAGGGTAAAATAAATCAAACTTATATGTTTGCTAAGTTAATAAGGATTTAGTACGTAAAACTAATAAATATATGTTTGTAAAAATAAAATTCAAGCCTTAACTTGTGCCTTAGTATTTTGACACAAATTACTCCACCCGTAAACATCTTGTAAAGTTGCGAGAAATAGGGATTTTATCACAAATTACATATGACTAAATGAATTTCTACGTCTGTAAAACATGTTGCAATATTGCTAGAAATAAATTAGTATTTATCACGAATTATGATATGACGGTATGAATTTTTATCAGTAAAACATCTTGTAAATTTGCATAAAATAGTCTTTTAACACAAATTACAGGTTTATTTTTTGGATAAATTTTATTGTACTTGTTAAAGGTGTGTATTTATGAATGCAAATTCGACTTCGTATATTAGATTTCAGTTTGTTCCTATTTTAAAAAGAAAGAAGAGAAAAGACTGAACATAATATTATTGTATAATTAATGAAACATAAGTTAAACTATTTATCATCTTACTCATTCTTAGTAGTATAATTTGTTCATAATGTGAACTTTTTGAATATACTGTAAGAATTGGTTGAATTGTTTGACACATGGCTCAATTTTTTTAGAAGAGGAAGGCTTTACTATAATTGTTTAGTAGGATTGTGACATTTGTTATGCAAAATTACCGGGTACGTGTAAGTTGAATTATTATATACAACGGTAGAAATATTTAATGATGTAATTTTTTTGTCAAATTGCTAGAAAATAAGATTTTAACACGAGTTATAACATAGATGTACACATATATACAATAGTAAAGCATGCTGTAAAGTTGTTAGATTTTAGTATTTTAACGCAAGTTATGATATGGTTGTACAAATGTATACACATGTAAAACATGTTATAAAGATTGCTAGAAATTAGTGCCCACACAATTAAGATAAAGTTGTCTGAAAAATTCACCTGAAAAACATTATGTGATGTATTATATAATTTGATCATGTAGGACTAAATAATTTAATATTTAGGTTATTTGTCACATGCTACTTTTTAAATCAGTGATTGATTAAAATAAAACTACCGAATAAGTGTAAATCAATTACATTATACCGTGGTATAAATATTTGCACCAGTAAAACATTCTATAAAATTTGCTAATGATGATACTCATGAATGCAATTATATGCCCATAAGTTCCAAATAAAAAGCAACAAAAATCAAATGAGACATAGAAGAGAAGATTGATTCTACTATCAAGGGAAAGTTTGATGAGATGAAATTGTTAGATAATTTATTTTATGGATAGTGCAACTTGAAAACCAATTAATTTTATGAAGAAAAATGCATTTACTAATAATCATGGAAGATTTACTGATATTTGATAACATGATATGCTTAAAATCAATCAGACTTATGGGTTTGGTAAAATAATAAGATTTTTAGTAGGTAATATTTATACGGTGAGTAATGATACCAATGTTTACAATTGTACACTTGTAGAAGATGTCTTTATTTATTATTAAGAATTTGTGCCATAAGCATAAATAAACCATTATATCTTGCCGTAAAAAGTGATGAAATTTAAATTTGTATTTGCTCCGTAAGAAAGTATATACATGTATACCTTGTTGTAAAAAGTGATGGAATTTACATATGTGTCGTAAAAATATATACACTTGTATACATTGTTGTAAAAAGTGATGGAATTTGCATTCATGTAGTAAGAAAATATACACATGTATACCTTGCTGTAAATAGTGATGGAATTCGCATTTATACCATAAAAATATATACGGTGTATACCTTGCTGTAAAAAGTGATGAAATTTGCATTCATGTCATAAAAATATATACGCATGTATGTCTCATTGTAAAAAGTGATGAAACCATTCAACATTGTTGTATACAAATCTACACCCATAATATATGTTATAACATACATATGTGTTTACAATATGATACTTGTTGAACCTCCTACTTCAGCTCAAACTCTCCCAAGCATACAAAAAGTTTGTTTATTCTAATAATTCAAACTTTTAAATTATCAATTGCTATTTTACCTATTAATCGAGTTGGTTATGTCGAGTTCGGGTTAGGTCATTATATGTCAGCATGAGGTTTGATTTAATCCAACGGGTTAACAACATTACTTAGTTATTTATCTGTTCACTACCAAATTATTATTAAAGAGTAACAAAATAATGTAACAATGTCAAAATAAGCTAAAGTTGTTTTAAAAATAAAAAAATAATATTAATTATATTTAAAATTGACATTAGTTTACCAAAAATATAATTTTATAATTTTCCGTTCCGATGAAAAACCGTCGGTTTGAACTCCCCCGATTCAAGATTTCTTTGAATCTTGAACCGCCGCTTCATTAAACTACTTGGGCCAACGACAACCACGCACCGCGAAGAGAAATTTTTATATATATATATAAAAGAATAAAAAACTTAATTGAATTACAAAACACCCTCTTTAAACTTTGTCTTGTTTCTCCTTCCTACGGAATTTAAATGACAACTTGAGTTTTTTAACTTTATATTATCCATTTGGTCTTAATACTTCATACTATTTAAGATAATGCCTTGAAAATCATCTTACTCCTTGCCCAACCACCATCAACCCTCTTATACTATTTAAGATAACTTTATATTATCCATTTGGTGTTAATACTGAAGAAGTTTCTGTTTCGTATTCATATTGCTCAATACTGCAATTGTTACTTGGTTAGGTAGAGAATATAGATTATAGGACATTGATTAGTTTTTTACATTGTATGCTTCATCCGCATTTTATCTGAAGACTATCACCATCAATAGCCTACTCCATTTCCGAAAAACTTCCATGAATGAAGTTCATTCGTTCAATTTGCAAATAACAACATATATTGAAATGATTCCACATTTTGTTTGAGAATATACTCATATTCAGCACACAAGTGGTTTAAGGTCATCAATTTACCATTGCCGCTGACATTTGCAATCGCCCCACCCACCATTCGAAGTGTTTGAGGATCCTAGCTCAGCACTGGATGCATTCATTGACAACAAACCCATGCCTCCTTGAGTCATTATAAGCTCCTGGCTGGTCTTTGGGGGGTTAGGAAGGGCATTCTAGTTAGAAGAGAATGTCCTACATTAATGGAAATGTTAAAAAAATAACAAAGAATTGCAAGTTTGTCGTTCATTGCAAGGTTAGCTATAGCTCCTGCTGCAAAGTCTCATCATCAGGGCTACTAAGAAGCATCGACAAGGATGTAAGACCACCTGCTTCTACAATCTTCTCCTGATTACTCTCTGCAAATTATAGACAAATAATCAAATCTAATTTGGTTTAGTTATTATCTTTATCTATTCATTTTCTATTTAGCTTCTTTGATTTCCCGGACACATATTCCCACTTTAGACCAGTGGAGCCCAAAAAAACCCACCAAAAGACAGGAAAACAGAGAAAATTAAACAACGAAAAACAATGTGAAGCTATTAAATCATTTGAAAAACAAAAGATACCTTCAGCAGCAAGATTGGCAACTACTTTAACTGGTATGAATTCGTACGTACATTAGCATCTTCTTCTTCAAGCAATGACAATATTTTCTGCATCCCACTGATAGGATACTCGTTTTGGTTAAAATTGGGCACAATTATGCAGATACAATTCAAAACTTATGATCAGAATTTGTTAGGACTATTTCTATCTAGTAGTATATTACCTTGTTCAAAGAGCTTGGCCATTGAAGTCTTATCACCATCCTCTCCATCATCTTGTGGATGCCTAAATTGAGATACTTGAAGATCTGTATCACCATGACTTTTCTATATACACGATTCAGGCACAAAATGCACTTTGAGAGTTTGATATACGGGTGTCCCAATAATTTTATTTTCCTACAACTTGTTGTAATGTAAACTTGGTTTCCCTATGGAGCTGCATTTATTCTGAAGCATGCCTATGTTCAGCTAATGTCTCTTAGGCTTCTTCCTAGGAAGTTGAATTATGTTTAATACTTTGTTGATGGCAGTTTTGTTCACACCTACTATAAATGGTGTTTGCCTTCTTTGAATGAGTACGGCATTTTCAAGTTTTGTTTTCTCGTCTTCTAAAACACGTTTTCTGTCTGTGTGTGGTGCTGTAAAACCCAACAAATTGGTATCATAGCATAAGAGAGGGTAGCACCACCAGTAGCTGTCGGAGTCTGTAAGGATGTCCACCAACATATCCTCTTTCCAAGTTCCTTCCCTGAAAGCCAACCATTACGACAACTGGAGCATAAAGATGAAGGCTTTGCTAGGAGCCCATGAAGTTTGGGAAGTCGTTGAGAATGGCATAAGGGAGGTCACAGACGAGACCACCTTGACTGCTGCCGAAAGGGACAGTCTGAGGGACCAGAGAAAGAAGGACAAGAAGGCCTTGTTTCTCATCTATCAAGCATTAGATGATGATGGATTCGAGAAGGTGTCGAGCGCGACGACCGCCAAAGAAGCATGGGAGAAGCTAAAGACTTCCTGCAGGGGAGCCGAGCAAGTGAAGAAAGTCCGACTTCAAACTCTGAGAGGTGAGTTTGAGTCGCTTCACATGAAGTCTTCTGAGTCAATCTCTGTGATACCCCGTAATTCTGTAAGGATTATTCTGGGAATTTTTGGAATTTTCCCGAACACCCGTTTAGTACGTCGGATTTAATTCAGAAAGTCGGAGACATTCTGTAATGTGCTCTGTATCTGTAATATTTTTCTCAGTGAAGAATTATACAGTTAAGGCCTGTTGAAAGTCTATACTCGTTCGTGTATGACTTTTGTTATCGCGAGTTAAGATTAATACCAAATCTCTACCCAATTCGTTATTGCCCAAGAGGTGCAAATGGATTAACCATGGGTTAATACCCAAGGGCACAATTGGAAGGCTTTTTGGCTCCCAACAAGCCTCATCTTTGCCTATAAATAGAGGGCATGGGTGAAGCTTGAAAGGGTGTGAAAAACGCCATTACGCTGTCCATTTCTCGTCTCTCAAAAACACTCCCAAAGAAAAACGCTATCTCTCTCTGAAAGCTCTCGTGGATCGTTGGAGGCTCGTTTGGTGTCGTTCTCGATGGCCAAAGGAGACTTGGAAGGCCCTTAGAAGCCTAGAAGCCAAGCAAGGCGAAAGGCGAACCAAATCGAGCGTCGCGGGTAAGATTTCTCGTCCGTTTTTAAGTTTCTGTTCAGCGACGGCGACCGCCGCCAGGGAGACGGCGACCGCCGCCAGGAACGGCGACCGCCGCCAGGGAGACGGCGACCGCTGCCAGGAACGGAGACCGCCGTGTTGTGGACGGCGACCGCCGTGTTGGGGACGGCGACCGCCGTGTTGTGGCCGGCGACCGCCGTGAAGTTCTTGGTGCCGCCGTGGAGGAAGCCGATGAGCGGCGCCCGCCGTGCTTGAGACGGCGACCGCCGTGATGATGGCGGCGACCGCCGTGATGGTGGCAGCGCCCGCCGCAATTGTTGGTGGCCGGCCGTGAAGGGTAGTTGCCCGGGAGTTGTGCGTTGGCTTCCGAGACCTTCGATCGGGTCTCGTATCCTTCGATTTCTTTCGTCCTTTCGTATATTCATACTATTCTTTGTCGAATCTAACCTAGGGTTCCTTTTTGGGTCGACTCGAAGGTGTTTATGCTAGTGGAGCTATACGCGTGTCGAGCCCGGAATCCCGTTGTCTCTGCTTTGTTCCAGATCTGCGGACTAAGGCAAGTGGCGGTTCACTCTTGCTCATCGTTCCATATTTACATTAATTATCAGTTGTTTATCTGAGTAATTAATTTGGAATGATTATCTGTGTTTGTCTGGAAAAGGTTTTATAAACTGTTTTGGAAAATCATATAATAGGTTGTATATCTGCTAGAACGACGCTATTATCTGTGATCGTCTTCCGGGCATTTATGTGGATTAATAGGAAAACTAATCCAAGTAAGGATTAGCTGTTTCTATTATCTCTTTGTTTAAGTCGATTGCCTGGATGGCTTTAATGTGAATAATTGATGTGTTAGACTGTTTAGTTAATACGAGTGTTTGTAGGAACGCTAATCCAAGTAAGGATTAGTCGTTTCTTTATAACTTAATGTGCGTAGGAACGCTAATCCAAGTAAGGATTAGTCATTTCTTTATAATTTAATATTCGTGGGAACGCTAATCCAAGTAAGGATTTGTCGTTTCTTTAAATCATAATATTCCTCGGGGTTATTGCCGAATAATTTAAGGGTCATGACCTATGCTTCTTATCCACATGTAAGGATCTGAAGTGTTTTAAGCGCCTTGCTAGCGCCAGTGGATGAGCTTAATTGCAGTCCTGTGTTTTAAGCACTTAGCTAGTGCATTGGGGTGGACGTAACTGTCACCCTGTAAAATAAATTGTAAGCGCTGTGGCAGTGCAAATCAGGGTGAACGTAAGATCACCCGGTGTCTTAATAACTTCCGTGTTCTCGGAATATTCTTAAAATCCTCAACACTGTGTGTGTGTGTTGTAATTTAATAAGATAAGTGCAGTTAAGCACATAATTAAACTTTAAGCGTTGTATAGTGCAATCAGGGTGAACGTAAGGTCACCCGGTGTAATAATAATCGCCGTTGTTTCTCGGCATAATGATAAGTCCCGCGTGTGGGTTGTGTGTGTTTTAATTTGGGTTGACATGATTGTCACCCTGAGATTTAAGATGTGTGCCGCTCTTAATAACATTAATGTGTTTCAGTAATGTGTGTTTTGTAATTAAATAAGATATGTGCCCGAGTGCATATGATTAATAAACTTTTGGCGAGTAGTGCAGCTAAGTCATAGTGCAGCTAGGAAAGCTCGTCTCGACTTGAATGTAGTACGTTCTCTTTCCGATCTGGATTCGCTGTATGCGATGAGGTTGGTCGTGAACCGAAGCATCTCAGTCAACTTTTAAATCATTGTTATTTGATTCTGTTAAATATTCCAGATTTGTCATATTTCCTTAAAGACTCAATCTCTTGGAGTCTCTTTTCGAGTCGATTTCTGTGAAGATGAAGTCTTCCAGAATCTTCTCTCATGCATACCTTTGTTGTTATTCCGTGAAAGTGTCAGGTTATGTATCGTCCCTTCGGTTATTATTCGAGGGACAATGATAGTAAACGGTTTCGATCACTCGAACCACTCTGCTTTTTACCCTTGCTAGTCTATTTAAGTAGACTAACCCACGAACTTTGTTCTCCGCATGTGGGCTGGTGTCATCCGTTCGATTCGGCACATCAGATGGAGTGTAGATGAGAAGACTAGAAGGACTATGGAGTCGACGGTGGTTTTTCCGACGTTTTTAATAATTTCTTTAATCAGGTTGAGATCCTTGGGCAGGTGATCATTACGATCACAACCCTTTTTGTAATATCTTTTAAAAGTTTTCCGATGTGCCTTGTTTAAGATTTCCGTTGTAATTCATTTAAACTCTGTGTTTGTCCTATTCGGGATTGGGATGTAATCCCGGGACTCGTGTTTTATATGATTAAGGTTATCATTTTGTATCATTGTATTTCATGATTTGTATTTAAACGGTAAAGTCTTGGGTGATCTCGATAAGGAACACTGGGGTCACTGGCGGTAATACCTTTCCAAAAGGGTTAAGTTTTGGGGGTGTTACAGTTGTGGTATCAGAGCCAAAGGTTGTTTTAAAACAGGTTTGGATTTTTATAAATCATTTATCCGTTTTTGAAAATGCTTTAAGAAGGGCTCTGAATTTTCAAAGTGAAAAGAGTTTGAAAACACCGTTCATAGTCCTGTCTTCTATATGGTCTGATATAGTAAGTTGCTTCTATATCTAGAAAGACTAATTCTTTCCCCGTTACCCCGTATGATATGGGTGCATTCTATTCTCTTCAGAGGAATCGGGAGAAGCCAATGTGGTTTCGCTATACCCAATAAGGCTTGAATTCCCAGTTCTCTCATTTTGAGTTAAGGTTGTAGAACCTAGTAACTCGGTTTGAGTTCATCAATAGAAATTACCAAGTTGATCTATTCTAAGTTGATTTTATTACAATAAGTATATCAGAAGATACTAACGTGATAAAATCCTTGGAATTTGATCGGTAAACAGATGGTGAACACAAGGAACGTTATCCGTGCTGGTGCTGGGCCGAGTAATGACCCTAGACCAAATGCAAGGAATGTTGCAGACCCAACAGGAAAGCATGAGTCTGTCTTTAACAATAACCAGGGAGGCAATGGCCAAGCTCAGGCCAACGCTCCGATGTTGTTTGATGCTGCAGCAGTGGAGGCAATTCGAGGAATTGTCATGCAGGCAATCACAGATGTCATGCGACCAGTTGCACCACAAGCTCAAGGTGGTCCAGTTCCTCAAGCTACTCCTGAAGTTGAGGAGTCAGTGGAGCAAGTACCTCAGATCAATGTTGTCAGAAACAGAGGAACTTACGGGCAAGCGTTAAAAGCCGTGAGTTCAATGAGGCCTGACAGCTATGACGGTACTAGAGAACCGGTCAGGGTGACCTATTGGTTCTCACATATGGAACGGTTGTTCCGGAACATTAATTGCACTGAGGCTGGGAAAGTGCACATCGCCTCTCTTCAACTCAAGGATGTGGCTAGCGAATGGTGGGAGAGCACCGGTCTGGCTGAACATCCCGAGCTGAATTGGAGCATGTTCAAAACCAAGATGACTGATCGTTTCTTTTCCCGAGCTATGAGGGAGGAGAAGCATAAGGAATTTATGTACCCGCAGACTGATGGGTTAAAGGTGACTGAGCTCGCAGCTAAGTTCAATCACTTGATGCAGTACGCTGGACCTGAGGTGTCAACCAAGGAGTAGAAGATCTGGTACTTCCATGGATGGATGAATCCAGAGATCAAGCCTCTAATGTTGCGTCATGGTTGTACTACGTTAGAGCAATATGTTGATGCAGCCTACAAGACGGAAGTCACATTGGAGGAGTCTGCCTTTAAGAGGGAGAAGCAAGTTAAAGGAAATGGTGGGCAACAGGATCGCCAGGTTGGTTCATTCAAACGACCGGCATCGCCTACCAAGTTTGAAAGGTCTGGTCATGCTAAGACCGAGACAACTCAGTCTGACTCTGCCAGAGGCTCAGGTTGGAGCAGCAGAGCAATCCAGTGCCACAATTGTGGTGAAGAAGGGCATAAAAGTTTTGTTTGCCAAAAGGACAAGAGGATGTGTCATAATTGTGGAAGGGAAGGCCACATAAAAACATACTGCAGACTGAAGGGTCAGGGACCAATGCAGTCTTATCAGGCGTCAAATGTTGGAGGTGGACAGAACCCAAGGCCAGTGGTATCCACTCCTGAGCAGTCTATGGCTCGTAATAAAGGCAAAGCGCCTATGGCGTCTTCAGGCCAAGGGCAACGACTCTTCATAATGATTCAAGCCAACGGAGAAGAACCCTGATCCATTAAGTTGTATTTGTATTAAGACTTTCTTTAAGATTAAGGAGTAACGACGTGTGTCGGTAATCTCCGTGGTGTTAAGATCTGCCTGATCGACTTTTGTCAATTAATGTAATGTTTGGATGTTAATGAAGTGTTTCCGTGTTTTGGAAAATTTCTGAATGTGTTATCATCGCGAATTAGTTGTTCATACGAAACCTCGTAAGTGTCGAGAACAGCTTATGCCAAGTAAGGATAAGGACTGTCGGACTTATGGTGGTGAAGTTTTGTGGCAACTTAGATGTTCGTCCCTTGTGGTTAATCCCAAGGTCGACTCTGCTGTTTAAATCTAAATCCACTCCTAAGATTCTTCTTCATACATAGAGTATGTCATCTATAAGATCGGATGCAGCTCTTTGAGGAAGATTAAGTGGTGAAGCGGTCATGTTAAGAGGAAAGGTTGCAGTTAAGGATATGTTGATGATCCCGATGTATTAAAGATTCAGTAAGGAGAATTGTCTATATACATCTAAGGAGTACTGTGGTAAGCGTTATCTCATACGCTGAGTTCTTCCGAGATTTCTTAAGGAAAGGGAATGAACTTGTAGAGTTTTGTTCGGAGAGATCAGGAGCTATCTCTCATGCGTGAGTTTGTGCCATGAGCATTAAGGCGGATGAATCATTTTCAGAATGATATCCTAAGGAATTAAGAATGATATCTCGTATGATCCATTTCAAGGATGAAGTGATTAAGGATGTTGGATCCAGGTGGTAAGATTGGTGTTGAGGTAGTATCCTCATTGGCTTAATGCAAGTTTCGGGGTCGAAACTTATTTTAAGGGGGAGGTGATGTGATACCCCGTAATTCTGTAAGGATTATTCTGGGAATTTTTGGAATTTTCCCGAACACCCGTTTAGTACGTCGGATTTAATTCAGAAAGTCGGAGACATTCTATAATGTGCTCTGTATCTGTAATATTTTTCTCAGTGAAGAATTATACAGTTAAGGCCTGTTGGAAGTCTATACTCGTTCGTGTACGACTTTTGTTATCGCGAGTTAAGATTAATACCAAATCTCTACCCAATTGGTTATTGCCCAAGAGGTGCAAATGGATTAACCATGGGTTAATACCCAAGGGCACAATTGGAAGGCTTTTTGGCTCCCAACAAGCCTCATCTTTGCCTATAAATAGAGGGCATGGGTGAAGCTTGAAAGGGTGTGAAAAACGCCATTATGCTGTCCATTTCTCGTCTCTCAAAAACGCTCCCAAAGAAAAACGCTCTCTCTCTCGGAAAGCTCTCGTGGATCGTTGGAGGCTCGTTTGGTGTCATTCTCGGTGGCCAAAGGAGACTTGGAAGGCCCTTAGAAGCCTAGAAGCCAAGCAAGGCGAACCAAATCGAGCATCGCGGGAAAGATTTCTCGTCCGTTTTTAAGTTTCTGTTCAGCGACGGCGACCGCCACCACGGAGACGGCGACCGCCGCCAGGAACGGCGACCGCCGCCAGGGAGACGGCGACCGCCGCCAGGAACGGCGACCGCCGTGTTGTGGCCGGCGACCGCCGTGAAGTTCTTGGTGCCGTCGTGGAGGAAGCCGATGAGCGGCGCCCGCCGTGCTTGAGACGGCGACCGTCGTGATGATGGCGGCGACCGCCGTGATGGTGGCAGCGCCCGCCGCAATTGTTGGTGGCCGGCCGTGAAGGGTAGTTGCCCGGGAGTTGTGCGTTGGCTTCCGAGACCTTCGATCGGGTCTCGTATCCTTCGATTTCTTTCGTCCTTTCGTATATTCGTACTATTCTTTGTCGAATCTAACCTAGGGTTCCTTTTTGGGTCGACTCGAAGGTGTTTATGCTAGTGGAGCTATACGCGTGTCGAGCCCGGAATCCCGTTGTCTCTGCTTTGTTCCAGATCTGCGGACTAAGGCAAGTGGCGGTTCGCTCTTGCTCATCATTCCATATTTACATTAATTATCAGTTGTTTATCTGAGTAATTAATTTGGAATGGTTATCTGTGTTTGTCTGGAAAAGGTTTTATAAACTGTTTTGGAAAATCATATAATAGGTTGTATATCTGCTAGAACGACGCTATTATCTGTGATCGCCTTCCGGGCATTTATGTGGATTAATAGGAAAACTAATCCAAGTAAGGATTAGCTGTTTCTATTATCTCTTTGTTTAAGTCGATTGCCTGGATGGCTTTAATGTGAATAATTGATGTGTTAGACTGTTTAGTTAATACGAGTGTTTATAGGAACGCTAATCCAAGTAAGGATTAGTCGTTTCTTTATAACTTAATGTGCGTAGGAACGCTAATCCAAGTAAGGATTAGTCGTTTCTTTATAATTTAATATTCGTGGGAACGCTAATCCAAGTAAGGATTTGTCGTTTCTTTAAATCATAATATTCCTCGGGGTTATTGCCGAATAATTTAAGGGTCATGACCTATGCTTCTTATCCACATGTAAGGATCTGAAGTGTTTTAAGCGCCTTGCTAGCGCCAATGGATGAGCTTAATTGCAGTCCTGTGTTTTAAGCACTTAGCTAGTGTATTGGGGTGGACGTAACTGTCACCCTGTAAAATAAATTGTAAGCGTTGTGGCAGTGCAAATCAGGGTGAACGTAAGATCACCCGGTGTCTTAATAACTTCCGTGTTCTCGGAATATTCTTAAAAGCCTCAACACTGTGTGTGTGTGTGTGTGTTGTAATTTAATAAGATAAGTGCAGTTAAGCACATAATTAAACTGTAAGCGTTGTATAGTGCAATCAGGGTGAACGTAAGGTCACCCGGTGTAATAATAATCGCCGTTGTTTCTCGGCATAATGATAAGTCCCGCGTGTGGGTTGTGTGTGTTTTAATTTGGGTTGACATGATTGTCACCCTGAGATTTAAGCTGTGTGCCGCTCTTAATAACATTAATGTGTTTCAGTAATGTGTGTTTTGTAATTAAATAATATATGTGCCCGAGTGCACATGATTAATAAACCTTTGGCGAGGCTGGAACTATGGAAATCAGAATTCCAACAACAACCACGAGAAAGGAGAAGGCTTGTCACGAGGCCATGGAAGGGGAAGACAATCAAATTCAAGGTATGACAAGTCTCAAATTCAGTGCTATAATTGCCAGAAATATGGCCATTATGCTGCAAATTACTGGGCTCTAAAGAAAGATGTAGAAGAGAAAGCAAACTTTACAGAGGTGAAGGATGAAGAAAATACCACACTGTTGTTAGCATACAAAGACAAGAAGGGAGAAGAACCTGACTTATGGTATCTGGACACCGGTGCAAGCAACCATATGTGTGGAAGAAGAGACATGTTCGTGGAGCTTAATGAAACAGTAGGTGGGAAGGTTGCCTTTGGTGATGACTCGCAGATTTCTGTGAAAGGGAAAGGTGATATACTGTTTCAAGCCAAAGATGGGAGCCACCAAGTAATTTCAAATGTCTACTACGTTCCAAGAATGACGAGCAACATTCTGAGCCTGGGGCAACTCTTGGAAAAGGGCTATGCCATCCACATGAAGGATTATAGCAATCTTTTCATAAGAAATCAAAAGGGAGAATTGATTGCTAAAGTAAAGATGACAAAGAACAAAATGTTTCCGCTGAACATTCAAAGTGATGTTGCAAAATGCCTCAAGACTTGCTACAAAGATGAAACGTGGTTGTGGCATCTCCGTTTTGGACACCTGAATTTTGGAAGCATGGAGCTGTTGTCAAAGAAGGAAATGGTAAGAGGAATTCCGAGTATACAACATCCTGACCAACTATGCACAGGGTGTTTGCTTGGAAAACAATTCAGGAAAAGCTTCCCAAAGGAGGCGGAATGGAGGGCCACAAAGCTTTTGGAGCTGATACACACAGATGTTTGTGGGCCGATCAAGCCGGGTTCACTTGGTAAGAGCAACTACTTCCTATTGTTCATTGATGATTTTTCAAGGAAAACTTGGGTGTACTTCTTGAAACAGAAATCAGAAGTCTTCGAAGTGTTCAAGAAGTTCAAGGCAGGTGTCAAAACAGAAAGAGGCTGCAAGATCCAAGCCATGAAGTCAGATAGAGGAGGGGAGTTCACCTCTAAAGAATTTCTGGAATTCTGTGAAGCTCATGGCATTCGTCGGCTGCTAACAGTCCCGAGATCTCCCCAACAAAACGGCATCGTGGAGAGAAAGAATCGAACAATTCTTGACACAACCAGGAGCATGCTAAAATCCAAAGGATTGCCGAAGGAGTTCTGGGCTGAGGCTGTTGCTTGTACTATGTATCTGCAAAATCGGTCTCCCACTAGAAGCTTGGAAGGAAAGACGCCACAAGAAGCATGGAGTGGAAGGAAACCTAGAGTCTCACATCTGAGGGTGTTTGGAAGTATTGCTCATGCTCATATACATGATGTGTGCAGGACAAAACTCGACAACAAGAGTCGAAGTCTGATCTTCATCGGCTATGAGGAAAGATCAAAGGGATACAAACTTTATGATCCGGAAAGCAAGAAGATTGTCATTAGCAGGGATGTAATTTTTGATGAAGAAGGAGAATGGAATTTTAATTCCTGCAGGGCCGACTACAACTTCTTTTAACTGGAAGAGCAACCACATCCAGCACACCATGCTAGCACTCTTCAGGATTCTGAAACTCCTCCTCTTTCACCAGTAGCAAGCAGCAGTAGTGATGCATCACCAGTGAGTGGAAGTTCAAGTGAAGGGGCACTGCGAATGAGGAGTCTGGAAGAAATCTATGAAAGCAAAGAGCCAGTTGAAGACCTGACTCTGTTTTGTCTGTTTGCTGACTGTGAACCAGTGAAGTTTGAGGAGGCTGCACAAGATGAGAAATGGAGGAAAGCAATGGATGAGGAAATTAAGTCCATTGAGAAAAATCACACATGGGAGTTAGCAACACTTCCAAAAGGACATAGAGCAATTGGAGTAAAATGGGTGTACAAGGCAAAGAAGAATGCCAAGGGAGAAATTGAGAAATACAAAGCGAGGCTAGTCGCAAAAGGATATAGTCAGAGGGCTGGAATAGACTATGACGAGGTGTTTGCTCCGGTTGCTCGCTTGGAAACTATCAGGCTTCTTATCTCCATGGTAGCTCAATACAAGGGGAAGATTCATCAGATGAATGTCAAGTCTGCGTTCTTAAATGGAATTTTGGAAGAAGAAGTATACGTACAGCAGCCTACTGGGTATGAGGTGAGTGGGCAAGAGAACAAGGTTCTAAGGCTAAGGAAAGCTCTCTACGGTTTGAAGCAGGCTCCAAGAGCATGGAATAGCAGAATTGATAAGTACTTCCAGAGAAGTGGCTTCATCAAGTGTCCTTATGAACATGCTCTGTACATGAAGGCAAAGGGAAAAGATATTCTGATTGTGTGTCTATATGTGGACGACTTGATTGTCACTGGCAGCGATCCAAGTTTATTCCAAGAGTTCAAGGAAGAAATGATGCGAGAATTTGAAATGACTGACATTGGTCTCATGGCTTATTATCTTGGAGTTGAGGTGAAGCAGGGAGAAGAAGGAATTTTTATTTCTCAAGAGAGCTACACCAGAGAAATACTCAAGAAGTTTAAAATGGAGCATTGCACACCAGTTAGTACTCCAACAGAATACAATACAAAGATATCCAAGTATGAAGAAGGAGAAAGGGTTGATCCAACCCTGTTCAAGAGTCTAGTAGGAAGCCTGAGGTACTTAACTTGTACAAGGCCGGATATATTGTATGATGTTGGGCTTGTCAGTCGATTTATGGAAGCTCCTACTACCATCCATTTCAAGGCTGCTAAAAGGATCCTTCGATATCTAAAAGGTACAATTGCTATGGGCCTTCTCTATTCAGTTTCTGATGAATTTAGGCTTGTTGGATACAGTGACAGCGACTGGGGAGGTGATGTTGATGATCGCAAGAGCACTTCTGGATTTGTGTTCTTCATGGGGAACACTGCTTTCACTTGGATGTCGAGGAAGCAACCGATAGTCACGCTGTCATCTTGTGAAGCTGAATATGTCGCAGTAACCTCATGTGTTTGTCATGCAGTTTGGTTGAGAAATCTGCTGAAGAAGCTTGTCTTGGAGCAAGATGGAGCAACTGAGGTTTATGTTGATAACAAGTCAGTTATTGCATTAGCTAAGAATCATGTCTTCCATGATCGGTCTAAACACATTGACACTCGCTATCATTACATACGAGAATGTGTTGAAAACAAGGCTGTAAAGTTGGAGTATGTAAGGTCCCAGGATCAGATAGCAGATATCTTCACAAAGCCACTCAAGATCGAAGCCTTTGCAAAATTAAGAAGTTCCCTTGGTCTTGTAAAACAAGTTTAAGGGAGGATGTTGTAATGTAAACTTGGTTTCCCTATGGAGCTGCATTTATTCTGAAGCATGCCTATGTTCAGCTAATGTCTCTTAGGCTTCTTCCTAGGAAGTTGAATTATGTTTAATACTTTGTTGATGGCAGTTTTGTTCATACCTACTATAAATGGTGTTTGCCTTCTTTGAATGAGTACGGCATTTTCAAATTTTGTTTTCTCGTCTTCTAAAACACGTTTTTTGTCTGTGTGTGGTGCTGTAAAACCCAACACAAATGACTGGTTAAGAGCAGTAACACTGATCAGTTATAAGATCAATAAAAGACAATGCAAAGCCTTGAAGATATATGCTTACGGTGTAGTAGAGAAGACAAATTTGAGATCCACAGTGGTAGAAGACCACTCAGATTAATCAAAGCTTTCCTTTATCAACTCAATCTTTACAGCAACAATGTATTAGTTTTCCCTTGTCTAATCTATTTGTTATATTTTAAAAGACTGTTTATAAGTAGATTTATCTATCCTTTTTAGAAAAATCCTTAAATCAATCATCTATTCTTATTACCTTCAGGTATATCAAACTGAAAATTGGAATTTTTTTTTTTGAAAATGTCGAGTTCCTTAGAATTTAGAGACATATAAACACATCAACATATGCAAAGATTAAATTGACATACTAGTAGATTTCTGTGCAAAACGTTAAAAAACACAACTGTAGAGAGAACTTACTGGTATGCTATAAGAGTTCCATTCTGAAAGTTTGTTGGATACATATCAATCCCGAATTCGTGTTCTCTATCACTCTTCCATGAAATATGAGTTTTGTTTACAGTTAGATTCTTGCCACTGAGGGAGAGACTGTAGGTGTCATTGAACAAACTCCAAGCTATGAGACCACAAGGCACGATTGACTTCCTATTAACTGTGTCTTTTGGCTTACAGGAAGTAACGCTATCAGCAATTTTGATGTACTGTAGCTGATTGTCACTTCGGCTCTTCACATACCTGACTCAGTTAAGAGTATCTTAGTACAGTTCAAACGTACTTTAATGCTAAGGGGAAGTCTTGCATCCAAAATTTCCGTTTATTAAGAGGTTAACCAAAAGCTTTCAAAATGATTTAGTACATGTCACTCCTGGTTTTAATGGGAAAGTAGAGATCTCGACAATATCATTTACGCTTAAGAAGACACATTGAGTAAAAATAAATATATATCGTCTTTCCCTGCTTTGCTAAACCTGTGCTGACGAATAACCAACCCGCAATGTTGTCCCAAAGCAAAAGGTAAAGAAACTGGTGTAGAAGAATATATTTAATGTTGTATAGATAGTTTTTAAATCAGATATAGCATAAAACAACTAAAGAATGATCAAACCCTCAAAATTAATAATATGATCAGACTTTAGTAAGCAAATGACTTGATAATTTCCAAAAAAGAAAGAAAGAGTTTGTGACAGGCCCAACATAATAAACCAGAAATGCACACTATCAGAGAGATCACTGGAAATGAGCAGAACGAATATTATTAGCAATGCCTGGTGACCAATAACAGTCGAACGAATAATGTCTCTCATAAATATTATTGGCAATGCCCGGTGATATGTAGAATGTGCTTGAATTTCTGTATATTAAGACAATGCTGATATTGTCATATAGGTTCTAATGAGAAGATTCCAGACTCTAGCTTTGATCTTTCAAGCACCATTGCTTCAAAGAGTGATGGACAATCCACACGTAAGAATGGAAAGAAAAAAGTAGGTGATTCTTTGCTTTTCTAAATTTCTTCGGTATTTGAATTACTTCTAGTCCGAAACATTGTCTTTATCTTTATCCTTAGCAATATATCAACTGTGATCAAGGAGGGAACTTAAAGTATGCTTCAGAACCTGGGAAAATTTTGATTCCTCATGAAAAATACTCAGTCAAAGCAAAGCCCAAATGCCTTTTCATCACACAAGCTTAAGCCAAACATATCTCATATAAAATGCTTAGAATACCTTGTCATTTGACTTGTGTGGTTTCAGACCTATCATATTCTTTGGGTACGCACAACCTCGATGGCTAATCTTCTTCCCCGTCGTTGGTATTCTCATCTTCTTTGCCTTTTCTCTCACCCATACGATATTCGTCTCTCTCTCTCTCAACTTCATATGTGGCCTCGTTTCCCCCGACTGGATACCCGCCTACAACAATATGCCCACTCCGACATCCAACATTCAAATTAGGCTCTTATGACGACAAGATCTCTGGCTATGAAGTAGAAGATGAGAGAGAGAAATTAACAATACTGGAACTGATAAGAGTGGATAACATAAGACAACCCATAGCAAATAAGGAAGACAATTTTAATATATTATTAGCAAGTCAGATGCATAAGCAATATAATTAAAGTTACTTTAAGTTAACACCATAGAAACCCTTGAAATGATGGTATGTAGAAGCAATCAGAACAATGAACAATTGAACATTATATAATTGAAATTAGAAGAAAATATTAGTTGGTCAATCAATTATAAAGTCAAATACCCTTTTGTGATTGTTAGACTTGATTACTTAGTTACAAGGTTGTTAATGCTGAGTCAACTTCACTTTGTTAGAGGTCAGCTTCAGTTTGTTAGGGGCGGTCGTATATAAGAGTCTTCCTTGTAATCAGTTGAGCTTAAGCTCTTTACTCTGTTCTTTCTCAAAATACAGAGTGCATCTTCTTCTTCTTCATTAACTCTCTCTCTCTCTCCATCTAGGATTGATCAATAACCCTAAATCCATCTACAAGTTGGTCATTCCTGACTTGACATGTATAATCCATATGTGAGGCTTTCACTAAAATTGATTACCCGAAAGAAAACTGCTCGTGCAGAACTTAATAAAAAACGCATTAAAATCCAAAAAAAATTAGATAAGTTCAACAACTCGATTCAGATAAGTTCACCAATTTGTCGACGGATAGTTAGATGTAGCCCATTTGTGCTCCTCAATGTTATAGGTGGTGGCGGATTAGGCGACCAATACCTTGGATCAAAGTAAGACCATACATGATCTTCTGCTTCCCATCGGCGTTAGTGTTCACTACAAGCGAATGCCGTATAAACACAGCAACAAAAAGAAAATCCCGAAATCAGAATACAAACCACAGATTGAAAAGATCTCAACAATTATTAATAAAAGGCATGAGAGTGTACCATTTTGAAAGCTTTGTCCCTCCGCCGAAGATGAAAGAATCGCCATTCATGGCGCTCTCGGACAACGTCGTTCTAAAGATCTTCCTCAATCTTGAAGATGACCCCTGTAAATGGGCCCGCCTCGCCTGCATCACCAAATTCTCGACCCTAATTTGCAACTTCTGCTGACGATCTCGATGCATTTCCATCATCCATGTAGTCTCCGTCGACCTCTCCATATCTGACAACCGCCCTCCCGACGGCTGGTCCCCCCTCCACAAGATCTTCGTATACAGTTCCGGCTTCCTCCTCGACAACTCTGACTTTGACCTCGAGCGTGAGCTCGGCCCTATCGAGATCTACCACCACTACGACGATTCCGCTGTCGATGATGATAATCTCCTCAACTCATCTTCTTCAAATCAGAATTGCAACAGAGACGACTGGAATTGCGGATTTCTGTGATTTCTCTTGACACATCTGGGATGTTGAGTTTCAGAGTAGTGAAGATGATGCTTTCTAGGGTTTTTCTCCTCTTTTGGTTGCTCTTCTGGGTTTTGCAAATGTGGCGTGGAAGGGAAGAGCGAAATCCGCGCCGAAAAAGGGAGCAAACTCTACGCCGGGGAAGGGAGCAAAGTCGACACCGGCAAAGGGAGCAAAGTCGACGCCGACAAAGTGATGTGTTCTTGTCTCTGGAAAACAGAGAAAATTAAACAACGAAAAACAATGTGAAGCTATTAAATCATTTGAAAAACAAACGATACCTTCAGCATCAAGATTGGCAACTACTTTAACTGGCATGAATCCGTACGTACATCAGCATCTTCTTCTTCAAGCAATGACAATATTTTCTGCATCCCACTGATAGGATACTCGTTTTGGTTAAAATTGGGCACAGATACAATTCAAAACTCATGATCAGAATTTGTTAGGACTATTTCTATCTAGTAGTATATTACCTTGTTCAAAGAGCTTGGCAATTGAAGTCTTATCACCATCCTCTCCATCATCTTGTGGATGCCTAAATTGAGATACTTGAAGATCTGTATCACCATGACTTTTCTATATACACGATTCAGGCACAAAATGCACTTTAAGAGTTTGATATACGGGTGTCCCAATAATTTTATTTTCCTACAAATGACTGGTTAAGAGCAGTAACACTGATCAGTTATAAGATCAATAAAAGACGATGCAAAGCCTTGAATATATATATGCTTACAGTGTAGTAGAGAAGACAAATTTGAGATCCATAGTGGTAGAAGACCACTCAGATTAATCAAAGCTTTCCCTTATCAACTCAATCTTTACAACAACAATGTATTAGTTTTCCCTTGTCTAATCTATTTGTTATAATTTAAAAGACTGTTTATAAGTAGATTTATCTATCCTTTTTAGAAAAATCCTTAAATCAATCATCTATTCTTATTACCTTCAGGTATATCAAACTGAAAAATGGAAAAAGAAAATTGAAAATGTCAAGTTCCTTAGAATTTAGAGACATATAAACACATCAACATATGCAAAGATTAAATTGACAAATTGACATACTAGTAGATTTCCGTGCAAAACGTTAAAAAAACAAGACTGTAGAGAGAACTTACTGGTATGCTATAAGAGTTCCATTCTGAAAGTTTGTTAGATACATATCAATCCCGAATTCACCACTGAATATTTTTGAAGGCTCCTTTCGAGGCTATGTGAAATAATAAATGAAACATTTAATTCACCAACTACTTCGTACCTAGTATCCAACTAATTGGCTTAGAACTTCATATCTGGAACCATGTTCATTTTTCCATGAAATAAAACTCCTTCATGGGTTTATCCTCTCATTTCTTGATAATGTTGTTTATGTTATTCCAAAAAATCATATTCAAGTTATTATAGAGATTTTGGTGGTCAACAATCTTCACTATCAGTATGTAATATTTCTTTTATTAATTTCCTATTTAACACAAGTAAATTTAAGCTAGATATGTTGTGTATTTGTCATGCTGTGAATGTTTAGATTTCGAACATAACCACAAAAAGATGAACTCGAGGCTAAAATGGAGGTTATTTGCTTCAATATAGGATCCAAAATATCCACGAGTTCATCTTTCGTGGCCATGATAAAGATAAACCGGAGGCATATTCATAAGTAGATTTAAGGTTAGTTTAGGCTCAAAGTCTTTTTCGCGGGCGAATTCGTGGCTAATTTGGTGACTACATAGTCTTGAATTTTTTCATAGGTAGATTTAAGGTAAATTTAGTCTCAAAATCTTTGTCGAGGGTGCATTCGTAGCTAATTTGGTAGCTTTTGAGGGTATACTCGTGGATATTTTCATGGGTATTAGGGTTTTGGGATTTGGGTAAGTTTATATAATGCTTCTAATAATTTTTTACTTGGTAATGTTTTACATGGACATTAATATAATGCTTCTAACAATTTCCTACTTGGTAATTTTTAGATGGATACACGTCATTGGATGTATATTCGACATCTTTCAAATGGTGGTGATTGGAATGAAGAATTTCTTGATGGAGTTGAAAATTTCATTCGCTTTGCAAAATCCCAAGTGCATTTGATGGACGAAGAGAATATTAGGTGTCCGTGTGCGAAGTGTAAGAATGGGAAATTTCAAGATGTGGAAACGGTGTGCGTTCATCTATACAGGAAAGGTTTTGTTGACAATTATTATCGTTGGACTACACATGGGGAGCCACCCTTGGTTCAAGCTCATGCCAGAGAAGAGTCATCTAGCTCATACCATCATGATCTCAATTTCTTTGGAGTTGGGATGAATATATTTGATAATCTAAATCCTTGTCAAAGAATGGTTTTTGATGCTACTGGACCTAATTTTGTTCCACCTCAATGGTTCGACATTGGCACTTTAGTTGATCCTACTAATGAGGGGCATGACCCTATGCCACAACCAACATCAACTATTAGTCCGAACCATGATGACTCTTCATTTTTATCTGAGCGATTCTACAAAGTATTAAAGGCAGCAACTGATTCAGTATATCACGGTTGTACCGTTACATTGTTGTCCGCAATTAGCAATTTCATGACTCAACCAAAGTCAATTCAGAAAATGGGGAACTAGCTAGACATTTGGTATAGAAGAGATTGGAGAAGAAGCAAATGGATGATAGAAATTTGACTTACAATTATTGCAGTCCAGTACAGAGGATGGAGGTGTAAATGATATGGTGGAAGTGAAGTTTTATATAATTTTACGATTAAAAATAAGATGGAGTAATGATAAACTTTGGTTACTCTCGGGAAAATTTATAGTTTCTATAATATAGTATTATATTGTATATTAACTATCCTTCAGTATGTTTTTGTTTTAGCTTCTGCTTTCTTGTTTTCATGTGATATCTATTGTGTTTTTGGCATGAAAGATCAGTAATGTCCTATCCTTGCATTGGTTTTTAATAAGTTGTTATTGAATGAATACTATTATCGCTCTACTCTTACATAACTTCACATTTTTTAGGAAAAATTTGATAGTTTAGTTGCCACTCAAGGTGATGATTGTGGAGAAGCTATTACTGGCTTAGACGAGCAAAAATTGTGGGTTCAGGCATGTGATGGACCTAAGAATGGGAGAATATTTGCTTTGGGAGAACAAGGTACAACCCTTATTCGCAACGGGGTATTTGAAACTTCCCATAGCCAACCTCAATTCTCACAAGCTTATAAAGAGACTCAAGTTCAACCCTTCAAATAGGAGATTCAAGAGCTTCGAACAACCTTACTTGACCTTGTGAAACAACAACAACAACAACAGCAACAGCAGCAGGAGTTCCAAACTGTTATTCTTAAACAACTTCTTAAACTTCAAGGCAATCCCTTTCCAACTCCCAACTCCTCCAATTAGTACTCTACTGAATCAACCTCTAATTAGTACTCTAATTATGCTTTAAACTTAGAAGTTCTTTTTGGCTGGCCTTGCTAGAAACAATTATCTTTTTGATTATGATTGTCTTGCAATTGACGACATATCTTTTTGAACTATGATTATGTCGTGTCTGTTGAGTAACTGCGGAAGCTTCGACTAATATGGAATAATAAAAGTTGTATGAACACACAAGAATTTAACGAGGTTCGGCAAATTGCCTACGTCCTCGGGGTGATACTGTCTTTACTATATGAAGGAATAAACCAACGACTTGTACAAACCACAAGTTCGTTGTAGAAAAGAGCTTATCCTCACAAAGAAATATAACCTCTCTTTGTTTTCCCTCTCTTTTCTCTCTTGATGAAGAAGTATTATTTTCTCTCCTCTTTTGTGATTTCCTGAAGATGATTTGAATTAATTTCTTCTTCTCTCTTTTCTTTCTTATATATTAGTGATTACATCTTTAATCACCATCCACAATAATAGAAAACTCCATCCACAATAATAGAAAACTCCTATCATTGGAATTGCTCTTTCCACCGATAATGAATAAGAGATCTTTTCCTATTTTGTTGTTTGCTATTTTCTACAATTCTCCACCTCGTACACAATTTGAAAAAACTCAAATTTTGGACGATTACGAGAATAATCCGTAGCATCCATAATATACTTCATCATATGGGCTGCATCATTTTAACCATGACTGCCTACGTACCCTTTGACCGGGATCAAGCCAACCGTAGTTCTACCTGTCCTTCACATAGTCTCCACCTCACCCCATACCGCCCCGAAAGGCCATGCCCTCATTGGGCAAACTAACACGGGCCAATCTTGAGCAAGTCCAAGCAATGCTGAAACTTGCTACTTGTCACAACTTTAGTCAACATGTCTGCTGGATTATCTTTTGTATGTACCTTCAGTACAAAAATATCTCCATCCTCGATGACATCTCGTATAAAATGATATCTTACATCAATATGTTTTGTACGAGCATGATGAACTTGATTCTTAGCCAAGTGAATGGCGCTTTGACTATCACAATACAAGTTCACAGAATCTTGTTGAATACCCAAATCATCTAGTAAACCCTTCAACCACAATGCCTCTTTTACTCCTTCAGCAATAGCCATATACTCAGCCTCTGTTGTGGACAAAGCAACTGTAGCCTGTAACATCGATCTCCAACTTACTGGAGCACCATATACATTAAAGACATATCCAGTAGTAGATCGTCGTCTATCTAGATCTCCAGCATAGTCAGAATCAACAAAACCATTTAACTGACATGTATCTCCACCAAAGCACAAACCCGTGTCAACAGTACCCTTTAAGTACCTTAAAACCCATTTCACAGCTTCCCAATGTGCCTTTCCCGGATTCGCCATGAATCTACTGACAACACTAACCGCTTGTGAAATATCTGGATGTGTACACACCATGGCGTACATTAAACTGCCAACTGCACTAGCATAAGGTACATTTTCCATGTATGCCTTATCTTTCACTGTAGTGGGAGATTGTCTACCAGAGAGCCCAAAATGTAGAGCCAATGGGGTCACCACTGACTTTGCACCTTTCATCCCAAACCTTTCAATGACCCGCTCAATGTAGCCTTTCTGGCTCACGAACAACTTCCGGTTTGTCCTCTCTCTTCTTATCTCCATACCCAGTATCTTTCTAGCAGCACCCATGTCCTTCATATCAAACTCTTTACCAAGTTTGACTTTCAGCTTATTTATCTCCATCATGCTTCTTGACGCAATAAGCATGTCATCCACATACAACAAGAGATAAATAAAATTACCTCCATGAAGCTTTTGAATGTAGACACAACAATCATAATCACTTCTGGAGAATCCATGTGTTAGCATGAAAGAGTCGAATCGCTTGTACCACTGTCGAGGCGACTGTTTTAATCCATACAAGGATTTCCTCAAGCGACATACTTGACCCTCCTTTCCCTCTACTTTGTATCCTTCTGGTTGATACATATAGATTTCCTCATCTAAGTCTCCGTGCAAGAAGGCTGTTTTGACATCGAGTTGTTCCAACTCAAGATCACCATGTGCAACAATGCTCAAAAGCACCCGAATAGAAGTATGCTTTACCACAGGAGAAAAGATCTCATTGTAATCCACACCTTCTTTCTGTGCAAAACCCTTGGCCACTAATCTTGCCTTGTATCTTGTACCACTAGGCTCAGATGAATCTTCTTTTCTCTTATACACCCACTTACAACCAATAGCAGTCTTTCCCTCGGGCAATGGGACTACCTCTCATGTCTTGTTCTTATGGAGTGATTCCATCTCTTCCTCCATAGCAACCAACCATCTCTCTCTATCAACATCTTTGATAGCTTGTTTGAAGGTGAGCGGCTCATCATCCTCCGCCAAGAGAGCATATTCTAACAAGTTTACCTGCCCGTAATGTTTCAGAGACTCATCGGATCCATACCTCTGAACTGGTTTAAAATTCCGCCTTGGCCTAGTGGAAGCCAAGGTCTCCTGCTGTTGTTGTTGTAGTACTTGTGCATTTTCTTGCTGAACCTCCTCATGTTCAAGCTCATCATTTTCTTGACAATATGTGTCACCATGAGATGCCTCTTGATCATGACTAGAATCTGGTTGGTCTTCAGATTCTTCTATCTCAACTACTTGAGATTTTAACATTGCACCATCACCACCTTTGGTCACATCCGCTTTTGTTAAAGCTGCCATGGAGTTCTCATCAAAAGTAACATCCCTCCTGATTACAAACTTAGAATCCTCTAAACACCAAAGACGATAGCCCTTGACTCCTCTTGCATATCCCAAGAAAATTGCCTTCTTGGCCCTATTATCAAGCTTGTTATCCTTGACATGATAATAAGCAATGCATCCAAACACTCTAAGTCTTCCATAATCTGCATGTTCTCCTGACCACACCCTAAAAGGAGTGTCTCCATCCAATGTCGAATGTGGAGACCGGTTTACAATATAAGCAGCTGTAGCAACCGACTCCGCCCACCATTCTCGACCTAACCCAGAATTGGAGCGCATACATCTAGCCTTCTCAAGTAGTGTACGGTTCAGTCTTTCAATGACTCCATTCTGTTGTGGTGTGTCTCTAACTGTCCAATGTCGAACAATGCCTTCTTCATCACAAAACTTCTTGAAAGCGCCATTTGTGTACTTTGTACCATTATCAGACCTCAGAGTTTTCAGCTTCCTATCCGTTCAGTTCTCGACCATTGATCTCCACTGTTTGATGTCTCGAATACCTCATTCTTATGCTTAAGGAAATACACCCAAGCATACCTTGAGTAGTCATCTACAAACGAGACAAAGTACCTGGAACCACCTTTGGAAGCAACTTTAGCCGGACCCCAAACATCAGTATGCACGTAGTCTAATATCCCTCTGCTTTTATGGTTGCTTGTTGAGAATGAAACCCTGTGTGCTTTTCCATACACACAATGCTCGCAAAACTCCATGCAAGGCTTCTTCATGTACTTCAACAAACCTTTCCTACCAAGCAAATTTAGACCTTTTTCCGACATATGTCCAAGGCGCATATGCCAAAGCCTAGTATACTCTGTTGGGTTTTTCTTACTTCCACTGGTTCCATCTGCTACATCACCTGTAACTGTATTGCCAAAAAGATGGTACAAGTTTCGATGACGAATTCCCTTCATCACCAACAAAGAACCACTAACAACTTTTAGAACCCCGTTTTCACCAATCAGCTTGCAACCTCTTGATTCTAATGCACCCAGAGAAATCAGATTTTTCCGTAAATCAGGGACGTGTCGTACATCCATTAACGTCCTAACAACACCATCATGCATCTTGATTCTAATTGTACCAATGCCCACCGTCTTACAACCATGATCATTACCCATCAAAACGGTTCCACCATCCATGGCCTTATAAGAAGTGAACCACTTCCTGTTTGGGCACATATGATAAGAGCATCCAGTATCCAGAATCCAATTGCTTGAATATTCAGATGTAATAGAATAACATTCTGCGCCCCACTCATTTGAAGCGATGCTAGCTTCGTGCTTCACATTCTGATCTCCCTTATTCTTGTTGTTTTTGTTCTTCCATTGTACCTTCTTATTAGAACAATCCTTTTTCCAATGCCCAAGCTCACCATACTTGTAACAACGAGTTTCCGCTAGAGATCTAGATTTTGATCTAGACTTTCCCCTCTTGCTATTTCCTCTGTCATTACCCCTTCCTCTTGTAAACAAACCTTGTGCTTGTTCATTTCTCGCACCAGCACTCATACCGCTAGTTGCCACTTTCCGTAGATCATCTGCCAGAAGCGCCGTTCTAGTCTCGTCCATGGTCAGTGTATCACCCACAAGCATCAATGTTTGTACAAGATTCTCGTATGATTTTGGCAAAGAAAGCAAAAGCATAAGAGCTTGATCTTCATCTTCAACCTTCACATCAATATCCTTCAAATTTGAAATTATCCTATCAAATTTGTTGATGTAATCACGGAGTGAAATCCCTTCCTCCATCTTGCAAGTATACAATTTAGACTTGAGATAAATTCGATTTGTTAGAGTTTTCGTCATGAAGTTTCCCTCTAACTTTGCCCAAACACCTGACGCGGTTTCCTCGTCATTCACCATGAATGCAACATCTCTTTCGAGACATAAGATTATGGTAGCGCGTGCTTCAATATCGAGCTCATCCCAGTCACCATCCTTCATATCTGTAGGTTTCTTGTCCTTGCCCAACAACGCCTTGTGCAACTTTTGAGATATGAGCAGATTCTTCATCTGCATCCTCCAATAGGAAAAATCATTTTTCCCATTGAACTTCTCAATTTCATATTTCCCAACTTTAACAATTCCACTGCTTGAAGCCATTGTTTCCAAAATCAGACTTTCACCGCCTTAGATCTTGATTTGGCTCTGATACCAATTGTTGAGTAACTGCGGAAGCTTCGACTAATATGGAATAATAAAAGTTGTATGAACACACAAGAATTTAACAAGGTTCGGCAAATTGCCTACGTCCTCGGGGTGATACTGTCTTTACTATATGAAGGAATAAACCAACGACTTGTACAAACCACAAGTTCGTTGTAGAAAAGAGCTTATCCTCACAAAGAAATATAACCTCTCTTTGTTTTCCCTCTCTTTTCTCTCTTGATGAAGAAGTATTATTTTCTCTCCTCTTTTGTGATTTCCTGAAGATGATTTGAATTAATTTCTTCTTCTCTCTTTTCTTTCTTATATATTAGTGATTACATCTTTAATCACCATCCACAATAATAGAAAACTCCATCCACAATAATAGAAAACTCCTATCATTGGAATTGCTCTTTCCACCGATAATGAATAAGAGATCTTTTCCTATTTTGTTGTTTGCTATTTTCTACAGTGTCGTATATGGCCAAAGGATGTATCTACTCTTATGGATATGATATTATTTAATTTTATAAGTGCCTCATTTTGATATTCAATATATGTGTTTTGTTGGGAATGTAAAAGCAGATGCAAGAAGATATCATGTACGGTTTTTTCATGTATATTTTGATGTGAATTCATGGGTAGGATAACAAAAATGCTTTTGAAATCAGTATAAAACAGCAACGAATTTAGGAACGAATATACATTCGAGGTTAATGATTAAATTTCGTAGAGAACATAATTTTGACTATTGTCGAGGCTAAATTGGAAGGTATTTAGCCTCGAATATACCATCCAAAACAGGTGGTTACCAAATACAATTCCATTTAGCTACGAAATACTAGCCTCTAATATAGCATCGATAGCACTTCGAGGTTATTATTGTGGGCATGTAACATCGAAATTGGCCTCCATCTATTTCGAGGGTAAATGGTCTCGATATTAGCCTCAATTATTTTTCGAGGGTAATTAACCTCAAAATCGTATTTTGAGGCTATATTTTCGTGGCCAAATTTAACCTCGGCCTTTTCTGCACCGAATGTTTGTTGGTGTGTAAATTAGGCTATATTTGAGGGTAATTGTTTTTCGTGGTTAATTTCCAGGGCATATTCGAGGTCATTTTCGGAGCAATTTCGCGTATTTCCAGCAGTGCTCAGTCAAAGCAAAGCCCAAATGCCTTTTCATCACACAAGCTTAAGCCAAACATATTTCATATAAAATGCTTAGAATACATTGTCATTTCACTTGTGTGGTTTCAGACCTATCATATTCTTTGGATACGCACAACCTCGATGGCTAATCTTCTTCCCCGTCGTTGGTATTCTCATCATCTTTGCCTTTTCTCTCACCCATACGATATTCGTCTCTCTCTCTCAACTTCATATGTGGCCTTGTTTCCCCCGACTGGATACCCGTCTACAACAATATGCCCACTCCGACATCCAACATTCAAATTAGGCTCTTATGACGACAAGATCTCTGGCTATGAAGTAGAAGATGAGAGAGAGAAATTAACAATACTGGAACTGATAAGAGTGGATAACATAAGACAACCCATATCAAATAAGGAATACAATTTTAATATATTATTAGCAAGTCAGATGCATAAGCAATATAATTAAAGTTACTTCAAGTTAACACCATAGAAACCCTTGAAATGATGGTATGTGGAAGCAATCAGAACAATGAACAATTGAACATTATATAATTGAAATTAGAAGAAAATATTAGTTGGTCAATCAATTATAAAGTCAAATACCCTTTTGTAATAACCCTCAATTTTAGTAGGGGTATTTGGGTAATTTTTTAACTTTCATTTCGTAGGCAGGACATGTTAGGCATGTTCTGTAACCTCCGTAAGAACCGTTTGAACGTATTGATATATGTTTGTTAAAGATATATGGGTCATAAATTTATTTGAGGAGTGCTAAAACCAAAGAAACTGCAAAGAAACTGCAAAGACCGCGATCAAGACCGCGACCAAAGACCCAGAGCGCGAGCGTGGCAGTTCCGCGACCGCGGTTTTGTCTGTGGGCAAACCGCGACCGCGGTTCTGAAACCGCGATCGCGGGTCTCTGTTTTGCCTTCGTCTTCCTCTTTTCCGAACGTTGTCGGTTTGTTTTCCCACGTTTCTTTTGAACGTAGCCGGTGGGAGGTGTGGAAGCGATCAAGCTTCTCGGAGTTGAGCTTCTCCAACCCTATAAATAGGGGTCTCCTCCACCCTCTCTTCCACCATCCAAGCCTTCCATCTCGCTCTCTCTCTCAAATCGTTATCGCTGGAGTTGGTGTTCATCGCCGGAGTTTTGGTGGTCGTCGGAAGTCGCTCGTGGCTTTTGCGTGTTCCTTGCATCGTGGTGGTGGTGTTGATAGCTCTATGACCCGCTCATTGACGGCGAAGGACGAAGAGGGAACAACGGGAGTGCATTCGAAGAGACCAGAAGACGAAGACGCCGAGCTCGTGGAGGATGCTGAGGCCGGTGACCGCCGCAAGTCTCACGGCGCCCGCCGTTTTGGCGGCGACCGCCGCAAGGCCTCCGGCGCCCGCCGACGTGATGCGTAAATTCGGCTGTTGGCTTCGGTGTTCACAACGCCCGCCGTGAACCTTACGGTGCCCGCCGCCGGGCCTCCGGCGCCCGCCGTCTGATGGAGTTTTGCTATGGCTTTTGTGCAGCGGCCGCCGTTTAATTACGGCGACCGCCGCCTTTCCCCGAGTTCGCCCCGCGTCAGCGTTTTCAAGACTCGACGTTTTAATGAATATTTTATTATTATTATTTTATGTTATTTCTTTTTAGCCTATTTAAAGTCTTGGAACCCTAGTTTGTATCCTTACGTTGAATTTAAGTAGTAAAAGTTGAGTTCGCTCCTTAGAAGTTGAGTACGCTCCTTCCTTGAATTCTAACGTCACCCCTTCGATTCAACGAATCGTTTATCCCGTAGCTCGTCGCTTCGAGCAAGTTCTACACCGTCTCTTCGGTATTCAGATCATCTATTTGATCTTCACGTCATCTCTTGACGCAATTGAGGGTTATCTCTTTAACCCTAGAAAAGCCATCACTTTGGCTACGGCGGAGAAGAGTCAATCCAAGCTTGAGGAGTCAAGATCCTGCGTTGCAGACAACACTCAGGGGTTGTTCGCATCAATTGACATCAGAGCCTTTTCCAAGATAAGTTTGTTCTTCTCTCTTTTGTGATTCTTGAAATTTTTTCCGCTAGCAAACCCTAGAAATTTTTTCTAGCCACCACCCACCACCACCGCTCGCCACCACCACCACCCACCACCACCGATCGCCATCACCACCGTCCGCCACCACCACCACCGTCCGCCGCCGCCGCCTCTCTCCCCCTCACACCTAACCCTCATTCCCTTAGGTTTTGATTACTTGTTCCCCAATCCAACAATCTACCCTCTAGCAATTCTTGTTTCCTTTAATTGCATATTTGATTTCCTTGTTCTTGTTGATCAAGTCTTGCTTTATCTTTGGATTAATTGCTAGATTAGTTGTTAGATTTTATTCCCTACTAGTTGCTTGTCTCTTCTTGCTTTTCCTGCACTTGCTTGTGTGGTTTTTTCTTGCTTATTCGCCATCATATCGGCACAACACCAAAAACAAGGTTTGACCGTATAAACAAAAACAAACATACTATTCTCACCTTCCATCAAACAAAAACAGAAAGGTTTGGGAAGACGGAAGCCTAAAAAAAAAAAAGTAGGCTGAGAACGCACCATACGGTCATACTCCATCTTCTCATATTTCATGTCTCTATGCAACTCTCCTTAAAAAGGGCATATAAAACTTTTTCAACTCTCTTGTGCTTAATTCTGAGAAACTTGATTTGATTTGCTTGCACTTGGCAATTTGTGTGTTGTTTGGGACTAGACTTGCTGGTTCTTGCTTTCGGCCTTACGTTCAAGCCTCTCCCTCCTCACAAGCAACCCAAATTAGTACGCCCTGCGGAAAATTTATTGGGTCACTTTTGAGACAAGGACTTGGCTTGGACTTGCTCTTTTGCTTGGTGCAGCTTACTTCTTGTGTTGTATGCTTCATATAGGTACTATGGATGTCCCTACTTCGAGCGTCTCCCCCTCCACGGGCCACCGCAGCCCCGGACACATGGACTCCGCCTATGAACAAATCAACCAACTTCATGCGTCCAACGACACACTTCAGTCGGCAAATGAAGAGAAAAACCGCGTTATTGCTGAGCAAGTTGCTGAATTTGCGTACCTTCGTCGGGCCATGAGTAACGTGAAGTTGCCCACGAACGATCCTCTGCTGAACCCTACGGCCCCAGCCAACCACTCTCTGGATCGCAAGGGGAAGGGTGTCTTGTCCACTTCACAGGATCACATTCATTCGCAAATTGAAGGCTACCCGCCCAAGCGTGGCGACTCCCGCGCCCGGTACAACCCCACCTTTGCCCCGAGAGATGAGGATTACACGTCAGATCGCTCTCGTCATAGTGTTCGTGTTTCCAAGGATCCCCTACCGTATGTCAACACCAAGGCCCGTCGGGTTCGAGGTCGACAACATGCGCGGTATGACGACTCTGAGTCCGAGCGTGATGATGATGATGTTGATGACCGTAGCTCAGACCACTCCCAGGAAGGATTTGATGATGAGGAGGCGTATGAAATGGAACGCCGCGAGGAGTTGCGCCCCACGCATCGCGGCTACCGCCGACACTCGCGGGAACGGCGTCGCCCCGACATTAAGGTAAAACTTCCTAACTTTTCTGGTGAATTTGATCCTCTTAAATTTCTTGATTGGCAGCAGTCTATGGAGTATGTTTTGAACCACTACCAATACCCGGAAGAGGAACGGGTTGCTACCGCCGCATTACATTTCGACGGCGCCGCCAAGGCTTGGTGACACCGCTTTTGCTCCGACCGTGCATATCATCATGAGCGTCCAATCACTTCTTGGCGCCATCTTATGCGGATCATGAGGAAGAAGTATGTCCCCGAGGACTTTACTTCCGAAATGCACCTTAAGATACAACTCGCCTCTCAAGGTACTCGTTCTCCCCTTGACTTTTATGCTGAACTTGAAGAGTTATCCCATAAGGCAGGTATCCATCACACTGACGAGGACTTTCGGAGTATGTTCCTTCGTGGCCTACATGAGCCTATTCGAAACCAACTCCGGGGGCTTAACATACGAGACCTCCAAAAGTGCGCACATACGGCACAAGAGGTATGGTCGCAAGCTCAAGCGGCTAAGCGAGCGTCTTGGTCTCAGCCTCACACCAGGTATGGCTCTAACCCTATGTCAAGTTCCCCTTCTGCTGATGTGCGTTCCTCATTGCAGCCCGCTCCCGCGATTACAACGCTGGCGCCGACCACTCGGCCGAGCACCACCCCGGCGCGCGTCAACGAGCCACCACAGCGTCGTGCACCTCCTTCCGAAGAAAGGGCGCGTGACAAGGTCTGTTATAAGTGCCAAGGGCATGGCCACATACAGCGGGTATGCCCCAACAACAAACGTGTCCTCTTCTCGCACCTCTCCGGATATGAGTCCTTTGATGAGGACACAACCGACACCGGGCCAGTCTTTGACACGTACGTCCAGGAGGAGGAGGAGGACGTGGTCGGATACGTATGCAGCCATACGGACGAGCCAGGCACCGTACCTCTTAGCTTGGTTACACGCCGAGTTCTTACCACCAAAGAAGGTACCTTACTTGACCAACGTGAGAATTTGTTTCATACTAAGTGTGCGGTCCAGGGTGCTTCTTTGAGTGTTATTATAAACGGTGGGAGTTGTTGCAATATCATCAATGAAAAGGTGATCAAGCACTTCAAGCTCATTACGACTCCGCACCCCAGCCATATAGTCTACACTGGATTTCCGAGGGTGATGACTCCAATGTTGTGAAGCACCAATGTACCATAGATTTCAGCATTGGTCATTACGCGGATTCGGTGCTTTGTGACATCGTGCCCATGGATGCCACTCATCTTCTCTTAGGGCGACCTTGGCAATTTGATAAGAGAGCTCTTCATGATGGTTTCCTCAACAACTATGTCTTCATGCACAATGGAAGGAAGGTCACCTTGCTTCCTATGCGCCCTAAGGAGATTTTGCAAGATCAAGTTGAGAGGAACCGCGTCAAGGCAATTGAACAAGCCAAGGGGCACCCATTGCAAGCAGCTGAACGTGCGCATCCACAAAAGACAGCAACCACATATCCCCCTACACCAGCTTCTCCCGGCATTCAAGGATCTTGTGAAGACCGGCTTCTATTGGCTAAGTCTCAGGCTGTCTCCCCCATCATTCAGGGACGTCGTCCTTGCTTTTTACTTACTATGTTAGCGTGTTCTCTAAATGTTACAGATCTTGTTGTTTTACCCACTATTGTGCCTTCTCTTTTGCAGGACCCTGGGGATGTCATTTCGGATGAGCTGCCTGTGGGTTGGCCACCTACAACCACTAACTTTGGTGTGCGTCCTGTTTTCCATGACGCCGCTCTTTCTCCTCCAACGTCTCATGCTTCTGACGACAAGGACGAAGCGGGGACGCTTCGCTGCCAAGAAGGGGAGATTGATAGCTCTATGACCCGCTCATTGACGGCGAAGGACGAAGAGGGAACAACGGGAGTGCATTCGAAGAGACCAGAAGACGAAGACGCCGAGCTCGTGGAGGATGCTGAGGCCGGCGACCGCCGCAAGTCTCGCAGCGCCCGCCGTTTTGGCGGCGACCGCCGTAAGGCCTCCGGCGCCCGCCGGCGTGATGCGGAAATTCGGTTGTTGGCTTCGGTGTTCACGGCGCCCGCTGTGAACCTTACGGCGCCCGCCGTTTGGGCGGCGCCCGCCGTTTGGGCGGCGCCCGCCGTCTGATGGAGTTTTGCTACGGCTTTTGTGCAGCGGCCGCCGTTTAATTACGGTGACCGCCACCTTTCCCCGAGTTCGCCCCGCGTCAGCGTTTTCAAGACTCGTCGTTTTAATGAATATTTTATTATTATTATTTTATGTTATTTCTTTTTAGCCTATTTAAAGACTTGGAACCCTAGGTTGTATCCTTTATGTTGAATTTAAGTAGTAAAAGTTGAGTTCGCTCCTTAGAAGTTGAGTACGCTCCTTCCTTGAATTCTAACATCACCCCTTCGATTCCACGAATCGTTTATCCCGTAGCTCGTCGCTTCGAGCAAGTTCTACACCGTCTCTTTGGTATTTAGATCATCTATTTGATCTTCACGTCATCTCTTGACGCAATTGAGGGTTATCTCTTTAACCCTAGGAAAGCCATCACTTTGGCTACGGCGGAGAAGAGTCAATCCAAGCTTGAGGAGTCAAGATCCTGCGTTGCAGACAACACTCAGGGGTTGTTCGCATCAGGTGTGCATTTGTCCTTGAAGCCGGTTATCGTTCCATTGTCGTCGGTAAGGCTTCGAAGCCGCCCTAAGCTTGCGTCGGGATAGAGACCCGTGACCGCGGCTCCATCCACCGCGACCGCGGGCTTGGCCCAGAAAACCGCGACCGCGGCTTTGCCCAGCAAAGCGCGATCGCGGCCATGTTAACCGCGACCGCGGTTCAGGCCTTTTTCCTTGGTTTTGTTTCGTTATTTTGGTATCGTGTCTAATTAGAATTATTCTTGATACTCGTTTCGCATGCGTCGTTGGGATGGAATCCGACCCTACGGATCGATAATAAATTCAACGGGAATTTTAGTAGGCAGCTGTGCACACGTCCAGATTCTCGAACCCTCGATCCGACCTTCGTTCGTCTAAACTAAAGGCAAGTGGCGGTTCGCTCTTGCTCATTATTCCATGTTTCCCTTGATTGTTAATTAAGTTGGAATAAAGTTGTTGTTTTGTATTTGGTAACAGACTTGATAAAACGATGTGTTAAAATATGGATTTATAATAGGTTGTATATATTGCTAGAAACAACGCTATTATATCGTTCTACATGATATTACTGTAAAAGTGATATATGAATTTATAATAGGTTGTATATATTGCTAGAGACAATGCTATTATATAGTTATATATGATATCACTATAGTGGATTTTGGTGTGGATTTATATGTGAACTTAAATGCTAGTTTAGCACGAGTATTCGTAGGAACGCTATTCCCTTACGAGGGTTAGTCGTTTCTTTATAACTTTGCGTTAGGAGGATTATTTCCCTAATGCCTTTGGTCATGACCTACCCCTATCCGAATATAGGTGGTGGTGCACTTAGCTAGTGCCAATCTTCGGGATTCGTCTCATGTTCTATATCTCATTGCGAGATATGTTGTGGGAATTAAAAGCTTTAACGTGAATGTGCGTTTTGGAAGTAAATAAGATAAGTGTCGTTTTGCACATAATTAATATACCCTCGGGCGAGGAGTACAACGTGGAGACCGCCCGAACTCTTGTTAGAGTAAGTCCTCTTTCCAATCTGGATTTGCATTACGCGGTGAGTTTGGTCATGGGCCCAAATAATCAAGGTCGTGTTTTAAAACTTGTGTGAAAACTCAACGTTCCTAAACAATTCTTCATATTTCCCTATAAGACTCAATTCTGTTGGAGTCTTCTTTTCGTTGCATATCTTTTTCTATCATTTCGTGAAAGTTCCGGGTTATGTATCGTCCCTTCGGTTATTATTCGAGGGACAATGATAGTAAACGGTTACGATCACTAGAACCATTCTGTTTTCATCCTTGCATAGTCTTTCATTAGACTAACCAACCGGGTTTTATTCCTTGTATGGTTGGCTGGTGTCATCTGTCCTATACGGCACATCAAAGGTTGGTCCCCGACGTTTGAAGTAACCAATAGAAGATAAGGCTTGTAGATTCTTGCGTTTTAAGAAGTAATATTTCCAAGGCGTGTCTGTCTAATTTGAAATAGATGTAATACATAGTCATGTAATTAGGACTATGTTTAAAAGTCTTCCGTTGTCATTATACCTTGTTGTAAAACCGTCCTTCTCATTTCACGAGAGAAATCTTAATAAAAGGTTGAGTTTATTCATTTAAAATGTCTTCCGCTGATTACTCTTTCGATATTTAATATTTATGTATCTATTTAAGCTTAATTATTTCGATTAAAGTCTGGGGTGACTTTGAACATTAACGTCTGAGGTCACTGCCGTGTGGCACTACCGACATAAGTCGAGGGTGTTACACATTTTGTGATTGTTAGACTTGATTAGTTAGTTACAAGGTTGTTATGTTGAGTTAACTTCACTTTGTTAGAGGTCAGCTTCAGTTTGTTAGGGGCGGTCAGTAGCTAGAGTCTTGTATATAAGAGTCTTCCTTGTAATCAGTTGAGCTTAAGCTCTTTACTCTCTCTCTCTCTCACATTGAATTGAATTCTTACTCAATTCATCTAGGATTGATCAATAACCCTAAATCCATCTAGAAGTTGGTCATTCCTGACTTGACATGTATAATCCATATGTGAGGCTTTCACTAAAATTGATTACCCGAAAGAAAACTGCTCAGGCAAAACTTAATAAAAAACGCATTAAAATCCAAAAAAATCAGATAAGTTCAACAACTCATTTCAGATAAGTTCACCAATTTGTCGATGGATAGTTAGATTTAGCCCATTTGTGCTCCTCAATGTTATAGGTGGTGGCGGATTAGGCGACCAATACCTTGGATCAATTAAGACCATACATGATCTTTTGCTTCCCATCGGCGTTAGTGTTCACTACAAGCGAATGCCATATAAACATAGCAACAAAAAGAAAATCCTGAAATCATAATACAAACCACAAATTGAAAAGATCTCAATAATTATTAATAAAAGGCATGAGAGTGTACCATTTTGAAAGCGTTTGTCCCTCCGCCGAAGATGAAAGAATCGCCATTCACGGCGCTCTCGGACGACGTCGTTCTAAAGATCTTCCTCAATCTTGAAGATGACCCCTGTAAATGGGCCCGCCTCGCCTGCGTCACCAAATTCTCGACCCTAATTCGCAACTTCTGTTGACGATCTCGATGCCTCTTCATCATCCCCGTAGTCTCCGTCGACCTCTCCATATCTGACAACCGCCCTCCCGACGGCTGGTCCCCTCTCCACAAGATCTTCGTATACAGTTCCGGCTTCCTCCTCGACAACTCTGACTTCGACCTCGAGCGCTAGCTCGGCCCCATCGAGATCTACCACCACTACGATGATTCCGCTGTCGATGATGATAATCTCCTCAACTCATCTTCTTCAAATCAGAATTGCAACAGAGACGACTGGAATTGCAGATTTCTGTGATTTCTCTCGACACATTTGGGATGTTGAGTTTTAGAGCAATGAAGATGATGCTTTCTAGGGTTTTTCTCCTCTTTTGGTTGCTCTTCTGGGTTTTGCTAATGTGGCGTGGAAGGGAAGAGCGAAATCCGCGCCGGAAAAGGGAGCAAAGGGAGATTGGAAAAATAGTTTGTTTTAATTGTATTATAGATGAGCTATTTTTGCAATTTATCTTTTTTTCCTTAGCCGGCCTTTCAACCTATTAGGGACTATATTTTGCCTTGCATTTTCATTTTATTTACGGAATTGGAAGGGAGGCTTTGTGAATGAAACGTGGCCATTACGTTTTGACAGCTTATTTTGGTCTCGTGCTACTGCCTATATAAGTGGCGTTGGAGAATGTAAGATGGTCGTGGTCTGCTCTATGATTAGGTGTCCTCGAGGTGGAGAGTGGTCATACGGTCTTGTTCTTTGGAATATCGGTAGAGTCTCGCTCGTACTTGATTAATGCAACAGGGTATTTGTATTCGAACGATGACTTCGTATTGTTTAGTTCCTGGATGCAGTAAGGTACTACTTGCAGGAGTTGCTGATGTACGTGTGGATTATTTCTCCCACAGTCTGTAGATTATAGGGAAAGGAGTGATACATGATGAGATTATCAACTACATACAATCACCCCAACTACATACAATCTTGAAAATTGCCAACTAGAAAGATGGAGAAATAGGGAACATGGGAGGATTGTTCAATGGTGTATACGTGGTGGATTACAAGGTGTTGAATCACATGCATGTTTGCAATGTGTCTTCATGGAATTTGACTTTCTTGTTTATAAAAGCTCCTCGCCTGAAGCCATGGCAATTGCGGTCACAGGTAGGTGATTCCTCTGAATCTCTTTTTATTTGTTCTATGCTTTTCGGTTTTTATGGGGATTGCATGTGCCCGGTTCGTCTGTTCTCGCTGTGGATTTCTCTGGTATATATGTAGTCTTTTGTGTTCGATATGCAACCTTTTGTGCTTAAATTGATATCTGGTTTGTGTTCCTATGCCTTTTTCCATCATCCCGCATGTGAGTCGATTTGGTGCTTTGATGAAGCATGCTTCTTCTTATGCTTCCTGTCTTCATCCTCCGAGTCAGACCGGTTCTTTGACGAAGGTGCAAAGCTTAGATAAAGCATTAATATTAACTAATGATTCAGGTGGCATAATCTTCGTATCTTATCCGTCAAATTGCATAGACCTCATTCAGATGATTTAGGTGATAATTAGTTTTTCTTCAGATGATTTTTTATTGATCTAAAATGTACCGTATGTGAAGAAATCACCACTAAATCAAAGGAAAATAAGATTTCATGCTTGCTCAAAAAAGGATACTCTTCTTTTTATTAAGAAGCTGGTGTGAACACTCCTGTAGAATGGATAAGATATGAAGATTATGCCAAGTGTTGGTATGGTAGCTTGTTAAATGTTATCTTACTATCAATCATAAATTTACTAAGGCTCTTTGTACATTATAAAAATTGTCTTCGTACACTATACTTTGAAACGCAGAAATTTTGCTTAAGCTATATACCCGTGTTTGAGTCTAAATTATACCCAGAAACTCAGTTTTTGTACTAGAACGAAACACAGGTATTTTAAGCAAAATACATGCGTTTCAGTTTTTTTTTTAAAGCTAAACGCAGGATCCTTGCTTAAGCAAGGATATTGCGTTTCACTAAAAAAAAATTCTTCAAAATTGAATTTTTTTCCATAATCATGTAGAGAATTTCAATACGAGTCCGTACATATAAAATTTGTCCAAAACGGACATCATTTGCCCCTCCAAAAGCCCAAAAAACAAAGTATTTCTACCATTTTTTTTTACAATTTGGTGCCCAACATATAGCGCATTGTAGTGAAATTTTTTGGTATTTTCGGCATTTTTCTACTATAATTTTGTATAAGATTTTAATACGAGTATATAACTATACGTTAGAACCATAATATATAATTATAGTATATAATATAGTATATAGCAATAGTATATAACTATACAATATAACAATAGTATATAACTATACGATATAACAATAGCATATAGTTATAGTATATAACAATACGATATAACAATAGTATATAACTATACGATATAACCATAGTATATAACTATTCGTTAGAACCATAATATATAATTATAGTATATAACTATACGATATAACCATGGTATATAACTATAGTATATAAATGAACGATATAGCAATAGTATATATATAACTATACGATATAACAATAGTATATAACTATACGATATAACCATAGTATATAGTTATATATTATGATTATATCTTATAGTTATATCCAATTTGGTTATATCTTATGGTTATATCCTATAGTTATATACTATGGTTATATCTTATAGTTATATCCAATTTGGTTATATCGTATCGTTATATCCTATAATTATATACTATGGTTATATCTTATAGTTATATCCAATTTGATTATATCATATCGTTATATCATATAATTATATATTATGATTATATCTTATAGTTATATCCAATTTGGTTATATCCTATAGTTATATCCTATGGTTATATCCTTTAGTTATATACTATGGTTATATCCTATAGTTATATACTATGGTTATATATTATAGTTATATCATTTAGTTATATACTATGGTTATATCCTATATTTATATACTATGGTTATATCTTATAGTTATATACAATTTGGTTATATCATATCGTTATATCCTATAATTATATAATATGGTTATATCTTATAGTTATATCCAATTTGATTATATCATATCGTTATATCATATAATTATATATTATGATTATATCTTATAGTTATATCCAATTTGGTTATATCTTATGGTTATATCCTTTAGTTATATACTATGGTTATATCCTATAGTTATATACTATGGTTATATCTTATAGTTATATCCAATTTGGTTATATCTTATGGTTATATCCTATAGTTATATACTATGGTTATATCTTATAGTTATATCCAATTTGGTTATATATTATGGTTATATCCTATAGTTATATACTATGGTTATATCTTATAGTTATATCCAATTAGGTTATATCATATCGTTATATCCTATAATTATATACTATGGTTATATCTTATAGTTATATCCAATTTGGTTATATCTTATGGTCATATCCTTTAGTTATATACTATGGTTATATCCTATAGTTATATACTATGGTTATATATTATAGTTATATCCTTTAGTTATATACTATGATTATATCCTATAGTTATATACTATGGTTATATCTTATAGTTATATCCAATTTGGTTATATCTTATGGTTATATCCTATAGTTATATCCTATGGTTATATCCTTTAGTTATATACTATGGTTATATCCTATAGTTATATATTATGGTTTCATCGTATAGTTATATTCAGTTTGGTTATATCTTATGGGTATATCTTATAATTATATACTATGGTTATATCATATAGTTATATCCAATTTGGTTATATCATATCGTTATATCCTATAGTTATATACTTTGGTTATATCCTATAGTTATATACTATGGTTATATATTACAGTTATATCCTTTAGTTATATACTATGGTTATATCATATAGTTATATACTATGGTTATATCTTATAGTTATATCCAATTTGGTTATATTTTATGGTTATATCCTATAGTTATATACTATGGTTATATCTTATAGTTATATCCAATTTGGTTATATCTTATGGTTATATCCTATAGTTATATACTATGGTTATATCTTATAGTTGTATCCAATTTGATTATATCATATCATTATATCATAGAATTATAGATTATGATTATATCTTATAGTTATATCCAATTTGGTTATATCCTATGGTTATATCTTATAGTTATATCCAATTTGGTTATATCTTATGGTTATATCTTATGGTTATATCGTATAGTTATATACTATAGCTATATACTATTGTTATATCGTATAGCTATATACTATTGTTATATCGTATTGTTATATACTATTGTTATATCGTATTGTTACATACTATAGATATATACTATTGTTATATCGTATAGTTATATACTGTAGATATATACTATTGTTATATCGTATAGTTATATACTATTGTCATATCGTATAGTTATATACTATGGTTATATCGTATAGTATATACTATAATTATATATTATGGTTCTAACGAATAGTTATATACTATAGTTATATCGTATAGTTATATACTATAGCTATATACTATTGTTATATCGTATAATTATATACTATGGTTATATCGTATAGTTATATACTATTGTTATATCGTATAGTTATATATATACTATTGCTATATCGTTCATTTATATACTATAGTTATATACCATGGTTATATAATATAGTTATATACTATAATTATATATTATGGTTCTAAAGTACTATGGTTAGATACAAATTTTATATCGTATAGTTATATACTATTGTTATATCATATAGTTATATACTATTGTTATATCGTATAGTTATATATATACTATGGTTATATACTATAATTATATATTATGGTTCTAACGAATAGTTATATACTATGGTTATATCGTATAGTTTCATACTATAGTTATATACTATTGTTATATCGTATTGTTATATACTATAGCTATATGCTATTGTTATATCGTATAGTTATATACTATTGTTATATTGTATAGTTATATACTATTGCTATATATTATAGTTATATACTATAATTATATATTATGGTTCTAACGTATAGTTATATACTCGTACTAAAATCTTATACAAAATTATAGTAGAAAAATGCCAAAAATACCAAAAAATTTCACTACAATGCGCTATATGCTGGGCAACAAATTGTAAAAAAAAAAATAGGAAGACTTCGTTTTTTAGGCTTTTGGAGGGTCAAACGATGTCCGTTTTGGACGAATTTTATATGTACGGACTCGTATTGAAATTCTCTACATGATTATGGGAAAAAAGTGCAATTTTGAAAAGAAAAAAAAATAGTGAAACGCAAGATCCTTGCTTAAGCAAGGATCCTGCGTTTCGTTCTAGTACAAAAACTCAGTTTCTGGGTACAATTTAGACTCAAACGCGGATATATTGCTTAAGCAAAAAATTTGCATTTCAAAATGTAGTGTACGAAGACAATTTTTGTAGTGTACAAAGAAACTGCCTAAATTTATAATGAAGATGAAATTAAGGGATTGAAATTTAGTAGGATATTGCAATAAGTTGTCTGTTACCAACTGAACAGAACTATAAATAAGGGTCTATGTTTAATGTTTGAGACAAGATTCCGTGTGTACGGGAATCATAATATATGCAGGACCCGGTCTGGATACCTGCTAGAATGATGTTGTAAAGAGCATCAACATAGCCATCTTCACACCAAAATTATTTCCATACACCGTATTGCCGAGATCTAAGTTTCTCTTTTGCGTGGCTTTACCTGCTAGATTGCAAATCTGAATGAAATAATCGACTTGCTCATTCTCTCTTAACAAAATACCGAAACATCTCTATCATCATCTTCCTCTTGTAGGAATCCTAAACAAGGAAATAACAAAATGCAAAGGAATGACAGAAAACCATTGGACACTTGTTGTACAACCTGCTAAAATTATTAATCTTATCATTCAATACATCATTGAAACTGTTCGTGTGCTATTTGTTTGTCAGACATAAACATCTTTATGGGAGAAGACCTGAAATGTAGACGAGTATGAACTTTAAGTCATATCTGGTTCACTCCTCCCCTTTTGCTTCTGTTTATTTTTTGTTCATGTTTCCTCATCGGGGTCCATTTCTCCCCTTTATTGTATTCCATTCCACTACTTTCAACTAGCTACTAACTCTGTTTCAATGAAGATACATTGAGGTATAAATCTCTCATTTGTGTTTTTTCAATGGTAGTTCTGTGACTTCTTTCCATATCTTGCAGCATGCCTCTGTTTTGGCTTAAGAGTTAGCTAATTGTTGGAATTTTTTTCTTGCAGAGGTCAGCCAAATGTCCAGTCAGGTGTCTCGTACTTATGCTGATAAAGTGTTTTGGGGCAAAAAACTAGATTGAACCGATCTGAATCGCCTTAAGAAGGGCAACTAGACAACAATGAGATTAAATTTATCTAAATAATCCAAATCAACCCAATAATGAAATAAATGAGATTAATCGAATATAAAGCAAGCTTATCTCCCAAGGATGAGAGAACAATCGGATATGAAGATTCAGTCGACGATCGCTTTAACACTAGAATGAGAAACTGTGCTAGAGAGTGATTCGTAGTAGCAAGTAAGAAAATAGTGGATTGTAGCTTGTATTCGGTAGAATTGATAACGTGACTTTACATGATAATTCTTGCCATATTTATACTAATTCTAGGCTTAGTTTGGTGAATCTATATTCGTCCGAGATTTGTGGAGAATGTTGCTATGACGTTGGCTGGGCCGAGATTCTCTCAACTTCTCCAACGGTCCTTTTCGGTTGCATTACCCAGATCTTCTAGAAGATAGTTTCAGGTCAGATCACTTGGGCCGATCCAGTGGATCAGATAAAAATGAGGCCCAACAATTGCCCCAAAATCAAACTGGGCCAAAGATGACGGTTGATGGCATAGTTTGATTTTCCAGATTCTGCTTCCCAGCTTAATCTTTCTTTGCCGATTTTCTCGCAGACATTCAGGCGATGTGGCATCCTGTCATTGGACCAACAGATCGACTGAAGGTTTGGCGGTTGTATCTTTTTAAATAGGCCATCATTCACCTTATTATTTCACCGTATTTTCTCTGCAAAAGTTTTCAACTTTTCAAGGTAAACTTTTGAATTGTTGCCGTTTTCTTCTTGCTTCATCTTTTCATGGCGCTTCTGAGATCCAAGAAGAGTCGAGTCTCATCCGGTGGTTCCAGCGAGAAGGAAGGTATCTTCACCCCTTAAGGCTCCGAAATCTAGAAGATTCCCTGCCTGTTACCTTGACTCAACCAGAATTAGATAGGATCCTTGAGATTGGCCAGTTTCCGGATGGCACTGTAGCGCGTCTCTCTCTTTCTCACGAGCGAGTCGACTGACACCGGGAAGGTTGGGTTTGTTTTTTCGAGTATCCTTTCAAAATTGGTCATTCTTTCCCTTTCTCCAGCCTTGTCCGAAACTTTCTTGCTGTCTTGAAACTTGCTCCTTGTTAGGTCATGTCCATGCATGTCGCTTGCTTAGAGTAGTCGACGTCTGGGTCTCTAGTGTCAACTTTGATTTTGATTTTGATGCTTTGTGGTACACCTACTATCTGAATAGTCGTGGGTCGTCTAGGTTCCAATTACGCCTTCGGCGAAATAAATCTCCTATAGCCTTGAATCTTGATGTTAACGACCGCGGATGTAGATCCCGATTTTTTTTATGGAGCATAGGTCGCTTGAAGGGGTGGTCGACTGCTCTTTCCTACTCTCGGACTGGAGGAAGACAGGTATTGTGTTTGTCCTTTTAGATTTTTCATCGGATATCTTCTAAACTTTTGTATACATGTATTTTGTTGCAATGCCTAACCCAAAAGAACCTGAGGGGTTTGAAACGAAGACTGCGGCATTGCTCGCTCTGCTTGAGGCTAGACCTGTACAAGCCCGGGCCAGCCCAGTTTAAAAATTGGGCTTGGACAGTAATAGTGGCCCGTCGGGCCGGGCCCAGCCCGATGCATGAACGGGCCGAGGGCGTGACCACCCAGGCTTCCGGTGGAGCGACCCACAAGGTGGTCAACAGCCGGCACAACAGCAATACCAGCAGAGAGCCCCATACCAACAGAGGCCTCTAGGCCAAAACTTTGGTGCTACTACTGAAGAGTTGCTAAAGACCTTGACTCAGCACTTCACCACTCATGTGCAGACTACTAAGTCAAGCATAAAGAATATGGAGAGGCAGATTGGCCAACTGACTGATGTTGTGACCAAGATTGACCAAAGGACATCTAATTCCTTGCCATCTCAGACCACAGTGAATCCAAGGGAAAATGTGAGTGCCATCACCCTCAGAAATGGTAAGCAACTGGTCGTTCCTCCTATTGTTGGAAAGGAGAGCGAATTTGAGATGGAGAATATCGGTCACCGCCCCGCGGTGGACTCCACCGCGACCCGGCGGTGAGTTGGATCTGAGGCCAGTGAAGAGGCATGCATGTCACCGCTCCGCGGTGACACTAACCGCGACCCGGCGGCAAGCCTCAATAATCCCACCGCGACCTCACCGCCCCGCGGCAATGACCACCACCCAGCGGTGAGACTACCGCGACCCGGCCTCCAAAATCCAAGCGCCACTGAAGAGGTTTGCGTTGATAATTATGTTCGTCCGGTTTTTCCCCCTCTCGGTTCCGAGAAGCCACCAATACCTTTTCCCGAGGCGCTAAAAGCTAGAAGGGTCGCCGACAACAATGATCTTTTCGAGACATTCCGAAACTGTGAGGTGAACATTCCTCTTCTCAAGCTTATTAAGGCTGTTCATCGATATGTCATGTTTTTGAAGGAGCTGTGCACCGTCAAGAGGACACAAAAGCTGAAGGTCCAGAAGAAGGTTCCGATTGGTGAACATGTCTCGGCGGTATTTCAAAAGCGTATGCGTGAGAAGTGCAAGGATCCAGGTACGTTCACTATTCCTATTGCTATAGGTGAGCACCGATTTGAGAAAGCCTTGTTAGACTTGGGTGCCTCTATTAATGTTTTGCCTTACTCATTGCTTGAAGATTTAGGAGTAGGACCTTTGCATGATATCAATATTGTGATTCAACTTGATGATGGTTCTTGTGTGCCTCCTAAGGGTGTTGTGGAAGATATTCTTGTTAAGATAGGTCCCTTAATTTTTCCCGCTGATTTCTTCGTAATGGATATGGATTATGATGAGCAGGTTGCTCCTGTTATGTTAGGTCGACCTTTTATGAAAACATCCATGACGAAGATTGATGTGGATAGTGGAACTTTAACTATGGAATTCGATGGAATAATTTTTGAGCATAATATTCATAAGGTCAACTCCATTGAATTGCCTACCCTTTGCTGCATTAGTGATATTGATAATCCTACTCAGGAAAATGCTAAGACTAGTGCAGCAGAGACCATAGTTGAATATTCTGCTATTGCTGAACCTTTTGATTTGCATGAGCACGATGTCTTACTTGATGTCATAGGAGAATCTCCCCCCTCTACTTTGGGCACTTGCCCCCCTGCACTAACCATACAAGGCAGTAAGCCTTCATCTAGTATCGTGCAGCATGATCAGGTTGAGCCATATCGGCCCCCACATCGCTCTAAGTATGGGGGAGAAGCTCCAAAGGAAGCAATTATGGAGTCAATGGCCAAGAGGGAGCATGGTCTAAGGTTCAAGCCTTTCCATGGGAAGTTCCAGCAGGAGGAGACAGTTAGGAGGATTCCGAAGAGATCTTGTTCTAGGTGGTAGTTGATTTGAAGTACGTCGAGCCAACGACGTTAACTAAGGCGTTGTCCGGGAGGCAATCCGAGGTAGTTTTCCTTCTTTTTTCTTTTCTCCTAAATTAATTCCGTAATTCCTTTTGCTTTGTTTCGTTCTCCTGTCACTAACATTTCAGGTACGAAAGTAAATGGAGGGGAGACGGTGCTCCCAGTTACCTCACCGCGACCCGGTGACAAGTCCGCCGCCCCGCGGTGGATGTCTGGTATATTTCCTCCACTCCGAAAAAAAAAATCAGTGGTACATAAGAAATTGACGGATTGGGCCCCTTTCGGCCGAGTTTTCTCTTTAGGCCAATGTACATAACCGGCCCATCAACCCTTCTTCCTTTTCCCTTCCCTAACCTAGCCTACACTCTCACAAACCCTCCATACCCAACACCCCTCTCAAGCTTTTCCAAGCCATTCCCCCATTTCCTACCAACCCCTCTTGTTCATGGTCCGAATCTAGCCTCCAATTACATTAACCTTGAGTTTCTTTGCCCAATTTGGAGTTTAGCCTCACAAAAGAGCCAAACACAAACCCCGCCGCCTCGCGTCGCCCACCACCGCGTCGCCTGCCACCGCCCCGCGGCGACCCCCACCGCGACCTGGCGTGAAGTCCCAGTTACCCCACCGCGACCCGATGGCACATCCACCGCCCCGCGGCGAAGACTACCAGGCTGTGTGTTTTTCGCTCGTTTGTAAATCCTCTTTGGTCGCCCTTTGTTTTGAGCATCTCAATTCATTACTTATGGCACCTAGAGGTAGGAAACAGGCCTCTACGAGGGATGAGAATGAGGTGTATAACGTTGTGAAGGAGAGGAAGGTGTTGGCTACTAAGTTCTTTGACAAGCCAACGTTGATTGAGTTTGGTATGTTGGAGTGTGTATCTCTTTGTTTAGCAGAGTGTGGCCTGGGGACCTTCCTGAACAAGTCCGCTGATGCTTACCCCGAGCTATGCTACCAGTTCATCGCCTCTGTTAAGAGGTATTCTGATGGTTCCGCCGACAAGAGGTTGACGAAGATGACGTTCACGTATAACGGTCGTGAGTATGCTTTGTCTGCTGAGGAGATTCGTGGTGCCCTGGGCATTACAAAGGAACCGTCTGATGGGTGGTCTGGTGGTCTAATTGAGACGGATATGATGGAGTTTTGGGAGGTTGCCACGCTTAGGAAGTTCAAGAAGGGCCAGGAGGTGAATTCAAAGTTGGTGAACCCTTGCTTAAGGTTGATCCACAAGGTGTTGATGAGAGATTTCTTTGGCCATGCTGATGATGGTAAGGTCCCTCTGAAGGACTTCCAATGGTTTTTGAGCATCTTGTCTATTGTTACGTACACCCCGTGTTGGGCTAGTCTTTTTCTGAGTTCCTTGAAGAGGATTCGTGATGGTGAGCCACGTGATATTTGTGGGGGTGGTTTGATCACCCTTCTTTGTGCTGAGATTATTGTCACCGATCGTATTCCTCGGCCTGTTGCTCATGCGGTGTATGACATGGCGCACATGAGAGTGTGCTCGATGCTGAAGCCATTGGGCATGGATGGTGATTTAGTTTGGTCTTCATACGATGGTCATATTCTGATTCTTCCTCGGGTTTTCACTTATTCCTCTTCATTTGCGGGATGGTGGATTCCCAGTGATAGCAGAGTTATGGCTGATGCTACCCCTGCTGTTGCTCCTTCGGATCCGTTTGGAGAGGGCCGTAGTGCTAGTGCTGTTGCTGCTGACTCTGTGGGTGAGGATGCTCCTCTGCCTACCCAGTTTGATGCGCCTTCGTCTTCTTATGGTCCTGCCACACCTTGGCAGGAGTTGTACGTAAGATTTGATGCATTCTCGGTGCAGCAGACTCATTGGAACACCCGAGTAGAGACCGGTCTGCAGACTTGGCAGACTCAGTTCCGTGCTGATGTAGATGAGCGTCTGGATGCTATGGACGCTCATATGAGGGACTACTTTGGGAGGTTCCCACCACCACCACCATCCGGCCCACAGTGAGTTTATTTCTCCTTCCCCTATTTCATTTGTTGTTCTCTTCTCTACATTGAGGACAATGTTCGGTTTAAGTATGGGGGAGGGATTTAGATTGTACTGTCTATCTAGCTAGTGTACATAGCTTTGTTCTCTGTAATTTTCATTCAAGTATTTCTAAAAAAAAAAAAAAAAAAAAAATCGAAAAAGCCAAAAAGATGTGAAAAGGCAATCAAAATCCTAGGATGAGCTGAAAACCCGAAAGGGCAGTTCAGGTAAAAAATAGGTAGTCCGACTGGTATAGACCAGTGCAAAAATGGACTGGAGTGATGTGAGTATTTGTGAGATATCTAGCAAAATAAAATGAGTGGCTAGGTGAAAACCCGAGAGGGCGCCTGGGCAAAATGAGCGTAAAGAAAAAAGAGTGATTTTAGGATCATTCTGGAGGTCGGCGTCATAAGAAGGGGAGTCATAAGGATGACTCGGGTAGGCCACTCTGGAGCGATAATGAGCTATGATAAGCACTACTTTGTAGGGCTTAAGTAAGAGTCTTTAGAGGGTTTATTGGTGCCATTCGGGTAGATCTAGGCACATTCATGTGCAAGGCGTTTGGAGGCGAAGTTTAGTGTTTATGGAGGTGTTTGAGTGATTTTGGATATCTAGGAGACACCGAAGAAGGAAGCCACCAAGGAAAGACGCCAAAGGAGTGAAGAGACGAGTTGAGGAGCGGTGCGAGAGATCGCAAGGAAGAGCCATAGACGAGGAGACGTTCTGGAGCCTTGCCGCACCCGCGCCGAAGGCCACCGCCGCCAGCGGTGGAAGGAGCAGAAAGAAGACAAGCTACTGGATAATGGCCGCACCCAGCGGCAGCCTCACCGCACCCGCGGCGAGGTCGTCAGAGAACTGGAGTTTCTGTAAATCGGCCGCACCCGGCGGTGGAGCCACCGCACCCGCGGTGGAGACGCGCTGAAAGTCTTTTACGAGTTTTCTCATTCCCGTTTTATTTTATTTCCGAAACTTTATTTCCAAGTTTGTTATTTTTCTTTTCTTTATTTCTGAATTTGCCACACCCGCGACAAGCGGTGATTTTTCTCGAGAAATTTCTGGGAGTCAGCCGCACCCGGCGGTGACGTCTCACCGCACCCGCGGTGAGTCTTCTGGGACTGCTAATGAGCCTTACGTCGACGATTACGTTCGTCCATACTTCCCTCCTCTCGGTTCCGAGAAGCCACCCGCCCCTTTTCCAGAGGCGCTCAAGGAGAGAAGGGTAGTTGATGACAAGGACCTCTTTGAGACATTCAGCAAGTGCGAGGTCAACATCCCATTGCTCAAGCTAGTGAAGAGCATCCCCAAGTATGCTCGGTTCTTGAAGGAGCTTTACACGATAAAGAGGAACCAAAAGCTGAAGGGCAAACAAAAGGTCAAGGTGAGCGAGCGCGTCTCTACAGTGTTCCAACGGCGTATGCCCAAGAAGTGCACCGATCCAGGTATGGTGAGCATTCCCTGTGTTATAGGTGATACTAAATTTGATAGAGCTATGCTTGATCTAGGAGCTTCTATTAATGTGTTGCCTTTCTCTCTCTATAAATCTCTTGGATTGGGACCTTTGCATGAAACAGGAATTGTTGTGCAACTTGCTGATAGGTCTAGTGTTTACCCTAAGGGGGTAGTTGAGGATGTTTTGGTCATGGTTGACAATTTGATATTCCATGCTGATTTCTTTGTCCTAGATATGGAACATGATGAGCATGCGGCCCCTATTCTACTAGGAAGGCCTTTCTTAAAAACTGCTAGGACTAAGATAGATTATATAAGTGGGACACTTACTATGGAATTCGATGGGGAGGTGGTTCAATTCAACATTTATGATGCTATAAAACACCCTATTGATGACCATTCTTTGTGCTCTATTGATGTGATTGAACCCATTGTACAAGATGTATTTGATATTTCTGGTATTGATGAGTTGCAATCTATTATTGAGAATGACATAGATGAGTTCCACACGGAATATGCTTTGTCAACTAACATGCAGGCAGTCTTATCTCAGATAGAGGTGAACGGTAAGCTTCCTATTGAACCTTTGGGCATTGGCCCTATCTTGCTAACACCGTGCGAGAAGCTCGTTCCTTCTGTTGTGCAGGCTCCCGAGAGTGAACTCAAGCAACTCCCGGATCACCTCAAGTACGCTTTTCTTGGAGTCAACGACGCTTTGCCAGTCATTGTGTCTAGTAAGCTTTCAAAGGAGCAAGAGGAGAAGCTAGTGGAGATCTTGAAGGAGCACAAGACTGCGCTGGGATGGACCATTGCCGATATCAAAGGGATTAGTCCCTCAACATGTATGCATCGAATCCTCCTAGAAGATGATGCCAAGCCGTCCAGACAACCACAGAGGAGATTGAACCCACCTATGATGGAGGTGGTGAAGAAGGAGGTGCTGAAACTCCTTCAAGCGGACATGATCTTCCCTATTTCCGACAGTCGTTGGGTCAGCCCCACTCAGGTTGTTCCCAAGAAGGGAGGTATTACAGTGGTTGAGAACCAACAAGGAGAGTTGGTCCCTACAAGGACGGTGACGGGCTGGAGAGTTTGCATTGATTACTGCAAGCTGAACGCGGTAACTCGAAAGGATCACTTCCCTTTGCCATTCATCGATCAAATGCTAGAACGCCTTGCTGGGCGCCCCTACTACTGCTTTCTAGATGGATATTCAGGATACTTCTAGGTGGCCATAGCGCCAGAAGACCAAGAGAAGACTACCTTTACATGTCCTTTTGGCACTTTTGCATACCGCAGAATGCCTTTTGGATTATGTAACGCACCCGGTACTTTTCAACGATGTATGGTTAGTATCTTCTCTGAGTATATTGAGAATTTTATTGAGGTATTCATGGATGATTTTACGGTACATGGGGATAGCTTTGATAAATGTTTGGACCATTTGACACTTGTGCTTAAAAGATGTGTTGAAACTAACTTAGTTTTAAATTCTGAAAAGTGTCCTTTTATGGTTGACAAGGGATTGTGTTAGGTCATATTGTCTCTGCTAAGGGTATTGAGGTCGATAAGGCGAAGATTGATGTAATTCAGTCTCTGCCTTATCCTACTAATGTGCGTGAAGTTCGTTCCTTCCTAGGCCATGCAGGTTTCTATCGCAGGTTTATCAAGGACTTTTCCAAGATCTCATCACCCTTGTGCGAGCTGCTGAAGAAAGAGGTGACATTTGATTTGAATGAGGAGTATAAGAGGGCGTTTGATTGCTTGAAAGAACGCCTGACAAGTGCACCAATCATCCAAGCACCGGACTGGTCAAAACCGTTCGAGATCATGTGTGATGCCAGCGATTATGCAGTTGGAGCAGTTTTGGGACAGAAAGAGGGAAGAGCCTCTCATGTGATTCACTACGCGTCCATGACTCTGAATGGCGCACAAAGAAACTACTCCACTACTGAGAAGGAGATGCTGGCTGTGGTGTTTGCCTTGGAGAAATTCAGGCAATATCTTTTGGGAGTGAAGGTGATTATATACACGGATCACGCCGCCCTTCGTTATCTAATGACGAAGAAGGAGGCGAAGCCGCGATTGATTCGATGGGTTCTCCTGCTGAGTGAGTTCGATGTCGAGATACGGGACAAGAAATGAGCGGAGAACTTGGTGGCGGATTATTTGAGTAGGTTGGTGAACGAGGAGGACAAGCCCGGGAAGCAAACTCCCATCCATGGAAACTTCCCGGACGACACCCTTTTTCGAGTGGATATTCTGGAACAACACCGCAACCGGCGGCAAGACAACCGCACCCACGGCGGGGAGACAGAACCACAAGCCCAAGTTTCTGCTATTTGGCCGCACCCGGCGGTGTCACCTGGCGCACCCGCGGTGAGTGGTGATTTTTCTGGCGAGTTTTCTGTTATTTGGCTGCACCCGGCGGTGACACATGCCGCACCCGCGGCGAGAGAGACAGATCGAGATTTTTGTGCTGTGAGCGCCTCTTTGCTCAAGGCGTACTTCCACAGGTTCGTTCTCGGGATTCGGTCCTTCCGGCCATGGTACGCCGACATCGTGAACTACTTGGTTCGTGGGGAATTTCCCCCGGATCATACCAAGGCGCAACGGGAGAAGGTGCGGAGAGAAGCTCGGTACTACATCTGGGACGATCCTTATTTCTGGAGACACTGTGTCGATCAAGTAATCCGTCGATGTCTTTCGGATAACGAGGTACAATATGTCCTTAGCTTTTGTCATTCTGAAGCATGTGGGGGTCATTTTGGTGCGAATAAGACTGCTAGAAAAGTATTAGATGCAGGTTTCTATTGGCCCCACATTTTTAGGGATGCCTTTGCGTTTTGCAAAGTGTGTGATAGATGTCAGAGGATGGGGAATATTTCTAGGAGGAATGAGATGCCTCAGTCTTCTTTGATTTTTTATGAGGTCTTTGATGTGTGGGGTATTGATTTTATGGGACCCTTTCCTAGTTCTTATGGGAACCTATATATTTTGCTTGCGGTGGACTACGTTTCCAAGTGGGTGGAAGCGAAGGCCACCAAGACTGATGATTCTAAAGTTGTGGCAGGTTTCTTGAAAGAGAACATTTTTTCCAAATTTGGGATCCCCAAGGCTTTGATTAGTGATCGGGGAACCCATTTCTGCAATAAGACTGTGACCGCCCTGCTGAAGAAGTATCACGTCACACAGAAGGTTTCCACTGCCTATCATCCACAGACCAATGGGCAGGCTGAGGTGTCCAATAGAGAGATCAAGACGATTCTTGAAAAGACAGTGGCACCCAATAGGAAGGACTGGAGTTTGAGGCTGAACGATGCATTGTGGGCTTACCGCACTGCCTACAAGACTCCAATTGGGATGTCTCCTTTCCGGCTCGTATTTGGCAAAGCTTGCCATCTACCTGTGGAGCTGGAACACAAGGCATGGTGGGCGGTGAAGAAGTGCAACATGCAGATTGATGAGGTAGGAGAGTTTCGCAAGCTTCAGCTGCAAGAGTTGGAGGAGTTACGCCTTGATGCATACGACAATGCTGTCATCTATAAGGCGAAAACCAAGGCATGGCATGAAAAGAATATCTTGCGAAAGGACTTCCACCCCGGTGATAAAGTCCTTTTGTTTCAATCTCGCCTGAAACTCTTTGTGGGAAAGCTGAGGTCGAAGTGGATAGGACCATATATTATCGCAGAGGTCTACCCACATGGCGCCGTTGACCTAATCGAGCCGACAACCCAGAAGACATTCAAGGTCAATGGTCAAAGGTTAAAACCTTACCATGAGGGTTTCCCCACTGAGGCGATTGATGAGCGGATCCAAAGGCTAGGGGAGCAGCAGACACAGTATTTCGGCCAGTACCCTTGGCCGCAGGGCCCACCACCGCAGTGAGTTTACTTTCTTTTTCCCCCTTTATTATGATTGTCTTCTATTTACACATTGAGGACAATGCGCACTTCAAGCACGGGGGAGGGAGTAGATTCATTACTTATCGTTATGTACAGTTTCAGTTTCCACTCTGTGTGTTTTTGTACAGTTTTCGGATTCTGCATTGCATTCTTTCTATAAAAAAAAATGAAAAAAACGAAAAAGCCAAAAAGATGAGAAAAGGCAGAGAAAATCCTGGGATGAGTTGAAAACCCGAAAGGGCAACTCAGGTAAAAAGCAGGTGACCCAGAACAGTGCTAGACTGGGGTAATATGGTGTTAGAGTGACGTGAGCTTATGTGAGCACATCTATGAAAAAAATATGAGTGGCTTGGTGAAAACCCGAAAGGACGCCTTGGCAAAATGAGCAAAAAAGAAGAAGAGTGATTTTAGGATTTCTCTTTATTCTTGGCGAGGCGTCATAAGAAGAGGAGTCAAAGAAGGATTGTCGGGTAGGTCACTCTGGGAGGCATAAGGAGCAATAGATGGAGGCTAGGATTAGAGGTTACTCACACTATTGGATGTCCGGGTTAAGCTTGGGGGAAGTACTCTACTTGCCCCCAGGTTTGTTGATGATGAGGATGTGTTGTAGATGAGATTGGCGCCAGGAGTTTTGGCATGGGTTAGGTGACTCTTAGTTGGAGGATATGCTTCCTGAGACTTTGGGTGCTGCATTGGAGGAGTAGACTCTTTATTAGTTTACTCGAGGACGAGCAAAGGTCTAAGCATGGGGGAATTTGATAAACACTACTTTGTAGGGCTTAAGTAAGAGTCTTTAGAGGGTTTATTGGTGTCATTCGGGTAGATCTAGGCACATTCATGTGCAAGGCGTTTGGAGGCAAAGTTTAGTGTTTATGGAGGTGTTTGAGTGATTTTGGATATCTAGGAGACACCGAAGAAGGAAGCCACCAAGGAAAGACGCCAAAGGAGTGAAGAGACAAGTTGAGGAGCGGTGCGAGAGATCGCAAGGAAGAGCCATAGACGAGGAGATGTTCTGGAGCCTTGCCGCACCCGCGCCGAAGGCCACCGCCGCCAGCGGTGGAAGGAGCAGAAAGAAGACAAGCTACTAGATAATGGCCGCACCCAGCGGCAGCCTCACCGCACCTGCGGCGAGGTCGTCAGAGAACTGGAGTTTCTGTAAATCGGCCGCACCCGGCGGTGGAGCCACCGCACCCGCGGTGGAGACGCGCTGAAAGTCTTTTACGAGTTTTCTCATTCCCGTTTTATTTTATTTCCGAAACTTTATTTCCAAGTTTGTTATTTTTCTTTTCTTTATTTCTGAATTATTACTTTAGTATTTAAGTTAGGTTTAAGACTCTTTTAGAAAAAAAAACTTCTCTAACCCTAATTGCCACTTTTCATATTTCTCCTCTCACAAACCCTAATGGAGAACTAAACCTCAATTGTTGCACTTGACAGTTTGAAGCCAACAATTGATTGGTTGTGAGTTTTCTACTCTTGTTCGTTTTCCTATCTAGTTGGATTAATTCTCTTGTGCTTAAATGTTTATTGGTTTATGTTGATTTGTCTAGAGTAGCTACCTAGGTTTATTGATATCTTCCTAACACGATTGTGCGTATAGGGGATCCGAGTGCATAATTGTGAGAGAGAGTTAATTGCATGCTTATAGTAACGGGTTGTTTCTATTGCATGTGTCTTGTTAATCCTTGGTTGAATGCTATTGCTTTATTAAGTTCTGAAGGTTTTCGGATTTGATTTAGTAATAAGTAGGGCTGGTAGAACTAATAGTTATCTAAGATCGGGATAAGAACAACTATAGGAAAGTTGAGAACTTGAGATTGATAGAATTCTGTGATCGACCTATATATTGTTGTGTGGATCTCTGTTGAGTGTGGCGCTTTTTCCCATCATATTTACAACCTTTTCCTGCGAACTTATTTACTTGTTTCCTTATTTCTTGTTACGAGAAACACAAATACCCCCCCCCCCCTAGTTCCTAGTTGGTGATAACAAATTGCACAAGTTGATAACCTGACTCTCTGTGGGATCGACCCTGACTTGCTTGCTATACTATTTAGTAGGTATTTTGGGATTTATTTGATAGGCATCACGACTTTAGCCCTGTCAAATTTGGCGCCGTTGTCGGGGAGTCAAATTTTCTGTTTTTGTGATTTGTTTGTTACTAACCCCTGGTGTGGATCTATCTTATGGTCCACACTCGTGCTACTAATTCACCGCTTCTTGATTTTGATCCAGAGATTGAGAGAACTCTTTCACAGGGTGGCAGAGTGAACCGTACTTTGGTTTTTGACAACCCTACATTCGAGATGGGTGACGCTGATAGAAAGTTGAGACAGTTGACTGCACCGAACCTGCAGCAGCAACCGATGGCTGTGGTGATCCCTGCTATGGGAGAGAACGTGAACTTTGAGTTAAAGTCGGGGCTGATTCATTTGCTCCCAACTTTCCATGGACTGGCTGGAGAGGACCCAATCAAGCATCTGGGTAAATTCCACACAGTCTGCATGAGCATGAAACCGGCAAATGTTACTGAGGAGCAGATAAAGATGAGAGCTTTTGGGTTCACCTTGAAGGACACTACTGATGACTGGTATTACCATCTTCCTACTGGGAGCATTGACACGTGGACCAAGCTACACAAGGCTTTTCTTGAGAAGTATTTCCCTGCAAAGAAGGCAAACAGTTTAAAGAAAGCTATTAGCAACATTGAGCAGGAAGCTGATGAGAGCCTTTATGATTATTATGAGCGGTTCAAGAGACTTTGCTCAAGCTGTCCATTCCACGGGTATTCCAACCAAGACCTGGTGCTTCATCTCTACAATGGGCTGCTCGACAATGAGAGGAGGATGGTTGACGCTGCATGTGGTGGCAATATTCTCAACACAACACCGGCAGCTGCTATGGAGAAGATTCAAGAGATGGCAGAGGGCACGAGAAATTTCGGTAGATCTTCTACCAAAAGAGGAGTCAATGCTGTTGACTCTAGTCGCTCTTCGTATGCCAATGATATTGCTGAGTTGAAGGACATGGTGAGGAGACTTACGCTGCAAGGAACTCCTCAACAACTAAAAGCGTGTGGGGTCTGTGCCGATCAATTCCACCCTACCGACGCTTGTCCTCAACTACAAGATGATGCACCCGCTGAAGTAAACGCTGTAGGAGGTTATGGCAATCCAAGACCTCGACATGATCCCTACTCCAACACGTACAATCCGGGATGGAGAGACCACCCAAATTTCAGATGGAGGGATCAACCGAATCAACAACAACAACCTCAGTTTCAACCACAACAACAACAAAGGCCGACCTATGTACCAAGGCCGCAAGCACCACAACCCAATGCGTCTCCTTCAACTGAAGATATGCTCAAAACACTGACGCAGCACTTCACCACTCACGTCCAAGCTACGACGTCGAGTATTAAGAATCTGGAGACGCAGATGGGACAGATGGCTGAGGCGATTACAAGGATTGATCAGCGAACTTCGGGGAATCTACCATCTCAAACGGTAGTGAACCCGAAGGAAAACGTTAGCGCGGTAACCCTAAGAAGTGGGAAGCAATTGCATGTCGGTCCGAGTGCTGAAGAGGACGACTTAGAGAAAGAGAGTATTCTGGAGAATGACCGCACCTAGCGGCAAGGTGGCCGCACCCGCGGTGAGCATGAACTGGAACAACAGAAAGTTTCTGTAAATCGGCCGCACCCGGCGGTGGAGCCACCGCACCCGCGGTGGAGCCACCGCACCCGCGGTGGAGACGCGCTGAAAGTCTTTTACGAGTTTTCTCATTCCCGTTTTATTTTATTTCCAAAACTTTATTTCCAAGTTTGTTATTTTTCTTTTCTTTATTTCTGAATTATTACTTTAGTATTTAAGTTAGGTTTAAGACTCCTTTAGAAAAAAAAAACTTCTCTAACCCTAATTGCCACTTTTCATATTTCTCCTCTCACAAACCCTAATGGAGAACTAAACCTCCATTGTTGCACTTGACAGTTTGAAGCCAGCAATTGATTGGTTGTGAGTTTTCTACTCTTGTTCGTTTTCCTATCTAGTTGGATTAATTCTCTTGTGCTTAAATGTTTATTGGTTTATGTTGATTTGTCTAGAGTAGCTACCTAGGTTTATTGATATCTTCCTAATTGCTAGGACTTGTGATTCCGGGTTCGGGTTGCATATCTAGTAGCGAACACGATTGTGCATATAGGGGATCCGAGCGCATAATTGTGAGAGAGAGTTAATTGCATGCTTATAGTAACGGGTTATTTCTATTGCATGTGTCTTGTTAATCCTTGGTTGAATGTTATTGCTTTATTGAGTTCTGAAGGTTTTCGGATTTGATTTAGTAATAAGTACTATTAGGGCTGGTAGAACTAATAGTTATCTAAGATCGGGATAAGAACAACTATAGGAAAGTTGAGAACTTGAGATTGATAGAATTCCGTGATCGACCTATCTATTGTTGTGTGGATCTCCGTTGAGTGTGGCGCTTTTTCCCATCATATTTACAACCTTTTCCTGCGAACTTATTTACTTGTTTCCTTATTGCTTGTTACGAGAAACACAAACAACCCCCCCTAGTTCCTAGTTGGTGATAACAAATTGCATAAGTTGATAACCTGACTCTCTGTGGGGTCGACCCTGACTTGCTTGCTATACTATTTAGTAGGTATTTTGGGATTTATTTGATAGGCATCATGACTTTAGCCCTGTCAAGCTAGATTGGAGTTATGATTAGAATAATCTTTGCATCACTTGTTTTGGTTGTCTGGAGCTGATGGTGGAGATGTTTTAGTTGCTAATGTCATATTTTCTTGTACTACCTGAGGCCTTGGTGTTTGATTGAAGGAGTAGGTTTATCATTAGCTTACTCGGGACGAGTAAAGGTCTAAGTATGGGGTAATTTGATAGGTGTCATTTCATGCACCTTTACTAGCAATTATTAGCATTATTTGGAGGAGTTTATGATCAGATTTGAGGCTAAGTCTGTAATCCAGAAGATGTGGAGAGAATTGAAGATATCCGGGGATTTACAGCTTACATGGAGATGATGAAGATGGATGAGGATCCGCTTGAAGACTAATTGGAGAAGGCTACCAACACCTGGTAGTATAGAAGAGCGGAAGAGAAGAAGAAGAGCTGAAGAAAGGAGTGGGCGAACTGTCACCGCCCCGCGCCAGAAGCCATCGCGACCCGGCGGTGGATCTCAGAGAAGGAAGTGACGCCCCGCGGTGGGCACACATAACGCCTCGCGGCCAGAAGACATTATTTCCTTTTATGCATTTTCAGACTTTCTTATTTCTATTATTTTTATTTCCCTTGCTATTTTCGTTAGGTTAAACTTATTTCCTAAGCCTATTTAAGACCTCTTTCTAGGTTAAGAGGCAGACACTTTACACCAGAGACTTTACATCAGACTTTTACTTTTATCATCGTAGTTTTCTTTTCTCATTAGGGTTTCATTCGCAAGTCAATGGAGCACTAATTTCCCCTTGTTCTACTAGACGTTTGAAGCAGTACAGTTGATGTGTTCGTGAGATTTCTATTCCTTGTTCCTATTCTTATATGTGTTGGTTTGATTCTCTTGGTTATATTGAATATTGATTCATTGTTATTCTTCATAGCCTGATCAACTAGGTTGAGTAATATTTATCAATTGCTAGGGTTTGCATATAGTGGAATACGAGTGCATGTCTAGTAGCATACACGATTGTTGCATATAGTGGAATACGAGTGTGCAATTGTGAGTGAGAATCATTTGCATGTTAAGTAGTAAGGTTTTCTTCTATTTGCATGTATCCTATATCCTTGTGTGCATTGCTATTGCTTTATTAGTGATAAGGTTTTCTTCCATTGATATTGTAGTAAGTACTATCAACAACTGTCTGAATTGATAGTTAATTAAGATCAGGATGGGAACAACCATAAGAATAGTTAAGGAACTTGGATTTAATAGATTTCAGTGATCAAATTTTATCTCTGTATTGTGGATCTCGTTCTAGTGGAACTACTTCCCCCAATCATATTCTCAAGTCAACTAAACCTGTTTACTTTGCTCTGCTTGATAACCAAAACCTCCTTTCCTTGTTACTTGTTAATCATAACTGCATACTTCATCAGATCTTCCCTGTGGATTCGACCCTTACTTGCTTGCTATACATCTGTTTAGTAGGTTGTTAGGACTTTTACTTTGACTAGGCCATTCAACGATATTTGCATTGCATATTTCGGCCACGTCAGGCTTTCAGGCACAAAGGAAGCATTTCAGAATCTCAACAATAATGTTGAGAGCTCAAATGAGATGGATGAGTTAGAGTGAGAGCATGATGTACAATATCAGGATTTTATGCCAAGAAGTTTGAATGGCTTCATATATACATTCTTTGCATGTTGAGTAAGAAAGAAAGAGAAATGATGTCACATGGTGAAGAGAGGTTCAATTTGCATATTAAAACTTTATGAGAGGATTTGGAAGTCATATTATCCAAGCACAACAAGCTTTCGGGTAAAAAAATACGCATCTTCATAATCTCGACATTGAAGTTGAGAGTTCAAAAGAAGTGGTAGAGTTAGAGCAAGAAAAAATTGTCCGGTCTTTGGTACCCGATGCCAAGAAGATTGAGGAGCTTCATATACAAAATGTTTGACATGTTGAGCCAAACACAAAGAGATCCATATCATAAGGCGAGGAGAGACCAATTTACATATCTAAACATTGCTAGAGGAATCGGAAATCATATTATCCAAGCACAAGGAACTATTAGGCACGAAAAAAACATTTCAGAATCTGGACAATGAAATAGAGAGGCTAAAGAAGAGAGTGATGTTACAAGGTGAGGAGAGTCTCGATTTGCATGTTAATACATTTCAAGATAAATTAGAAGTCATATTATCTAATCACAATGAGCATTCAGGCATTAAGGAAACATTTCGAATTACCACCTTGTAGTTGAGAGCTAGAAGAAGATAGAAGAGCGAGAGCAAGATGTAAAAAAAATTGTATCTATTTCTAGAAGTTTGAGAAGATTCATATACAAAGTGTATCACATGTTTAGTCAGAAACAAAGATAGTCGGTGCACAAGGTGAGAAGAGGCTCAATATGCAAAAAATATTAAAAGACGAGTTGAAGTCATATTACTTAAGTACATTTTAGAATCTTAACATTGAATTACAAAGATCAAAGAGGATTGAAATGTTAGGGCGAGAGGAAGAAGTACAATCATTCAAGTTAAGAGTTCAAAGAAGATGTAAGTGTTAGAGCGAGAAGGACCTACAAATTTTGGTATTAGGTGCCAAGAAGTTTAAGGAGCTTCATATGCAAAGTGTTTTGCGTGTTGAGTCAGAAACAAAAAGATTCGATGTCACTAGATGAGAAGAAACATTGCAAGAGGAATTGAAAGTCATATTGATCAAGCACAAAAAGCTTTCATGGATACAGGAAGGTTACAGAATCTCAACATTGAACTTCAAAGCAAAAAACATATGGAAGAGCTAGAACGAGAACAAGAAGTACGATCTTTTTTGAAACTGTTTTGGTTGATGTGTATTTAGGTCTGATGGAGAGGAGTGAGAAATAGTGTTTGCAGTATGGCGGTGTGCAATGGTTCTTCTCAATTACATCATGTATTATAATATCATTTTAATAGTAATCCAAACAGACCCTATATTTAACGAAATAGGATAGAGACAATCACTCCATTATATTCGTTCATAACCACATACATTTCTAAACAATTCATGAATGCACTTTGAAAAAAAACAATCTATTAATATATGTCAAATAAAAAAGATCCGAATTAAACTTGTTAGCAGTATTATACCTACTAAATCAGTTTTAAGATATACTAATTTTATTAAAATTCCAATGGCCACGCATAGCACGTGCACCGACGACCTAGTATTTTAAAAGCTAACAAATTATATATGCAACAAAATAATAAATAACAAAACAAATCCAAGATCATAATAATAGTTGGTCTTGGGGAGAGTGAAGTCGATCAGTTGAGGTGCAATTCTAGCCATCATTACAAAAATTATTTTATTAAAATCGAATACCACCACCAAAATATGAGCTTGTTCTTGTTAATCATATAAACTATCGAGATATAATAACAGAGAAGGAGGCTTACATGTAAAACAATTATGTATTTAGTTTATATATATAAAAAAATGAGGGTTTTAAGACATAAATATAATATAATTACATTTTTCCTGTTATTATTTTATGTCTCCTATTTTTAAATTCATGTCCTTATTTAAATCATTTCTAAATAAAAATACTGATTATTTGTTGATATCTATTTTTATATATTGAAATATTACTTACCAAAATAAAATAAATAATACTAATATCATAATTAGATTACGAAGACCAAAGATAGGATGGCCGGAATGGGTTAAGCATGAGCCTATGCAAGATAATAGAAAACATTGTACTTGTTTCATTTTTTCCTTCGATTTTGTCCATAGAATAAAAAGAAAAGAAAAATCTTCAATGTTAAATTGTTAATCATGTTACAATAAACTCTTTCACCCCTCTTATGACATTCTCATTTTATTATTTCCAGCTTAAGACATTTTTAAATTACACAACTTATTAACTAAGTTGTGTAATTTTGATTAATATAGGGTTTTTAGGAGCTTTATTATGTCATACTAATTCATTTTTATTTTATGTTTTTACAAATTCTAATTAATTGTGTATTATGTTATGGATTTTTTTATTGCTTTGTTCTATTGTGGATAAAAAATAAATTATTGTAAAAAAATACGAAAAGAATTTGACTAATTTCATAAATTTAAATAATATGCAACCTATCATTTTATTGGTCTAAGTTTGTATTGGACAACTATATATTCTACTGACTTATGGTCTTATAGATGATGGTAATGATTCATCATTCATATATTGCTAGAAAAAAAGTATATCAGTTAAAAAAAGAGTAAGAACAATACTTGATAGCGAGAATGAATGAATGATGGTTTTGTAAGCTTGACCTAATTAGTAGGTGATTAGTACAAATGATCCGCTCAACTATGACTGGTAGGATATTTATTAATTATTTTGGAAACATGAACAAAATAAATCAAATATTTATAAAAGATATTATGGGGTTTTGATTAATTAGTTAAGGTAAAAATTAAAGTGGTTTAGTTGGGTGGAATGATTTGAAAACCAACACATATAAAACTAAATTATTTGATAAGTGAGACTCGATTTAAATGACAACAGATGGACTTTATTATTATTTTTTGTTTTATATTTGGCTAAATTATTCTTTTTTTTTTCACATTTGGTTTAGTAACTGATAACATATCATAATTAATTTAAAATAAATAATTCAATAAAATATGAAAATAAACAAAATAAGAAGTCATACTAGATTGCACATGATTGAAGAATCAATTATTGTTAAGATTTATGCTAAAAAAAATATTGTTAAGATTTGTTTTTTATTTTTTCATAATTGATTAGAGATTTTTTATGATTTTTGGTATAAATTTTATTAAGATTTATTGATTAAAAATTGATTTAATTATTGATATAATAATAGATTAAGAAAAACTAAAAAAAAAATTAAAAATGGGCCTTAGGGACACTCTAGTAAGACGACTCTTAAGGTAAAATAAGTGGACAATTTTGGCTAGATTAGGAGAGAGAAAATAGGGTGTAGTGAGGACGTGAATTAGGAATGATTATCACAATTTTTTTTTTGAATTTTATTAATTAACCACCTCCAAAATAGGAAGTTAAATGTAGATTTGGAGAGAGAAAGATAAATCCCCATCGTATACCACTGTTTTTTAGTTAATAAGCATATTCAGTGAAAGTTTGTGCATATCAATATATTTAATTAGTTGAAAATTAACATTTTGCATATCAACACAAAAATTGTGAATATCGTTAAATATTCTTTGCATATCTGTTAATTTTGTTCATGTTCCATCGTATTCATGCTGATATTCACTATCCTATATCTGATATTCAAGTATTGTGAGTACTTATTCACTATGTATATATATAATGTATCCACTGAATTGAAAAAAAAATTGTGCATATATGTGCATATCAAAACACATTATTTGAATATCGTTCAAGTATTTCTGAATATCTGTTATTCGTTATCATGTTTAGTCGTATACATACTGATATTCATAAACTCTGAATAGATATGCACTATGTGGTAGTTGATATTCCAATTTAAAATATTTGTATTCAAACTATTTGAAATTATGTGCATATCTCATCCACACAAATGAATATCATATTCACGGCCAAGGAAATAATCCATAATTACAAATTACATATCATACAAGTATATTCTGCATATCACTATATGGAAAATGCATATCACATCCACACAAATGAATATCACATTCATGGCCAAACAAATAATCCATAATTACAAATTGCATATCATACAAATATATCTAAATATCATACATAGACAATGAACCAGGGCACGAAGACGATAAAATCAACCAGCGATAAAAATGGAGGTCGGTGACAATTTGCAACAATGGTGATTACATGAGCAAAATCGATTGAAATTACTAGATTAGAACTCCAAACACTAGCCCCGGAGGCGGCGGGAGTTTTCAAGTAGTCCGTCGTCGACGCCGCCTGGCATTTCCATGTCCACACCACCCTCTCCACTTCGCATCCACAAAATGTCTGCATATTCATACTTCCTACATTGATATACAAAATGTATGCAAATCAATGCATGATTCATATGCCCCAAACTGTACTGCATAGAGGGGGAAACCAATCCAACAACTATTCCACATATCAATGTATGGAAAATGCATATCCCACCCACACAAGTGAATATCACATTCACAACCAATGAAATAATTCAATTAATCGGTTAGGTATGAATCATGCATATCACACCCACAAAATATCTGCATATTCATATAATGTATGATTCATATAAAGCCCCTATTAGGTTTTGAAAAGACAAAACCCTAAAATTCCAAAAACAACAAATGCCCTAAAATCAACGCCAAAATCGAAGCAAAAACAACATATGCCCAATCTATACTAAGAACAACAAAATCATCTCACACATTACATGCCCTAATATCAACAGCAAAGTCGAAAAATATCTAATGGAGGATGGATGATAAAAAGGAACAAACTTGGGGGAAATTCGAAGTTATTCCAAATGTTCTAATTGAAAAGAATAACATCAAATCCAAGGCATTTACCGTTTCCGTCGAGATTTGCGGTTGGGGAACCTTGGGGGAAGTTGACGACAACCGGCGTGAAGAAGGTGACAACCGACGACAACCTTGAGGGAAGGACGGACGAACTGAGAGAGAGAGAGAGAGAGAGAGAGAGAGAGAGAGAGAGAGAGAGAGAGAGAGAGAGAGAGAGAGAGAGAGAGAGAGAGAGAGAGAATAGAAGACGATTGTGGACTATGAGGGGTGAGCGTGAAGACGGCGACGAGAGAGACTACCGTCAACAATGGAGGATCAGAAGGAGATGGAATGGAGAAAATGGAAAAGGGGCAGTTGAATGGGCATTAATTGTGGAAATGGGATATTTCATATCCGTGAAATCAGAAAATAGGAAGGATTTGGTGTGGGTGATTCCACCTTTTAATTTTGTATCCCTCCAAATTAGATCTCAACCCTTATTTCTAGTCTAATCCAACACTCCTCATTTATTCACCCGTTTTACTATAGGAGACTGTTTCACTAGAACATTATTCTATATATATATATATATAGGGAATTGATCAAACCAGAACCATTACTTAGGAGAGAAATGAGAATGATCGTGGGTCGTCGGATTTGAGGGAAATATATAATAACCCCTAAAAGTCTTGAACTATCATTTCTGTATGAAAGGCATAATGGGCAATTTCTGTAACCTCTACGATCTATGTAATAATCTTTTGAACGTAATAATATACGTTATTGTATTTTTGGGTCTTAAAATATTTTTAAGAGTGCAAAAATAAAGATTTAGCATGCTTTGAACGAAATCCGCGACTAGAGGCCAAAGGACGCGTTTGCGGCATTTCCGCGACCGCGGAAGAGTTTCCGCGATCGCGGAAAACTGTTCATCGTCGTCTTCATTTCCTTTTGCGTTTTCGTCGATTCGGATTTCGGCGTTTCGCCGATGGAGGGAGCTCGATCGGTTCGTGTGGCCGGCGTTAAGCTCCTTCCCACCCTATAAATAGGGGTCTTTAGCGGAGGAGATCTTCATCCATCAGCCTCAATATTCCTCTTTCTCTCGTTTTCAAGCTCGTTGGAGTGTCGTCGGAAGTGGTGGTGTCGCCAGAGTTGTCTTGGAGGATAGTGGTGGTGGTGGTGAACCCTCGTTCGAAGCCAAGCAGGTCATTCACATCGTCGGTAAGCCTCGAAGCCACAACAATATGGGCCTACAATATCCATATGTTGAGTTTTGGTTAAGAATTGTGATATATTTTTTGTTCAATTATTATTATAATAACAAACTAAAATGGAAAACACCACAACAATATGGGCCTAAAAACACTCTCATTGCTAAAAAAAAGTGAGTTTTAATATATATATATATATATATATATATATATAGGAATGAAATATGATGAGATACGTTCTTAAAATGCGAACTGGTGCACAAGGCTGTGTAACAAAGTGCACAAGGGGGAGAAAGTGCACAATGCACTTGCAATGTGATGCACACATATTTGGGTGCACAATTGTACACTACGTTGGTGCACAAGTGGTCTCCCTCATTGACCCACCGGAGCTCATGTGTTGACCACTGTTGATCGGCGTTAATCGGTGTTGATCGACTCTTGACCGGACAGTGCATTAGCTTATGCACCACTTTGGATGTGCATTATATTATGAATATTTGTACACCATGTTAAAAATAATTGTGCAACATTTAAAGAAAATATAAGTATACTATTAAATAAAATACAAGTACACCATGTCATAAATAAATATGCACCAGGTTACAAGTAATTGTGGACCACAGTTCATGTGTTTATACACTGAAAAAGTTCATGTGTTTGTACACTCCATTGTATTTTGGGTCTGTTTGTATGACATATTTATAAATTATTTTTTATTTATAAAATGTTTCTCATCAAAAAGTATGTTTGTCAGTATAAAAAAAAAATAAAAGAAATAAGTATTTCTCTGTAAAAAATACGTTTGGTGAGATATCAGTAAATGTCCTAAACTAGATCTAGGGTTTACTACGAGAGAAGTTGTGGGTTGGAGGCTGCAAGGTGACTGCTTCGAGTCTGCAAAGAGTGTGAGTTCGGGCCTCTCGGAGACTGCGAGGGGTGAGGGTGCGAGCCTCTTGGAGGCTGCTTGGTTTGCGGTTCGATCCAGTTGAAGGCTGGACGGAAAAGGCTTTGTATCATCGACCATCATCCATGTTCACTCTCATCCAACCTCCATCGGGTATGTTTACAGATCCCCCCTTCATTTTTGCTCTTCTAATTCCAATTTCATGTTTACTAGATTCAGCACTAGGTTTTGGCTTTGGTCAATTTTCGATTTCAGATATGAAATTTTGGCTCTTTTGGTTTGCTCATTTGATCTCCAATATCAAATTGTTCAATCTAAATTAATTAATCTAAATACTACAATTCAATTTCAGCTTTTCATATCTGGATTGGAGATAAAAGAATTTAAACTTTTACGTTCTGCAGGATAGAGTATTAGATTTGAGTTACATGGTCAAATTACTACGTTTGTGCAGCTGTAGTCACCTCTCTTTTGTCAAATTTGATTTCTACTTCAAGATCTTACTTTATATTGTTTAAATCATGCTTGATGTACATGTACATGTACTTGTTGATTGATGTACATGTACATGTACTTGCTGCTTGATGTACATGTACTTGCTATATTTGGCCTCAAAAAGAGTTTGCTTATTTTAAGTATCAATTCCTCATCCTGAAATACTGAATTTTATGTTTCCCTGAACAAATGAATATTGTTATTTGACTATTATTTGTCTTGCCAAAAGTTAAGATTATGTGCTTCTAGTGCAATGACTAATAAGTGATTTCTTAGTCCTCTTCTTTCATCTTATTAGTATATGCTGGCTAATTGAAGTTATTATATGTTAAATATATAAATGTGCTTTGAGCTACTACTTTTATTTCACCAAGTGTGATTGGCTATTGGCTATGATCAGTTAGTGTTCATCATTATTTATTTCCATAATAAATTGTTGGTAGGGGTTGTGTTATACATATTGCTATTAATCTCAACTGTAATAATTAGCTAGCTTTACACATATTATTTTTTAGTCCATGGCATCACCTGGAAAGAGGACAAGATCGGGTAAATCTCATATTTGGACTGACGAGCAGAAGCTCGTATTCCTTCGCATATTAGCCAAAAAAATATTTGGACTGACGAGCAGAAGAGTGTCTGCATTGTGTTTTTCTTTCAGTGTTGTCTGAATATTAATTGTCTAGGTTTGGAATTAAGTATGTTTGCAAATTACTTATGGTTGGTATGACTCACTTATGCTTGATATGTATTAGAGGATTTTATTTACTGTTATAACTCCTACTCCAGTGTTGTTAAATGGTTTGCAGTTTGCATTTATAGTAAGTATGTGGAGGTTTATATACGTTATTGAATTTCATTTTGACACTTAAAAAAAGTTTACAATAAATTTTTTTCTTTCTTGCTAGGTTCAAGTTACATCTTATGTGCATATTATATTAAATGTGAATTTGTAGGTTATTTAACAAATATATGTACGTATTTTACATCTCGTCTCTTTGTCCCTCCAGGCCAAGTTGAGTATATATGGACAGACAACCAAATCCTAATTGGTTCATGTCAATGGGCGGAAATGCTGCAGCAACTGTTTGTGCGGCTGCTATTGCATACTTAGAGGGTTTTATGCCACAAGAATCCTCTTCTTCTCCAGATGCGGGATTGCAATGGATGCAAAGTATCTTGGATGGTCCTGAAGACATTTGTATGAACTTCTTCATAATGGAAGCACATGTTGTCCTATCTCTCTGTGAGGACTTGAAAAATAATTTTGGACTACGAGATACGAATATTTCAGCGCTGGAGAAGGTGGGCAATTTCTTATTTGTGATTGCCAGCCATCGGACAAACCGAGATGCACAAGCAATATTCAGACATTCTGGATGGACAATAAGTTCTGTATTTCATGAGGTCCTAGAGTGCATAATTGGTCGATCAAGAAACTTCAGCGGACTTGTAAAAGACTTGGTTTGTCCACTCGGTCAAACATTTCCAGTCTCAACTACTCTTATGAACGACAAACGATATTATCCATATTTTCAGGTATGTTATAAGCTGTATTGACTAAAACTTTGACGTTAAACTGTTGTCACTAACCAAAACATTGTAAACGATAATGCAGAATTGTATAGGTGCAATTGATGGAACCCATATATCAACGTGTGTTCCCCAAACAGAGGCTGGAAAATATGGCAATAGGAAGGGATGGTGCTCTTTCAATGTCATGGCTACGTGTGACTTTGACTTGCACTTCACATTTGTTGCAGTGGGCTACGAGGGATCAGTACACGATTCCAAAGTCCTTAATGAGGTGTTAAACAATCACAGACATTTATTCCCGGTTGCTCCAGAAGGAAAATTCTATGTGGCAGACGAAGGATATCCAGATAGGCTTGGATTTTTAACCCCTTACCCGGACGACCGATACCACTTGACTGAATTTGAATATGAAGCACCACGCAATGTTCATGAGCTATTCAACAAACACCATTCATCGCTCCGTAGTTGCATCGAACGTAGCTTTGGTTGTTTTTAGCAGAAGTGGGGTATATTGCGCGAGATGCCTCCTTTTCCACTAGAAATACAAATTGACATAATAATGGCATGTTTTGCCTTACATAATTACGTACGATTACACAAGAGGAATGATGCTCATTTTAACCAAGTCATAAGGTTTCCTCGCCAAATGCTTGCTGAAGTGTTACAAAGGGAACAACGACAACCGAATGATGAACAAGTGCCCCCAAAAGATATGGCACCCATGGGACAACGCGTTGTTATGGCTGGTATTCGGAATCAAATTGCTGCATCAATTGCAGCAGGTGTTGTCAACCATTAGTAATTTAAGTCCCAAATTTGTGCTTTTACGCTATTTGTGTAATATGTAATGAAAAACATGGTACCATTGTTAACTTGTTATCAGCTTTAATGCCAACTGTAATGTGTAATACTTATATAATATTTGAACAATGATGTTTTGATATATACTTTTTCTTGCAATTCAGTAAAATACATTGAAGATGAGAAGATTATCATTTACCAAACTCATATATCCAAAATGACGTTCTTAACATGTTAAATTTGGGTTATCATTTATCACACATAACTTGGAAATCCAACAACCTGACATTAAATTTTAATCAACAATCAAAGTCCAGCATAATAACATAACTCCATGATAATGTTGCTAATACAGGTGTTGATTAGAAGTGTGGACTTTCATCACAAATAATTAATCTCATGATCTAACTTTTGCAAGTCGTGCCTTAATCTCTTTCAATTCTTGATCATCGTCTACACCCTCTGATATTGCATCTTCCTGCAAAAACATCAAAGACAAACCTTGGATAGTGCAAGGAGTTAGTACATAACTCAATTACTGTCAAGTGATACATAAGAAGAAACATCTAGCTGAACAATTGTCACTCGGGTTCCGAAAACAAGCTTCTAAAGAATTACTACTTTTGTGGCAACAACTACATAACAAACACAAAGGCAAGAAACAAGAAGACTGAAACACTAAATATTATCACATTCTCACTTATTTAGGTAAATTTATAGATATGCCAAAAATCATGAACATCCAGCACCACCTACTTGTTTCTCCAATCAGGACTTTAATATATAACATCAGACTACACTACAAACTCAATCTTGAATCAGTGGCATGATCTTAAAGGGACACTCTGACTTATTTAGGTACATTTATAGATATCACATACATCATGAACATCCAAACATCACCCTATTTTCTTAAACTCTTGTGCGTGAATTACAAATTGCTTCTTAGAACTACACCGATTTGTTTGTGTCAATTTGCCACGGTGAAATGGCATCTAGATCAATGGTTATTATATGTTTTACATAACTAACACCTCACATTTTTTTAAATTCATTTTTCAAAGTTTTTTAGACATGCAAAGTTGGAAAACTATGAATAACTCCATTTTGAGTTACTGATAAGTTGACTATTATTGTTCATGGCCCTACAGGAAGTGCAATTGGCCTCTAGAAGAGTGTGTGGCAATGTTGACAAAGTGGAGAAAGAGACCACTAAACTTGACCATGTTATATATACATTCAGATCTCTAGACCACAATATATAATAGTTCAGTGAGTAAACATTCCACATCATCATAGATGAAGAATGAAAAGACTTAACAGGCAAAGAGGAAATGAGAAATATCATGGACAGAAGACAGGGCCACAAATCAAATTCATTCGGAATGTTCAACATTGGCATTCCTTTCAAAAGGCACAATCGTAGACAAATAGACAATATAAGCACCACTCAAGAGTCCTACACAATCGTAGACAAATGTTTAGCATTGGCATAACCTAAATCTGTCATTGAATCAAAAGATGGATTCAATTATTGAAACCCTAACTCCAGAAATTGGGGGAAAATATCCTAAACGAACTTACCTAACCTCACAGACGACGGGGAAAGATCGGAACCCCAACAGCTCAGTAGACGGCTTCCCTTCGTCGGGGGCAGTCGTCTCAAGTCGCCGACGATAACCGACCCTTCAGCGCTATCTCTTTTTCACTTGCCGGTAGACTTTCACCACCGCCATATACGAATCTACCACTCACCCTTCGCACCCAGGAAAAAGCTTCTAGAAGAGACGAATTGGGGGATAGGGGAAAGGCCGGAACGCCGGCGGACGAGATGAGTTTGATTGGAGTCGAAGAAATGCCCTGTGAAGATGAACGAAGGAGGGAATGAAAGGTGAAAAATATTTTTGCCTAATAAAATAAAAAATATTAATTAAATGGCACAAACTTCTAAATTAAGAAAAGTGGTTTTCCTATAAAAACCTGTTTATAACCAAAAAGTTTATAAATATAGTACCCAAACATAGTCTTAAAAAAAATACAAGTGTATTACTAAATAAATATCAGATATCAACTGAAAATAGTCTCCATCGATGGTTCGAATGTCCGTTTTCAAGTGCGGTGATCAAACAAGTTATAGAGTGGACTGGGGTCTATCAATGCAAATCCTCTATAGAGGAATGGTTGCTATGGTTCTCAGCAAGCAAGAGACCGAGATCAATTATGTTCAAGGTTCGTATCTGTGCCTTCACATGCGCAGTTTATAACATTTGGGCCTCCAGAAATGCAAAAACTTGGCAGGGAACAAAAGTTACTGAGGGGGATTGCAGCTGCAAAACCATCAAAGATGTGAAAACCCGCCTTATGGGCAAGTGTAAGGGGAACGATAGGAAGACGCGCAGATGGCTCCACCATATTAGAGTGAGTTGAACTCCTTTTTCTGAGCTTATCCCTGCAGATTGCTAGCTGTGTTTTGGCTGACTTGTTTGTTGAAGATGCTTGTGTTTGCAAGTCCATTGCTTGTTGAGCGTGTTTCCATTTTGTTGCTCAACTATTCTGAACGCCTATCTCCCGATTAAGTCGGTGATTTTTGTACATGTTTTATACATGCAATTTATTTACCTTTTCCAAAAAAAATAAAAAATATCAGGTGCACAATTCAACATATTATAGTACACAGTTCAACAGACTTTGGTGCACAAACTCGTATAACTTGGTGTATAAACATTGTCAACTGTTATTGTACTTATAAAAAACAAGTGTACTAAATAAAATTCTAGTGCACAACTTCACATATTTTTGGGCACTTTTCAGCAAACTTTGGTGCACAAACTCGTACAACTTGATACACAAATATTGTGCACTGCTCTTGTACTTCGAAAAAAAACAAGTGCACTACTAAATAAAATTATGGTGTACAACTTTACATATTTTGATGCACTTTTCAACAGACTTTGGTGCACAAACTCATACAACTTGGTGCACAACCATTGTGCACTCTATTGTACTTAGAAAAAAAAAAACAAGTGCACTAACCAATAAAATTCTGGTACACAACTTTACATTTTTTGTGCTTTTTTCAACAGACTTTGGTACACAGACTCGTACAACTTGGTGCATAAGACTTGTGTACCAGTTCGCATTTTAAGAGAAGTTCACATATTAAGAACAATTCTCACCAGATCTGTTTACTATATATGTATATATATCAAAATTGAACAATGGGCAAATAGGTCCTAAATTCTAGAAATCTGATTGGGTAGAATTGTAATGTAGCTTTGTTGCGAAGACAGCTCTATTGCGGAGTTCATATCTGGGATTTTCAAAAAAGGACTTTCTTGGAACTTGGTAATGGTCACACCATGAAATTCTGGAATGACTCATGGGTTCCGAATTGTGACCTTCTACCTTACTTTTGCAACAACACTGATATTACTATAATAGTTTCCCACTTCATTACTCCTAATCATCAATGAGATGTACAAAAGTTGAAAACCATTCTTACCCCTTTTGTCGTTGCTAAAATTAGGACCATACATATTCCCACAATTTTAGTTGGTGATCGAATAATCTAGAAACTTTCTGCTAGTGGTAACTTTATGGTTAAATCAACTAAATTTATAAACCATCCTCATCTTTCCTCCTCCCATTCTAACTCCATATCATGGATTTGGAAGTCTCAAATTCCTCATAAAATTCAAAATTTCATATGTAAAGTTGTTTCAGATTGTCTCCCTACTACTAAGAGATTAAATCGACAATTTTCTAAAGTTCTCTCTCAATACAGTCTTTGTAACTCTGATAATGAAGATATTACCATCTTTTGTTCACATGTCCATGTACCCAACATATGATTACTAACCTTCAAACCCGTTGAATCGCACATTTTTCTTTCAACTTACATCCGACTTTCTTAAAGATATTGATTATTTTATAACATCTAATGCCTCACATGAACCTATGCTCTTCCTATGATGAACAATTTGGAATCACTATAATACATTAACTTTTGGTAGACAAACCAACAACCAAACAATTTCTCCCTCAAATCAAGCATATTTCCAATTCCTAAGCTGGCATAGTTCGAACCCTTCTTTTTTCCCAACCGCCCAAACATTCTATCAAACGTAATAGAATTCATTGCACTAATAGGACTTGGAAAAAACCTCCACCTGATTGGGCTAAGTTAAACTTTGACGGATCCAAAAAGTTTGACCAATCCTCTCACATTGGATACATAATTCGTAACCCCAACGACATGATTATTCAGAGAAGCTTATGCAGCCTTGTATAACATTCATGAAGTTGTTAACTTAAATATAAAAAAATTAGTTATAGAATGAGATAATTTCGCTCTCATCAACTCCATTAAATGAACTTGGATAATTCCTTGGGAAATTCATTCAATTGTTATTGACATAACTACTTTACTTTCTTCTTTTGATTACATACATGTACACCGCTGCTTTAGGGAAGCCAAACATGCAGACGATTTTCTAGCCACTCATGACATTAGTTCGACTGGCATTTCAAGGATTCAGCGGATCCTCTCTTCCACCAATTTTACCGGCCAACACTAGATTACATCTAGATATGAGTTTAACACTTTGAACTCCAATTACGATAACTTTTGTAAACAGTTTGTAAAGATGATTCATTGCGATAATTCACGACTACATTTCATCCAAAATAAATGCTTCTAATTTAGTGGGGAAAAAAAATGCTTTTTCCCTCTTTTTCATCCAAAATAACATGTCTAATGTATTTTGAGTATTATTATGACAATAAAAATTTATATCTCTATAGTATAATATAATATTTTTATTACTAAATTTTGTCTTCAATAGGATGTTTTTATTTTCATATAATAAAAATTGTCATATATTATCATCTATAATCTATTTAAGTTTTTGTAATAATATAAATTATGGTAAATTTTATAAATATTAGTTTTCCTATTTGATATTAGAAAAAATTCAACATGTCTTTTGTTGTACAAAAAAATGCTCCTTATTTGAAGTACATAACATAAATACTTTAAAAAAATATTAAAAAGTCATCGATATAAAGGTAAATCGATTTTTTGCAAACAAAATTATATACTCTATTTTATATTAGTCACAATCTATATGTCTATATTCTAAAGGACAATCTTAAACCCTATGTGTCATCATCACTTCAATTCGCATACGTGTTATCACCTATCGAACCATTATTCGCCATAACATCTAGCCTTTTAAAACAAATTATAATAATGTGTCCAATTTGTTTATATCTAATAAAATAAATTTATTGAAAAGATTGTATTATCTAATCTTACTTTGTAACTAAAAAAATTACCAACTAAATTACTCAATCACAAATTGTTAATATAATAAACCCTAAATCGTAAGAAAAAATAGAAGTGTTTTATGAAACAAAAAAAAACTATACGCTAATGTAAATTTATTATTTTACACATTATAAAAGACAAAACAATAATATATTTTTTCTCGTGTAAAGCACATGTTCAACCATCTAGTTCATCAAATAATAAAAACCAAAAAAATAAATTAAATGAATTAAAGCTGAAAAAAAAAACACAATCTACTATATAACTACTAAAACAAAATACCCACTGCGCCACGTGGCGCTCCCACATTGAACCCGAAATTACACTGCCACGTGGCATCACGAAATTTAATTTGCCACGTGGCAGAACGTCATTTTTTCAGTTTTATTTTTAAAAGATTCTTAAAAAAATATTTATTTGATATGCAGTATCATTCAGTTGCCTTAAAACAAAGATCTGCCATATTCGACTACTATTCTGGGCAAGATCTGCCATATTCGACTATTATCTTCCTCCTCTATTATTTGCCAAAAACTGAACATGCATAGTATATACAAAATCAACAGAAATGTGTATTATACCTAATATATGCAAATCTGCATATACTAGGTATATGCACTAATATATGTAGATCTTCAACCAGCTGGAAAATATTATACCAAATACAAACCATCTGGATTGAAAAAAAAACAATGCAAAATGAAACCTGCTAGATTGAACAAACAATTTCAAAATGAAACCTGCTAGATTGAACAAACAATTTCAAAATGAAACCTGCTAGATTGAACCCAAATGAATCCTGCAAAATGAAACCCATGCAAAACAAAAACTGCAGCAAAGAAAAAATTAAAGCCACAGTTTTGTAACATACAAAACTGATGCAAAATGAAACCTGCTAGATTAAACCAAATACAACCAGCTTGATTGAATAAAAGAAAAACTAGCTGGATTAAACCATAAATCAACCTAATGCAAAAAACCGAATATGATACACTTTCCTAACTAAACAAACTGATATTGCCACGGTTGGATTGAACCATATCTTCATAATATCTGCACATCTACACAATATAAAATCAAAACCCAAAAGGCATCATAAATAAATAAATAAATAAAGGATATTCCAGACCTGTACAATATAATGCATATCCATTTTTTTCCCAAAATTCAAAAACAAAATATTTAGTTCCTTATTAAACGAAATTGCAGTCACTAGGGCTATAAAATTAAACGACATCCCACAATTGCAGTACTAACTAGAACCATAGCATATTTCTCTTCAAAGGCCGATTATTCTAGCATACAACTGTTCTTCTTCGTCATTTAGCAGGTACGGTTTGTTTTTATGTTTACTACTATACATTTTTTTAGTCCACTACTGATTTGTATAGGCTTGAACTTACTAGATCTGTTTAAAAAACAAATGTAAGAATATAAAATCAGAATATAAAGATGATGCGTATTATGTAAGAATATAGGCTTGAAGTTACTGAAGTTGCTGGATTTGTATAGGCTTTAAGATTCTAAGTAATATGTACATGCTACGTTTTAGTCCTTAACATAATATAAAATCAGATATTGTATACTGATTAGGTAGGGATTAGCTACTGATTTTTAGTATAACAGCTTATGTGTTATTTGGCTGAATTTGTGCTTCCCAGGAAAGTTGAAATAGAGCAATTTTTTGGTCGAAATCAGTGTGAAATTTGTCTATTGTATACTGCTTAGGTACTGAATTTGTCTTAAATCATATTTCTATATATTACTGGTTTTAGTCTTTCACGAGTGAGGTATGATTACTTGAAAGTTTGTGCAAAATATGCTCATAGAGTTTTTAGTTTAGTCCTTTTGCCGATGAAACTAAAAACATCCCCGAGCATACTCTGCACAAACTAATACCCTCTCTGAGATATGTCTGTTTATGTGTTTTTTTAGGAACTAAAATCAGTAATGACGTTTATTTTAACTGTTTTTGTTTTTTCAATATTGTTTTATAGCTATGTCAAAAGAACTACAAGCCATAAAAGACATTATAGGTACCCGAGGGAATTATGAGCTAAAGGTTTGCGTAATTCGATTATTCAAATTTCCAAAGAAAGAAGATCCTACGCAGTATGGTACAACTGAAATAATTTTAATGGATGAAAAAGTAAATTTTTGCGTAATATTATTGTATTTCTTATTTTCAGTATTTACCAATTGTTACCCTCATTTTTGCCTCAAATTGGCATGCAAGTGTTAAGATATATCCACTATTATTGTATTTCTTATTTTTCAGGGTGATAAAATACATGCGGTCATTAAGGAAGCTTTTATGGTCAACTTATCAATATTCAAGGAAGGAGGTGCTTATTTCATTTTGAATTTCGGAGTTGCCCTTTATGATATACCTTTTAGGTTCACTTCTCACAAGTACAAGGTCATATTTTATCGCAACACTACAATTAAGCCATGTTCATCAATTTCTGTTTCTATTCATGGATTCAAATTTGCTGAATTTGAAAAAATCCTAGACGAGTCATTGGATCAAGGATATGTTTATTGTTAGTAATTTTACATTTTTCATATTACTATATTTTAACTATTAGTGTTTCAATAGTTTTATTGTTCTATTTAAAATATAACACTTATTATTTTGTATATGTTATTAGTCAATTGGTTGGAATTGGTGATAAAATTGTTACCTTTACTAACCACAATGGAAAAGAAGGGAAAAAGATCAATATACAGTTAATGGATACAAGGTATACTAACCGCAACATATAATTTCACCATTTTTATTATGTTTAAAATTCTGAATTAATGGTTAAAATATGTAGGTAATATATAATATATATTCTGTTTTATTGCAGGTTTTTGTATGTAGTTTGTTATTTTTAAATTTCTGAATTATATTCTGAATTCATAAGTAATAAATAATATATATTGTTTTATAATGTCAATTTTTTGTAGGAATAACGTCATCAACTGTACACTATGGGATGATTATGCTGAATTATGTAGTCCATTTATTGGCGTTCAAGCTCAGAATATGGTCGTCGTTATCATTCAGTTTGCAAAGCTAGGGAAATGGAACAATATACCTAATGTGTCAAATGGTTATTATGGGACTAAGGTTTATTTCGATGATGAAAGTGTTTGTGAGATTTATGAATTCAAGAAAAGGTATATATAATTCTTACTATATTAACTAATTTTAATTAATAATGTTTATATTAATAGTGATTATGTTGTACTAATCATCTTTCTTATGTAGTATCTCAAAAAATGAAGGTTCAAAAGCTGGTCAAAGTTGTGTACAACTAACAAGTGAACCATCGTACTCTCAAGCAAATCTTTTCCTAAATGTGAATGATAGAAAAACATTGGATGAACTTTACGAACATCTTCACGAACGTGGAACGGTTTGTTTATAATTTTTATACAGCCTTCGTTTTTTGGTGCAAAATTAGTCTTCAAGTTATTATAATACAATTTTACTTGTTTGTATATAACATTTCCTATAGGTTTTCCAAGCTATTACTCTTGCTACCATTGATCATTTTGAAGATGCCTATGGATGGTACTATAATTCTTGCAAACGTTGTAAAAGCAAGGTTCAACCACAAGATGAAAAATTTTGGTGCAAAAAAATGTGAAGAATTGGTTAACTATGTAGTCCCTAGGTACTTTATATCTCATATATAGAGTATAATGTCTATGCATTAGTTTGTAATTATTGTTTTTTTTTTGTAGATTTAGTGTTTAGGTTAGTATGATTAACGGATCTGGTACCGCACAATTCACTATATTTGATAGGGAGATTTCTTTATTTTTGAAGAAAACCGTTGCAAGCATTATTGAATCCAAAGATAAGGTAAATTAGTATGTTTATATTCATTAAATTTTATTTTCATTTATAACATTTATTGTGTAGTAACTTTTATTAAATTTATTATTATTTTTTTCAGGATGAGGACATAAATAACATCCCGAATGATTTAAATGTATTGGTGAACAAAAAAATGTTGTTTATAGTTCTTATTTCCCAATTCAACATTAGCAGACTTCCATCACCTTCGGCATTATATAGTGACGAATATGACCGACGATACAACTCTGATTGAGAAATTTGAGCAAACCTCCAAAGAATCTGAGGTATGCACGACTGGATTACTATATTCTAATGCTAAATTAAGCTTTTGAAGAATTATTTTATTAGTACTTATAAAATTCATTATTGTTTATTTTATTTATTTATAGGAAAATCTGGAATCATGCACCCTAGACAATGATGTTATGTCCAAAGTATATTCAAATGAAATGGTGTCCCCCCGTAAGCATTGTTATATTAACATCGATGAAGAGGAGGAGAATAATAAATCAGATGAAGAGGAAAGTGCTAAAGTTGATGATCATCCTATATCTAATCATAGGGAGCACTCAACTACCAGGAAGAGGCTTATATTCAAGAAAGTGAAGGAGGAAAAGCTTGATGAATAAAACAATTTTGTGGTTAGTATTATATTTCATAATTTTCTTTTGCAGATTTTTGTTCAGTTTAGAGTGGCGCTTTTCATTTGATTTTGGTGTTTAGTAACCCCTCCAACTTAGACAATCTTTTTGATTGGTATCGCAGATTTGTGCTCCGTTCAGATCATTGAATATTATTATAATAAAAAAATTTAAGAGTTGTTTCGTTTGAATTGTTTGTTTATTTTAACTTATGTTTTGTTATTACGTTTTAGGTATGATGATTGATGAATGATAAGTTGTGTTAATCATAAACATATCATAGAAAATGATACAAATGTGTTTATAAACATATATTTATAATGATACAAATCTGTTTATAAACGTATTAAGAAAACTTTTCCTCTGTGTGAAAAATCTACAAGTAATGTTTTAGTAATGTTTAGTTTGATTAATGATACAAATCTGTTGTTGTAGTTTTTATGTTTTGGGTATCGTTTACGGTATTTATGATTTAGGCCAATTAATGGTTTATGAATTAGTGTTTATGTTTAGGTTTAGGGTTTATTATTGCGGGACAATTTTTTATGTGTTAGGTTTAAAAAACTGCTTAGAAACATATTGTAAAATTCTATTATTATTTATTACTGATACAAATCTGTTTATACACATATTATAAAACACTTTTCTTTGTTGTGAAAAATCTGCAAAACATTACCCAATTGAATATGTGAAACAATTTTAATGTTTAGGGTTTAGGCTTATTATTGTTGGTGTATGGTTTAGTGTTGGTTTAGGATTTAGGGTTAGGGTTTAGGGTTCATATTTTAGGGTTTAGTTTTATTTTAGGGATTATGGTTTAAGGTTTAAGGTTCATGATTTAGGATTTAGGATTTAGGCTTTAGGGTTTCTATTATTTTTTATTAATATTACAAATCTATTTATACACATATTATACAAAACTTTTCTTTGTTGTGAAAAATCTGCAAAACATTACCAAATTGAATATGTGATTCAATTTTATTGTTTACTTTGACCTTATAAAAACAAATTTATAAATTGATTTATAATCTTGATGTTTTTAGGGTTTATGGTTTATATTTTAGGGTTTATGTTTATATTTTAGGGTTTAGGGATTAGAGTTTAGGTTTATGATTTAAGGATAGGTTTTTTTATTTAGGGTTTATGGTGTAGGATTAGAGTGTGTCAATAAGTATTAAGTTTAGGCTTTAAAGTTTAGGGTTTACTATTTGGGTTAATGATTTAGTGTATGACCTTATATGATTTAGGTTTATAATTTATGGTATGGGGTATTATTACTATAGGTTTAGTATTTAGGTTTAGGTTAGTCTTTATAATTTAAGGTTTGGGTATGGAAGTTAGGATATAGGTTAATTATATGGTTTAGGGTTTTTTGCAAATTGTTTTATATTTTAAAACATGTGTCTAAATCATGCTACTATAATATATTGGTTAAATATTGGTTAATTATTATTTTTTCCAAAAATATTATTTACAAAGTTGCATAATCAAATTTTTACTTACGTGTTGCCCTTATGCATTCTATTAGATACTCTTGCAAAATATAAGATATAAAATTATGAGGGCCGTTCTGATACACGAGGGTCTTAAGATAAACACTACAAACAAATCAGAGCCCTAGGATGGAGCAGATAGACGGCCAGGATTGAAGCAGAAGGAAAAAGGAAGAAAAGGGAAGTTACAGGCGCGGTGGCATATGTGTAATTAAGAGTAATTTTTATGTATTATTACACGTTTGCCCCTTACCTCTAAACCGCGCCAAAACGCTCTCAGACGCTCTGAAACCAACTATCCACAGAAGTTGAAGAGGAGAAGACGAAGCGAGAGATTTCAGAACTCGATCAATCGAACGCGATAGTTGAAGAGGAGAAGACGAAGTGACCAGTCTCAGACGCTCTCAGACGCTCGGAACTGACCAAGTACAAGCCAATAGAACAAAAAAACGACATGAGGAGCGACACAAATTACAGTGAAGACGACTACGAAGGTACGTATCTCAGATTTAGGGTTTAGATTTCATGAAAACACCTAGATTACTCAAAATTCAAGGTTTCGAGAGTTTGTTAAATGTTGTTGCACCATTAGAAACACAGAGCTCAAAGTTAGGGTTTCTTCAGTACTTGACGTTGTTTTCCTTGTGACATTGTTTTCCTTGTCTGAATTGTATGTTCGTTTCCTGATATTCATCTCTGACTTATAGGTTCATTTCCTTCTTCCAAGAGTTCATGCCTTTGTGATAAAAAAAATTAGGTTTACCTGAGGTTCATTTTGGGAGTTGGAGGTTCATTTGCTTTTACGAGGGTTCATGCCTGTGTGTACCTGACTCGCATTAATACCATGAGGTTCATCTATGACTTGGAGGTTCATTACATTCTTCCAGAGTTCATGCCTTTGTGATAAAAAAATTAGGTTTACCTGAGGTTCATTTTGGGAGTTGGGGGTTCATTTGCTTTTACGAGGGTTCATCCCTGTGTTTACCTGAGATGCATTAATTCAATGAGGTTCATCAATGCGTTAGAGGTTCATTTCCTTCTTCCAGAGTTCATGCCTTTGTGATAAAAAATTAGGTTTACCTGAGGTTCATTTTATGAGTTGGTCGTTCATTTGCTTTTACTAGAGTTCATGCCTGTGTTTACTTGAGTTGCATTGATTCCATGAGGTTCACTTATGAGTTGGAGGTTCATTTATGAGTTGGAGATTTCATGCCTTTATGATAAAAAATTAGGTTTACCTGAGGTTCATTTTATGAATTGGGGTTCATTTGCTCTTACCAGAGTTCATGCATGTCTTCACCTGAGTTGCATTAATTTCATGAGGTTCATTTATGACTTGGAGGTTTATTTCCTTCTTCGACAGTTCATGCATGTCTTATGAACTTAAGTTCATTATGCTTTCCCTACTTGAGTTGGAACTCTTTTGATGGGGTTCATTTTATGAGTTGGATACTTAGGTTCATTTACTTTGTTACAGTTTACTTCATAGACTGAAGTTGGTCTTACAATTGTGATGTTTCTCTTAGCAGGGTCGACCGGTCCATCCAGACGACACACTAGACGCAAAGGGCTTACATACAAGGACATCGAGATAGATTATGAGAGTATAGATAGTGAGGACATTCCAATAGTAAATAGAGTGTCTGCTAGGAAGTCCGTTGTTTCAAAAAGAAAGAAAACCCAGCATCAAAAGAGATCAACACCAACTAAAAAGAGCCAAAGAAAGCCTAGACAGAAGATGAGGAGTCATAAAAGATTGAGAGACACAGTGACCAAGGCTACACAGGGTCAAACTTCACAACAATAAGAACTCCCCGCAAAAAAAGCAGTGCACGAAAACACCAGACACTGAAGGAAAAGCTGAAGATGAACAACTTTCTCAGGCTTCTGCACAGAAGGAATTAGAAGCCACTAAAGAAATTATGGCAACACCAGTCATCACAACTGCACATATACCAACCACTGAAGAAGATTTGACAACCCCAACAAGCATGCAAGCGACTCCAACAAGTAGGTCACCCGCTGGAGATGTATTAGGTTTAGAAGTTCAGGAGAAGGGAAAGGAAGTTCAAGACAAGGATAGCGTGAGTTTAAAGAAAGAGAGCAAGATCAGATCATCTGAAAGTTCTGAGAGAACACCACCCACAAGACCAAGCACTAGGTCAGCGATTGCAGCTCAACACCATGTAGAGAAGGAGTTACAAGCAACTAAGGAAATTGAAACAACATCAATCAACACCACTGAAGAGATACCAGCCACTCAAGGAGATGTATTGCGTTTAGAAGTAAAGGGGAAGGGAAAGGAAGTTCAAGACAAGGGGAAAGGAAAGGAAGTTGAAGATGAGGACAACATCAGTTCACAGGAAGAGAGCAAGAGCAGTTCGTCTGAAAGTTCTGAGAAAACAACAACCACAAGACCAAGCACTAGGCCATCAGTTGCAGCTAAACACCGTGTAGAGCATGGCACAACATCTTCTCAGGAGAACAAAGACACAACATCGTCGGACAGTTCCGATGATATTCAACCAACCAAACCAAACACTCGGTCTAGGGCTGCACTCCGACCAGATACAGCAGATCAATTAGAGAGTTTCAGTGAAGAGGAGCTTGAAGACAATTTGAGGAGCAAACCAAAGACCAGACAGATTAAGGGAGGAAGGACAAGGGCAAGCGGAAAATGGAGGTTGACGAGGAAGAAACTGCCAAGAAAACAAAGAAAGAAAAGTGGGTTGTAGTGAAGGAAAGAGGAGAGAGAAAGTTGGTAATTACCAAGGCAAAAAAGGAGAAGCACAGAGAAACAGAGGACAACAACCAGCTGGAAATAGTCCCTGCCCACCTCAAGATAAAAACAGAAGATGATGGATCCCAGTACAAGTGGTTGAACACAAGGAATATCCCGAAAGCGTTTGTTAACGCGCTGGAAGGTATCCCTGAATACATGAAGGCACATGCAAAGGTGTGGATTAGGGAGATGGGGTTTGAGAGCATGTTGGATTTAAAGATTAAAGGGGTGCCTCATTGCCTCTCTTTCTGGATCCTCGAAAACTATGATGAGGTCAAGTGTGAGATAAAGATGGTGGATGTGAGCACCATAAAAGTCACAGAGGAGGAAGTCCAGAGGGTGCTGATGATCCCTAGAGGGCAGAGGACGGTGGAAAGGAGAGGCAAAGAGGCTGCTGACAACGCCATTATAAAGGAATGGAAAGAGTATTTTGACAATATCAAGCAAATCAGGCCAAGCCATCTGACAGTCAAGCTCAAAGCCTACACCTCCAAAGTCTGGTTCAAAAGGCTGTTCCTCGTGATGTTCATGTCGGTGCTCGTCGAAAGCAACCAAAAGGGCACTATTCCTCAACACATGGTGATCAGTGACGTTGAGGACGTAAAGGGATACAACTGGTGTCGGTTTGTAATGAGTGTCTTGCCTCAAACAACAAAAGAATGGAAGGGCAAGAAAGAGAGGTTCTACAGAGGACCAATCGTCTTCCTTGTGGTAAACAACTCTTGTTTAATTACAAAAAAAAAACATCTACTACTGTGTATTACGTTGCATGTCATGTGTGTACTAATGTATGTATGTTCTTCTATGCAGTTGTTGTATTTAGACATGGTATCTGTCTTTGGAAATACAATCCCGAACAATACACCCGTCTACCTAGGATGGACTGATGAGATTTTGGAGGAAAGGGAGAGCATGTAGATGAAGTTTGGAGGATTTGGATTAGGAACACTGCAAGACCCAAGACCAGCAAAGGAGAGAAAAGAACATGGATTCATGAACAACAAGCTACAGGTAAACATCAAGGTTCAAGTTCAAAAAATAGTATAGTGGGTTCATCAGTTTAAACATCAAGGTTCATTAGTTTACAGTTGAGGTTCATTTATATATACATTAAGGTTCAGAAATTGTATTGAGGGGTCATCCGGTTACACAATTATTAGCTACATGACTTTAGACATTGTAGATCATGCATCACACATAGTGAGGGTTCACTGTAAAAACCAAGCAAAAATAATGAAACTTTAATTTCAAAAAATATTATAGTGGGTTCATTAGTTTAAACATCAAGGTTCATGAGTTTACAAGTTAGGGTTCATTCATGTATTGACCAATGTTCAATCAGAATTGACTTGCCTGTTCATGTAATTCTGATGAGTAATACATGAAAAATGATCAAGAGGTGCATGAATAAATAGTATAAGGTTCATTAAACTGAATAAAAATGTATGACGCCGGTGATGTACTGTAGGGTAGTACTTTAATGTGAATTTGATTCATCAATCTCTGGTTCATGGAGTTGGGCAAACAGGTTCATGATCTTTCAAATTTGACCTTTTTCTTACTAATTATATCAAGAAGCACAAATACGAGTGGTTTAGCTTGATTTCCTTCGTGTGTCGTGGTATTGTATGCCATTTTTGTTTTTTATTCCATCTATTTACCACATAAACTTGTTTTCTTGTATGCAGGAGTGGCTGAATAACTTCACAGAGCAACAGTTTGTAGTAGCAACAGAAATGTTGAAACTGACAGACATGGTGGAAAATTTGCCGACTGAGTTCAATGACGAGCCCAAGGTGAGGAGCATGATTAAGATAGCGCAGACGTTGATTGGGAAGAAAAAGGCCGAGGAAGAGGAACAAAGTGAATTTGAGAAGATATGGAATAATGCTGACCACCCATTCTGGAGCGATCCACAGCTGATAGAATGCTTGAGACAGGTTGAGAAGGCTGATGCTTCTATAGAAAAGATCAAATTCTCAAATGCTGGAGCTTCCACTTCTAAGGCAAACCAGGGCATGTATTCCGCACAAACTTGGGAGGATGTAAACACCATTATGGATCAGTACACTAATGTGCTGGGAGACAGAGAAGAGGTAAGAGAGCAAGTTGAAGAGGTGTAGAAAGAGAGGGATGATGGGTTAGGTAATGACAGTGAGCAAATAAACACAGTAAGTGAAGGAGGCCTGGAAGAAAAGTGACAGGGGTCCGTTCCTGTTACGGAGAACACAGAGCAAGCAATGCATGGGGCAGAAGGCGATGTGCAAGATACTGTGGTTGGGAGTAAGGACAAGGGACCAACACCCGCAACACCAAAAACAAGGAAGAAAGCCAAAACGTCATCGGATTTGACAATTCCATCCTTCAAGCTTATCAGTTCAGAGGAGTTAGATGACTTTGAAATTGACAAAGACAAGGATGAAGAACATGAAGTGCCTGATGCACAGAAGGACAAAGGGGTGCTTATAGGCTCAGAGGAGATAGAGAACATTGGTGTTGAGGAAGCCATGCATGAAGGACATGAAGGGGCTGATGCACAGAAGGACAAGGAGGTGGCTGAAATTGAAAAAGCAAAAGAAAACGACAAGGGCAAGGGGAAGCAACTGGAGGCTAATGCTGATGTGGTTCATGAGCCAAGGCACAAGAGACTTGGGGAAAAGCTCAGAAGCCCCTACAAAAGCCGAACTGTAGACATCTTTGCCAAGAGACCAAATGAGGCAATGGTAGTGTACAACTACTGTCTCCACTGCAGCATAGGAGGGTAAGATATAGATACCTTATGACATATTTTATTTTATTATTATGGTAAATATTAGAGATAAAGATTTACTATTGGATAACACTTCTGTTTCTATGCAATTGAATAGTGAGCCTCTATTCAAACACAAGTCTCTCAAAGTCACCGGAATGGAGTTGGATATGGACGTGGACATCCACTACAAAGCCATTGATGCTTGGTCAACAGTTTTGAACAATAATGAGGAGGTCAAGAGCAGCAACAAACCGAGCAGAGCATTCTTGTATGTCTACCAAATGGTACGTAAAAATGGTTAAAAGTTAACAGAATAAGGTGCATGGATATATACTACCAAATGGTACATAAAAATGGTTAAAAGTTAACAGAATAAGGTGCATCGATATATACTATAAGGCTCAAAAGTTAATAAAATGAGGTTCATCATATAAAAAGTAAAGTCCTATAAAGTTCATCTCACAGAGGCTCATTTATTATAAAAGATGTTCATGCATTATTGACTAAGGTTCATGAAATTCTACATCAAGGTTCAACAGTTTATCTGTGCAGTTTTTAGCTTGAATATATAATTGGTGTATGCTAACAAAAAATCATGAAATGGTGAAACAAAATGTCAACTTGAAAGATCAATTGGGAGAGTTCATCAAGAACTTCAACTCCGTCGTGGGTGAGGTGCATGGACGAAAGATAAAGGACGTAGACATGGTAAAATTATTACTAGTCTGAGCTTGTCTGTTTATTTATTTATTTTGTTGATAATTCTTTTTGAGTAAATTTCAAAGGTCACTAAGTGAACGCACTATTATAGGCTGTTGTACCTGTCATAATCCACAATGACCGTTACTTTATCATTGCCATGAAAGAGTAAAAGCATACATGTGCTCGACAGTGTGCTGAACAACAGTGATATGGGCCTCTATGAGGCAGCTATTCAGAAGATTGTAAGTGTACAAGAGTGTATAAATTTGTTTTGTTTTGTACATTTTTTTTTGTTTGGTGAAAAATTCATTTGTTGTCTGCATTTCTTCTGTACAGGTATCGATGACTGCAATTTACCTCCGCCAGAATCACTTGATCAAAAGAGCAAACGACCTCGAATCTGCACAGCCTAAGGCATAGTTGATTCCTCTTCCGTGCCAATGTGACAGTGCACAAGAGCAAAGCTCTGGGCTGTATGCCATGCGACATATGGAGAAGTACATGGGGGTGCCGAATGACAACTGGGAGGACCAGATGAACAACAAAAACAAGAAGAAGGCCGTTGAAGAACTAAGGATCAAATATGTACATACCATCATCACCTCGGAAGCTAATGAAATCAAGGACAAGGCACTTCAGACCATTAGAGACAACCCTGAAGGACCCTATGAATAAACATTGGATGATTGTTAGCATTTTGGTTAGAATGATACTAGGTTGATTGTGTGGTTTGTGAAAATGTAGGATTGCAGACTTGGTTACAATGATACTAGCAGATAGCACTAATCACGTGATTGATTGCCTAATTAGGATGAAGACTTCAATATATTAGCAGATTCATCGATTTTGTATTGTAGGTTCATTGGTGTTGTCTTGTAGGTTCATTAATTTTCTCATGCAGGTTCATTGATTTTGACTTGTAGCCACAATTAGTCGTGAGTGTACTCTGTCCAAGCATTGGGTTCATGATTTATCACATACAGGTTCATCATTTACAACTAAGAGGTTCATTGAGTATAAGTAACAGGTTCATCAGACATAGAATATGTTATACACTTCAAAAATCAACCAGGTTCATTGGTGTTGTCTTGCAGGTTCATTAATTTTCTCATGCAGGTTCATTGATTTTGACTTGTAGCCATAGTTAGTCGTGAGTGTACTCTGTCCAAGCATTGGGTTCATGATTTATAACAATTAGGTTCATCATTTACAACTAACAGGTTCATTGAGTATAGGTAACAGGTTCATCAGACATAGAATATGTTATACACTTACAAAATCGACCAGGTGCTCGTTTTGTGTTTTAAAAGAAATTTTGTGACAAAACTCATTCAATAGTTCAAAGTTCAATAACTTTTGTCATTCAAGTACCCTAAAAATGAAATGGTGAATATGGGTTCATATAAGCTAGAAAGTATGTTCGTCTAAGTTACTAGCTTAATCGGATATAACAAGCACGTTCAACATGTATAGCTAACAGGTTCATCAACTATAAGGGACAGGTTCATCAGAGTATTGAATACGATTATGCATTTCAACTTAAAAAAGACTACAAGTCCAACTAATTGAAGTCTACCTCTTCTTCATTCTAATTACTCATTCATTACAACTACAAGCTGCATCTGGAATGATAACAAAGAGATTGGAATAAGTTGATACGTGGTTCATCAGGTTTGCAAACCGGGTTCATCTGCTTCAACGGATAGGTTCATACACTGAAACTAACAGGTTCATCGATTGGAACTCAAACAATACGTGAACCAATGAAAGAACATAATGAACTAGTTTCATAAGAGGATCATCCCATGTATACGGTATATTCCTGAAGGAGAAATAAGACGAAATGATGTATGAACTAGAATTAGAATGTGCAATTTGAATTCTTAATGCTGTTTAGCAGAGTGGCATACTTGAACTCCTCAAAAATTTTGAAAATTTAGCAAACGTAATCAAAATAAAGATGGAATGTAAAAATACTGAAGAGCACTAAGAGTCAAGCACTTCAGTGCAAGTGCGACTATTGTGAGTGGCATACTTGTTGCATCTGCCACAACGCCTTTGCCGTGCACGGCTCGAAGCAATAGATATTTCTCTTCCACTCCGGATACGCGACCCACTTCCTTTGTTCTTGGCTTGCTCTGGTGGCAGCACATTAACGACTGAAGGGACTTCAACTCCGGCATAAGATTGCAGCTGCTCAAGGTTCGACACGCCAGAACTAGACGAAGCACCACTCGCAGACAGCAGAGTCGCCTTTTTTCTCCTTAAGCAGAATCAAAAACTCTTTCATGAGGTTCGACTTGTCCTCCAATAGCCCCACACAACTATAAAAGTAAGAAATCACCTCATTCATGACCGTCTCACGCTCTTCAAGGGCCATACACTGAGTCACAATGGTGTCGTCGATAGTGAACACCGGTGTAATAGTGGCATCCTTGGTCCAACGCGCAATGACATACCTTTCCGGAATCCTATCAAATCTGAGGTTCCTGAACACAAAAATGAGATGACAGCAAGGCAGACCAATCCTTTGAAACATATGACAGCTGCATAAAAAATCTCCACCTTCAGCTGACTGCTCCACTGTGAAACTCTTGGATAAGCAAGTCTTGACACCGTACAATTTTGTACCATTGACCTCAGACATGCTCACCATAAAGCATGATAAACAACATTCCATAATCTCATCCTGAACAAGTTTGAAAATTGACAACGTGTACACCTCAGACGCATGCTTCTCCAATCTTAAACACGTCTTAAGATCTGGATGCATAGTCGAAGAATCAAAGTTCAGCTTCGCCTGCTTGTGTCTCTGCGTGTCCATGGCTATGTCAAAGTGCATCACCAACTCAACTAGGCGGTAGTATCTGTCAGTGAAGTGACCAAAGTAACTGTTTGCAGATTTTGAAACAGAAGTAGTCCTAAGCAGACCGCCAAACATCACATACCTGAAGTAGGCTGGGATCCAAAAATGACGGATTGCAAACATGTCATCAAACCACCTCCGCTTCACCAGAGGGAATTCATCAAGCAACGTAGCCCACTGTGACTCAAACTGTGCGGGTGAAAGGTCATGGGTCCACACAATGTTGTCCAACCTAGCCCTAAATTCTGAACCAGCGGCACTGTCGTACTTGGTCTTTGCGGGCACTTTCTTCATGATGTGCCACATACAAAGCCTGTGGCGCGACCGCGGGAAAACTTGTTCAATAGCCGACTTCATGGACAGGTCTTGGTCTATAACTATAACCTTTGGCTCGTGCACCATAGCTGCCTTGAATTTCTCTAGCAACCAAACGTATGATCCAACATCTTCCTTGAAAATTAAACCAGCCGCAAAAGTGACACTCGACTTGTGATGGTCTAGCCCAGTGAATGGTATGAAAATCAGATTGTACCTATTTGAAAGAGATGTAAACAAAGACAACTATGCATAAGAAAAAGTGATAAAAACACTCGAACAATTTGTAATAAAAAGAGCAATCAAATCAGAATTCATAAGTACACAAGGAGATTGATTAGAATGAATACACAACTACAAATCAGAAAAGTTACAGTAGCTAGGTTCAACAGATTACGAAAACAAGGTCATTGTTGTAAAAAAGAAGCTCAATAACTATGAACATGAAGAGAAAATAGCTAGGTGCAAGATATAACATTAAATAAATTCATCTAAGTAGTTGGGTTCATCGACTATAACAAAAAAGGTACATCATGTATAACTACCAGGTTCACCAAGTATGAGGGGCAGGTTTCGTCAGAGTTGTTGTAATAGGGTTATGTAGTTTAGAATGAAAGGTTGTATAGATAGTTCATTAATGTATCCAATAAAGCTAGAAGGTGCATTTGGGACCTCAGCAAACAGACTGGAATATCTTGATAGCAATTTCATTGGATTTCACACTAGGTTCATCACGTCTGCATACGAGGTTCATCAATTTCAACTGAGAGGTTCATACAATCTTACTAACAGGTTCATCTAATAAACTTAACAACAAAATCACGAAAAATATTAAATTGAAGGCTGGTTACAGTGTAAAATAATAAAGGAAAAATGCAATGAAGAAGGATAGAAAATAACCTGTTGGTTCGGTATGTAGCATCAAACGATACAACGTCGCCGAAGAGAGAGAAGTTCTTGCGAGACACGGGATCAACCCAAAATAAACGTGTCAAACGATCACAAGAATCCACGTCGTACTCAAAGAAGAACGCATGGCAAAGTTCTTTTTTGTTGAACATACGGTTGATCGTCATCTGAGCATCGGAACCACCGATATACGCCAACATATCTCGTCGGTAGTTCTTGAAGTCAACAGCTGAAGCACCGACTTGGGAGTAGCCGCCCACGAGTTCCTTGAATATCCTATGCGATCTGACTGGACCGATGTGCGCTTTCTCACAATCCATGACAAACTTTTTATGTTCGAAGTCCAGCTTCCTCATAGACTTCATAAACTGTTTATCCTTACCAACAACCATTTCATGAGTGTGACGATCTTCAAACGCTGTTACTTTATAGCCCTGGTTACCCGCAAAAGTGAGGGTGAGTTTCGCCTTACAACCAACTCTGTTTGAAGGACGTCGGCGCATGCGTTTTGTGTTGTTCTGGCCAGTTTTAAAACCTTGTCTGGTGCAATGCAAGTACTTCAATGAAACCACATCGCCTGCCATGCGTGATCCGCCGAGCCTCACAACAAAGCCACATTCCAGTGCATATGCCTTGTAAAAATCAATCGCTTCCCCCAATGACCCGAGCAACATACCAACAACTGGTTTCAGAGAATCAACACAGATTGGAATGTGGTACACCGAACCACCTTGAGATAATCAAGCAACGAATAAATCCGAAGACATCTCAGTGTCTGAATCACTTGGATATGAACTAGGAGAACTCTGATCGAGGGAAACACTACCACTAGCACCAACAGATCCACTTCCAGGAACTTCAAACATACAGAACATCGAGGTTCATTTGTATAAGGTATAGGTTCAAAACAATCGTCCATTGAAAGGAGGAAAAACCTAATGATGAATAGGTTAAGACGAATGTGTCAAAGAACACAATAGAAACGCCAGAAAATGACCAAATTGAAAATAATCATTCTCAGATTACTAGCAAGCGTAGAACATAAATAGACACAACAACAAATTCTGAAACCCTAGAACATAACGAAACAAATTAACTTACCAGAGTCCATAGAAACATCTATGATAGTCAATCCAATAGCGAGAATAGATTGAAAGAGGCGAAATCGATGAAGAACAGGAACTGAAACGAGCGAGAACGAACAACTCCTCCAATGGCGATTCCGGCTACATCGAATACGGAAACAGAGAGCAAAAGGATCGAGATCAGAGACGCCAATAAAGACGGCTACAGATATCCAATAGCGAGAATAGATCGAAAGAGGCGAAATCGATGGAGAACATTAACTGAAATCATAGATAGCAAAGAATTACCTCCAATGGCGATTCCGGAAACACAGAGAGCGAATCGAGCGAGCCAAGGGAGATGGCTACAGTGAATGAATGTCCAATGACGAAAATGCCCCTCCGTGTGTTAAATGATGGATCACTAGCAACCGTATGATGACGACACGTGTACGGCCAGGTAGATGTGCTCACGGATTACTTTAAGACCAATGCTTATTTGATCCCCTCTCATAAAATTACTATTAGATACTCTTGCAAAATATAAGATCTAAAATTAAATGGAAACATAATAATTTTCGTCCTACACTAAAATTAAATGGAAACATATTGAAATACCCCAAATAAGTTGATAATGGCATTTTGGTAAATTAATTATGAGTTTACTTAAAAGGGGAGAAATGGAAATTTTGGGGGATAAAATCCCTAACTCACTCGGTTGCTCTCTTTCTCCTTCCCGAATTCGATTCACCTGTGCCCAGCCCTGCTCCCTTCTCTTCCCCGACGAATCCGACGATCTCCTTCTCCTGTGGCCATCTTTCTTCTCCGGTGAACCCGACTTGGACCGCGCCGCTCCTCCTCCTCCCCTGCTGCTGCTGCCTTGCTGTGCTGTTGTGCAGTTCGTGGCTATGCTGGTTCACCGGTGCGTGAAGCCACAGTGGAGCTGCTGAGTCGAGCCACCGAAGAGGCGAGCCGAACCTCTGTTGAACCGCGATGAGCTGCTGCACAGTCCGCTGCTGTCCACTATTGTGCTGTTGCCCCGTCTGCGACGTCTCAGGAGAATGTCCTGAGCAGGGAGAACGAATTTTTTCAAGTCAGAGCCGCTGTTGGTGTTCTGCTGCGTGTTGTTGCAGTTGTGCTGATGTCCGCTGTGTTGCGCTGGTGTGGCTGCTGAGTTCCGGCGTCGAGAAGCCTCCTCGGTGACTACCGTTGGTTGTCGACAAGGATCGTTCAGGTTGGATTTGAATCTGGGGTCGTCGTGGTCGCGCTTGAGGCAAGATGATTCTTGCTAACCCTTCGTTTATTTTTATAAAATTACTTTTGTCCCTATATTGCTTCAGTAATTGATTTAACCTTGTCTAAGTAAATTAAGTTGGATTATTAGTTGCGAAATTACTTGGTTGAATATGTGTGTTTGTTGACACTTGTGTGTGTGTGTGTGTTGGATTGTGTATGTCGACACCTGTGTGTGTTGGCGGTTGTGTGTTGGATTGTGTGCGTGCTGGTAGTTGTGTGTTGAGATTGTGTGTGTGTGTGAATGTATGGGTGTATTAGTAATTGTCTCGTGTTGTGTTTGACTGAATGTGATGTGGTGGTTGGTCGTAACTAAATATGGTTTGATTGTTGTGGATTGATTGTTGTGGATCGATTGGATTATTTGACTATAATTGCTTGGTTGATGATGTGTGATTGTGTGACATTGATTGTCGTTGTGTTTGATTGAGTGTCGGTGTGGTGGTTGGATTGTCGTTGATTGGGGGTCGAAGGGTCAGGTGATGATCGTCTCACCAAACATCATAGGGAATCGCCTACGTTGTTAAGGACCAAAAATGTTGAATCAGAGTCGGAGGGCCAGGTGATGATCGTCTCACCAAACCTCGTAGGGTGTAGCCTGCGTTGTTAAGGGCCAGGTGTTGGATGGTATGAGACCGTCCCTATCCGAATAGTTGGTTTTAGGTGATGAGTGTCTCACCGGTGATGGGTTGGAATGGATTGGAGTTATTTGCTTTTGATGAGTTGAGTTATTTGGTGGAATTGGTCGATTATGGTGATGACTGTTATGTATATCTTTTGGTTGAATTGGTCGGTTATTGTGTTGAGTTATATTATTTATTGGGTTACAATTGGTTGATTGTTGTGATATCTATTATGTGTTAAATGTTGGATGTGTACCTGAATACGTGGATTTGTGATGAATGTTGATTATATACTTGATTAAGTGGTTGTGTTGGTAATTTGGTTTATGTTGGACGTTGATTGTTATTAGTTGTGGTTGTGGGTCATTGTTGGCCATTGGTTGTGGTTGTGAATTTCGTGTGTTATATTGTTAATTGTAACTAGTCAAAGTTGTGAATCTCTGTTGATGTGGATGCTGGTATTAGCTAGTTTCGGATAAAAGGGTATGTTGATTGATTATGAAGGTCGATTGTGTGGATGTTGTGAAGGTTGGTTTCCCATCTTGAGGGTGTGGGCCACATGGTTTGAATTTGAGTGTATGAGTTACAGTCTATGTTAACGAACAGGCGGCACCAGAAGGGTGGCTGGCCTGGATCGTTATTTTGTTATGTTTATATGTCATGATTATCTCGTTGATGCTTATGTGTTTGTTGATGTGAAGGTTAATTGATTTTGTTGTGTTAGTGCAGTAGTGAGTTCAGTATAATTGGTTAGCTTTGGTTGTAAGTCAGTAGTAAGAGATGTGTATGTGCATAGAGTTGTTGATTGAGGTATTAGTAATAGAGAGAAGGATGGATTGGACGTGTCAGTGAAGTTGGATTGGATCGTTTTATTCGTTTATGCTTGTGATGAGTTTGAGGATGGATTGATTGCGGTTAGTATAGTGAAGAGTTGGATAAGGATGAGTAATGAATGGTATGTGATAGTGTATGTATATGTTTTGACGTGTGGTTGGTATTGGTTGGTTGATATGATTAAGTATAATTATGATATTATATATATATATATGTATATATATTGTGTGGCGTGTTGTCGTTGTTGTGAGTTGATTGGTGATATATTTGTGTTTGAAACTGTTTTGTCTTGAAGAGTTTTGCCAGTCTTTCGTAAGACTGACCAACTTCGGTTTACGTGCCGCGGTTGGCTGGGGTATCGGGTCCCCCAGTCAATCAGGTTTTGCAGGTTTACAGCAACAAGCGGGTTCTGGATCACAGATTGGTCTTCACAGTTAGAGATTTAGTTTTGCATCGGATTTGAAAATGTTGTATTCGCTTCCGTTGTTTTGGATATAAATTGATGCATAACTGGATGACAAGTTTAAGTGTTGTTTCAATCTTGAGCAGGGATTTTAAATGTTTTTAATATTGATGATTTTATGTATTGGAAGAGTTTTGGATTTCTTTTCTTGAAAGAAACCGCCTTATAGTCCTTCGGGGCTATGGCACTATAGCACCTCTGGCCCGGGGTGTTACACATATTACATACGACACTTTATTATAATTATATGAAATATACCAATATATTCATTTTTCTATAAATATATGAATTTATATCATGTACTATATATTATTTTTGTTTCTCTAAATATCAGATTATGTGTTTAAAAAATTCCAAAATTCACGTCCATCTTACTTCATAAATAGAGCCCCTTATTTTTTCAAACGATAACTTTATATCACAATATTTTCTGCATTTAGCATTCTAACAAAAAACAGCATGGTTCATCCTATACCACACGATGTTTCAATCAATAATGAGGTTCTTTTACTTTCCGATATTGTACCGAAAATCCACTTTTTTAGGTTTTCACGTATTGCAAACAACTTTTACATTCGGCTTTTGACCCCAATTGATTTGTCAGACGATGTTCATTATATGAAATGTTCAATTACTCTTCCAACTCATCTTGCAAATGCAACACTAAGGTATTTTATAATTAGATACTATTTTTTGTTATGTATTACTATTCATAATGTATATGTTATTGGACATGAAAATTTATATTTTGTTATGTTTTAGGATTCATAATGTATTTGTCGTATATGATGTTTTATAATTTACATGTAATTTGACTTGGAATTTTAATGTTAGGAGTTTTTATGTTTGTAATTCGTTTGTTTATTAATCCATAATAAAATATAGTATTCGTTTATGGCAGTCTCTTACATGTAGTTATATTCTTTCAATTATTTATTTTAATATTCAATCCAGTCAATTAGTTTTTTTTCTATCTTATTTATGTTATTAGGTTATAATGTTAATAGTGTTAATTATGTTTTTTTAAATAAATATTTTATATCAATAGTTTTTACTTTACTATTCATTTTTATGTACAAGTTTCAACATGCTTTGGATGAAATTAATAAGAGATATCGTCCATTCATCTATGAGAGAGATCCTATTCTATTCCCAAACATACAACTTAATTGTGCAGTCAGAAGTTTAGTGGGATTATTCGGTCCAACTGAAATTAAAGCATTTCATTCGACCTTTATATCCTACAACCCTATGGTTATTGTTCTTACGCGAGCTGAATTGGATGAAACTCTTCTTCAAGAAATATTTCTACCTTATGGTCATGATCGTTATCTACGTATTGATTCACTTTGCAATGATGAACACAATTACATCACATGGTGCATCAGTGATGTAAATCTACTCATTGATGGTGAAGGAAATGATTCTAAATTGAGATTTATTAGTAGGGGAGTTGAGGCATGACAACTTTCATGTATTTATGAAATGGGTAATGAAATATCTGGACTACAACTTTGGAGTATGTTGGACGAATTTGCAAAGATTAATCGTCTACCTTGGCAACACTTGAACCAGAGGCAAGAAGTGATTAATTTGTCTAATGCAGACGACGACTCTCTTAATGAAGACAAAGAAGAAGACAATGAAGAGGAAGAAGAAGAAGAGGAAGAACCATTTGAAGAAGTGATAGGTGTCATTTCATGCACCTTTACTAGCAATTATTAGCATTATTTAGAGGAGTTTAGGATGAGATTTGAGGCTAAGTCTGTAACCCAGAAGTTGTGGAGAAAAGTGAAGATATACAGGTATCTACAGCTTAGATGGAGATGATGAAGATGGATGAGGTTCTGCTAGAGTTTATTGGAGAAGGCTACCAACACTTGGTAGTAATGAAGAGCAGAAGAGAAGAAGAAGAGGAGCTGAAGAAGGAGTGGGCGATTTCACCGCCCCGCGCCAGATGCCACCGCGACCCGGCGGTGGGTCTCAGAGAAGAGCTAGTCGCGCCAGAAGAAGCCACCGCCCCGCGGTGAGGCACGTCACGCCTCGTGGCCAGCAGAAGATTTTATTTCCTTTATTGCATTTCAGATTTCTTTATTTTCTATTATTTTATTTCCTTTGTTATTTTGCATTAGGTTAATTTATTTTCCAAAACCTATTTAAGAACTTTTTCTAGGTCTTGAGTGGGCAGCCAGACATCAGAATTCTATTATCGTTGTTTTTATTTTTAGGGTTTCATTCACCTCTGAATGGAGCACTAATTTCCCTTTGTTCTACTAGACGTTTGAAGCAATACAGTTGATGTGTTTGTGAGATTTCTATTCCTTGTTCCTATTCTTATAAGTGTTGGTTTGATTCTCTTGGTTATATTGAATATTGATTTATTGTTATTCGTCATAGCCTGATCAACTAGGTTGAATACTATTTATCAATTGCTAGGATTTGCATATAGTGGAATACGAGTGCATATCTAGTAGCATACACGATTGTTGTATATAGTGGAATACGAGTGCGCAATCGTGAGTGAGAATCATTTCCATGTTAAGTAGTAAGGTTTTCTTCTATTTGCATGTATCCTATATCCTTGTGTGCATTGCTATTGCTTTATTGGTGGTAAGGTTTTCTTCCATTGATATTGTGATAAGTCTATCAACAACTGTGAGAATTGGTAGTACTTAAGATCAGGGTGGGAACAACCATAAGAATAGTGAAAGAACTTGGATTGAATAGATTTCAGTGATCAAATTATATCTCTGTATTGTGGATCTCGTTCTAGTGGAACTCTTTTCCCCAATCATATTCTCAACTCAATCAAACTTGTTTGCTTTGTTCTCCTTGATAACTAAAACCCCCTTCCTTGTCACTTGTCAATCATAATTGCATACTTCATCAGATCTTCCCTGTGGGTTCGACCCTTACTTGCTTACTATATATCCATTTAGTGGGTCTGTTAGGACATTTACTTTGACTAGGCCATTCAACGATATTTGCATTGCATATTTCGGCCACGTCAAATTTGGCGCCGTTGCCGGGGAAGTTTTCTATTTTGTTGTGCATTTTTGCGATTGACTTTGGTGGAGACCTATCTTATGGTCGACACTCATTCTACTGACTCTCCTCTAGCTGCCTTTGATCCAGAAATCAACAGATCATTCTGTGCGAACCTACGTGATCAAGAAGAAGAAGCCGAGGTTGAGACCGTTGAAACAGTTGACATCCCTGTTGTTGCAATTGCCGAAACTCTGAGAGAGCTGACTGAACCGAACATCGGGGCACAACCCTTGGATGTCATCATCCCTGCGCTTGGCGAAGGGGTGAACTTTGAGTTGAAGTCTAGAGTTGTTGCTTATCTCCCAAAATTCCATGGTTTGAGTGGAGAAGACCCGATATCTCATCTGGGTAAATTCCACAATGTCTGCATGACTATGAAGCCAAGGAATGTGACGGAGGATCAAATCAAGATGAGAGCCTTTGGATTTTCGTTGCTAGACTCTGCTAGCGACTGGTATTATCACTTGCCACCAGGGACTATAGATACCTGGACTAAACTGCACAAGGCGTTTCTTGACAAGTACTTCCCAACGAAGAAGGCGAATTCTTTGAAAAAGGCAATTGATAACATTGAGCAGGCTGGTGATGAGACGCTATATGACTATCTTGAGAGGTACAAGAGGCTTTGCTCTAGCTGCCCGTTCCACGGATACGCCAAGCAGGATCTTGTTCTCTACTTGCATAATGGTCTGCTAGATCAGGAAAAAAGATGGTTGACGCTGCATGCGGTGGGAGTATTCTGAATCTGACATCGGATACAGCCATGGAGAGATTGCAGGAGATGAGTGAGAGTACCAAGAGCTTTGGAAAGACATATCAGAGAAAGGCAGTCAATGCTGTGACTCCTGCAGGACCGAACCCAGTGCTGAATGAGTTAGCTGAGTTGAAGGAGATGGTGAAGAGAATGGCGAACCAAAACATTCCTCAACAAGTCAAGGCATGTGGAATTTGTTGTGATCAATTCCACCCTACCGATACTTGTCCTCAGTTGCAGGAGGAAGGTACTGCTGAAGTGAATGTTGTAGGAGGTTACGGACCCCCTAGACCGCAATTTGGTGGACAACCCAACTACAATCCGAGAGGGTGAGACCATCCAGGTTTCAGATGGAGTGACCCTTAAGGTGGTCAACAGCCAGCACAACAGCAATACCAGCAGAGAGTCCCATACCAACAGAGGCCTCAAGGCCAAACCTATGGTGCTACTACTGAAGAGATGCTAAAGACTCTGACTCAGCATTTCGCCACTCATGTTCAGGCTACTGAGTCAAGCATAAAGAATATGGAGAGACAGATTGGCCAACTGGCTGATGTTGTAACCAAGATTGACCAGAGGACATCTAACTCCCTACCCTCTCAGACTACAGTGAATCTAAGGGAGAAATGTGAGTGCCATCACCCTCAAAAGTGGAAAGAAGCTGGTCGTTCCTCCTATTGCTGAAGAGGAGAGCGAGTCTGAGAAGAAGAATATCGGTGACCGCCCCGCGGTGGACTCCACCGTGACCCGGCGACAAGTTGAGGTTGAGGCCAGGAAAGAAGGATGCCTGCCACCGCCCCGCGGCGACACTAACCGCGACCCGGCGGCAAGTCTCAGTAATCCCACCGCGACCTCACCGCCCTACGGCGATAACCACCGCCCCGCGGTGAGCCTACCGCAACCCGGCCTCCAAAATCCTTGCTCTGCAGAAGAGATATGTGTTGATGATTATGTTCGTCCGTTTTTCCCCCTCTTGGTTCCGAGAAGCCACCAACACCTTTTCCCGAGGCGCTAAAGGCTAGAAGGGTCGCCGACGACAGTGATCTTTTCGAGACGTTCCGAAACTGTGAGGTGAATGTTCCTCTTCTCAAGCTTATTAAGGCTATCCCTCGATATGCCAAGTTTTTAAAGGAGCTGTGCACCGTCAAGAGGACACAAAAGCTGAAGGTCCAGAAGAAGGTTCCGGTTGGTGAACATGTCTCGGCGGTATTTCAAAGGCGTATGCCTGAGAAGTGCAAGGATCCAGGTACATTCACTATTCCTATTGCTATAGGTGAACATCGATTTGGGAAAGCCTTGCTAGACTTGGGTGCCTCTATTAATGTTTTGCCTTGTTCATTGATTGAGGATTTAGGAGTAGGACCCTTGCATGATACCAATATTGTGATACAACTTGCTGAAGGTTCTTGTGTGTCTCCTAAGGATATTGTGGAGGATGTTCTTGTTAAGATAGGTCCTTTGATTTTCCCTGCTGATTTCTTTATTATGGATATGGACTATGATGAGCAGGTTGCTCCTGTTATGTTAGGTCGACCTTTTATGAAAACAGCCATGACAAAGATTGATGTAGATAGTGGAACTTTGACTATAGACTCCGATGGAATAATTTTTGAGCATAATATTCATAAGGCCAACTCCATTGAATTGCCCCCCCTTTGCTGCATTAGTGATATCGATAATCCTATTCAGGAAAATGTTAAGCCTAGTGTAGTGGAGACCATAGTTGAACTGTCTGCTATTGCTGTACCTTTTGATTCGCATGAGTATGTCTTACTTGATGACATAGGAGATTCAATTCCCTCTAATTTGGGCACTTGCCCCCTTGCACTAACCACACAAGGCTGTAAGCCTTCATCTAGTGTCGTGCAGCATGATCAGGTCAAGCCCTATCGGCCCCCACATCGCTCTAAGTATGGGGGAGATGCTCCAAAGGGAGCAATCATGGAGTCATTGGCTAAGAGGGAACATGGTCTAAGGTCCAAGCCTTTCCATGGGAAGTCCCAGCAGGAAGAGACGAGTAAGAGGATTCCGAGGGGATCCTATTTTAGGTGGTGATTGATCTGCAGTACGTCGAGCCAACGACGTTAACTAAGGTACTGTCCGGGAGGCAACCCGTGGTAGACTTCCTTGACTTTTCTTTCTTTTAGATTAATTTCGTAATTTCTTTTGCTTTGTTTCATTCGCCTGTCACTAACATTTCAGGTACGAAAGTAAATGGAGAGAGATGGTGTTCCCAGCCAATTCTCACCGCCCCGCGGTGGAGGTCTGGTATGCCTTCTGAACTCCGGAAAAAAAAAAGAATAAAGGGCCTCGAAAAAACCTTAAACGGGGAGTAAATTTTTTATTTCTTGAGTGGTAACTAAGGATTTGACAGTTTGGGCCCCCTTTTTGGGCCGAGAATTCTCTTTGGGCCATTGTATATGACCGGCCCCATCAACCCCTTTTCTTCCTATTCCCTTTCCCTAACCTAGCCCCCACTCACTCAAACCCTCCATATCCAACACCCCTCTCAATTTCTCCAAGCCAAATCCCTCATTCTCCCCCCCAATCCCTCTCGTTCTTGGTCCGATCCTAGCCTCCAAATACCTTAATCTTGAGTTTCCTTGCCCAATTTGGAGTCTAGCCTCACAAACAAGCCAAACACATAACCCCACCGCGTCGCTGTCGTCCACCGCCCCGCGTTGCCCCGCCTCGTGTCGCCTGCCACCGCCCCGCGGTGACCCCCACCATGACCCGGTGTGAAGTTCCAGTTGTCTCACCGCGACCCGGCGACTCGTCCACCGCCCCGCGTCGAGACCGCCAGACTTCGTGCTTTTGCTTGTTTTGTAAGTCCTCTTTGGTCGCCCTTTGTTTTGAGCATCTCAATTCATTACTTATGGCACCTAGAGGTAGGAAGCAAGTATCTACGAGGGATGAGAATGAGGTCTACAATGTTGTGAAGGAGAGGAAGGTGTTGGCTACTAAATTCTTTGACAAGCCGACGTTGGCTGAGTTTGGTATGTTGGAGTGTGTATCCCTGTGTTTAGCAGAGTGTGGCCTGGGGACTTTCTTGAACAAGGCCGTTGATGCTTATCCCGAGCTGTGTTACCAGTTCATTGCCTCGTTTAAGAGGTATTCTGATGGCTCCGCCGATAAGAGATTGATGAAGGTCACGTTCACATACAATGGTCGTGATTATACTTTGTCTGTTGAGGAGATTCGTGGTGCCCTGGGCATTACAAAGGAGCCATCTGATGGGTGGTCTGGTGGCATCATTGAGACGGATATGATGGAGTTTTGGGAGGCTGCTACGCATAGGACGTTCAAGAAGGGCCAGGAGGTGAATTCGAAGTTGGTGAACCCTTGCTTAAGGTTGATCCACAAGGTGTTGATGAGAGATTTCTTTGGCCATGCTGATGATGGTAAGGTCCCTCTGAAGGACTTCCAATGGTTTTTGAGCATCTTGTCTATTGTTACATACACCCCGTGTTGGGCTAGTCTTTTTCTGAGTTCCTTGAAGAGGATTCGTGATGGTGAGCCACGTGATATTTGTGGGGGTGGTTTGATCACCCTTCTTTGTGCTGAGATTATTGTCACCGATCGTATTCCTCGGCCTATTGCTCATGTGGTGTATGACATGGCGCACATGAGAGTGTGCTCGATGCTGAAGCCATTGGGCATGGATGGTGATTTAGTTTGGTCTTCATACAATGGTCATATTCTGATTCTTCCTCGGGTTTTCACTTATTCCCCTTCATTTACGGGATGGTGGATTCCCAGTGATACCAGAGTTATGGCTGATGCTACCCCTGCTGCCTAAGGTTGATCCACAAGGTGTTGATGAGAGATTTCTTTGGCCATGCTGATGATGGTAAGGTCCCTTTGAAGGATTTTTAGTGGTTTTTGAGCATCTTGGAGCTTGTTACGTACACGCTGTGTTGGGCTACCCTCTTTCTGGGTTCCCTGAAGAGGATTTGTGATGGTGAGCCACGTGATATTTGTGGGGGTGGTTTGATCACCCTTCTTTGTGCTGACATTATAGCTACCGATCGGATTCCTCGACCTGTTGCTCATGCGGTGTATGATATGGCGCACATGAAAGTGTGCTCGATGCTGAAACCATTGGGCAGGGATGGTGATTTAGTTTGGTCTTCATATGAGGGTCATATTCTGATTCTTCCCCGGGTTTTCACTTATTCTCCTTCATTTGCGGATTGGTGGATTCCCAGTGATAGCAGAGTTATGGCCGACGCTACCCCTGCTGCTGCTCCTTCGGGTCCGTTTGGAGAGGGCCCTAGTGCTGGTGCTGCTGCTGCTGAGTTTGTGGGTGATGATGCCCCTTTGCCTACCCAGTTTGATGCGCCCTCGTCTTCTTATGCTCCTGCCACACCTTGGCAGGAGTTGTATGCAAGATTTGATGCATTCTCGGTGCAGCAGACGCATTAGAACACCCGAGTAGAGACCGGTCTGCAGACTTGGCAGACCCAGTTCCGTGCTGATGTAGATGAGCGTCTGGACGCTATGGACGCTCATATGAGAGACTACTTCGGGAGGTTCCCACCACCACCGCCATCAGGCCCACAGTGAGTTTATTTCTCCTGCCCCTATTTTATTTGTTGTTCTCTTTTCTACATTGAGGACAATGTTCGGTTTAAGTATGGGGGAGGGATTTAGACTTGCTATCTGTCTATCTTTTGTGCATAGCTTTGTTTTTCTGTAATTTCCATTCGAGTATTTCTTTTTTTTAAAAAAAAAAATGAAAAAAGCCAAAAAGATGTAAAAAGGCAATCAAAATCCTGGGATGAGCTGAAAACCCGAAAGGGCGGTTCAGGTAATAAGCAGGTAGTCCGACTGGTATAGACCGGTACAAAAGTGGACTGGAGTGATGCGAGTATTTGTGAGATATCTAGCAAAATGAAATGAGTGGCTAGGTGAAAACCCGAGAGGGCGCCTAGGCAAGATGAGCGTAAAAGAAGAAGAGTGATTTTAGGATTTCTCATTATTTTTGGCGAGGCGTCATAAGAAGGGGAGTCATAAGGAGGACTCGGGTAGGCCACTCTTGGAGCGATAAGAAGCTAGATTGGAGTTAGGATTAGAATTATCTTTGCATCACTTGTTTTGGTTGTCTAGAGCTAATTGTTGATATGTTGTAATTGTTGGTGTCATATTTTCTTGTACTTCCTGAGACCTTGGTGTTTGATTGAGGGAGTGGGTTTATCATTAGCTTACTCGAGACGAGTAAAGGTCTAAGTATGGGGGAATTTGATAGGTGTCATTTCATGCACCTTTACTAGCAATTATTAGCATTATTTAGAGGAGTTTAGGATGAGATTTGAGGCTAAGTCTGTAACCCAGAAGTTGTGGAGAAAAGTGAAGATATCCAGGTATCTACAACTTAGATGGAGATGATGAAGATGGATGACGTTCTGCTAGAGTTTATTGGAGAAGGCTACCAACACTTGGTAGTAATGAAGAGCAGAAGAGAAGAAGAAGAGGAGCTGAAGAAGGAGTGGGCGATTTCACCGCCCCGCGCCAGATGCCACCGCGACCCGGCGGTGGGTCTCAGAGAAGAGCTGGTCGTGCCAGAAGAAGCCACCGCCCCGCGGTGGATCTCACCGCCCCGCGGTGAGGCACGTCACGCTTGCGGCCAGCAGAAGATTTTATTTCCTTTATTACATTTCGGATTTCTTTATTTTCTATTATTTTATTTCCTTTGTTATTTTGCATTAGGTTAATTTATTTTCCAAAACCTATTTAAGACCTTTTTCTAGGTCTTGAGTGGGCAGCCACACATCAGAATTCTATTATCGTTGTTTTTCTTTTTAGGGTTTCATTCACCTCTGAATGGAGCACTAATTTCCCTTTGTTCTACTAGACGTTTGAAGCAATACAGTTGATGTGTTTATGAGATTTCTATTCCTTGTTCCTATTCTTATAAGTGTTGGTTTGATTCTCTTAGTTATATTGAATATTGATTTATTGTTATTCGTCATAGCCTGATCAACTAGGTTGAATACTATTTATCAATTGCTAGGATTTGCATATAGTGGAATACGAGTGCATATCTAGTAGCATACACGATTGTTGCATATAGTGGAATACGAGTGCGCAATCGTGAGTGAGAATCATTTGCATGTTAAGTAGTAAGGTTTTCTTCTATTTGCATGTATCCTATATCCTTGTGTGCATTGCTATTGCTTTATTGGTGGTAAGGTTTTCTTCCATTGATATTGTGATAAGTCTATCAATAACTGTGAGAATTGGTAGTACTTAAGATCAGGGTGAGAACAACCATAAGAATAGTGAAAGAACTTGGATTGAATAGATTTCAGTGATCAAATTATATCTCTGTATTGTGGATCTCGTTCTAGTGGAACTCTTTTCCCCAATCATATTCTCAACTCAATCAAACTTGTTTGCTTTGTTCTCCTTGATAACTAAAACCCCCTTCCTTGTCACTTGTCAATCATAATTGCATACTTCATCAGATCTTTCCTGTGGGTTCGACCCTTACTTGCTTACTATACATCCATTTAGTGGGTCTGTTAGGACATTTACTTTGACTAGGCCATTCAACGATATTTGCATTGCATATTTCGGCCACGTCAAGAAGATGAAGAAGAATCTACTATATAATGAAGATGATTTTTATTAAAATTTAGAGTTGAATTTTGTTTTTTAGAATAAGTGAGTGTTAGTTATGAGAATGTTTGACTTATTTCATTTAGTTAAGAATTGAGCATTATTTAAGTTTCATTTAGTTAAGACAACATTATTAGTATTATTATGAGGACGTTTTACTTATTTGTTTCAAAGTAATAATATTATTTAATTTTTTAATTTTGATATATTACTTATTGGTTATTGCGTATAACACGTGAATATTTTGTTTTGTTAAATTTCTAAAGACAAATATAAAAGGAAGGACCAGGAGAGAGGAGAAACGAAAATAAAGATTTTTTTATTTTATATGTAGATATATAGTTTCATCTAACCTAAATCAAGAAGGAAATAAAAAACACCCTTGCTATTGAATTTGTTTATGTACTAGATTTATTTCTTATAGCAGAATTATAAAATAGAAAACGTATAGGATATGGTAATCGTAAGAAGAACTTTTTTGTGTTTATTTTATGGATATAATACTGTTTTTAAAAGGCATTTAAGGCAAATAATATTTAGTAATGATTAGTTTCTTTAAGTTCACAAGGAAAATAAATATTCATGCAGACTTCTATAATTAAAATTTTATTGGATGGAGATTTTTAGGAAATGGTAAGTTGGGGATAAAAAAATTTTATGATCCAGTGTAATATAATATAATGTACATATATGATTGCATAATCAGTTGATATATTATTAAAAAAATTGTAACTTCTATAATGAGCGAATTTTCATGAAGCAAGTGTATATATGGATTGATTATTCTAGAGGATGACAAATCGACAAAACGAAGAAACCTACTGAAACCTAGGACGCATTGAGCAGAGGATCGAAACGCAAGGTATTTTATTGTGTTTATGTATTTGTATTTCTAAATGTTTATTATGCGTCTAGAAGATTGCAGAAGGAGCTCCGTGTGTAGAGTTTTTGAAGTTGTTCAATACTAGGAGGCTTAGAAAAATCTCAAAAGCTTTTCAATTCGAGGAGGCATCGAAACTAAAATGTATTTTTATGTTTGTATTGTTCGATTTCTAATGTTTGATTGTGTTTATTTACAACTAAATCAGTAGGGTTCATTTATATGATTTAGGTTAACTTCTAGGTATTTAGTTCTAGGTTATGGAAAACATGCAATAAAGCTAAACTACTAACTACTCTATGAGACTACTAATCAGAACTTAAATCTAAACGACCAAGTTCTTGGCGTACCTATGTCTTGCATACTTCAGCAATACCAATCTAAATTTTGTTATTGCTGATTCCAATCCGAACTCACACACGACATTCCTATACCAAGAATAAATAATCTTTATTAGTTAATAGATTTATAAAATTAATTAATTTCCACATGTTAAGTATAAAGAGATAGAAGCTAGACCTTATTGTATATCTTGAATCACAGTAATAGATGTATATTGGAGGACAAATTCTAAAACCTGCAATTTCAAGCGATAAAAATTCAGTAAATATTTTTTATGTTAATGATCAATAAAAGATAGTCTTAATTTTAGTGTAGGAGGCATACCTTTAGATCTTTCAGTTTAGGTTAGGGTTTAGGTCTTGGCTTAAGTGTTACAATTCCACATGGAATTCCTATAACAAAATAAATATATTAAGTACATAATAGATTTAAAAAAATGAACAAAGTATGATGTTAATTTTAAATGTATGCATGCAAAAGAACCAGATGTCAGTAAATTAGAATAGCAGTTAAGAAACTGAATGAAAATGTCTAAATTGTAGTGTAAAAAAGAGTACCTTAAAATATGATTGTAACACGTAGAATGCTATCTAATTTCCAGTACACTTCTAATTTTGGATTCAGTTATTTATGCTTGCACAAGTAGAAAAACTAGTAATTAGAATATGAATTAATAAGCATGAAGAAATAATCTAAATTGTAATTTAAAAAGTAATACCTTGTAGAATCTAAATTGTAATTTAAAAAGTAATCATGGGATGAAGAAATAATCTAAATTGTAATTTAAAAAGTAATTCATTGTTATTAGCAGGTCTTGCTCAAGGGCTCACTTGCAATCTGACAGAGGAAAGAAATTGCAAATTTAGTGTCGAAAATTGTATTCCAACAGATCTAAGCTCTAGAAGAAAGGTACCTTTATATCTACTATTGTTCTGAATATTTTTGTTTATGTCATATGTAGATATTTCATATTATATATGAATATCATTTCAAATTTATATCAAACATAAACCGTAAGTATAAGTATCCAAGCTATTACAGTAAGCTAAGATTGATTTAAGACATTTCAAATTCTATATCAAACTTGCATTTGGTAAAAAAACAGATATCATAGTTAAATAAAAAAAGAATCAAACAAATAAACAGATTTACACCAAACATGCTTTATCTTTCTAAAATAACCTATGTAAAATTAATGAAATAGAAGACGGAGACTAAAAGACATAGAGAGAAAGCTTTTATATGACTTTAGATTTAGTTGATGACCGTTGGGATACCTGCATAACTTCCTCCTTGAAGGTCTTCTTTTTTGTATCTGATTAGACTAGTCAAATCAGCAAGAATCATGGGATGAAGCACAAAGAGAATTGATATAATCAAAGGAAAGGAAATAGAGTTATAATCTCACAACCAAATACAAATGAAGGCTTTAATCGTCAGACTAAACAAAGGTTGCTTAGTTCTTCATAGTCTTCAAAGCATAAAACTCTAAGGGAAAAACTGAACGATAATGTGATAACGAATAATCCTAAAAAAGGCTGCTAACTAAAAGATGTAGATAACCTAGCAAACCTAGTCTAAAAAGATAAGAAATATTATCCTAAAAGGAAATAAACGGAATAAAAGAAAAGAAATTAAAATAAATTAAAATAAACAAAACTCGGACGAAACGAAATCCCGGATCCGTGCGTGTGAACAGTAGTCGCGCCCGCGGAAAGAATTCCGCGACCGCGGAAAAGTCTCTGGAGTTCTTCGCTGCTTCTGGTGAAACCCGCGACCGCGGCTGGCATTTCCGCGACCGCGGAAAAGTTCATGTTGCTCTTCTTCTCTCCGCTTGTGGTCTTCTCATGTGGCTTGACCTTCATCTTCTTAAGTCTTCATTTAAGCGCTCAAAACCACCAAATCAACACTTCTTCTCCACAACTCCATTCTCCTAAATTGTGTCCTAAATACACACAAATGGCACCCCAAATGCTAGTAACAACTCCTAGTTACGCACTACAAAGTAGAGCGGATCAATTATGACTTAGATCCTATTCCAGCAGTTGTTAAATCTGTTTATCCCTCTCTTATGGAAGATCAGTTGTCTCAGGCATACTTTGAAGAACGAGCAATTCTTACTCTAACACACGAAGAGGTAGATAAAGTTAATGAGTATATATTGTCTTCGTTGCCTGGTGATGAAAAGGTCTATCTCAGTTCGGATAGTCCGTGCAAGGCAGGTTCTGTTAAAGACAGTGATGCGAGTATTTATACATCTGACTACTTGAACAATATTAGATGTTCTAGTCTCCCAAATCATGTACTGAAACTTAAGGTTGGGGTCCCTATTATACTGCTTTGAAATATTAATCAGTCTTCAGGTTTATGCAACAAGACGAGATTGATAATCACGCGGCTTGGCAGTCATGGCATACAAGGGAGAATTATTTCAGGCAACAATATTGGACATACGGTTTTGATTCCTCGCATGATCATGTCACCATCAGACACTTCATTTCCTTTCAAGTTTCAACGAAGACAATTTTCCTTGAGTGTATGTTTTGCTATGACCATAAACAAGAGCGCCAATCTCTTGCAAATGTCGGTTTGTATCTTCCACGCCCTGTTTTCAATCATGGTCAGTATTATGTTGCATCATCAAGGATGACAAGCAAGAAAGGTTTGAAGATATTGATTTACGACAAAGACAAGAAGAGATCTAATACTACAACCAATGTAGTATACAAGGAAGTTTTTGATAATTTGTAGCAATTTTGAACATAGTGTCAGATTTTATGTTTAGTGTTTCATTTTCATGTATTAGATTAACATTTTTGTTATGTTTTATTGTTTTGGTAGTATTGATGTAAGGGGTGTGGCTATCCCTGTTTCAAAAACTACTTAGCCAATCTATAACACAATTACTACAAACCCTTTTCCAATCTCCCTCTTTCCGTCACATGGCACCCTCTTCCAGCCTTCTTTTTTTCTTCTTCTTATTTTACGTTTTATGCTTTTATTTCCCCTTCTTTCAGCCTCTCCAACCACCCACTTTCTTTATAACTTCTTCCCTACCCACGTTCTCCCTCAGACAACTGCAGCGGAATAAGTTATTTCCCCTCTCTGTCTAAACTTCAATATGGGGGATTTCTCTCGATTTGGCTCTCAAACCGTAGTTGGATTTTGCTCCCTTTGTGATGTGACCCTGCCTCCCATGACGGCCCAAGACGAGGAAGAAGCCATGAGCCTATGCTCAGAGGGCCCAGTAACACAGTCTAGGTCCAAAGCCATCTCTGCCGCCGTCGCGTCACTTGTTGCACGCATCATCGCAGGCCAAGGAAGCCCAGACGAAAACCCAAGACTAGTCGTCCTCTCCACCATAGGCATCGAAACAACACGTTCTTCAGAGACAACATCGCGTGCACCCACTCGCGAGGCCATCGACCCTTAGTCGACGTTCCTCGCGGTGTTTGTACTCATTCAACGCATCGTTTTCATAGTTTTGAGACATTTTCTATATTTGGTATTATTGCGTATTTTAGATAGTTTCCTTTTATACTCTTTTCTATTTTGGGTTTTGTGCCTTTTGCATGGGCTAGCCCATAGGTTCGTCTCGGTCCAAGCCCATTAGGTCTTGGCCGAGCTCTTTGGCTATTTAAAGCCTCCTTTGTTATTGTGATTTCCTTACGTTCAATTTAATTCAAGGTTTCAAGTCGAGTGTTTATCCTCCTTCCCTTGATCGGACGTCAAAACCCTCTATCTTCGCATCCCCTTTACTCCGCCGCCGATGCTACGGCAAACGCTTGAACCTTCAAGCCAGTCTTCCTTCACATCTCCCTTCAACCGCAGTCGACGCTACGACACCCGCAGTCGACGCTACGACACCAATGACTTGTCTCTTCAAGTCATATATCCCTCATCAAATTGCTTCCGCCAACGCTATCCTTTCGCCCCAACAACCGCTTCCACCGCGTTCACCACCACACCAACACCGTGTTCACCACCACGTTCATCATCGCGTTCATCAACGCGTTCGCCATCTTCTTCACTACTGTGACGTTCAACGTGACTTCTCACCCAAGACTAGATCCCAGGCGTCATCTTTTGACAATTGGCTTGTCACCGGAGGCAAGAACACATTAACTGGTATCAGAGCCCAGCAGTCTTGTAAGTCACGAACTCAAGTTTGCATTTTGTTCACAATTTTTCTTGACCCCCATCGTTTGCTTTCGTAAGATATCGCAAGAAAAGAAGAGAAAAACCAGAATTTCCATCTTTGCAACACCTTCGGTTTCTACAAGATCTTATCTTGGCCGATTTTTTTTTCCTTGTTCCCTAAGTTTTGGTGTGTTAGGTAATTTGTTATCTTGCATGCTAGAATTTTTTTTTTCTTTATTTCACGCGTGGACAGAGTTTCCTTGTTTGCTAGATTTTGCTTTTTAGTCAAGTTAACCGAATTTCCTTATATAAGATATCTATCAAATCTTATCTTCTCTCTCCTATCTCTAAGATCACACTTGTGATATTCTTGTTACTTAGACCGATTTTATTTTTGTTTCCTTTTGCAAATCCGAAAAGATCAAAAGATAAGATCTCGGATATTAAAAAAAAAAAAGATATTCAAAAAAAAAAAGTTTCCAAAGTTAGGTAAAGCCAAATTAAGGCAACCCTAACCCATTCTCGGTCTAAGCTCATCTTCTATCTCTCTCCGCCGTCTAGGTCAAGCTTCCTAGAAGGTACTTTCTTGCTTATTAGGTTGCTTTGTTTACGTTTGTTTTAGGGTTTCAATTTGTTCTTGTTTGTTTGATTGCAACTTGCTTGATACACCATCTCTTGTCAAGCGAAACCGCCCTCACGGGAAGCCCAAACTAGCCCTACCTACATGAACTTTGTGACTTGACTAGTGATTTGCTTGGTTGTTGTTCTTTGTTGTCTTTTGGTTCGTTTTTACTCCCATGTCTGGCCATATTGTTATAGGTACCATGACGATTGAACACGGTGAGAACCAACCTGGAGTCGACAACAACAACCCACCTCAACCACCGTTGGATCTACCCCAAGACCAACCACTGGTTGACCCCCCACAATCGGACCCTCTCATCGCGTTGTCCGCGGAGCAAAGGGAGATCCAAGCCCTTAGACAAGAGAACGCAGCTTTGAGAGCCCAACAACGCGATGCACCACTCGTGCCCAACCCTACTCCCCTGAGTACTATGGACGCGCCAGCTCAACCACGAACCACCGACGCCGGTCCATCAAAGACAAGAGTCGACAAAGGCAAAGGAATCATGCCTTCGACATCTCATCATCAACCAAAACTCCATCATATGCAGAGTGTCATCGAGAGTCACCAAGGATTCGTTTCCCACGCGGACCGCTACGTGCCCAGAGCCACAACCGCTGGCTTCGACAACGGCTCCGACTACGACCGCGACGCTGAGGACACTCAAGGTGAGTATTCTGAACCATACAACTTTGATGATCGCTATGCCTCTAGGAGAACCCAGAGACGCATACCGGACTCCGCGCCACGCGAAGGCCGCCCTCGCCCAGCCGAGCCAGCCGACGCGATGCCAAGGAGACCCAGTCGCCGACCAAGTGGGCATACGCGACGCGATGAGACCAATTTGAGGACCCCACCTACCCAGCCACGGAGCCATGATGTACGCGATCACCTTCGACACCAGAGTGTTCGAACGCCGCATTACGGATCTGATGGCTACGCGTCGATCACATCCAATGTCCACGACGACTTCGACGAGTATGACGACGAAGAGATCGAGGACTCAGGTATGGTCAACCCTAATTTTTTTCACCCCCCTCTTGGAGATCCACTAGAATTATAGGATCGCCCTTCGGATTGGATACCTCCACCGCGTTTCCAGCCCCAAGGAGAACGCGTTCGTGACATTGGCGGCGAGCGCCGCGATGTTATGCAAAGAGACATTCGACACGACAACTACGATGCCCAGCCGCGAAGACGTCAACGCGATGACACCTACGTGCCCATGGATGAGTATGTTCGCGACGATCGCCAAGAATGCGATAGACGCCAGGTTGGACGCAATAGACCACATGGAGTGCGCGCCTTTGAGAACCCTCTCTACGACGTCACGCCAAACAACGCGTTCAACCAAGCACCTGCCCAGCCTCGATTCCAACGCCACCAAGTCAAGGTAAAAGTCGAGCATTTTCTTGGTGAATACAACCCCTCTGTTTTTCTTGAATCGGTGCAGGCTACGGAGTACACACTTCGATATTGTCGAGTGCCCCCTGAGGAGCATGTCGACGCCGCGTCACTTAATTTCCGAGGAGCCGCGAGAGTGTGGTGGCATCGCTTCGAGGATGACTGCGTCTGACGCCAAAGGACACAGGTCATGGAGTGGCACCAACTCGTGTACGTGATGACAAAGAAATATGTACCTCCAGACTATAGGAATCAAATGCGAATGGAGATAGCCATGGCTCGCCAAGGGTCGATGTCTCCACTCGAGTTCTTTTCCAAGCTTGAAGATATGTATTACAAAGCCAACATCTCCGTTGCACCATCGACATTGAGGACGAAATTCTTAAGTGGCTTAAACACCAACATTCGTGATCAACTCGAGATTTTGCCCATCAAAGATTTGAACACCCTCACACATACGGCGATGCAAATTCATGCACAAATCTCTCGCCGGAAGTCTTACACTTATCCAAGTGGCCAACAAAGGTATTCTTCTAACCCTAGTGGTTTACCTTCTACTCATGTTCGCCCTAGTGTTTCTACCACAGCCGCGTCAAGCCAAGCCCCCAAAGCAAAGCCACTGACGCCAAGCACCGCGCCACGCCAGAACATTCCAAGACATGCTCCAGTGAGCACAGATCGCACGTGCGACGTTGAGTGTTACAAATGTGGTGGAAAAGGCCACTATAAGAAAGATTGCTCAAACGCTCGAAAGGTTTTGTTCTCCACAACCGCCGCCGGCTATGAGTCTTATGACGACGAAGAGCAAACCCTAGAGGCCATCGATGAAGGCATCGACGAAGACGCCTACGACTGTGAACCAGCTTCACTGCACGCGGGCACACCATTGAGCTTGGTGACGCATCGTCTCCTCACAGTCAAGGAAGCAAGCTTACGCGATCAACGCGAGAACTTGTTCCACACAAGATCTCTCGTCCAGACGGCTTCCTTGAGTGTTATTGTTGATGGAGGATCATGTGCTAATATTGTGAATGAGAAGGTCGTCACACACTTCAAGTTGCCTACGACTCCTCATCCCCAACCTTATGCCCTCTAATGGATTTCTTCAAGTCCAGGTAACACAGTATCTCGCCAATGCTTAATTTCTTCTTCCATAGGGCAATACTGTGATTCTATACTTTGTGATGTCATTGCAATGGACGCCACCCATATTTTGCTTGGGCGCCCATGGAAATTCGACAGGCGCGTGCTCCATGATGGATATTTGAACACTTATGTGTTCAATTACCACGGGAAGCGCGTCACTTTGCATCCAATGTCTCCCCATGAGATCTTGCAGGACCGGGTTGAACGCGGTCGCCAGAAAGCCATAGAGGCCGCGTCCACTAGGTCAAAAGAGTGTCTAACGGCACTCCAGAGGCAAAACTTCTCCAAATTTGGCAACACTTCGTCTCCTTCAGGCACTGGCAAGAAGACGCACAATGCCACAACTGGGACACCAAGTGCCCCACAGAATTCGAGAAGCGCCTCGCCATCGACAAAGTTTGTCGTGTCGTTGCCGAAGACAACTCCTTTACAAGGAAAGTGTGAGCAACGCGTGCTTTTAGCCAGGCCCAATGACCTCACTAAGTGTTTGACTGGCAAAGCTCCATGTCTTTTGCTTGTGCCAACTCCATGCATCCCTGAGTCATCGAACACCGCATCCGTGCCGCCAGTCATCGCGACCTTGCTCGCCGCGTTCGATGATGTATTTCCTGATGAGTTTCCATAAGGTTTACCTCCACTGAGAGGCATTGAGCACCAGATTGACCTTGTACCAGGTCCTTCCTTGCCCAATCGTGCTGCATATAGAGCTGGCCCAGAAGAGACCAAAGAGCTACAGCGCCAAGTGCAAGAGTTGTTGGATCGCGGCTACGTAAGGGAATCTCTCTCCCCTTGTACTGTGCATGTGATCCTTGTGCCCAAGAAAGATGGCACATGGAGAATGTGTGTTGATTGTCGCGCGATAAACCAGATCACCGTCAAGTATAGGCATCCTATTCCACGCCTCGACGATATGCTTGATGAACTTCATGGCGCCACACTTTTCTCCAAGATAGATTTGAAGAGTGGTTATCACTAGATCAGGATGAAAGAAGGTGATGAGTGGAATACCACGTTCAAGACAAAGTACGGGCTCTACGAGTGGCTTGTCATGCCATTTGGGCTCACGAACGCGCCCAGCACCTTCATCCGCGTGATGAACCACGTCTTGAGAACATTCCTTGGCAAGTTTGTCGTCGTTATTTCGATGACATCCTTGTGTATTCACGGAGTCTGAAGAGCATGTCGATCACCTTCGACCTGTGCTCGAATGCCTTCGATGCAAGAGCCTGTTTGCCAATCTGGCCAAGTGCAGTTTTTGCTCCGCGTTCACAAATTTTCTGGGCTACGTCGTGAGTAGTGATGGTCTACGCGTCGACGAGGCAAAGATCGCGACTATCAAAGAGTGGCCAACTCCGACCACACCGACACAGGTGCGAAGCTTTCTAGGCCTCGCGAGATTTTATAGGCGCTTTGTTCGAGACTTCTCTTCCATTGCCGCGCCATTGCATGAATTGACAAAGAAGGGAAGCACTGTCTTGTGGCTTGAGTCCCACAAAAAAGCCTTCTCGGCTTTGAAGAGGGCCTTGTGCCAAGCACCATTGCTCCAGCTTCCCGACTTCGCCAAACACTTCGAGGTGGAGTGTGATGCCTCAGACATAGGCATTGGTGGTGTGCTACACCAAGAGAAGAGGCACATTGCATATTTCAGTGAGAAGCTCACAGGGGACACACTAAATTACCCCACCTACGACAAAGAGTTGTATGCCCTCATACACATGCTAAAGACATGGCAACATTACCTTTGGCCGCGTGAATTTGTCATCCACAACGACCACACAGCCTTGAGCTATTTGAAGAGCCAAGCCCACCTCAATCGATGCAATGCTCGTTGGGTGGAATTTCTGGAGACATTTCCTTATGTCGTGGTCCACAAGAAAGGAAAGGAGAACATTGTCGCAGACGCGTTATCTAGAAGGTATGTTCTCTTGACTCATGTGCAAACTAAAGTTTTGGGTTTTGCTTTGATTAAAGAATTGTATGCTAGTGATCCTTTCTTTGCACCTATTTTAGAGCATTGCCTGAGATCGCGTGAGTTTGAGTCCTGTTTCCTTTCTGAGGGTTATTTATACAAGGCTAGTCGCCTTTGCATCCCTAGGTCTTCCATTAGGCTCCTTTTGATTCAGGAAGCACACGAAAGTCGTGGACACTTTGGGATTAGTAAGACATTGGCCGCGTTAAGAGAACATTTCTTTTGGCCTAAGATGACCCACCAAGTGACTAGGTTTTGTAGAAGTTGTGTGACATGCCAAAGAGCCAAATCTAGGTCAAGCCCACACAACCTCTACACCCCCATTGCCCATTCCTAGTGCCCCTGGGAAGATTTATCTATGGATTTCATCACGGGTTTTCCCCTCTCTAGACGAGGTAAAAACTCTATTTTTGTGGTCGTCGATAGATTTTCTAAGATGGCACATTTTATAGCTTGTAAGACTACCCATAGTGCTAGTGAGATTGTCGATCTATTCTTTGAGCATGTGGTGCGTCTTCATGGAGTCCCGTGTACCATAGTGAGTGATAGGGATTCTAAGTTCGTTGGTCTTTTTTGGAGAACTCTTTGGGGTAAGCTAGGAGCCAAACTCCTATTTTCCACTAGCTACCACCCCCAAACCGATGGCCAAATGGAGGTCACGAATAGAACTCTAGGAGTCCTCCTTCGCACGATGCTCAAAGCCAACCCTAGGCGTTGGGAGGACTTACTATCACTTGTCGAGTTTTGTTACAATAGATGCAGGCACACGACGACCAAGTTGACCCCTTTTGAAGTGGTGTATGGCATGAACCTGTAATATCCCTCATTTTATAAGGATATTTTGGAATTTTTCCAACTCCCGTATTGCACATCAAACTTATTTCAGAGAAGTTCAGACATTCGGTAAAATGTTTGATCTCTGTAGTAATTTTTCTAAGTGAAATAAAATACATTTCAACGTATTTTGGGACTTAATACTCGTTCATGTACGATTATTTTTATCCCGGGCTAAGGCCAAGTTAATCCAAAGTTTAAACGAATGAAATATGGCCTTGGCGGCGACCGCCGTAAAGCAAGCGGCGACCGCCGCCAACTAGCCGACATTGTCAGCACCAACTTGTCAAGTGGCCTAGAAAGCGGCGACCACCGCTAGACACAGATATGGGCGGCGACCCCTTACCGACGACGGCGACCGCCGCCACTGTTGCAGGCGTAGGTGCAGGGGCTTGCCGGCGACCGGGGAGACGCCCGATCTTGGCCCTCCACGTTGCATGGCTTGCCCATTTCTTGTCCCCTGACTTTGGCTATAAAAGGGGAAGGGTTTGGGATCAGATTGGGCACAAAACCGAGCTCTAATCTCTCCCAAATCGTCTCGCCGGAGTTTCGAGCTTCTCGCCAGATTTTTCGAGCTCTCGTCTGAGCTTCGTTGGTGTTACTTGGTGGTTGCAAAGTGAAGCTTTGGAAGCCCTTAGAAGCTTAGAATCCAAAGCAAGGCAAAGGAGAAGCAAAACAATTGACGTCGGTGAGTTTTTGCTCTCGTAAATTTTCTGGTGTTCGTAGCGGCGCCCGCCGTAAGGCAGGCGGCGACCGCCGCCCAGAAGCTTTTGGCTTGTTTTGGCCTTGGCTTCTGTGGCTTTCGATCGGGCTTCATTCCTTTCGATTCCTTTTATTATTCTTTAGATTCGTACTCGTGTTTGTCGAATCTAACTTAGGATTTCTTTATGGGTCGATCCGAAGGAATCTGTGTTGCCAGATATGTCCCTGTTTCAAGCCCGGAAATCCCATCGTCGTCATTAAGCTTCTGCGGAACTAAGGCAAGTGGCGGTTCGCTCCTGCTCATCATTTCATATTTCAATTAATTATCAATTGTTTAGTTGTTAATTAATTTGGGATGATTTACTGTTTTCGTTGAAAATAGTTATGATAACTGTTTGTGGATATAAAAGAAGATATTATAATATGTTGTATATCTGCTAGAACAACGCTATTATACATATAAATGATTAAAACATGATATTATACTAGGTTGTATCTGCTAGAACAACGCTAGTATAGATATATGTTTTTGATGTTGGCCATGATGGCTGTGATGTGGATTATTACTGTGTTGAACTGTTTAGTTAGCACTAGTAGTTAGGAACATTGGACTCGTTGAGGTCCAGTCGTTTCTTGATAATTATTGGTTGAGCGGGCATCGGAGACCCTGACACCAACTGGCGGATCATGATCATCCTCTATCCGAGTATAGAGGTGGTGCACTTAGCTAGTGTCACAAACCTTGGGAAGGATTCCTTCGATATATGTCCCTCATGATGAAACATATATCTAAAAGCTTATAATGTGATGTGTGTTTTGGAATTAAATGAGATAAGTGCCGTTGTCGCACATAATTAATATATCCTTGGGCAAGTAGTTTAGCTAGGCAATAGTGCAGCTAGGAAATCTCGTCTTGACTTTGATCAGAGTAACGTTCTCTTTTCAATCTGGATTCGCTTTGAGCGGTGAGGTTGGTCGTGAACTGACGGGGCTAGAAATGCGCAAGCAATTATCGTTGATTAGCCTCAATCAAAGTAAAATTTTCTAACAGACCTACTAAATAGAAGTATAGCAGACAAGTAAGGGTCGAACCCACAGGGAAGATCGATGTAGTGTGAAAGTGTGAATGACAAGTGACACGAACGGGGGGGTTTAGTTATCAAGAGGAAGCAAAGCAAACCAAAGCAAACAAGTTGAGTTGAGTTGAGAAAATATAATGAGGGAAAGTAGTTCTACTAGAGCGAAATCCACAGTACAGAGATAGAGTTCGATCACGGAAATCTATTCAATCCAAGTTCTTTAATTATCCTTATAGTTGTTCCCACCCTGATCTTAAGCACTACCGATTCTCACAGTTGTCGATAGACTTATTACTATGCCAATGACAAAATACCACCAGTCATGCCTGTCACGCGGTACCAGACCGGGGTACTTTACCACCAACAAAGCAATAGCAATGCACACAAGGATATAGGATACATGCAAGTAGAAAGACGTACAAGTACTCACTCCCCTACTTAACATGCAATTGATTCTCACTCACAATTGTACGCTCGGAACCCCTATACGCACAATTGTGTTTGCCACTAGATATGCACTCGGAACCCCTATATGCAAATCCTAGCAATTGATAAATAGTATTCAACCTAGCTGGCCAGACTATGAAGAATAACGATAAATCAATAATCAATACATCCAAGAGAATCAAACCAACATACATAAGAATAAGAACAAGGAATAGAAATCTCACAAACACATCAACTGCACTGCTTCAATCGTCTAGCAGAACAAAGAAAAGTTAGTTCTCCATCCAAGGGGATGAAAAACTACGAACTGGCAAAACTAAAACTAAACTTCTGTAAAAACTTAATTATGAAATCTAGGTTAACAAAGAGTATTTAACCTAAATCCTAAAAGTAATAAAAAATAATAAAAGGAAATAATAATAAAGATAATAACCAAAAATAAAACAAACGAACGACGGAACTTAATCCCGAATTCTCGTGCAAGCCTCTCGTCTGCCCATCTCCAATTCCAGCTGATCTTCGGCCCAACCCAATGCAGCATCGGCCCACTTCTCGGCACGGCCCAAATCTCCAATATCATCAGCTTCGCTGACGTCGCTGCTGACGTCACGCCTCCGATTCAACACACTTTCAATTCTTCGGCTTCAACGCGGCATCTCTTTCACGCGTGGCTTCAATTCCCGCTTCAGCGCTTCTCAATTGGGCCGAGATCTTCCTTTTGGGCCTAATTTCCTCCTGGGCCCATCTCTTCAATTCCAAACATCACGTGAATTATTTAATTAAGCTCTTCGCCTCACGTGATGGCCGTGGGGCGCCAGCTCCCACTGCGGGGTGGTGATTTCCACCGCGGGGCGGCATCCTTCTCTGAGACCCACCACCGAGTCGCGGTTGCTCTAGCGCGGGGCGTCAATTTATGCCCACTCTTCTCTTCAGCTCTTTATTACTACCAAGTGTTGGTAGTCTTCTCCAATAAACTGCAACAGATCCTCATCATCTCCATCTAAGCTATAAAACCCCTGATATCTTCAATTCTCTCCACAACTTCCGGATTACAAACTTAGCCTCAAAACTACTCATAAACTCCTCCAAATCATGCTAATAATTGCTAGTAAAGGTGTATGATATGACACCTATCAAATTCCCCCATGCTTAAACCTTGCTCGTCCTCGAGTAAGCTAAAGATAAACCTACTCTCTCAATCAAACACCAAGGCCTCAGGAAGTACAAGAAAATATGACACTAGCAATTACAACATCTCAACAATCGGCTCCAGAGTACCAAAACAATATGCACAGCACAACAACACAATACAATCAACACCACACACCAAAGCTACAAGGAAAGCAGAGTATTTCCCCCAAGCTTATCCCAAACACCATAGAGTGAATCAAAATCTAATCCCATCTCCCATCTATCTTCTTATGCCTCCCAGAGTGACCTACCCGACAATCCTTCTTTGACTCCTCTTCTTATGACGCATCGCCAAGAATAATGAGAAATCCTAGAATCACTCTTCTTATTTTTCGCTCATTTTGCCAAGGCGCCCTTTCGGGTTTTCACCAAGCCACTCATTTCATTTTCCAATAGATGTACTCACATAAGCTCACATCACTCTTGACCACATATTACCCCAGCCTAATGCTGGTCCAAGCCACCTGCTTATTACCTAGGCCGCCCTTTCGGGTTTTCGACCTATCCCAGGATTTTTAATGTATGCCTTTTTTTCAATTTTTGGCTTTTTTCATTTTTATTCATTTTTCTCCTCAACGACATAGCAAGTATAGAACTCTCCCCCATGCTTAAACATTGCATTGTCCTCAATGTAATGAAAGACAAAAGAATAGAATCACAGGGAGAAGCAAAAAAATAACTCACAAACGTCGCCAAGCTGCTTGGACACTTCCTTTGTTGTTGGCGGTCTTCTCAATAAATGCCCAGGTCTCTGGTGTTGGGCGGGTGTCTTCATCAACTCTATAATCTTCTCCTACCGTGCAACCATAATGGAACCACTTTGGTGAATAGTGGTGTAGCACAAATGTCGGGGTTGCACGGCCTTCTAGGAACACATGGTGGAGCCTAGATATCATCATGGTGGGGGCTCTAGCGTTCCTCCTCCTCAGCCGTCGAATGTAGGGCCATCATTGTTGCCCAATAATGTGTGGTGAAAGTGTTCCTCCGTTAGCAACATGATGCGCACCTCTCCGTGGTGACTCTGGACAGCTCGGTAAAACTTTTTTTTTTTTTTGCCTCCCCGTTTAAGGTTTTTTTGGGGAGCGACTTAGTGCAGGGACAGGAGAGACTTACATTGGTGTGGAAACACCTTCTTCAATAGTCATAGGTCTCCTCCCTGCAGGTTAGTCGGAAACAAAGAAAACAAAAACAAAGCAGAAACACACTAAAGAAAAATGCAAAAACAAATAATGAAAAGCAAAGAGAGAAAAACATACCTCGGGTTGCCTCCCGGACAGCGCCTTAGTTATTGTCATGGCTTGAAATCCTACTCATCTTCTCAACTTGGGTTGCTTATAGCAACTGAACACCTGGGATCTATATCCGGGGGATGCCTCTTTGGGTGCTCCATGTTGAGCATTGCCCCCATGCTCTTGTACTTCATGGTAGATGGACTATTGTGCATATCTATGAACGTACTTGCCATTTTCAGAAACTGTCTACCCAGGGGCTACATGTTTATCCTGCCCCGTATCCAGCATATAAGAATTCGTCATCTGTATCAAGGCCTCCTTCTTGTGCTTCCCCTTTGGTTTCTTTTTGATCTTACCCAGCGCCTTTAAAAGTTCTGCGTAGCCTGGGGTGTTGTTTGCTAAATGGGCCAAAGGGGTGGTTTCCTTGCAGCTACTGGAGGTGTCGAAGAGATCATTATCGTCGATTATCATCCTCTCCTTTAGTGCCTCCGGAAAGGGGACAGGGAGCTTTTCAGAACCAAGATGAGGAAAAATTGGACGAACAAAGGGGTCCTCTCCTTCGTCATGATCAAAATCCAGATCTGGGCATTCACCGCGGGCGATGGTCTCACCGCGAGGCGGTGTTCTTGGCCGCGGGGCGGTGGTGTTAACTCAGGAAAACTGAGAGCTTCAACCGGGTCACGGTGGGTGTCGCCGCGGGGCGGTGGAACTTGCCCATCTTTAATTTCAGCTATGTCGTCATTTTCAGCAGTAGGAGCGACTTGCAATTCCATGCCACTTCTGAGAGAAATAACACTTACATTCTCTCTTGGGTTCACAGTAGTCTGAGAGGGCATGGAGTTAGATGTCCTCTGGTCAATCTTGGTCACAACATCAGCAAGCTGACCAATCTGCCTCTCCATGTTCTTAATACTTGACTCAGTGGCCTGCACATGCGTGGTGAAATGCTGAGTCAAAGTCTTGAGCATATCCTCAGTGGTAGCGGAGTTACTGGTATGGGGAGCTACTGGTAGCTCATCAAAGTGGGGTTGAGGTGCTTCTTGTCTACCCGTCTTCGCAATAATGTCTTTCAATGAAGCAATTTCTTGCAATAAATGTGCATCATTGGAGTTGACAGCATTAACTCCTCTGGTCCTTGGGGCTTCATCAAAATCTCTTGTGCTCTCAGCCATATCATGAAGTCTAGTCATGGCTGCATCAGGGGTCATATTCAAGATACTACCACCACAAGTAGCATCTATGATTCTTCTTTCATCATCCAATAACCCATTGTAAACATAGAGTACTAGAGCTTTCTTGTCAAAACCATGGAATGGGCAACTAGAGCAAAGTCGTTTGAACCGCTCACAATATTCATAAAGGATCTCCTCCTCTCCTTGTTCAATACTGGCAATTTCCCTTTTCAAAGCGTTCACCATCCTGGTTGGGAAATATTGTGTGAGGAAAGCCTTAAGTAGCTCAGCCCAGGAATCTATGCTTCCGCCAGGCAGATGATAGTACCAGTCCTCAACATCGTCTTTAAGAGTAAACCCGAAGGCTCTCATTTTAATCTGATCCTCAGTGACGTCTGCTGGTTTGATGCTCATAATGACGTTGTGGAATTTACTCAAATAAAGAATGGGGTTTTCTCCACTTCGTCCATAATATCTCGAGAGCAACCGTATCACTCCTGTTCTGAGTTAAAATGTCACACCATCAGCAAGGGGTGGAATAATTACAGCCAATGGCTGCTGTATCAAATCTGGCGCAGTCAGCTGTCGGAGTGTCTGAGCCATTCGTACCTGCCTCTATATCAACTTCAACAAGTAGCAAATCAGTAGCAAAGGTGCGGACCGTAAGATAGATCCACACCGCAGTCAATCACAAAAACACACAACAAAACAGAAATTTTCCCCGGCAACGGCGCCAAATTTGACGGGGCTAGAAATGCGCAAGCAATTATCGTTGATTAGCCTCAATCAAAGTAAAATTTCCTAACAGACCTACTAAACAGAAGTATAGCAGACAAGTAAGGGTCGAACCCACAGGGAAGATCGATGCAGTGTGAAAGTGTGAATGACAAGTGACACGAACGGGGGGGGGGGTTTAGTTATCAAGAGGAAGCAAAGCAAACCAAAGCAAACAAGTTGAGTTGAGTTGAGAAAATATAATGAGGGAAAGTAGTTCTACTAGAGCGAAATCCACAGTACAGAGATAGAGTTCGATCACGGAAATCTATTCAATCCAAGTTCTTTAATTATCCTTATAGTTGTTCTCACCCTGATCTTAAGCACTACCGATTCTCACAGTTGTCGATAGACTTATTACTATGCAAATGACAAAATACCACCAGTCATGCCTATCACGCGGTACCAGACCGGGGTACTTTACCACAACAAAGCAATAGCAATGCACACAAGGATATAGGATACATGCAAGTAGAAAGACGTACAAGTACTCACTCCCCTACTTAACATGCAACTGATTCTCACTCACAATTGTACGCTCGGAACCCCTATACGCACAATTGTGTTTGCCACTAGATATGCACTCGGAACCCCTATATGCAAATCCTAGCAATTGATAAATAGTATTCAACCTAGCTGGCCAGACTATGAAGAATAACGATAAATCAATAATCAATACATCCAAGAGAATCAAACCAACATACATAAGAATAAGAACAAGGAATAGAAATCTCACAAACACATCAACTGCACTGCTCCAATCGTCTAGCAGAATAAAGAAAAGTTAGTTCTCCATCCAAGGGGATGAAAAACTACGAACTGGCAAAACTAAAACTAAACTTCTGTAAAAACTCAATTCTGAAATCTAGGTTAACAAAGAGTATTTAACCTAAATCCTAAAAGTAATAAAAATAATAAAAGGAAATAATAATAAAGATAATAACCAAAAATAAAACAAACGAACGGCGGAACTTAATCCCGAATTCTCGTGCAAGCCTCTCGTCTGCCCATCTCCAATTCCAGCTGATCTTCGGCCCAACCCAATGCAGCATCGGCCCACTTCTCGGCACGGCCCAAATCTCCAATATCATCAGCTTCGCTGACGTCGCTGCTGACGTCACGCCTCCGATTCAACACGCTTTCAATTCTTTGGCTTCAACGCGGCATCTCTTTCACGCGTGGCTTCAATTCCCGCTTCAGCGCTTCTCAATTGGGCCGAGATCTTCCTTTTGGGCCTAATTTCCTCCTGGGCCCATCTCTTCAATTCCAAACATCACGTGAATTATTTAATTAAGCTCTTCGCCTCACGTGATGGCCGCGGGGCGCCAGCTCCCACCGCGGGGCGGCATCCTTCTCTGAGACCCACCGCCGGGTCGCGGTGGCTCTGGCGTGGGGCGTCAATTTCTGCCCACTCTTCTCTTCAGCTCTTTATTACTACCAAGTGTTGGTAGTCTTCTCCAATAAACTCCAACAGATCCTCATAATCTCCATCTAAGCTGTAAAACCCCTGATATCTTCAATTCTCTCCACAACTTCCGGATTACAGACTTAGCCTCAAAACTACTCATAAACTCCTCCAAATCATGCTAATAATTGCTAGTAAAGGTGTATGAAATGACACCTATCATGAACCGAAACATCAAGTCGTTTTGAACGCTTGTGTGATTATTTATGTTCCCCAACATTTGTCATGTTTCCGATAAGACTCATTTCGTTGGAGTCTTCTTTTGGGTTTGATTGCTGTGAGACTCGGTCTCCAGAATCTTCTCTTGATCATGTCTTTTCATAGATTCTAGTAGGAGTATGGTGGTTGACTATCGTTATCGACTGTTATTCGAGAGACGATGAGTCTAACCTAATACGTCTACTTTGAACCACTCTGCTTTGTACCCTTGCTTAGTCTTTCATTAGACTAACCAACCGTAATTGTTCTCTGCATGGTTGGCTGGTGTCATCCGCTCGATTTGGCACATCAGATAAGTTGCCATCCCGTGAAGGCTAGAACGACTATAGAGGCGAACGGTGTTTTGACAAGTTTATTCAGGTTAAGATCCTTGGTGGGTGATCATAGCGATCAAGACCCCTTTTTGTTGTTATTTCAAAGACTTCCGCTGTAATGGTTCTGATTATGTATTTTGATGTATTTGGAATTATGCTGAAATTCCGAGACTTGGTTTTAATGAAAGTTATGATATGTTGTATTATAACTGTGGTTGTATGATTTATATCAACTGGAAAAGCCTTGGGTGACATCAGACAGTACGTCTGAGGTCACTGGCGGTAATACTTTCAAGAGGTTATTTGGGGGTGTTACACATAAGTTGATGAGAATCAAGCCTCTAAAGGTGAGACTTTTCTTCCCAAGAAGCTAGATCTAGGCTAAGCTAAGTGGAGACTCCCTTCTTCTTATGGTGGCTCGGCCTCCAAGGGTCCTTGGGAGCTCAAGAGGGCAGCCAAGGGGAGGAGACGTCGGTGGAGGGGTGGCTGGCCGGAGCTTGGATGGTGGAAGGCGCCGGCAAGTGCCAAGGAATCCCTTCTTGGGGTTCCTTGACCGAGATGGAGTGAAACAAGCTTGTTGATGATTTGAGTGTGAGTTCGTGAGAGATTGAGAAGAGAAGAGTGTTTGAGAGAGTTTGAGTTGATAGAAATTAATTGGAGGCCTTAGGGGAGGATTCCTCTACCCAAGGTAATGTTCCAATTCTCTATTCTTCAACTAATGAGCAAAGATAACAAAGAGGAGTTTAAATACTCAAGGGTTTTCCAAGTGGGTTGGCTGCACATGCAAGTGAAAGCCCACACCCAAGGAAAGGTCCAATAACATAAATGAAGACATAAAAAGGGAAAGGGTAAAAGCCTTGAAGGCTTGGCTTGAGGCGCGCGCCTAGAATGCCTTGGAGTCGAAGCGTCGGGCGCTTGATTGTCGTAGCATCTAAGCGTCGGGTCTTGGTGGCTGGAGGCTAGGCTCCATCGCCATGGAGGTGCCTTGGTGCCGAGACATGATCGGCCCTTGGTGACCTTGGAGACGAGGCCTTGGCTTGGCTTGATGAGGGCCAAGGTGGAACTCATCACTCTCCCCTTCTTGAGGGCAAATTGTCCTCAATTTGTGGCTAGGATCGGGGGTACTAAGGGGCACCATGTAGGATTTCCATGGGCGAGCACAATGTTTAAGCAAGTGAGAATGACCCAAGGGGGCTTGCTCCCCTTTTTATGCGTGAGCCATTGGGTGAGCGCCTGATCATGAACTTCGGGACCTTCCATGGATGAAGTGAAGCCGTCTATAGGCACCAATGTCACAAGAAGCAAGCCATCATTAGGAACCGGTGGCACATGAGGCAAGTAGGCATCCATAAGACGGCTTGGAAGAGCTCCCAACGCCATGGTATGTGTACTCCAAGGAGACGCCAAAAAGGCCCTAAGCAAGGTTGCCACCGACATGGTCCTACAACAAAGCAACTCAACAACAAAATGTGAGAATATCCTACTCCCCGGGGTGGTTCTACGAAGACCCTAGGCACGGTCCAAAAGGGAGATGGGGTCGGTTCATGCGCAGCCCTAATATGGTAGGTGATGGGAGGGCTTAGGTCCGGTGGCCATATGTGGAAAAGGAAAACAGTAGGCATCCTCAAGGCAATGTGTGAGATCCTACAAGCTAGGGGGTTGGCCATGTGGAAGAGATGAACTAGTAGCACCCAAAGAGAATCTCTCCCCTTCTTAGGAGTTGGCCACCCGACTACAAGAGTGAGATAAACAACCACCCAATTGCCGGTATAAGAGGATACACGAATGCTAGGGTCAAGAGGGGAATACCTAGGATAAATCAATGGGACAAACACCCAAGCACGGGGCCATCAACCAAGAGACAAGCTGAGGTGAGGTCCTAACGAAAGGGTCCCTAAGGAGGCTATGTGTGGGGCTATCCTCAAAGGCTCCGTGTCAAACTGAAATACCTTATACATGAGGCGCCTAGGAAGGGATGTATGGCCAGTCCATAATCAACATGATACTCCGTGGGCAAGGGGTTCCAAGGAAGCGCTCTAGGTATAATCCTCAAAGGGCCCCGAACAACATGACAAACCTTTTGCAAAGAAAGCCTAGGGGAGGATCTACGCATGCTCAAGGACAAGGCGGAGAGATGGCAGCCCGTACCCCCATAATAGGCCCAAAAATCAACATTGTAAAGACGCATAATAAGGGCATTATCATGGTATGGGGTACGCATAATCAACACATGAAGCGTCCTAAAGGTATGCCGAAAGATGGAATATGCAAAGCACACAACATACGTAACTAGGAGAGGAAATGAATGAAGTGAATACATCTCATGCAACAAGGATGGGGAGCTATGAAGCAAACATGAGTATGCCAAATCCAAGGGTATAACAAGCAAGCCTTTTGTATTGCCTAAGGCACTAAATGCAATAACATGAGAGGTATATGCCATAGGAAGTGTAAGGTCATATGCAAGAGTAGTGGCATCACTCTTCCTAAGCCTAAGTATATGCTTCATGATGCAACAAGTCAAACAATTGCCATACTTAGGCATGTAGGAAATAACAAGCAATAAGTAAAACTTCGCCGGCATGAAGTGAGACATGAAACTATAATGCAAACAAAAATGTGTAGTCCTAGATGCAAAATAGTGTGTCTTCATAAATGAAGCTCTATCCAAATGTGTAAATGGACACTCATGCAAGGTATCACTCAAGGACATAAAAGGAGAGACAAAAGAAGGTACCTCCCTAAATATAGGGGTCATTGGAGCGTCACCGTTGTAGAGGTTAAGAGCTGGCCTTGGAAGCTTGTAAGGCTCATCATCCATAGCATGGACCTCCTCTTGGAGTGAGAATGGCAAGCAAGAAGGAACAAGAGGTGTGGCATCCATCCAAGGCGTGGCCAAAGAGCTCATGGAACTGCGAGTGATGATAGGGCGAGGCACCCACTGAGGCGCAACCAAGGCACCCCCAGGCGCAGTCATGGCGCCTTGAGGCACAGCCGGAGCACTGCAGGGCGCAGTCGAGGCGCTATGAGGCACGACCAAGGCGCGCTGGGGCTCAGGCAGGGTGTCATGGCGTGGCGCAGATGAGGCGTCGTGATGCGACCCTGCCCTCCATAACGGCCATAGAAGAAGAAGCCATGACCGTGGGCTCAGAAGGACCAAGTACAAAGACCGCGATCTCCTTCATGCGCCTCGTATCGGGTACAGAGACCGCGTCCTCCTTCAAGCGACTCCATCCAAGTCTAGAGATCGCGTTCTATCTCAAAGATCCTCACCCATCATCATTGAACGCATTCTTTGAATATCTTTGTAAATTTTAGAACATTATTATTTTCAGTGTTTCTTTTTTGTGTGTGTTCCACGCATGTCGCGTGGGCCAGCCCATTAAGCGAGACTCAGCCCATCCGAGTCCCGCTATGTACTATAAAAGGTCATCTCGACCTTCTTTACTAGGTTACGTCTAATTTGAATCAAAGCTTAAGTTTGAGAGCATATCGCCTCCTTCCTTTGATTGGACGTCAAACACATCTCTATCTTCTCATCTCCTTCACTCCGCCACCGACGCTACGGCAATCGCTTGATTCTTCAAGCCAAGTCTTCCTTCGCATCTTCCTTTACCCCGCTGCCAACACTACGGCCCAAGACTTGTCTTTTCAAGTCATCTATCCCTCCAACAATCGCTTCCTCCATCGCCATACCACCATAAATCATCGCGTTATTCCACTCACGCGACTCATTCCACTCATTCAACCACTGAAGTGACTCGTGCGACTTTCCACCAAGATCATCGATCCGGCATTCACAAGCAGGAACGCATCAACTGGCATCAGAGCCTTTGATCTTGTAAGTCGCTTGTCAAGTCTCACTTGTTCTCAATTTTTCTCCCCCATCATCCTTGCTTCCGTGTTTGTCACAATTTTTTTTCCTCCTCAAACACATGCTTGTCCAATCGGTTTCTATAAGAGAATCTCTTGGCCGATAATTGCTTGATCCACGCGGGAAAATAGTGTGATTTGTGTGCATGAAATCTACGTAATTGATTGCTTGATTTCCTTAATTAATTGCTTAAATTTCGCAAACATATCTTGCCATATTTTCTTGTGTTGACCGCCATAAATCTGCATCAAATCGTCTCTCTCCTATCGCGTAAATCTCGCGATTTCTTTCCATAAGTTACTTAGCCGTTTATTTTTATTTTGTTTCATTTAATTCGTATCCGATCTTCAATCAAAGACTAAGATCTCGGATTTGAATTTCAAATTCAAAAAAAAAAGTCAAAGTCGCATTTTGATCAGCTCTACTTTGTAGTGCTTATCTAGGAGTTGTTATCGGTGTTTAGGGTGCCATTTGTATGGGTTTATAGCACAACTGTGGAGTATGGAGTTAAGGAGAAGAAGTGTGGATATGGTGGTTTGGAGGAGCTTAAATGACGACATCCAAAAGACGAGGAGTAGACCACAAGTGAAGACCAAAGGAAGAAAAGAAGCCATATGGAGCAAACAAGGAGCAGTCGCGACCGGAGCAGCCTGCGGATGACGACCGCGGCAAAGTTGAAGACACGGTGCCAGAGTTTTCATTTTCCGCGACCGCGGAAAATGTTCCGCGACCGCGGAAAATCCCTTCGTCGAGGCTGTTCGAGAGCACATTTGATATTTCCGCGACCGCGGAAGTGCACGCCAACAAACAAGTTGTTCTTTCTGAACTTTTACGTTAATTTCCTTTTCAGTTGTTTATTTTTATTTCTTTATTCCGTTTAGGTTATTTTGTTTCCATTTAGATTATGTTTGTGATCTTTGGTTTTAGGTTTGATTTAAAACCTAGTTCCAATAGCCTCCATTCATCATCTAGATCACCACGTTTTAGCATTCAGCAGTTTTCCCTTTGAAGTTTATTTGTTTCCAAGAACTATGAGGAGCTAAGCACCCTTTGCTTAGTCCGACGATTGAAGCTTTCAATTGATATACGGTTGTGAGATTCTAAATCTATTTCTTTTCCTTTGAATGTATTAATTCTCTTGTGCTTCATCTCATTGATTATTATTGATTTCGCTTGTTGGACGCAACTAGTTGTTATTGGTAATTGTCTATTGCTAGGGTTTCGTAATTACTGTTTGAGTTACCTAATTCATGTGTAGCAACTGCAATATTCTAAGAACTGTTTGGGACTAGTTTATTGTAGGGAGAATTAATTGCATGCAATAGTATGATTGTTTGCTACTCTTGCATGTATCTATCGAAATTCCTGTGCTCATTGCTGCTATTGAATTGACGTGTGAGGTTTTCATAGTTATTTAATAGTTAGTATTCTCAGGGTCTGTTTGTCCTGTTTATAACTCACGAAAAGGAATAGGAACATTCATAGGAAGGAATTAGAGAGAATCTAGGATCAACCAATCAAATGAATGGTGGATATTTGTTTGGCTAAGTGTTTTTCCCTATTTGATTACAAACTCTTTGCTTTTGTTTCCCTTGTTTACTTGTTTGACAACCAATCAACCAAAACCCCCCTTGTTACCTTTGACATACAATTGTGCACTTAGAAAGATTACTTCCTCCCTGTGGGATTCGACCCTTACTTGCCTATTCTACTAGTTTAGGTTTGTTTAGGATTATTTTGATCAGGTGATACGACTAAAACCTGCTATCACATTTCAAAAAAAAAAAAAAAGAACGCGACATTAAAAAACAAAAAGAGGAGGAAAGCCAAAATAAGGCAACCTTCTTTCCCCCTCTCGGCTAAGCTCATCTTCTTCATCTCTCCACCGTCTAGGTTAACACCTTGAAGGTTGGTTCTTGTGTGTTTGTGTTGTTTACGTAAGAGGTTAAGACTTTATTCAATTGGTTTCGTTTGCTTTTGTGCTTGCATATCACACTTGTTTTGCTTGCCTTTAGCCGCCCTCACGGCCAAAAGAACGCGCCCTCCTACGTGAACACTTGTTACTTGCTCGTTGCTTGCGTGATCTTTGGTTGTGTTGTTTTTTGTTCGTTTTTACTCGCGATGTCTGGTCTCATTGTCTTAGGAAATGAGAACGCGCCAAATCTACCCTTGGTGCCACAACAAGACCAACACAATGAAGATCCCCCTATGGAGCTCTCGGCTGAACAATGCGAGATACAGGAGTTAAGGCGCCAAGTTGTCAAATTCCAAGCCATGCAGCGCGTTACAACCGTGGTGACCGTGCCAACACAGATGATCAACATGGATGCCGCGGGAGGACCACGACAAACTGACGTTGGTCCAAGCCAACAACGCATGGATAAGGGAAAAGGGTTGATGCCTTCGACCTCCAACCTCTAACCGTGCTTACAACGGCTTCAATCAGTCATAGAGAGTCGTCAGGGATACGTGTCGCATCGCGATCATTCCGCTCTACGAGCAAATCCTAATGACTACGACACCGGCTCCGACCGCGACAATGTTCATCAAGGTGAGTTTTCTGAACCATACGATTTTGATGACAGGTATGCATCTCGACGCACCTAGCGCCGTGTTCAAGGCTCAGCACATCGCGAAAGCCGATTACGCGAAGCCGGGTTAGCCACTGCGACGCCGCGAAGACCCAGTCGCCGTCCCAGTGGGCACAAGCGACACGATGAGGCCAATTTTGAGACGCCAACTACCCAGCCACGAGGCTCCGATATGCGTGCCTACCTAAAGTGCTCGGACACCATGCTACGAGTCTGATGGCTACGCGTCAATCACACCCAGAGTCCAAGACGACTTCGACGAGTTTGACGACGAGGAAGTTGAAGACTCAAGTATGATACATTCTGGCTATTCTTACCCCCCTCTTGGAGATCCACTTGAATTGCAGGACCACCCTTCGGATTGGATTCCTCCACCGCGTCTCAAACCACAAAGAGATCGCGATTATGGCATTGTCGGCGAGCGCCGCGATGTCATGCCATGAGATGTTCGCCAAGCCGATCACGAAACCCGACCGCGACAGCGTCGACTCGATGACGCCTATGCGCCCAGGGAAGATTTTGCTCGCGATGAACCACAACAAGCACGCGAGAGGCTTTGCCATGCACGCGTTGAATATCATGGCGTCTGCACCTATGAGAACCCTCTCTATGACGCCGCACCACACAACGGGCCATTGCAAGCCCATGCCCAACCTCGATACCAAAGACACGAAGTCAAGGTAAAAATCGAGCATTTTTATGGTGAATACAACCCTTCTGTTTTTCTTGAATGGGTGCAGGCTGCGGAGTACACACTTTGCTATTGTCGAGTGCCAACTGAGGAGCATGTCGACGCCGTGACACTTCACTTCCACGGAGCAGCCAGAGTGTGGTGGCATCGTTTCGAGGATGACTGCGTGCGTCGCCACCGAACAAGGGTCACCGAATGGCACCAACTCATGTACGTGATGACCAAGAAATATGTGTCTCTAGATTACAGAAATCAAATGAGAATGGAGATAGCCATGGATCGTCAAGGCTCATAAACTCCCCTCGAGTTTTTCTCCAAGCTAGAGGACATGTATTACAAGGCAAACATAAGCGTTGCACCATCGACTTTGAGGACCAAGTTTCTAAGTGGCCTGAACGCGCCAATCCGCGACCAGCTTGAGATCTTGCCCATCAAGGATCTCAACACATTGACCCACACGGTAATGCAGGTCTACAACCAGCTCGTGCGTCGAAAACAGTCCTCTTGGAAAAATCAAGGTCAACGAAGGTATGATCCATAGGAAGGAGAAAGTTGTCATTTAAATTCCATAGGAAGGAGAAACAATAACAAAGTTTAAAGAGGGTGTTTTGTAATTCAATTAGGTTTTTTATTCTTTTATATATATATAAAAATTTCTCCTCGTGGTGCGTGATTGTCGTTGGCCCAAGTAGTTTAATGAAGCGGAGGTTCAAGATTCAAAGAAATCTTGAATCGGGGGAGTCCAAACCGACGGTTTTCCATCGGAACGGAAAATTATAAAATTATATTTTTGGTAAACTAATGTCAATTTTAAATATAATTAATATTATTTTTTTATTTTTAAAACAACTTTAGCTTATTTTGACATTGTTACATTATTTTGTTACTCTTTAATAATAATTTGGTAGTGAACAGATAAATAACTAAGTAATGTTGTTAACCCGTTGGATTAAATCAAACCGCATGCTGACATATAATGACCTAACCCGAACTCGACATAACCAACTCGATTAATAGGTAAAATAGCATTTGATAATTTAAAAGTTTGAATTATTAGAATAAACAAACTTTTTGTATGCTTGGGAGAGTTTGAGCTTAAGTAGGAGGTTCAACAAGTATCATATTGTAAACACATATGTATGTTATAACATATATTATGGGTGTAGATTTGTATACAACAATGTTGAATGGTTTCATCACTTTTTACACTGAGACATACATGCGTATATATTTTTACGGCATGAATGCAAATTTCATCACTTTTTACAACAAGGTATACAACGTATATATTTTTATGGTATAAATGTGAATTCCATCACTATTTACAGCAAGGTATACATGTGTATATTTTCTTACTGCATGAATGCAAATTCCATCACTTTTTACAACAATGTATACAAGTGTATATATTTTTACGACACATGTAAATTCCATCACTTTTTACAACAAGGTATACATGTATATACTTTCTTACGGCGCAAATACAAATTTAAATTTCATCACTTTTTACGGCAAGATATAATGGTTTATTTATGCTTATGGCACAAATTCTTAATAATAAATAAAAACATCTTCTACAAGTGTACAATTGTAAACATTGGTATCATCACTCACCGTATAAATATTACCTACTAAAAATCTTATTATTTTACCAAACCCATAAGTCTGATTGATTTTAAGTATATCATGATATCAAATATCAGTAAATCTTCCATGATTATTAGTAAATGCATTTTTCTTCATAAAATTAATTGGTTTTCAAGTTGCACTATCCATAAAATAAATTATCTAATAATTCCATCTCATCAAACTTTCCCTTGATAGTAGATTCAATCTTCTCTTCTATGTCTCATTTGATTTTTGTTGCTTTTTATTTGGAACTTATGAGCATATAATTGCATTCATGAGTATCATCATTAGCAAATTTTATAGAATGTTTTACTGGTGCAAATATTTATACCACGGTATAATGTAATTGATTTACACTTATTCGGTAGTTTTATTTTAATCAATCACTGATTTAAAAAGTAGCATGTGACAAATAACCTAAATATTAAATTATTTAGTCCTACATGATCAAATTATATAATACATCACATAATGTTTTTCAAGTGTATTTTTTAGACAACTTTATCTTAATTGTGTGGGCACTAATTTCTAGCAATCTTTACAACATGTTTTACATGTGTATACATTTGTACAACCATATCATAACTTGCGTTAAAATACTAAAATCTAACAACTTTACAGCATGCTTTACTATTGTATATATGTGTACAGTTATGTTGTAACTCGTGTTAAAATCTTATTTTCTAGCAATTTGACAAAAAAATTACATCATTAAATATTTCTACCGTTGTATATAACAATTCAACTTACACTTACCTGGTAATTTTGCGTAACAAATGTCACAATCCTACTAAACAATTATAGTAAAGCCTTCCTCTTCTAAAAAATGGGGATTACTACTTTCACCGGATTGAAAAATGTGCCAAATGTTGATTTCAACGGTGTTCTCACCGTTGCTTAAAAATGTACAACGGCTATACAAGCCGTTGTACATTTTTATTTTTATTTTTTTTAAAATCAACAGTCGTTGTAAGTATTTTTATAAAAAAAAAAGTGTAACGACTTTCCAAGCCGTTACTTCAAATTTGCCAATAACTACAAACTACACATAAGTCATACTTTGGTATAACTACACAAAAATCAACGGCTTGCCCATAACTACACAAAAGTCAAAAATATTTAATTTTTGTTAGTTGACTACAAATTTGTCCATATAAAGACATATTTTATGTAGTTTACCCTCATACTTTGAATTTTTGTGTAGTTTACTAATTAGCTAATTAGCTTTTCGAGAAATGCTTTAAGGTAAAAAAATTATTATTTTTTTTTATTCAAAAAAATATAAAAAAATGAATTTGATTATACTAAATGAAGAATAAATGACTAAGTAGCGTATTTTTGGGAAAACAGAAATTTATAAATAAATATTTATTACATTATGATCCTAATTATATGAAAATGACAACAAATGAAGTTACATTATGATCCTTATGCGGTTGGTCGACCATACTATGTACGATATTTTTGAAAGTCTGTTATTCGCTGATGAAATGCTTGATCCCAGTTATCAATACTTGATAAAATTTTGACCTATAATATTTAAATCAACTTAACAAATATGGTTCATTTATATACTATAGCTATATACTATGGTTATATCTTATAGTTATATACTATAATTATTAATTATGGTTCTATCGTATAGTTATATACTATTGTTATATTGTTTAGTTATATACTTATTCACTATAGCTATATACTATGGTTATATCGTATAGTTATATACTATAATTTTATATTATGGTTCTATCGTATAGTTATATACTATTGTTATATCGTGTAGATATATACTACTGTTATATCGTATAGTTATATACAATAGTTATATACTATGGCTATATCGTATAGTTATATACTATTGTTATATCTTATGGTTATATCATATTGTTATATACCATGGTTATATCGTATAGTTATATACTATAATTATATATTATTATTCTAACGTATAGTTATATATTATTTTTATATCGTATAGTTATGTACTATTGTTATATCGTATAGTTATATACTATGGTTATATCGTATAGTCATATACTATTGTTATATCGTATAGTCATATACTATTGCTATAAACTATTGTTATATTATTTACTTATCGTATAGTTATATACTATTGTTATATCGTGTAGATATATAATCCCTGTTATATCGTATAGTTATATACTATTGTTATATACTCTGGTTATATAATCCCTGTTAAACGTGCCAAATGTTGATTTCAACGGTAGAATATATAATCCTTGTTATATCGTATAGTTATATACTATTGTTATATACTCTCGGTTATATCGTATAGTTATATACTATTGTTATATTTTATGGTTATATCATATTGTTATATACTATAGTTATATACTATAGTTATATACTATAGTTATATATATCATGGTTATATCGTATAGTTATATACTATAATTATATATTATTGTTCTAACGTATAGTTATATATTATTTTTATATCGTATAGTTATGTACTATTATTATATAGTATAGTTATATACTATGGTTATATCGTATGGTTATATACTATTGTTATATCGTATAGTCATATACTATTGTTATATACTATTGTTATATTGTTTAATTATTAACTATAGTTATATATACTATGGTTATATCGTATAGTTATATACTGTAATTATATATTATTGTTCTAACGTATAGTTATATAGTATATGGTTATATCTTATAATTATATACTATAATTATATACTATGGTTTTATCGTATAGTTATATACTATTGTTATATCTTATGGTTATATCATATTGTTATATACTATAGTTATATACCATGTTTATATCGTATAGTTATATACTATAACTATATATTATTGTTCTAACGTATAGTTATGTACTATTATTATATAGTATAATTATATATTATGGTTCTACCGTATAGTTATATACTATTGTTATATCTTATGGTTATATCATATTGTTATATACTATAGTTATATACCATGGTTATATCATATAGTTATATACTATAATTATATATTATTGTTCTAACGTATAGTTATATACTATGGTTATATCTTATAGTTATATACTATAATTATATATTATGGTTCTATCGTATAGTTATATACTATTGTTATATTGTTTAGTTATATACTATAGCTATATACTATGGTTAATATCGTATAGTTATATACTATAATTATATATTATGGTTCTATCGTATAGTTATATACTATAATTGTATTTTATGGTTCTAACGTATAGTTATATACTATTTTTATATTGTATAGCTATATACTATGGTTGTATCGTATAATTATATACTATAGTTATATATTATTGTTTGATCGTATAGTTATATACTATTGTTATATCGTATAGTTATATACTATGGTTATATTGTATAGTTACATACTATTGTTATATCGTATAGTTATATACTATTGTTATATCGTATAGTTATATACTTTTGCTACATACTATTGTTATATCGTTTAGTTATATACTATAGCTATATACTATGGTTATATCGTATAGTTATATACTATAATTATATATTATGGTTCTATCGTATAATTATATACTATTGCTATATTGTTTAGATATATACTATAGCTATATACTATGGTTATATCGTATAGTTATATACTATAATTATATATTATGGTTATATACTATGGTTATATCGTATAGTTATATACTATAGTCATATATTAGGGTTATATCGTATTGTTATATACTATAGTTATATACTATAGCTATATACTATGGTTATATTGTATAGATATATACTATAGCTTTATACTATGGTTATATCGTATAGTTACATACTATGGTTATATCGTATAGTTATATACTGTAATTATATATTGTGGTTCTAACGTATAGTTATATATTATTGTTATATCGTATAGTTATATACTATTGTTATATCGTATAGTTATATACTATAGGGTTTAGGGTCTTTATCATTACAATACAAAGTTTAAGTTTTTCAAGTTTAAGTTGGAGAAATAACTTACAATATCTAGATATTGATAGAATAATTTGATAAATTGTTTTAAAACAATTTTACATTTGGACGCCACCTAGTAGAGCACAAAGACTGTCCCATTTTTAAAAAAAAAAAAATTACTTCTTGAGCGCTACCTAGTGGCGCCTAACAAAGTGACCCGTTTTTTTTATTATATAAATCGGTTTACTTCCTAGTGGCGCCCAACGAAAATAAATGTGTAACCTATGTTTAAAATTTCTAATTATTTTTTAACGTTGCAGCCTTTTTTTCATATTATTTTTTTCAATTAATAAATAAATTAATTGTTTTCCTTATAATAAAATATAATTTCAGCTTGTAAAATAAAAAAAAGTATTATTTTGTCATATAATTGAAAAAAAAGGAAAAAAACTAAATTTATTTTATAAAAAGTGAAAAGTGTTTGCATATATATTATTGTTCTAATTCTAGCTGCACTAAATATTTCTTTATTTTACATGCGTCTAAATCACTTTATATTGGGCAAATTGAATATTATTTATTCACATTAATCATAGGGTAACATAGTTAATTAATTTGAATAAATACAACATATAGTGAATTGCTTCTTCCCCTAAATCTTTGTCTAGATTTTCCTCCTGCAAACATCAGCAGCCCCCTAATGAATTGCAAGTTTGCAACGGTGCCAAGCACCGTTTGAATTGCTCTTTTCTTTGTTTTTTTAATGATGCAAAGGTGGCAATCACCGTTGCTTTTTTTTTTTTCATTTTTTACAATCAATTTTGTCAAATTAAAAACGTAGTTTTTTTTTTTAAATAAGGGAACGGTGACTATCACCGTTCCTTTTTAATTTTTTTTTATTAAAAATGTTGATTTCAACGGTGATTATCACCGTTGAAATCAACAGCACCTACAGTGGTGTCTGCAGCACCACTGCAGGTGCAAGTAGCGGCATCCTAAAAAAATTGAGCCATGTGTCAAACAATTCAACCAATTCTTACAGTATATTCAAAAAGTTCACATTATGAACAAATTATACTACTAAGATTGAGTAAGATGATAAATAGTTTAACTTATGTTTCATTAATTATACAATTATATTATGTTCAGTCTTTTCTCTTCTTTCTTTTTAAAATAGGAACAAACTGAAATCTAATATACAAAGTCGAATTTGCATTCATAAATACACACCTTTAACAAGTACAATAAAATTTATCCAAAAAATAAACATGTAATTTGTGTTAAAAGATCATTTTATGCAAATTTACAAGATGTTTTACTGATATAAATTCATACCGTCATATCATAATTCGTGATAAATACTGATTTATTTCTAGCAAGATTACAACATGTTTTACATGCATAGAAATTCATTTAGTCATACGTAATTTGTGATAAAAAAACCCTATTTCTCGCAACTTTACAAGATGTTTACGGGTGGAGTAATTTGTGTCAAAATACTAAGGCACAAGTTAAGGCTTGAATTTTATTTTTACAAACATATATTTATTAATTTTACGTACTAAATCCTTATTAACTTAGCAAACATATAATTTTGATTTATTTTACCCTCGAAAGAAAATATAATGTACAAAATCTATATATTTATTTTTTCTAAAATAAAATCCAATCTAACTATTTTTTTGCATTTAAAAGATTGACATTAAGAATTCATATATTTATTTATTTTTGTAAAAAATCTATATAAGTGCATGTGACAATGAAAGTCTACATCCGACAGGTCTATGGTGCCAACTATCAATAAAGTCATTCATCCAAGTGTTGTTTGATTCTCACTTTGCAATCCAGAACCTTCACTATGACATCTTCAAGACACGCATAAAATCTTCAAGACGAAAACTATAACTAGAGAATCCAAACGTAAATGACATAGTCTCCATACATAACTTTATACAATGATATAAGATTATTGTCCTATCATTACGATTACCTCAATAAACATGTTTCTCTTTTTATTTTATTTTTTTATATTACTATGCTGATAATTACATATCGATGCGTATCTTATATGATATAATGATCTTATCTTAAGTTTAAGTGATATATATATAGGAAATTTATATGTAACATTATCGTTATTCAAACATAAAATTTGAAAATAAAATTTAAGTCTCAACCCGTGCCTTAGGCGTGGGTACGCACACTAGTTTTTATTATTAATAAAGTTATGGAGAGTTCCGCCTCTCTTTATATAATATAAGTTTTTATATCTTGAATATTTTTAGTCGATTAGTCATTTTTTATATAAAAACTTATCTACTCCTATAACAGTCATTAACTTTATAAATCTGGGTGAAAATCAATTAAACATATATTAAAATATACTATTTTTATAAATGTAAAAAAAAATAAACAGATCTCGTATAAGACACGAGTACTACACTAGTTGTCTTAAAAAGTAATGGGAAACAATTTTTTTTATAAAAGCATTGTCTTATCTACTACTAAAATTAAAGCAAACGCCTTCTCCTCCCCCATAATTACGCCACATGTCATTTTTTTTAAGTATTTTTTTTTTCTTCTTTTCTTTTTTCTTTTACTCATCTCTTTCATGGCTCTTTTGAAACCCAAAACTGATAAACAATATCTGAAACCGTTCTCACAAGCACGACTTCTTTAAATAATACAAACTATGCATCTTAAACCCAAAATAATACCAATTTTCAAAATTACCAATAACTATATAAATTATACATATATTTACCCATAATAATACGATGGAAATTCCGGCCACATTGCTGACATGGATACCAGAAAGTGCTGACTGTACATGCTGACTAGGATTAGGGTTGACATATTAAAAAATAGAAAAAATCATTAAAAACCCAAAAATTTAAACTCGTTAAATCTGAAGCCCATCTTCCAATTAAATGAGAAAGGCTTAAAACATGTAAAAATTTAGAAACGATATGTAGATATAGTAAACAAATAAGGTTCAGGTGCATAATGATTTTAGAGTGTAAAGTGAGGAGTAATTATGATCATAAGATTTAAGAGATGGATGGATAAGATTGAAGTGCAAAATTGTAAAAATTATTATTTTTATAATATTTTTTATTAATTTTTCTTTCAAAATTAATATTTAAAAAAAAAATTGAATTTTTTTTCCCGAAATGTTTTTATTCAAAAATTACTTTTTTTTCAAAATAAAATTTCCGAAAAATATTTTTTTCAAAATTTTTTTCCCGATTTTTTTTCTTCCGAAAATTACTTTTTCCAAAATTTATTTTATTTTTTCAAATTTTTTATTATTTAATTATATTGTATATCAAGTGCATAAATAAGCATAAAAAATGCATCTATAATATATTCAAAGTACATATATAAGCACATTTTTAAGACTCACATAGAATACATCTTTAATATGATAAAGTGCATGATGTAATATGTAAATGTGCATGTTTAACATGTATATTGAAAGTGCATATTTTAGATAGTGTATGTTTATTATATTAAAAGTGCATATATTAGTATGTTAAAGTGCATATTTATCATGTTAGAGTGCATACTTAATATGTTAAAAAATACATATGTAATTATGTTAAAGTGGATGCTCAATATTCCAAGTTAAGTGCATGCATGTATAAGTATATTAAAGTGCATGTTTAGTAATCTAAAATTAAGTACATATGTAAATATATTGAAGTGCATGAGTAGTATGTTAAAATGCATGATTAAAATGTTAAAATGCATAGTATTAATTTTTTTAGGAAAATATTTATAAAAAAATTTTTAAAAAATATTTTTTGGAAAAAAAAATATTTTCCAGAAATAAAAAAATATTTAGAAAAAATAATTTTGGAAATAAAAATAAATATTTAAAAACAATAATAATTAAAAAATAAATATAAATTAAAAAATTAATTATATTTATAAATTTACCACTTTATATATTTTAATACTAATTCTCTATTTTACAATCTAATAAAAAAGATTAATTCTCATTTTACATCTTAAATACTCATATTTATATTGAGATCCTTACTCTATAGTAAACAGAGGTATGGCAGCCAAAGAACCCTAACTGGCTGCACACGTCGAAGAAGATGAACTAGAGGACGATTCTCTCCCACTGTCAAATAAGAACCTAATGGTGAGGCGCTCGGTAGTCGGTAGGGTTGCTTGTCCAATCGCCCACGAAGAAGCTGAGATTTGAAAGGGAGGTGACAAGCAAGATCGTCTGGTTCTTCAATTTTTTGGAGAAGAGGGGTTAATTGGTTGTTCAGGGAAAAGTGCTACCACGACCTCTTTGTAACATCTCCGTTGCAAACCTGCAAAAGTGGTCCAAATTGGGGGAATTTTTTTATGGTTTCTTTATGTGGAAGGTAATATCTCGTCTTATGCAGTGAGGTTTAGGGTTTCAAATTGGGAAATTTGAATCTTATTGTTCTGATAATGTTAATTTCATTACAAATTTAACATTTAAGTATTGTTAATTTTATCTTGATTGTGGTGTTGGATTATGTTAATTGGATAAAGATGATGTGAGTGTCTGAGTGATGCATATACGTGATAAATTCCTCTTTCGATTGTGTTTTGTTACCCTTGTTATTTAAATTGAGTTATTTTGTGATTTGAGTTATGATCCTGCATCGAACACATGAGCAGCAATGCACTAGCAGCATAGCAACAAAAGTTAATTTTATTCATATGTATTAGCTTCTCTAATTTCTAGCTAAAATTTAGAACCTATATATGTCTTGCTTCTTCTAAATTTGATACCTATGTGGCTAAGCATTGCATATGTGAAGTAGGCAGGGAATGGTATATACTGTGAAGCACGGACACGGACACGGAAACGGCAAGACACGGGGAAGCGGCAAACCCAAAAAATAGAAAAAACGGACATGGGAATATAAATTGAATTATATATCATTTTAAAGCTATTGTAAAGAGGAATATATTGACATTAATAAGAGATACATATATAATATCCAATGGCATAAAAATGGTTAGTATTCTTAATAATAAAGAGGTGGGCGCATGCTGGACGGCGGTGGCACCGGTGAGGAGAGACGATTGGTGGTGGTGAGGAGCGAATGGAGTAAATATTGAAGAGAAGAGCTGCTGGATGCTGTTAGCTAAGGTTAAAATTAAAAAGAGGAATTTTTATTTTTATTTTTCACTTATCAAAACACTGCGTTTTGATGTCCTAGTATGTCTTGACCGTGTCCAAGACGTGTCCGAAATGTTGATCGTGTGTCTTGACCGTGTCCGAAATGTTGAATGTGTCTTGACCGTGTCTCGACGTGTCCTGGCGCTTCTGAGCCGTGTCCTGACGCTTTCCGGTGTCCGATACGGAAACGAGCTTTGTGTAGCCGTGTCCGTGCTTCAGAGGGTTTATATCCTTTCATGTTTTTCAGGAGTTTCAAGTAATTACAAACTACTGATTTCTTTTGCTCTTAGGTTGTGGATATTTCAAATGGGTGAATGCTTATGAAATTGATGTATTTGAATATTGAATCATCTGAACATACAAGCTAACCGATTTGGTCCAAGATTTGAATGATGAATCATTATGAAGATGCTGCTACTTCAAGATTTTAGGAAGAACTGATTTTAGGAATAGCATCGAGGCACTAGCAGTAGGGGTGAGTAAATATATCCGATCCGGCTGATCCGATCCGAAAATCTGCCGATCCGTATCCTAAAAATCCGTATCCGAAAATATCTTTTAAGTTTTTATCCATATCCGATCCGGGTGATTTTGCCGGATACTTGAACCGGATACGGATCGAGATATTTAGCTTACCGGATATCCGACAATATCCGGTACTATTCATATAATATTTATAATCATAAATTGAATATTATAACTAATATATTGAGTAATATATTAATAAATTTTACATCCTTAATCACATATTTATATTGTTGTTCAAGTAAAATATTGTAAATACATTTTCATATGAATAATAAGTGTGTATATAATTTAAATCGTACGAACAAATTAAGAAACAATCTACAAATTTTATTTCTTAATTTACAAATTTATTACTTTTGAATTAAAAAAATGAATATATTGATTTATTTTTAATAGATTTGTAGTAACCGGATAATTCGGATATTCGGCTCAGATATCCGATCCGATCCGGGTCATTTTTATCGGATATCCGTTTCAAAACGGACCGGATACGGATCGGGATTTTGTAATTTTTTTGAACCGGATATCCGGTATAACGGATCGGATCGATCCGTTTGCTCACCCCTAACTAGGAGCATGTAATTTCATCCTATTGTGTAATGCCTTGTTTATGAAAGTATGTAAAAATTGGTTTGTGGAAAGGTTATGGCAGTAAAAACCATACTTTGTAATGTCATCTTTATGATTAGAGAAATGGCTATTATTCTATTGTTACCACACCAATTTTACACTAATCGCCACTAAGAGCATTCGTAGTAGGGGCTTATTTAGAGGGCTTATTGAATTTGTTGGAATAAAAAATTCAAGCCCTCAAATAAGCCCCCTCGGGAGGCTTTAATTTTGGGCCAAATTAAAGCCCCATCCACCGGGCTTATTGTTAGAGCATGTTTGGTTCGCTTTTATTTTTTTTCGGATATAACAAGTGAAACGACGCGTTTTGGCCCAAAACGCGTCACTTAAAGCAAGTAGCCAAACAACTATTTGCTTTAAGTAGCGTCACGTGGCGCATTCTTACTGGGCGCGCGAAAGCGGCCCAAATGGCGCCACATGGCACATAATCGGACGGTCATCATTTTTCGCTGGCCGTCCGATTTTTTGAATTTAAAAATAGCATTACTTTTTTATCTTACATTTAAAAAAATAAAAAAAATTACTATAATTCTAATTGCATTTTTCTCTATCCATAGACACCCATTATGATTATGTTTCTAATATTTTTTATTGTATTTTGTATATTATTAATTGAAAACAAATAATATTAATATTAATTATGGTGGTTTAACATATAAATATACACTAATTTAATTTCTTTACATTAAAATGAAATTATGGATATTTAAAAGTATAAAAATGTACTAACTAAGATTATTTAGACAAGTTTTAATATACACTCATTTAATTTCTTTACAATAAAATGATATTATGGATAGTTTAAACTAAAAAAATATACTAACTAAAATATAAAGATACACTAATTTAATAAATTGGCATGTATGAATTAATTTAATTTGAAATGATATTTAATAAGATTAGGTAAGATTATTCATATTAAATTATGATGGAGAATTAGATAAGATTTTTGCCCTATAAATAAGTTGCATTGGTCATTGTAAAACTCACACTAATTTAATAAATTGGCATTTATATTTTTTTATTTATATTAAATATTTAATATATTCTTTATATAAATATATAACATATTCTTTATATAAATATTTAATATAAAAATATATTTAATATAAATAATATATTAAATATTTAAATACTTAATAATATATATATAAATATTTAATATAAAAAATACATTAAATATTTAATATAAATAATATATTAAATATTTAATATCAAGAATATATTAAATATTTAATATAAAGGTATAATTGTAATTTGATATAAATAAAAGGGTATAATTATAATTTAATATACTCCATAAACCCCTTCAATAAGCCCTCCATTAAAGTTGAAAAAATGAATGGGGCTTATTAGAGAGGCTTATTGGCAAAAAGCCCCCAATAAACCCCTCCAATAAGCCCACCATTAATGGTGCTCTAAGCAATAATTTATAAGTGTCATGACAGCAACAAACTTCCCAACTATAAAGCTACTAAATAATATGTTAGACCATGTACAATGGTAGTTTCATACCATTATAATATAATAGGTTTCATAGAAAAATTTGTTTTTTGAGATGAAACATGAGAGAGGGTTACATAGATAGAATGAAACTCAAATTTGTACTTATGAAATCCATCTTTTGTCTTTTAGCTGATTTTTTAATCTAGTTTAATAATAAAAATTAATAAAAGTGAAAAAGTAAATAATGAAACCTAAATAAAAGAAACTACCATTGCTCATGGCCTTACAAGGCTATTAATTAGTTGTTTGCTCAAGATTAGATAGCTACTAAGCTATAGTTTATGACAACACCTGATCTGGCAAAGAAATGCTTTTGTCCTGTGAAATCTATGACACAACTCAAATGAATTATGGCAGTAGAATTTTTTTGGCAACAAGGGCCTAAACCGACTGAACATGAGTAAAAAAAAATTCATTGATTTTATGTTAACTCACACTTCCAACTAAGATTATGATAGCACCAAAAAAATTATGATAGTAGTAAGCATATGAAATGAGTAAGCAAAAGCAATGCATTAGGCATGAACATGAGTAAGCATGAAAGAAGCATTTCATTATGCATCAATATAGGTCAGGTTGTCTCTAGACAGAAAACAGTAAGCATATTAAATGTTGAGATTTAGAGTATTAGGTTTTTTTCCAAAAATACATAGAATATAGTTAGTATTCTCCTATCTCCAAAATTTTATAAAACCAAAAAATTCTTCACGGTGGCCTCGACAATACCAGCCACTTGTTGGTTGGCTGCCAAAGGGTAGTGTTTGTGATGTCTGAGAAAGTGCAGGTCCATGTGCCTAAAATACATAAAGAGATATTAATTCATTGTATATCACAACAGGGCTCAATAAAAGCATGGCTTTTTATCTGTTATTATAATACCTGGGTAGGTTTCACATAACCTTCTCTACAAATGACAACTTCTCCAGACATCACCTCTTCTTGTTCCCCTCCCCTCCCCCCTTCCTCTTCCTCAACCCCTTCCATTGAAATGAGCAGCTTTACCTACATTAAGGAGTTTGCAAGAAATATTAGTGAAAATTCTTGTCCAAAAAAATCAGTGTTTAAGATGCATATTACCAGAAGATCCAACACTTTGAGCATTTTGTATTTGGTTTTTTCTAGGTTTACCTCGAGGTCTCTTTTCAGTTGGAGGTGGTAAGCCATTATTACTTGGACACCTCTTTTTATTGTGTTCTTTTGACCTACAAATGTTGCACTTCATTTGTACGGTTTGTACCCCATATATGCATGGTAAGTTTTCATGGTCTCTTTGGATCTTCATGTGGGTCTTTTCTCTTGTTCTTCCTTGGCCTTCCTGGTAGAACTCTCACAGGTGGAGGATCTAGAGGAAAGTTTATCTTTGGCCAAAACATTTGGCTAGTACATGGACTAATCTCTCTTTCATATGCCATCAAATATGCCTCTTTCTTATAGTAATCATGGACATTTCTCTCTGCTTAAACATTCATAAACCTACAACAAGCTATAACATGACAACATGGTATACCTGTGATATCCCACTTCTTGCAAGTGCAAGTCTGATTTTGAATGTCCACCTTGAAAACATCAACAAATTCTCTCACTTGAAATACTGTGATTGATGAAGGTGTCACTACTAGCTCCCATGCTTTAACCTTTTCTACCTCTAGTTTTAATTTCATTTTGGACATATAGCTCATACTTCTTGGCCTTCCATCAACCCTTGCTTGACAACCAACCTCTCCATGAGTAAAGTCCTAATAGTCTCAAGCATATTAATGAGATGTTGCCCTATAGCTCTCAGAATATAGCCATTAAATGTCTTTGCCATGTTGTTCACAAACACATCACACTTGCTTACACTAGAAAATAATGCTTGCGAAAATACCCTTGGATTTTGGCATAGAAAGTCTTCAGCACCTCGAGGAGTTATTGTCCTAATATCTTCCACAGCTTCTTCAAAATCATATTCAGTATAAGCTCTAACAGCCTTCCAAAAATACATTTTCAGCTCATCTCCTTTATGTATCTTATGCGAATTAGCATAACTATGTCTTGCACAATTTCTATGATCAGACTTTGGAAAAATAAAAGTAGATGCTGCAAGAAGGCCCTATACACAATAAAACTCAATCATATATAATTAATTCATAAATTAATCAAATGAATTTAAAATATATAAGACAAGAAAAACACCTTTTGTTGGTCAGACATGAAAGTCCAACCTTCTCCATTTGTGCCATTCAACTCTAGTTTCAATTGGTTTAGAAACCATTCCCAACTATTTATGTTCTCTCCCCCGACTACAGCCCAACAAATAAGAAATATTTGGTTGTTTCTATCTCTTCCTATGACTGCAAGTAATATTGCCCCAAGGAATGTTTTAAGAAAGAATCTGTCCAAGCAAATAAACTGTCTACAACCAGCTAACATACCATTTTTCAACCCCAGAATACATACAAAGAACCTTTGGAGCACTGGAGGACTTGATGGGATAGTAAGTAGATCAAATTTTTCTCCAACATTTGACTTTTTTAACTCTTCAATATACCTTCCAACTTTGTTATAATGATCCTTCATAGAACCATGTAACATTGTATAAGCCAATGCCTTTGCCTTGTATGAGACCCATGTATTGATAATGACACCATATCTCCTCCTCACACTATCAACCATATCAACAGCCGGCCAGTGAGGTTTTATCTTGAAGCGAGCAAGATATTGCTTAGCAAGCCATTTGGATGTAAGTAGATGATTCTTTTGCATATCTCTCAGACAACGATGTTCGTTATGAACACTTTTCACAAGCAAACAACCCTCCTTGTCATGCCATGCATAAACCTTAAATGCACATTCTTTCTTACAAACTACCCCAATCTTTCTTTTAGCTTTGTCACTCCTCCCAAATTTCAAATTGTATCCATTCAAAAAACCATACATTCATGCAACTTCCATAAACATTCTATAGTCGACGAATGAGGTTTTATCTTGAAGCGAGCAAGATATTGCTTAGCAAGCCATTTGGATGTAAGTAGACGATTCTTTTGCATATCTCTCACACAACGATGTTCGTTATGAATACTTTTCACAAGAAAACAACCCTCCTTGTCATGCCATGATGCATAAACCTTAAATGTACATTCTTTCTTACAAACTACCCCAATCTTTCTTTTAGTTTTGTCACTCCCCCCAAATTTCAAATTGTATCCATTCAAAATACCATACATTTGTGCAGGTTTCATAAACATTTTAACATTGGGAAATCTTAACCCAACACTCCACTTCATCTTCTTGTAATCCGTTTTCCAGCTAACAACCATGATGCTTCTCCTTTTTTTCATCCTTGCATCATCATCTTCTTCATTTTCAGAAATAATCTGTATATCACCATCATAATCTTCATATTCACTGAGTTGTTCATCAAATTGCTTCTCAATTTCAGCTCTGTATTCCCTAACTTTTTCTCTTGCAATTTGAACTTCCTCATCAGATGTATCTAATTCATGCGAATCCAAGTTATCCTCTTCCATCTCCTCATCAGAAGACTCTTCAGAGTCATATTGAACATGTTTACTTTTCACATTGGATAAGATTACTTCCTCGTCCACAAGCACACTTGATAAATTGTCATCACTAATCGGATATTCACTGGGGACATAATCAGATTCACCAGAATCCTCCCAATTCATATCACCTTCATTGTCTAAGGCCACCATTTGAGTATTTTTATCCATTGCCATAATATTTTAACAAACCTGGATAATTAGAAAAGCAATTACAACTAATTAATACCCTAACATAAGCATCCGAAATCACATTTTGTATATGGAAAAGACCTTCAAATTACTCAACACAATCACATTCATAACTTCATAAATTTAGGATTTTGGCGCCTTTTCTTACGAAGATAGAAATCCAAATAAATTATCTCAATTTATTAATATCTGAGAGTTCCTACCTTCTTGTTCACTACTATGGTGTTCCTTGCTTTTTGCTTTGTGTAGCCTGCCTATGGGATTCCACGCTATTGTTCTTGCCTTCCTCTTACGGGGTTCACTGCTATGGTTCCTCACCCTGGATTTGCTCGCCTTTGAAATTCCTCTCAAATTTGCCTTGGGTAGATTCGCCTATAGGATCGACGATGTTGTTCACGTCCTTGTGAGCTAGTTAGGGTTCTACGATGACGTTCTTCCTTGGCGACATGTTCGACCGCTTTGTGTTCTCGATCTATACGATATTCTATTTCAATTTAATTTGTTTTGCTTCAAGTGTTAATTTATTTGTTAACATACTTGTAGTTTAAACATTTTTAATGTTTATATATCGTAGCATTTTTAAGTGTTTCAATTTTTGGGTTTTTCATGATTTTTTTATTTTCCATTATTTCAACCCTAATCCTAGTCAGAATGTACAGTCAGCACATTCCGGTATCCATGTCAGCAATGTGGCCGGAATTTCCATCGTGTTATAATTGATAAATATATCTATAGTTTGTATTGGTATTGGTAATTTTAAAAGTTGGTATTATTTTGGGTTGAAAATGCATAGTTTGTAATATTTAAAGTAAATTTTCCTTTATAAAAGCATTGTCTTATCTACTACTACAATTAAAGCAAACCCCTTCCCTTCCCCCATAATTACGCCACGTGTCATCTTTTTTAAGTCATTTTCTTCTTTTTTCTTTTACTCCTCTCTTTCCTGGATCTTTTGAAACCCAAAACTGATACACTATCTGAAATCGTTCCCACAAGCACGACTTCTTTCATCTTCTCTCTTTTGCTCCCATTTCTTTCATTCACGATTTAGCATTCTTCTTCATCCCAACGCAATGAGATACATCTACTACAATTTTTTTCTTATTCTGGATATTTTCTAGGGTTACAGATCTTCCACAATTTTTAGATTTATAGGTCTTGCACAATGATGTAGATTGTGAGAGGCTGCAAGTATTTGTTCATACTCAATATTTATAAATATAGACAGATCTATAGAGAGTTAGTTAAAGTTGTTAGAGTGTTTGTTAGTTGGCTTCTTATATAAGCCATCTCATGTAACTGATTCTCAATTATTCAATACAGAAAGTTCTTTTTTTTTTCATTCTCTCTGTTTCTCTCTCGTTCAACATACAAACATGGTATTAAGCTTTTGATCCTTATTTGCTTCCGATTTCCACAAATATTTTGATATGCTTTACGATCAATCCTTGATTGATTATCTTCTCCGATCACGATTCTAGTTGAATTGCTTTCTCTTTTCCTTGACTGATTCTCTGTTTCGATCTTGCTTCAACCTCATCAATGGCGGTCAATGCAACAATCATCACCGATATTCACGATCCTTTATTTCTTCATCCTTCCGATAGCGCGGGGATGCTTCTTGTTTCTCAGAAATTCAATGGCAAAGGTTTTCCATCCTGGAAACGCGCCGTTCTTGTTGCTCTTAGTTGCAAGAACAAGATCTCTTTCATTGAAGGATCTTTTCCTCGATCTTATTTCGATTCTGATCCAATGAAACTTCAAATTCGGGATCGATGCAACGATTTCGTGATCTCATGGATTACTACTTTACTGGAGAAGAACATTGCCAACAACATCTTGTTTGGCACCTCTGCGCAGAAGATTTGGGAGGAACTTGTCGCACGATTTGGCAGATCAAATGGAGCTCAGAAGTTCTCTTTTCAGCAAGAACTTGCTTCTTTTGCTCAGGGATCGGATGACATCACGGCTTATTTCACTCGGATCAAAAAGATTTGGGATGAATTGGATCTCTTTGAACTTTACATCCTTTCACTTGTGGTTCTACGAGTGCTATTCAAGCTGAAGTCCAGGAGCAACGTCTCTTTCAATTTCTCATGGGACTCACTGAGTCTTATCATGTTGTTCGAGGTAATATCTTGATGATGTCGCCTTCTCCTGATGTCAATCAGGCTTATTCCTTGCTCATCTTGGAAGAGCATCAGAGACAAATCAAATCTGGTTCTTCATTCATCAATGATTCAAGCTCCTCCAGTGCTTCTTCTCAAAAGCCTTCTTCCAATTACAAAGGCAAGAATCCCAAGATTTGCTCCCATTGCAAGAAACTGGAACATCTTATGGAAACATGTTACAAAATTGTTGGTTATCCAACTGATGCAAAGCGCCCTTCCTCATCTCGTTGTTCTCAGTCTGAGCCTACTGAATCTGGATCCACTTCTCGGAGATCTTCACCTGCATCTTTTCAAGGCTTATCTGCTTCTGAGATGTTACAATTGAAGCATCTTCTTCTGGAAACTTCCAGTACTAAGACTGCTAGCAATTTTACTGGTAATAGTTCTTTCTCCTTTGCTGGTTATGGACAGTCTATCTTTAATCACACCTGGATTATTGACACTAGAGCTAGTGATCATATGTGTTTCAAGTTGGAGCACTTTCTTGATTACAAGTTGTTGCCTCATCCTATTTCTATCAAATTGCCTAATGCTCAAGACTATTTCTATCAATCTCATTGGAAGGGTTCAGAATACTTCAGATATTGTTCTTGTGGGAGTATTGTTTGTTCCTAGATTCAAGTTCAACTTGCTTTCTGTCTCAAAGCTAGTTGCTCAATTGAAAAGCCTAGCAGTTTTCACTGATCAGTTTTGTGCTTTGCAGGGGCTTGCTCTGACAAGGCCTTTAATCCTTGGTAAAGCACCCAAGGGACTATAACTTCTTGAGCATCTGAATGGACTTGTCAAGCCTAAGATGTCTTTTCATGCTGCTGCATCTCATTTGACAAATTCTGTTTTGCAAAGTTTTCTTTTGTTACATAAAATATTAGGATATCTACCTTTCTCCAAGTTGAAATCTCTTTGTAAGATAGATATAAAATTGGATGATGTACCTCCTTGTGACATTTGTGCTAAGTCTAGACAAACTCGATTGTCTTTTCCTATTAGTACAATTTCCTCTACTGCTGCATTTGACATGATACATGTTGATACATGGGGTCCTTTCAAGACTCCTACACATGATGGATTCAAAATTTTCCTCACTATTGTTGATGATTAAACACGTGTAACTTGGGTTTATTTGCTTAAAGATAAGGGAAGCTCTTTCACTGTCTTATAGTCATTCATTGCAATGATTGAAACTCAATTTGATAAATGTGTCAATATTGTTCGTAATGAGAATGCCTTGGAATTATGGGGTAGTTTTCTCTCTTCTCAGTTCTTCCTTTCTAAGGGAATTGTTCACCAAACATCTTGTGTCTACACACCATAACAGAATAGAGTTGTGGAGCGCAAATACATACATTTTTTGGAGTTGCCAAGGCTCTCTTATTTGAGGGACATGTTCCTCTTGCTTACTGGGGTGATTCAGTCTTAACTGCTACTTTTTTTTATCAACAGATACCCTTCATCTGTTCTTTCTGGCAAGTCTCCTTATGAAGTTTTGTTTAAGAAATCCCCTTGTCTCGACAACTTGAGAACATTTGGTTGTTTGGCATATGCTTCTACAGTCAAAGCAGGCAGAGATAAGTTCATGCCAAGAGCCACTCGTTGTGTTTTTCTTGGTTATCTTACAACTAAAAAGGCTTATAAACTCCTTAATCTTGACAATAAAGAAATCTATAATCACGTGATGTTGTCTTCTATGAAAATGTGATGCCTTTTATGTTGCTAACAGATGAAATTTCTTCAGTATTTCCTACTGATATTCCTTCATTTTGAGATACACCTCCACCTGAAATTATTGATCATCCTTCACCTCTTCCCGAGGCCTCTATTGATCCTACTCCAGCCTTATGAAGGTCTTCAAGATCTTCTAATCAACCATCATATTTGCAGGATTTTGTCTGCACCAATGCTCAATGTAACAATGTCTTATCCTCTAATTCTCATGTCAATACTATTGCTTTTGATGACTTATTTCCTTTCAATCAATGTATGACAACAAAGGTGGAACCATTGGTTGAATCTTCCAATTTTGAAGTAGCCAATACTTTCCCAGAGTGGCAAGATGCTATGAGCAAGGAGTTGACAACTCTTGATGCTAATCACACATGCGACATTGTACCTTTGTCACCAGGGAAGAAACCAATCAGTTCTAAATGGGTGTTTAAGCTCAAGTCAGGGCAGATGGTTCCTTAGAGCACCACAAGGCACGTTTGGTCATCAAAGGCTGCACACAGAAAGAGGGCATAGACTACGCAAAGACATTCTCACCTGTTGTCAAGATGACAACCATCAATAGCCCCTTTGTTGTTGCTATCAAGAAGAAATGGCCTCTGTTCCAGCTCGACGTGAACAATGCTTTCCTTCATGGAGATCTTCATAATGAAGTGTTTATGAAGATTCCACAAGGCATCCATGCCTCTCTTGGTCAAGCATATAGATTGAACAGATTTCTCAATGGCCATAAACAAGCTTCGAGACAATGGCATTCAAAGCTTTCAGAGGCACTTTACTCTCAAGGTTTTGTTTAGTCTCCTAATGATCATTTTGTTGTTTCATAAAAAGACTCACAAATTAGTTGTGTTCGTGGCAGTCTATGTGGATGATGTTCTCATCACATGTAATGACCTTGGGGCTATCACTTCTATCAAAGCTTTCCTTGATGATCAGTTTAAAATCAAGGATTTGGGCTAGTTGAGTTATTTCCTTGGAGTTCAATTCTTACATTGCTCCAAAAGCATTTTGCTTTTATAGAGAAAGTTTATTCTCGATATGCTTCATGACTTTGACACTGAAGATTCTTCACCAACCAGTAGCCCTTTTGATCCTGCAGTCAAACCGACAACTTCTAAGGAGGATCTTTTGCTTGATCCTATACCATATAAGCGTCTTGTTGGCAAATAAAATTTTGCTACTATATCAAGGCCTGACATATGCTTTGCAATTCAGAATTTAAGTCAATTCATGCAGAGTCCATCCTTTGTTCATTTCAAGGTTGCATTACACACTCTCAGGTTCCTCAAAGGTACACTCAACTCTGGTCTATTAATGTCTAATCCTCCATATTATTCTCTTGAGGCTTACTGTGACTCCGACTAGGCTTCATGTGTTTGCACTCGTCGATCTGTGAATGGATACTTTGTTATGCTTGGTACTTCTCCAATCTCTTGGAAGTCCAAAAAGCAGACAACAATCTCTTTATCAAGTGCTGAAGCTGAGTATAGATCAATTCAAAGATTGACTGCAGAGTTAGCCTGGTTGACTAGTTCTCTACATGAACTTGAAGTTCCTTCTCTTCAGCCTATTCCAGTGAGGTGTGATAGCCAAGCTGCTATCCATATAGCAAAGAAGTATGTGTTCCATGAACGCACAAAACACATAGAGATAGATTGTTATTTTGTTAGATCAAAGCTTGCTCAAGGCTTGATTACTCTTTCTCATGTACCTACTTATCTTCAATTGGCTGATGTGTTTACTAAGCCTTTAAGTGGTCCTTCTCATAGTTCTGTAATGGAAAAATTGGGGTTGATTGCTTCACCTCCAATTTGAGGGGATATAGAGAGTTAGTGTTAGAGTGTTTTTTAGTTGGCTTCGTATATAAGCCATCTCATGTAACTGATTCTTAATTATTCAATACAAAAAGTTCTTCTTTCCTTCATTCTCTCTGTTTCTCTCTCGTTCAACATACAAACAAGATCTCCAAACAAGGGATTGATGGCGTGTTATTCCCCTTGGAGGAGGCGATGTTGGAGCAGGAGACAACTACGAGTATGACCCGACCGATTAAGATTGTAAAAAATATCAGGAGAGGTAATTTTTTTTGGATTTAAGTTGTTTAATTTGTTCTTCGTGTTGATGCTTTTGTACATAATGTTGTGATTAAGTTTAATTTGGAGATTCTAAAACTTAGTTTTCGTATTTCTTTTGAAATATTTCATCTCTTTTTGTTTCGATTTAGGGTTTTCTAGGTTTGTTTGATTTTGATTTCTTTTAAATATAATTATGTTATTTTTATCATTCAGACAATTGGGGCTGAATATGGAGAAGATTTTGAGATTTTGCCTAAGGACTCTTTAAGTTTGATGTGGTAAGTGTCCTCTTTTCTGTATAAGATCCTCTCTTTTCAGATTGTGTCATTGCACCATAGAATTCAATCATTGATAGCATGAATGGACTTGAGGTGATAATCATTTGCGTTTTCAAGCTGTAAATAGTTTGCAAGTACAAGTTCCAATTGTTGTGTTTATTAGATTTATTATCTCGACAATATATATGGATAAAATTAAAGGATATTCTCCATGAAAATAGTTAGAGTGGTAATTCAAAATAAAAATATGGTTGGCCCTTCCCACTAATCATGCAAGATTCACATGGATAAACATGATTACTGTTTGCTAATGCTATCGATTAAACATGGACTTGCAAAGAGTTAAATCACATGGTGTCAAAATGAGCTACTGACACTCAATTCCCTCGGCACTTGCATGAACAGGTGCTAAACTTCCTTTTTGATGCATACCATGATATAAGTGGAAGCTTAATAGTGCCTGAATAGCTTAAAATATCAACTTTTATATCTTCTTCCATGGCCGAGTTCCCTTTTTTGTTGATATTCTTCCATTCTTTGGTTAAGGATGCTAGTTTTCATTCCCAAAATTCCCACCCGAAAGAGAGATTACAACCTTCAACTGCAGATCTTAATTTTCCTTTCTTGGTTTAATTTCTATGGTAGAACGGTGAGTTCACACTTACATATGGAGCGATTGTTTAGCAGTTGTGCATGCTATTGGGATTGAATTGTTTTTTTTATAGCTATGAATAAGTTCTAGCCGATTTTCTTCCGAACAATTCGTTGAGTGGATTGAATTGAAGCGTGCTTGCAACATGTAGAAGTGTATAAGAGCCGGCGGGAAACACAATAACCTGGATGTGTTGCCAAAAAAGAGGGGGTCATTGTAGGTATTACTCTTCTAGAGATGTATTTCAGGAGGTTGATCCTTCTTTAAGGTACTAAAACATTTCAACTTAAGTATTTGAGTGTGGCACTCTTTTTATATTCTTCTTTATTATTATCTTTGAAATTATTTGGTAATTTTGATCTATGAGTTTCAATTATGCAGCTAAGTACGATTATGAGTGGATTTTGAATTTTGACTGTATTTTAATTTTTTTACTTTGTTAGATACGTATACATGCGAAATACTTGGGCATTCCATTTCTTGGAGATTACGTGTGTGGAGGGACCGGAGACATGGCTTTGCTTCAATCAAGAACTCCATGGACCTACCATTCTCAACTCATTAATCTGGTTTCTAACATACAAAGGCCTTGCCTACATGCCATGGTTCTTAGGTTGGGGTACATGAACCATTTATGATTACTTTTTCTTACTGTTAAATGTCTTACCAAGCTTAGTGGACAAGTGACTCAAGTGTCAACTGTTTTCCTGCAGGCTTAAGCATGCATACACTGGTGAGAACATGCACTTCTCCTGCCCTCCACCGGCAGATTTGCATCTAGGGTAGCTAATATCAAATAAGCTTCTTTATTATTTATTTTATTTTATTTTCCTTGAATGGTATATACATCGCTAGGATTTCTACATGTTACATTATTGTTGTTTTTATTATCTTAGTAGTTTAGCTGTTTGACAAAAATTAGCTCATATACAAATGTTGCAGCAAAATCACATAGACAACTACCACAAAAAAGCTCTTTTAACTCGTGAGATAATAACCCGGACGGTAAATATCTGATATAATAGGGGTCTAAAATAAAAAAAAAATGATTTTTTTTTAAATTTTTTGAATGAAATTAAGAAATAACCCGGATTTAAGTCAACACGCCCGGGTTATTTGAGTACATTGCTCTTTGGACCATGTACAAGAATAATCTAGGCGTTTTTTGGCTTCATATATCTGGGTTATATTGTCTTGTAATATAAGAATATAACCCGGATGTGTATATTGGAACAACGCCCGAGTTATATAGTATACATATTTTCTAAATTCAATCACTATATATCCCGGATGTGCGCTGTCTGAGTTATTTAATGTATATGTTGAAAGCATATAACCTAGATGTTTGAGGATCCGGGTTATATAATAAAAAATAAATTAATTTCGTTTAGCTTTTTTTTTTCAACCCGATAGATACATTGTTCAAAGAAATCTCAAGGTCTCTTCCAGTCTCTTCTCTCCGCCTACACTGCCACCCTAACAAATCTCAAGGTTCACCGTTCTACTGCTCCAATTCAGGTACTTCTCCCACTCTATTCTTCTTCTTCTTCAATCTGTTACAATTAGTCCAATTCTCGCCAAAATTGATTTTTTTTCTCTCGCGTTTGGCAGTTGTGCGACCAAGCTAGGTTTTCGTCGGTCTTAGACCCCAATCTTCGAGTAACTCCCTTGCTTCTATACGCCTTTCTTCAATGGAGATTTGGTGATGACAACTGGAGGTACGCAAGATGAGTACGCTGTTGACGTGTAGTCCGGCAACCACCCGTTCTATCGAGGTGACCGCTCGGCGTCGCTGCCTGACGCTGACCAGGTCGAGAAGTTCAAGAAGAAATTCGGCGAGCTGTCTCAGCTCATGGCAATTCCTAATCTCATGGGAGAGATTGTGCTTCCTTCTAAGCGTAAGTCTGCTAAAGGAGGAAAGAAGAAGTAATTTTAAAATTCCCTAATTTTCAATTTATGAATTTTGCTTGTTTATTCTCTTGTCCTATTAATCGTTTTGGTGTTTTGTACACGAGGAATTAGACATGTTCTGACTCTTCTGTGATATGGAATGTGTATGTTGTGTTTGATGAAATGTCTGACGAACATATTCACCTCATCTTGATATTAGGATTTCGAATATTAGTCCTCTTAACAAAGGAGACTAAAATGGTTTTGGGATCAATTCCAAATGATTTCAGAAGAGAATTTTCAGTTACAAAGATATATGAATTACTTTAGATTGTAGTGGTTCTGCAAGAGGTGAAAACTTGAAATGATTGAATTTGGCCTACACTGGTTGTTCATCAATGTTTGAATGATCTTGTTTTGATCAAAATGAATGTGAAGTCAGACCAAATGTAGACAATTTTTAGCTGACAGAGAGGGTTCTTCTCTTAGGGGTGTTCACCATTCTACTGCTCTAATTCAGGTACTTCTCCCACTCTATTCTTCTTTTTCTTCTTCTTCAATCTGTTACAATTAGTCCAATTCTTCCCTATATACATAGTCATTTTCACTTCTGTGCAGGCTGACAATTGTGATGATGCTAAAGTCATCTACAAATTTCTTGATTCAAACGGAATTGGAGAAACCTATTCTGCGTATTACATTGCTTACGCTTTGCATATGGAAGCCAAACATAAGATCAAGACTGCTGACAAAATATTCAACCGGGGTTATCGATGTAAGCTGCTCTCTGTTCGTTTTTTATCCCAATATAAGATTATGATTCTAATACTTCTATGGTTATGTATATGTGCATATATGCTCATAAATATTGTGAAGCTGTTATATGTGCCGATGCTCATCATTATTATTGCAAATCTGTAAACTGCTTGGTAAAAAAGAGAGCATGATTCTTATACTTCTTCTTTTTTGTATTTATTCTACCTTATCACACATTCGCCCCCTTCACCGTGATGAACTTCATCACCTTACACAGTATTGTTGTCCTTGAGTTAGACAATATTTCACTCTTCTTCACATCAATCTTAATTCGCTAGAAGCCTAGAACCAATCATTTTCTTAATTTTCTCATATGTGATAAATTTCTTAATTCGCCTTGGAATTGTACCAAACTACATTCTGCCTTTGATTATTAAGAGTAGATTGACCGTGCATGATAAAAGTAGTTACATGATTGTTTATCACTCTGTGCATGATTCAGGTCAAGAGGATGAGGGAAACTCTTTACTCTGCTTTTCTATTACATGTTGATTTTTTCGTAAATTCTTATTTGTTAATGAATTACAAGCTACTCCAAGATACTGCATCCAACCTTCTTTATCTGAGTTAACCATGTCTCCATTTTTCTTGGATCAAACTTATGTCCAAGATATATCCCGGGTCATAGGAAATGATCTTAATCTAATATCATGCAATCTTCTATAGGTTGCAGACTCATTTATTATACTTGCTCTATACTTAATACTTGTTATTGGCTTTTCATAATTTAGACTAATTATTCTATATAATACTTCAACATGGCATCAATTCCTTGATCTACCTGTTGATTTTGTCCTGGCCACTTGGCTTATGCACCTTAGTGATATGTTTTGCTCTCTTTACCATTATGACATTCTATGGCCAGTAAGATAGCATTTTTATACTCAGTTATGAATTACATCTTTTTAAAGATGTCAAATGATAGCATTTACTTATACTAGGGGTGTTCATCCGGTTTGGACCGGACCAGAATTTTTCTAAAGTATGGACTGGAGACGGGACCAGACCGGTCTTATTCGGTCCGGTCTGGTTCCGGTCTGGTCCGGTCTAAGACCGATTAGACCGGAATTTAAAAAAACATACATTTAAACTCCTATTTAATTAGGTTTTTTCTAGTGTGTGCCCATGGACACACTCTAAGAACTCCTTTTTTGGCAATTATTTAGTTAGCCACTAGTTTAATCTTGTTTGCTAAGGGTTTATCAATTCTCTATTAGGGAATATTTTGAAGATAAATTTCCTATTTAAGCTTGTTAGCATGTGCTAGAGCTGTCAAAAAATTACCGAACCCGTTTTACCGACCTGATCGACCCGCTTTTGGACCCGACCCGACCTGACCGAAATTTCTGATAACCCGAAGTTACCGAACCCGAATTTACCGAGACCGAACCCGACCAACCCGAACCCGACCCGATTAACGAATAAATGTGGAGTATTAATAAAATATAATATAAAATAATATGATAAATGACATATAAATAATGATAATATGCTTAATATCCTAAAAAAAACATTGTTGTACTTATATAATTTTTTATAATGTAGAAATTTATAAATTAATAAATAAATAATAAAAATAAAAATAAAATATGATTTTGGTCTACTATATCAATTACATTAAAATAATTAATAGTATTATTATTATTTTAATCCATTATTTTAACATATTTAAATTAGTTTTTAACTATTTAATAATATTTAAATAGTGAACAAAATATTTAAAAAATGACGCTCTTGACCCGTTGGTTAACCCGAACCGCCCGCTGACCTGTATTGACCCGACCGGCTTGACCTGTTATCCGAAATGACCCGACCCGTTCTCAACCCGAACCGAAAATAACCGAACCGAACCCGACTTGACCGACCCGATTGACAGCTCTAGCATGTGCCCATGGGCACACACTAGAAAAACCGATTTAATTACATATAGGAGTTGCTTACTAACTTATTAACTTAAGGAGAATATCTAAAAAAAACATTTAAACTCCTATTTAACTTATTAACTAAAAAAAAAAACATTTCATGTGCCATGTTTGTGAATTATAGTGGTCTTTGTTGATTGATTCATGATAGAAGTTCCTTTCAAACTTGGTGGTTGGGCATCAAAATTTCTGTCTTAATGTGATTTTGAAACTAACCTTTTTATTAGAAGTTACAAGCTGACTGGTATCAATGCTTTAGGTGCTTGTTGTATTGATAGGAGGAATGTCTATTCTGGCTGGTAATCTAACAGCAGAGCAGCTTACAAAATTTATCTTGTACTATGAATGGCTAATTTATTCAACCTGGTGGGTTGGAGACAATGTGTCAAACTTAATGCAATCTGTCGGGGCAAGTGAGAAAGTATTCCAGTTCATGGATCTCTTACCTAGTTCGCACTTCAGTACTGAAGGTATGTAATTTACAAGTTGTTCTACCTTTCATTTTTACAATCTCATAGTACCACTGGCACTGATAATAGCTTGTCTAGATATCTATTTACTTCGATCAGAATGTTATTTTTCTTTTTGGAGTAACTTATATGTCTCTTTTGAGTCGTTTAATATGCTTCTTTCTTTTACAGTTTCGGATTTTCCTAATTCAACAAGGCATCCTCTGGTTTTAATCTGATCTAATGAGGATTGATTTTCTTTCTTAGATGGTTGCCAAACTTCAAGTATTATATTTAATCTTTGAGTATACCTATAATATTGTTTATTAGAGTTGTATGGCTTCTTTTTTTTTTTAAAAGAAGAAGAATATGCAAGCATTGAAGACAATCTTCTGCCTTGCACTGAAGTTTCATTTTAATTTACACTTGCTAGTACTTGTTTGACTAAATTCCCTATTGATAAGTAAAACTGATCTAATGTTTCTGCATTTGAAGAACTTTAAGATGCCTGTTGTTTCTGTCCAACAAACCTACTATCTTTTTCTTGATTGTGGGCAATATCAGATTTCACTAATATTATAAATTTCCAGTTTTCCCAATTTTCGGCTGCTGGTATACCTTCTCAGATGTGTGCATCATGAGGGTTATTCTGTTTTATAAAATTTATTTCTGATCTAATCAGGTTATTATGCTGCAGTGAGTAATGAGTAGTGAGTACTTTTATTACGGTCTTTCTAGGTTAGAAAAAACGATATTATTATGCTATAGTGAGTAATATGTTCCTTCTCATTTCTGTTTTCCTTTAATTTGTTGCTATGGGCATCGTTCTGCTTTCATGTCTGTCTGTTTCTTGATATCTCCATAGCATTTCCCTTTATATCGGTCACTATGCTTTACATATGCTCCCTTTTCTATGGGCCATTCGATGTAGGACAGAAATTATCAACAATGAGAGGGCATATTGACTTTTCAAATGTGTCCTTTAATTATCCTTCGAGGGCTACAATATGTCCAGTACTCTTGATACTGTAGAATGTTGTTTTCCCTGTTACCATGGGTTTTATCTTTTCATCCTCCATTTTTCTAACACCTTGCATCATATGTTACACTAATGATAATCTTCACTTTCAATGCAACAGCTACCTGTGCTGCAAAAGATAAACATATCAATTCATCCAAATGAAGTTGTTGCCATTATAAGGGAATGATACAACATATCCATTTATATTCTGTATCCATTTTCTGACCCTAGCTTTTATCAGGTTAGGCTTAGTGGCAGTGGAAAAAGCACACTCATCAGTCTTCTACTACGTCTTTATGAGCCAACTAACGGTCAGGTGCGCAACTATCATCACTTTGTTGAATCATTTCCATATATTAGCATGGTTTCTCGCTTTCCTTTATTAATTTAGACAATCTTTACAGATCTTGGTTGATGGTTTTCCTCTGAAGGAGTTGGATATCAACTGGTTTAGAGAGCAAGTTGGATTTGTAGGCCAGGTTATATACTCGTTTCTAGCCTCCACTGTTGTAAACTCTTAACTTTCTAAGTCATCATTCCTTACAAGTTAATCTTTTAGCAGGAGCCTAAACTTTTCAAAATGGATGTGAGTTCAAACATAAAATACAGATGCTCTCGGGCTGTCAGCCAGAAGGAAGTGGAATGGGCTGCTAAGCAGGCTTTTGCTCATGACTTCATCTCGCCACTTCCTAATGGATACACCACGGTTGTTGATGATGATCTGCTTAGTGGGGGCCAAAAGCAACGAATTGCCATTGCTCGAGCCATTCTCAGGGACCCAACCATTTTGATCCTTGATGAAGCTACCAGTGCCTTGGATGTAGAGAGTGAGCATAACGTCAAGGTTCGGCATCTGAAGATTATTAAGAAAAGGATAAAATCATGTTGTTTCTTTGTTTAGTTGGTTTATCTAGTACATTGTCAAATTAGGTGAACAATGTTACTTTTTTGTGCATATTTTGTTGAAATGTGATTTGACATTTCATTTGAACATAGATATTATATATTTTTGCATGGATTTTAGAGTGGTTAATGAGTTCAGAAAAGGTACAATTGGTGCAATTTAATTACAGGCTGAAAATATGAAAAAAACAAATCGGGCATTTATTATTAAGACATTATATAACCCGGACCTATTCACATCCGGGTTATATAACACATTACTATCATGAAAATATAACCCGAATGTTATAAGACTCGGGGTATTAAGCATCCCTTGAAATTAGGGTTGAGCACCGGTCCAAACCCGGTCCGGACCGGACTGACCCGGACCGGAACCCCAAAAATGGTGGACCGGAAATATCCGGTCCGGTCCTATTTGGACCGGTTTATATTTTTGCTAAATTTAAATATAATTTACTCAAATTTAAACGTGGAAAAAACCCTCAAATATAAATATAATTTACTCTTAAATATAATTTACCCTAAACCTCAAATGTAAAAAAACCTCAAACCGGTTAAAGTTTTAGAATTTTTTAAAAACACCGGGCCGGACCCGAAAATCTCTGGACCGGACCGGTTCGATCCGGTCCAAATTTCCGGGCCGGCCCGGATTTTGCTCATCCCTACTTGAAATGTGATGCTGGTGGGACTTTTTAACCCGGACTGTTTAACGATTCGGGTTATAAAGTCCTACTAGTGTGATATTTGGACAACATAATCCAACACAGACGACAAATGGTCCTGGTTATTTGAACCCCCTTTTAACCCGGGCGTATTTCCAAGGTCCGGGTTATATAGTCTATTTTCATTGCGTTTTATTGTTATGTATTTAACCCGAACATGTCAAAAGGGGTCCGAGTTATATAACCTATTATACCCTCAACCTGTTGCCTCATCCTATTTCTATCAAATTGCCTAATGCTTAAGACTATTTCTATCAATCTCACTGGAAGGGTTAGGAATACTTCAGATATTGTTTTTGTGGGAGTATTGTTTGTTCCTGCCTTCAAGTTCAACTTGCTTTCTGTCTCAAAGCTAGTTGCTCAGTTGAAATGCCTAGGAGTTTTCACTGATCAGTTTTGTGCTTTGCAGGGGCTTGCTCTGACAAGGCCTTTAATCCTTGGTAAAGAATCCAAGGGACTATATCTTCTTGAGCATTTGGATGGACTTGTCAAGCCTAAGATGTCTTTTCATGCTGCTGCATCTCATTTGACAAATTCTGTTTTTGCAAAGTTTTCCTTTGTTACATAAAAGATTAGAACATCTACCTTTCTCCAAGTTGAAATCTCTTTGTAAGATAGATCTCAAAAAGGATGATGTACCTCCTTGTGACATTTGTGCTAAGTCTAGACAAACTCGATTGTCTTTTCCTATTAGTATAATTTCCTCTACTGCTGCATTTGACATGATACATGGGGTCCTTTCAAGACTCCTACACATGATGGATTCAAATTTTTCCTCACTATTGTTGATGATTTAACACATGTGACTTGGGTTTATTTGCTTAAAGATAAGGGAAGCTCTTTCACTGTCTTACAGTCATTCATTGCAATGATTGAAACTCAATTTGATAAATGTGTCAATATTGTTCGCAATGACAATGCCTTGGAATTATGGGGTAGTTTTCTCTCTTCTCAGTTCTTCCTTTCTAAGGGAATTGTTCACCAAACATCTTGTGTCTACACACCATAACATAATAGAGTTGTGGAGCGCAAATACAGACATTTATTGGAGTTGCCTAGGCTCTCTTATTTGAGGGAGATGTTCCTCTTGCTTACTGGGGTGATTCAGTCTTAACTGCTACTTTTTTTTTTATCAACAGATACCCTTCATCTGTTCTTTCTGGCAAGTCTCCTTATGAAGTTTTGTTTGGGAAAGCCCCTTGTCTCGACAACTTGAGAACATTTGGTTGTTTGGCATATGCTTCTACAATCAAAGCAGGTAGAGATATGTTCATGCCAAGAGCCACTCGTTGTGTTTTTCTTGGTTATCTTACAACTAAGAAGGCTTATAAACTCCTTAATCTTGACAACAAAGAAATCTATAATCACGTGATGTTATCTTCTATGAAAATGTGATGCCTTTTATGTTGCTAACACATGAAATTTCTTCAGTATTTCCTACTGATATTCCTTCATTTTGGGATACACCTCCACCTGAGATTATTGATCATCCTTCACCTCTTCCTGAGGCCTCTATTGATCCTACTCCTGAAGTTGCTACTGATCTTGCTCCAGCCTTGCGAAGGTCTTTAAGATCTTCAAATCAACCATCATATTTGCAAGATTTTGTCTGCACCAATGCTCAATGTAACAGTGTCTTATCCTCTAATTCTCATGTCAATACTATTGCTTTTGATGACTTATTTCCTTTCAGTCAATGTATGACAACAAAGGTGGAACCATTGGTTGAATCTTCCAATTTTGAAGTAGCCAATACTTTCCCAGAGTGGCAAGATGCTATGAGCAAGGAGTTGGTAGCTCTTGATGCTAATCACACATGCGACATTGTACCTTTGTCACCAGGGAAGAAACCAATCAGTTCTAAATGGGTCTTTAAGCTCAAGTTCAGGGTAGATGGTTCCTTAGAGCGCCACAAGGCACGTTTGGTCATCAAAGGCTGCACACAGAAAGAGGGCATAGACTACGCATAGACATTCTCACCTGTTGTCAAGATGACAACCATCAGGAGCCTCATTGTTGTTGCTATCAAGAAGAAATGGCCTCTGTTCCAGCTCGACGTGAACAATGCTTTCCTTCATGGAGATCTTCATACAGAAGTGTTTATGAAGATTCCACAAGGCATCCATGCCTCTCTTGGTCAAGCATATAGATAGAACAAATCTCTCTATGGCCTTAAACAAGCTTCGAGACAGTGGCATTCAAAGCTTTCAGAGTCTCTTTACTCTCAAGGTAATGTTCAGTCTCCTAATGATCATTTTTTTGTTTCATAAAAAGACTCACAAGTTAGTTGTGTTCTTGGCAGTCTATGTGGATGATGTTCTTATCAAATGTAATGACCTTGGGGCTATCACTTCTATCAAAGCTTTCCTTGATGATCAGTTTAAAATCAAGGATTTGGGCTAGTTGAGTTATTTCCTAGGAGTTCAATTCTTACATTGCTCCAAAGGCATTTTGCTTTCATAGAGAAAGTTCATTCTGGATATGCTTCATGACTTTGACACTGAAGATTCTTCACCAAACAGTAGCCCTTTTGATCTTGCAGTCAAACTGACACTTCTAAGGAGGATCTTTTGCTTGATCCTACACCATATAGGCGTCTTGTTGGCAAGTTAAATTTTGCTAGTACATCAAGGCCTGACATATGCTTTGCAGTTCAGCATTTAAGTCAATTCATGGAGAGTCCATCCTTTGTTCATTTCAAGGCTGCATTACACACTCTCAGGTTCCTCGAAGGTACACTAAAGCCTGGTCTATTACTGTCTAATCCTCCATATTATTCTCTTGAGGCTTACTGTGACTCCGACTAGGCTTCATGTGTTTTCACTCGTCGATCTGTGAGTGGATACTTTGTTATGCTTGTTACTTCTCCAATCTCTTGGAAGTCCAAAAGGCAGACAACAATCTCTTTATCAAGTGTTGAAGCTGAGTATAGATCAATTCAAAGATTGACTACAGAGTTAGCCTGGTTGACTAGGCCTCTACATGAACTTGAAGTTCCTTCTCTTCAGCCTAATGAGGTATGATAGCCAAGTTGTTATCCATATAGCAAAGAATTTTGTGTTCCATGAACGCACAAAACACATAGAGATAGATTGCCATTTTGTTATATCAAAGCTTGCTCAAGGCTTGATTACTCTTTCTCATGTACCTACTCATCTTCAATTGGCTGATGTGTTTACTAGGCCTTTAAGTGGTCCTTCTCATAGTTCTGTAATGGACAAATTGGGGTTGATTGCTTCACCTCCAATTTGAGGGGGATATAGAGAGTTAGTTAAAGTTGTTAGAGTGTTTGTTATCTGGCTTCTTCAATTATTCAATACAGAAAGTTCTTCTTTCCTTCATTCTCTCTGTTTTTCTCTCGTTCAACATATAAACAAGATCTCCAAACAAGGGATTGATGGCATGTTATTCCCCTTGGAGGAGGCGAAGTTGGAGCAGGAGACAACTACGAGTATGACCCGACCAATTAAGATTGTAAAAAAATATTAGGAGAGGTAAATTTTGTTTGGATTTAAGTTGTTTAATTTGTTCTTTGTGTTGATGCTTTTGTACATACTGTTGTGATTAAGTTTAATTTGGATATTCAAAAACTTAGTTTCCGTATTTCTTTCAAAATATTTCATCTCTATGTGTTTAGATTTAGGGTTTTTTGGGTTTGTTTGATTTTGATTTGTTTTAAATTTAATCATGTTATTTTTATCATTCAGACAATTGGGGCTGAATATGGGGAAGATTTTGCATAAGGACTCTTTAAGGTTGATGTCGTAAGAGTCCTCTTTTCTGTATATGATCCTCTCTTTTCAGATTGTGTCATTGCACCATATAATTCAATCATTGATAGCATGAATGGGCTTGAGGTGATAATCATGGGTCCGGTTCCGGTGAGGACGGTGCTTCATGATAGGATTGAGGATGTATGAGAGAAGAGGAAAAAATTAGAGGGAAAAACAAAAAAAACGGAGTGAACAGTGGCGGAGGCGCGCACCCTTATAGGGAAAAGCTTCAATTCGGCCTTACAGTACAATTGCCGAATTTTTCGCGTATAATTCGCGAATAATTCGGCAAATTTTTTTTCTAAGTCAAAAAATTTCCCAGAAAAATCGATTTTGTGTGCATATCATATAACGTGTGTGTGCATATCAGATACACTGTTGTGTGCATATGTAACTATGTGTGTGCGCATATGGTTTCTGAAATTGTGAATGCCTTTAACATAGTGTTTATGCTTAGAGGACTTGTGTGCACATCAAATAACATGTGTGTGCACATCAATTATATTGTTGTGTGCATACTCCGTGTGTTCATATGGTCTCGGGTCGTGTGCATACCCAAAAACAAGTGTTGGTATGCACACATGTGTGTGCATACCAAATAACTTGTCGTGTGTACATCCATTATACTATCGTGTGCAGACCCCGTGTGTGCATATGGTCTCAAGTCATGTGCATACATGGAAACAAGTGTTGATGCACACAAACCATGTGTGCATACCAAATAACTTGTCGTGTGCACATCCATTACACTATCGTGTGCATACCTCGTGTGTGCATATGGTCTCAAGTGTTGATGCACACAAACCATGTGTGCATACCTCGTGTGTGCATATGGTCTGAAGTGTTGATGCACACAAACCATGTGTGCATATCAAATACTCGTTATGTGCATGTCAAATAGACTATTGTGTGCATATCATCCACCTTGTTGTGTGCATATCCACTACGTGCGTGTGCGTATCAAATATAAGCCCAGGAATCATGTGTTCATACCGCAGAAATCATGTGTTCATACCCAGGAAATCATCCACCTTGTTGGTTATATGTGCACACACACTTTTTCGCGTATGCACACAGACATGTATTTGATATGCACACATGTCTCTAGCATTAACAACTGTTCTCAGACATGCACACATTCTGAAAACCACATGCACACACCGAGCCTAACATATGCACACATACGTTCTGACATATGCACACAACATTGTATTTCATATGCACACAAAATCGGTTTTTTTTGCAAAAAATCGAATTTTTGAAAAATATTTTCCGAAAAATTCGCGAATAATTCGGCCGGGCCGAATTTTTGGACGCGCTTGGTGCATCCTGAGTCCTGACACGGGGAGCTGTCCTCATTTGAACTTTTCCCGATAATCATTTGCGTTTTCAAGCTTAAATAGTTTGCAAGTACAAGTTCCAATTGTTGTGTTTATTAGATTTATTATATCGACAAGATATATATGGATAAAATTAAAGGATATTCTCCATGAAAGTAGTTAGAGTGGTAATTCAAAATAATAATATGGTTGGCCCTTCCCACTAATCATGCAAGATTCACCTGGATAAACATGATTACTTTGTTCATATGTTGTGATCAAATCGCTTTGTTGAATCAATGTTACTTTTATTTGGTTTTATAATATATTTATGTGGCAGAAGGCACAATCCATATCATGACAGTAAATTTATGTGTATTCTTGTCCTCTTGGCAAGTTTAGGAACAACAATGGTCATTTTTCAAGAGTTTCTTTGCTGAAAATTTAAGATAATAATCTTTTTGTAATGTCAAGCAGTTGCAATGGACAATGCATCTCTAAGGTGGAAAGAGAGCTTGAATTGTTTAGTCACTTGGAGTTTTTACTTTTGCATCAATCGTGTCAGCCACACCATTCTTTTTTTTTGATGTAAAATGTCATCTTAGCTTTGGATCATTGCAGTCTACTATGCAATAAAATTGTTGATATTGTTTTAGGAAGTAAAAAATCAAGTTGATACTAATGATAACCTTAATTTCTTTCCGAGGGTTTTCTCATTTTGCAACTTATTATGTGTCAATTAGTTGGGTTGTTTCCTTGTCATTGTTGGTGTTATTATTACAGTGGCAAGATAAGCAGTCACATCCCAATAGGTGATGCTATATTCTTTGATTAACATATACACTAACAACCACAACCTCTGAATTTTTCGTTCGCGTTTGGATCTTAATACGTCTAATTGGGGATGAATTTAAAAAAAAATTGCATCTAGGTTTGTTTGGTTCAATTTATGTATGAGAAATTGCTAGATTAATGTTTTACCATATTTCATTTTTTATATCAAATTTCCTTGGATTAATGTTGATTTTTTTATAGATTCATTTCTTATTGTTTCACATCTAAGTCATAGAGCTGGTGTAATTCTGTTTAGATTGATATTCTTTTGATTAATGTTGATTATTGCTAAATTCATTAATTATTGTTTCACATATATAGGGTTTAACAGGATTTGGGTTGCCTTAAACATTCATAATTCTAACTCAGTGGTATTTATTATGAGTGTTCTTTGTTCATATTTGGTAAGGACAAGTGGTAATATTATCTATTGATTTTTGGCATCTATAGCCAGTAGAAATTGAACAGTGAAAATCTAGAAACTTGATAATGTTGGTTGTAAATTGGCATTCTACGTTTTTTGCAGAAAGTGAAGTGTCTTGAAGCAACATGTGCTTCTTTAGAACTGAATGTAACTCTGCCAATTTCAATGTGCTTCTTTAGAACTGAATGTAACTCTGCCAATTTCAATTAATTTGGATGATATCTTTGCCAATTCCAATTTATCATTTTTACATCCTCTTTTATTGTCATGAAGTTTTTGCAAAGAGTTGTCTTTTCATGTGTAATTATGAGTTTATTTATTCGATGTGCAAGGCAGTCTTCTTGTGGTGTTTCTAGAACCATCCTATTTTCTATTTTTAAAGGTTTATATACATTACTAACTAAACTGAAATTATAAGAGCACTTGACCATGAATCTTTTGGCAACATCTATTTTTTTTACTTCTCTAAACGAGTTCTAGAAAGCATCCAGGTATGCTAAATGCACTAGATATACACATACAAGCCATTAGAAAGATTTGAAAAACATTGATTCTAGACATTTTATATTCATAATTGAGAATGTCAATCAAACTTGGTCAATGTTCTTTTTAAATTGGCTATTAGTTTAAATTCTTTTATGAGCTCTGTTTGCTAATGCTATCGATTAAACATGAACTTGCAAAAAGGTAAATCACATAGTGTCGAAATGACCTACTGACACTCAATTCCCTCGGCCTTTGCATGAACAAGTGCTAAACTTCCTTTTTGATGCATACCATGATATAAGTGGAAGCTTAATAGTGCCTGAATAGCTTAAAATATCAACTTTTATATCTTCTTCCATGGCCGAGTTCCCTTTTTTGTTGATATTCTTCCATTCTTTGTTTAAGGATGCCAGTTTTCATTCCCAAAATTCCCATCCGAAAGAGAGATTACAACCTTCAACTACATATCTTAATTTTCCTTTTCTTGATTTAATTTCTATGGTAGAACGATAAGTTCACACTTACATATGGAGCGATTGTTCAACAGTTGTGCATGCTATTGGGATTGAATTGAGTTTTTTTATAGCTATGAATCAGTTCTAGTCGATTTTCTTCCGAACAATCCGTTGAGTGGATTGAATTGAAGCGTGCTTGCAACATGTAGAAGTGCATAAGAGCCGACGGGAAACACAATAACCTGGATGTGTTGCCAAAAAAGAGGGGGTCATTGTAGGTATTACTCTTCTAGAGATGTATTTCAGGATGTTGATCCTTCTTTAAGATACTAAAACATTTCGGCTTAAGTATTTGAATGTGACACTCTTTTTATATTCTTCTTTATTATTATCTTTGAAAATATTTTGTGATTTTGATCTATGAGTTTCAATTATGCAGCTAAGTACGATTAATAGTGGATTTTGAATTTTGACTGTATTTTTTTTTTACTTTGTTAGATACGTGTATGTGGTAGCATAAATCTGTACCACAAGAATAATTATCATTATTATCTAATTAATGATATTAGAAAAATATATTAATCAAAAGGCCCATTAAATAGAAGGGAGGCCCATTTAATGTGTTTTCACTATAAGAGAAGTAATTTTAACCCTAGCCTGAGGGGGTGCTGATTCTAATAAACCCTAGCCTCCATCTCTACGAAATGAGATCTGACTTGAGCGTCAGAGGGTCTTCCGGGGGAGAAAGCCCTGCCCTTTGACCTTTCTCTATGTTTGCAGGCTACGGGAAGGGTGATCGGAGGGTACCGAAGATCGTCAGAGTTGCAGATTCTCGTCGTCGTCAACAACTATTCTTGTGGTACAAATTTATGCTACCATAGTGTACATGCGAAATACTTGGGCATTTCATTTCTTGGAGATTACGTGTGTGGAGGGACCGGAGACATGTCATTGCTTCAATCAAGAACTCCATGGACCTACCATTCTCAACTCATTGATCTGGTTTCTAACATACAAAGGCCTTGCCTACATGCCATGGTTCTTGGGTTAGGATACATGAACCATTTATGATTACTTTTTCTTACTGTTAAATGCTTTACCAAGCTTAGTGGACAAGTGACTCAAGTGTCAACTGTTATCCTACAGGCTTAAGCATGCATACACTGGTGAGAACATGCACTTCTCCTGCCCTCCACCAACAGATTTTTCTGAAGTTTGGTTTTGGCTTCGTCAACTATTTGCATCTAGGGTAGCTAATATCAAATAAGCTTCCTTATTATTTATTTTATTTTATTTTCCTTGAATGGTATATACATCGTTAGGATTTCTACAGGTTAACATTATTGTTGTTTTGATTATCTTAGTAGTTTAGATGTTTGACAAAAAATAGCTCATATACAAATGTTGCAGCAAAATCACATAGAGCAAACTAAGGAAACAAAGTCTGAAATTGGTGTAAAAGATAAAGAAAGAAGCTAGACCTATGTCCACTTGCAAATTGCAATGGTGTTGTCGCATCTTTGACCCTTTTGTTGTTCCTCTAACATGGAGTAGCTAATCATTATTGGATAAATATATTCAATGTTAAGTCCAATAGATAATGATACGAGCTTTATTTGGTGTTCCCAAAAATTGTTACTGGATCTGCCATCTGTATATTTTTGCAGCTTACCTTTGTGAATCGATTAATAAATTTTAGGGCTTTTTTTAGATTGCCTTATTTTAATTATCAATATCTCAATTTTTTGTGATTTTTTGCTGCTATTATGTTGTTTCTATATTCTTATTAGTATAGAAGCCATCTTCTGTGGCAAAAGCATACAACAGAATGTGAAAATCAAATTTTGTAATGAAATGTTGTTTTCACACTATTCTGATTAGTACATATGTAGTGATATATCCATTGTTTTTACTAGCATTAAGAGGTGACTCAATTCTATGTATTTAGCATGATTGGTATTCAGAGCTTATTACAATTCAATCGGTTGCCTTAGTTTTGTAACTTGTGTGGCTTATCTTACATTTTAAAACTTTGAACCATCAAATTTCAGGAGACTAAAAAATGCAACCTCAAGAGTCTAGGTACATTAGTTCACGTGTTTACCTTGAGTTGCTGGTTGACCTGCCTCGGCAAAATTTCAGTGAAGAGCTTGATTTAGACTTAAAAGCTGCAAAAGAGCGTCTTGACAAAGACCATTATAGGTCAAGCAATGAATCATTGAATACTTGGTTTGTAATTGACTCTTTTGTTTCTTCATGTTCTCAAGTGTTTAGAGATTTGTCATAGGAATCTACAAGGAGAAGTTACATGTCAATTTGAGTTAATGGACCAGGTTCTAGGTGCAGTTATTGACAAGCTTGGTTCCTAGCAGTCAGCTCTATTGTTGATCACCATATGGTTTTGGGTCAAAAATCCAGTTGAGGGATTCACATTAGGATTGCATGCCTGATTATGCTTTTCAATTTGTTTCATTGTAGCTATGGGCAAATCCAAAACACAGGAGGCAGAAGTGGAGGGCAAAAACTGAACAACTGATGGTTCTTCAGTATTTCAAAGAAGTAAAGGAAATGTTTCAAAACCAACGGGGAAAGTATGACCAATTTTTTGACGTCATGAAAGATTTTAATTCTAAAAAATACAGCTTGAATGCTTTCTTAGCATCAAAAAGACACAATTGGTATTATTTTGGTGTTGAACTTGAATTTTTTCTTATTTCATTTTATCATTATTTATGATGTTCATTCATAACCATGTGCAGAATTGATACAGAGGGAGTGGGGGTGTCATAGCAATGGTGAATGAATTGTTTAGGGGGGACAACCACGTAATTTATGGGTTTAATACTTTCTTACCCAAGGGTATGAAATTATCAAGGATGAGGATGACTCACCGTCAAAGAAAGTGGAGTTTGTAGAGGCAATAAATTTTGCGAACAAGATAAGGGTGACTTATACTTTTTTTAGATAAGGGCAGTTGGATTTTTTGATGTTCTGTGTGTCAATTAACAGAAATAACATTTGCATAAGCTTTTCCAAAATGATGATTGTGTATATAAATATTTCCTTGAAACTCTAAACATGTACAATAGGGAGCATAAAACCACAAGGCAAGTATATGAGGAGATAATTTTCTATTCCAGGCAGAAATGTCATTGACCATCCCTTTGTAATCATTTTTGATGTCCCATATGATGTTGTATTCAATATCAGTGTTGAGCATCCTGAACATAATGAGGAGAAAATAACAATAAAATCACAAAAGGCCTTGCCTACATATATGCCATGGTTCAGGGGTGTGAATCATATATCGAAAGAACCCCAAAAGTCCAAAAATCAGCCTATATAGAACCATATCTTGATGTTTTATTTGCTATATGGAGATACTTTTAATGTAAATAAAAATGTAGTTGTCGGCCTCCTTTTTGGTTCTTCTTACTTAACAAGTAACAAGGAGTAGCTTCACCGAAAAAGTTATATAAAAAGCATCATTTTTAAAATTTTTGTGGAATTTTGGATGTTCATTGACCATTTTTATTTTCTTTCGAGAGTTTGTTGACTATTATGCTTTAAATAACATATACCTTGACTATTATGCTTTAAATGACATATACCATCTTTTTTAATTTGGAGTTTTTGGAGTTCTATTGCTTATTTCACCCATTCTCTGATCTCTTCTAAATGTTTTATTTATTTATCAAGATCTCTTCTAAATGTTAGTCTTGTACTGATGAGTTTGTTATTTAGAGAATCAAAATCTTAAAATCAAGCTACCATTCAAACTTAATCCATAGATATTTTACATAAAAATATAATATTTAAAATTATGTAATTATTTGTTCATATATTCAAAAAACTAAAACCATATAAGTAAAAGAATATAAATAACAAGAGTTCCCTATTTGTGTTGAAATACTAATTCAATTATAGCAATATTTACAATATGTTTTACGGACGTAGAAATTCATTCAGTCATACCGTAATTTGTGTTAAAACACTAATTTTAGCAACTTTACAAGATCTTTTACGAGTGGAGAAATTCATACAATCGTATCATAATTCATGTTAAAATACTAATTTATTTCTAGCAATATATACAACATATTTTACGGGCGTAGAAATTTATTCAATCATACCGTGTTAAAACACTATTTTTCATCAACTTTTCAAGATACTTTACAGATGGAGAAATTCATACAGTCGTATCATACTTTGTGTTAAAATACTAATTTATTTCTAGCAATATTTACAACATGTTTTACGGGCGTAGAAATTCACTCAGTCATATCGTAATTTGTGTTAAAACGCTATTTTTAGCAACTTTCCAAGATGCTATATGTGTGGAGAAATTCATACAGTCGTATCATAATTCGTGTTATAATATTAATTTATTTCTAGCAATATTTACAACATGTTTTACATGCATAGAAATTCATTCAATCATACCATGTTAAAACATTATTTTCAACAACTTTACAAGATGTTTTAAAGGTGGAGAAATTCATAGGTTAAAATACTAATTTATTTTTAGCAATATTTACAACATGTTTTACATTCGTAGAAATTCATTCAGTCATACCGTGTTAAAATACTATATTTCAGAACTGTACAAGATGTTTTACACGTGGAGAAATTCAATAAGTCGTATCATAATTTGCGTTAAAATACTAATTTATTTTTAGCAATATTTACAGTATATTTTACGAGCGTAGAAATTCATTCAGTCACACCGTAATTTGTGTTAAAACACTATTTCTAGCAACTTCACAAGATGTTTTACTGATGGAGAAATTCATACAGTCGTATCATAATTCGTGTTAAAATACTAATTTATTTCTAGCAATATTTACAATATGTTTTACAGGTGTAGAGATTCATTCAATCATACCATAATTTGTGTTAAAACACAATATTTCAACAATTTTACAAGATGTTTTGGGGTGGAGAAATTCATACGGTCGTATCATAATTCGTGTCAAGATATTAATTTATTTCTAACAATATTTACAACATATTTTACGGGCGTAGATATTGATTCAATCATACTGTAATTTGTGTTAAAACACTATTTTTTAGAACTTTACAAGATGTTTTGCTGCTCGAGAAATTCAAACAGTCGTATCATAATTCATGTTAAAATACTAATTTATTTCTAACAATATTTACAACATGTTTTACGAGCGTAGAAATTCATTCATCCATACCGTAATTTGTGTTAAAACACTATTTTTCAGAAATTTTACAAGATGTTTTACGGGTGGCGAAATTCGTATAGTTGTACATAATTCGTGTTAAAATACTAATTAATAGTAATTTTTACAGCATGTTTTACGGTGTGAAAAATTACATACGGGCTAATATACTTATTTTTTGTTATGTTTTACACCATATTTTGATAGTTTTAACACGTATTTTGACGTATCATAATTGTATAAAATGAAATTTTTTACAAATATTTACAATATATTTTAAAAGAGTATATATGCATATAAAAATTATATCTAACTTTATCCTTATTGAAAAAATATAAAAGTAAAATTTAAGTTTTAACCCGTGCCTAAGGCACGGATACGCACACTAGTTTAGTAAATGACAACGATTTCTGAAACAACCGTTGTCATTTAGTTGAAAAACCGCAAATAAATATTTTCTTATTTGATTTTTTTGAAGGTTGGTTAACTTTTTTGACTTAAGAGTTTTATTTAGTTGATTAGATTAATTGAATATATGCTATGTTTTTAAATTTTTCATACTTAATAATGTGAACAAAATTATTATTCATTTTAAAATATCATAAATTTGAAATAAAATTTCTATATAATCCAAACGAGTCTTTAAATATTAATATACCCACACTATCCGTAATTTCACCCTTCCTTGTGAGAAATCCTCTTGTGAGAAATCCTGGTTCCGCCTTGTGTTGGAGTCAGAGCCTTCTCACGGAACAGTTGATGCAGAAACTGACTTCTCCAGGGAACGATCAAATAGCAACACAATCCGGATAAAGTTTGAATCGCATGAAAGCTTTTCGAAATCAATATTTCGCCCCTTTATCAAGCCTTAGGGAATCCACGAAAATTGAAGTGAGATAAGACAAACCAACCAATTCAAATCAAGGCTTTTGATGAGAATTGAACTTTAGAGAATGTGTTTTTGGACTTTAAGCTTCATATGGTTTGATCTTAAGTGAGATCAATTTTAACCATCCCAACACAAATGCCCTAGAACTCTTTATATAGGATTTAGGGAACTTCTAGATCAGTTTCGAGAAGTTACCAGGCAGTTACGGCGGTTACCAAGCGGTTACAACTGCTCCAGAGGAAGTTACCTTTTTGGGGAACTGAACCCATCGGTTATCGACGATTACAAGGTAGTTACACAAGTTATGGTGGTTATAATAGGAGTTACCACTACAGTCGTGATTGCAGTTACAAGCACGTTCCAAGACACGTTGTAAATTAACCACGTGCTTAATTTGCTCAAATCAATCGGCCAGCTGTACAGTTTCCTCATAGGGAACAAACCAACAAAGTTCCCTTCGAGAGAACTTGCTGTACCAGTAACAATACCTTATTGTTGCCCTCCGAAACTCGAATATGCTTACACAAGTGTGTACTCCACACCCCCAAACCTGTGTTATAACGAAGTGAGCTCTCATAGTGTTGTGTGAATCCCGATCACACTAAATGGCATTGTTCTCTACAAGGAACAATATCATGATGACACTAAAATCACCAACAATCCTCCCCCATTTTGGTGTAATCCTTGATTCACAAATAAGTAAGCCTTTATCCCAACTCGTGCATAAACGAAAGTATCACAAGGATTGAATTTCCGCTTAGTGTAATTACACTTTCAAACACACGGGAATCATGGTGTCCAAAGGATTGAACCAATCAACCCCTCTTGGGTGCCTGAAGATAACACACACACAAGTTACTTTACAACTCTTAAAGTCTAACTTGACTCTTTTACGACCTTGAGTCTTTATCCATTCATAAGCGTATCTGAAGCCAACCCGGAACTTCATGTGTTAGGAAATGAAACTCAGGAACCTCAGTTCCCATGAGAGTTCCTTTCCTCAGTTTCTCTACTTTTGAAGATGACAAATACTTTGATACTAATGTTTTATCTCAAAGATGTGTTTAAAGGAACCACATGACAGTTGTTGAAACCATGGAAGCCAAACAAGATAAAGAAACCAAACAAGCAAGCCAAAGGAACCCAGAAGTGCTCAGAAATGCAACACGTGACTTTGCTCTTCCCGATGAAGCTAGGAACACAGAACCTCGGGCAAAAGATGGTGAAAGCGACTTGAGCAAAGCTTCTAAAGTCTGCCACCATCCAAAGGAAAGCTCTAAGATGTCTAGAACGCTGAACCTCGGACAAAGGTTGCTGAAAGCGACATGTCACAAGGCTGTCACCATCCAGAGGATAGTTCCAAAGTGTCTAGGTTGCTGAACCTCAGACGAAAGGAGTTGGACAACGACATGACAGACTTGTCTGAAGTAGTTGACCAACCAATGTGGATTCTGAGTTGCCTAGGTTGTTGGTACATGTCTAAGTCAGCGTGAATCAAGGATTACCACACAACCTAGGTCAAGCTTGCTCTGTGGGAACCAAGAGAAGATCCAACCTCGAGGATCCACTATATAAGGAAGATAAGCTCCGCTGTTATCTTCAAGCACTACAACAAGAATCACACTCAATAGCAAACATCATAGTGTGAGCTTTCAAACAGATCGTCAACTCAAACCAAGATCAAGAGGAACTAGTCAAGGAATCTGAGAGTTGTGTGCTAGTTCCTGTGACTGTAAGTGAGTTAGTTCCTTAGTGCTTAGGACTGCTTCTTGGATTGATTATACTTGCTGTTAAGTTTATCTAGGATTGTCTAACTGTGTGTAAGACAAAGAAACTGTATGTTTGTTCCTAGAGTAATCTGTAACCGAAGTGATAAGAAATCAAGAAGTAGACCTTGAAATCCTTTCGAAAGAAAGGTAGTGGTTTTTATCCTAGAATGCTAGTTGGCAATCGAAGGTTTCCACTATAACGAACTTGTTCATTTATATTTGATTGTTTATTTCCGATGCGAAGGGAACTGTAATCTGTATTCTCAGTTCCCTTGTTCTTAATCTAACAATCACGATCCTACAATTGGTATCAGAGCAGGAAAAGCTCTAGATCTTTGTTTAAGTTTGCAGATCTAAGATGTCTCAGTCGAGCAAGTTTGAGCTCGGAATCTCCACCAACAAACCACATCTCCGAAAGAAGGGAGAAGAAACATGGTGGGCCAAGTGCATGGAAAGCCACATAAAGACCAATGACTACCAATGCTGGAGGATAGTCGAGAATGGAGATGGCTATGTCGATCTCAACCAAAAGGAAGAAGATTGGAAACCTGAGCATTATGTCATCATGGAAAAGAACGCCAAAGCTAGACAGTTCATTCTCAATGGACTGGATAAAGAAGATATGGACAAAGTCATAGGAATCAAGACGGCGAAAGAGATATGGCAAGCACTCAAGGACATGCATGAAGGAAGTGAGGAACTAAAGCAAAGCCGAAAGTTTGCTTTAGAAGGAGAATACCACACATTCAAAATGATGGAAACTGAAACCATCTCTGAGTATTACTCTCGCTTCAACAGGCTCATTGGAAAGCTAACAGTGGCTGAGGTCACCCTTGATGAAGTCTCCAAATCACTGGTGGTCATCAATGGACTTAACTCTAAGTTTACCCTCATCAAAGGAATCATGAAGAACACCCCAGGCATTCAATCCCTTCCCTTGACTCAAATCATAGGAAAACTGGAGGTTGAAGAAGGAGAACACACCAAGGTCAATGCTGACAAGAAACTGGAGAAAGGAATTGCCCTCAAAATCTCCAAGGCCTTCTCAAGGCTTGAGATGGAACAGGAGAACTCAGACCTAGAAGATGAGGAGGACGAACTTATAGCTCTCTTCACAAAGAACATCAAAAAATTCTTTGTGAATGGAAAGTTCCAAAAGGGCAGTTTCTCTCACAATGGACCGAGGAGAGATCTCAAAGATGTCTCTTGCTATGAATGCAAAGAGAAGGGGCACTACGCTAAGAGTTGTCCCAACAAAGAAGACTCCAAAGAAGATGAAAAACCTCAAAGGAAGAAGGCTCTTGTGGCCTCATGGGGAGAAGACTTAGATGACGAACTGGATCTGAGTGGTTTCTCTGGAGGAAGATGTCTCATGGCAAAAGGAGATTCAAGCGACTCAGAAGAACTTGAGGTAACTTCTGATGACTTCCTAAAATCTCTAGTTGATTGTGATAAGAAACAACTTCTAAAAATCATAAAGAAACTAGGAAAGGAAACGAGTGCTCTTCAACAAAAACTTGATGATTGTGAAGATGAGATTACTTGCTTGACTGTTGAGAACTCTGTGTGGAGTAAGAAACTTGATGAATCTGAGAAAGATCTAGCTGAAACCCACTCCAAACTCATTGATATTAGGAATATGCATGATAGTCACCTTAAAATTTTCCAATCTTGTAGGAAGACTAGTATAGACTCTGTTAAAGTTCCTATGCATGATAATCTATCTGGAAATGACTTGCTTCAATCCATAAGTGATAGGTTAGATGAACTCACCGAGTCTATAAAAGAAAAAATAGTCAATCAAACTGTCTTTGTGAAACAACGTCATGGAGTTGGATACATTAATAACAAAGCCAATGATGATGCTGAAGATGAAAAAGCTAGACGAGAACTTGTTGAGATGAATGAGAACCTCAGTACTGCTCTTGCCACTTCTCGAGATATGAATCAATTCCTATTAGAGAAGATCACGGTTCTTGAGAACAAGGCTGAGGTTGCCAAACGTCTCAAAGAAAGTTCTCAAAGTCCAATTAGGAACCCTAAGGATTTTGAAAGGGAACCTAAGGGAAAAGAGAAAGTTTCTCCTAAAGACAAGTGGTTCACTAATTCCTTTGCTCACAAAAGGTACGTGGACATGGCTCATGGTAAGGTTAGAAACAATATCGATTTCAATAAAAGAAAAACTGAAAAACCTTTTAGGCCAGGAAAGGGAAAATATGGTCATGTTGTTTACAATCGTTTGTGTTACTATTGTGGAAAGAATGGTCATTACAACACTGAGTGTCCTAAGAAAAGGAACTATGATAATGAGAAAAGAGCTTACTACCATGAAAGGAACCAGTTCCCTGGTCATCCACAGACTCGCAATGATAATTCACATGCTAATCCCCCCAGTAAAGCCAAGCTTCAATGGGTTAAGAAATCTTAGTTTCCTTGTGTGCAGAAAGAAGAGAGACAACCTCAACTATGGTACATTGACAGTGGTTGCTCGTGCCATATGACCGGAAGAAGAAATCAAATGACCTCTCTTTAACCCCTCCAAGGAGGGAACATCTCCTTTGGAGACAAAAGCAAAGGGAAAATTTGTGGAATAGGAACTGTGAAACTCAATGACCACATTAAGGTAAACAAAGTCCACCTTGTTGATAATCTTGCTTTTGATCTAATTAGTGTGTCACAACTGTGTGATCAAGGAGACAACGAAGTTAGATTCAAATCAAATGAATGCACTATCCTTGACTCCTCGGGACAAATCATCTTAAAAGGTAAAAGGTTCAACAATGTGTATGTTGTTGACCCATCCTTTGTTCCCAAGGAGAAACTCTGTCTCTCAATTGTGAATGATCAAACGGACTTGTGGCATCAACGTCTTGGTCATGCAAGCACCAAATTGATCCAAAAGCTACACTCAAAGGAGCTAGTCAGAGGCCTTCCAAAGATAAGTGGCACATCTACAGAAATATGCTCAGACTGTGTAAAAGGGAAACAAGCTCGAAGTTCCTTCAAATCCAAAAATATGGTAAGTTCCTCAAGGCCCCTTGAACTCATCCACATGGACCTTTGTGGACCCATGAGAGTTCAAAGCCTAGGAGGAAACATGTATATCTTTGTTCTTGTCGATGACTTCTCTCGTTTCACTTGGACAAATTTCATAAAATCTAAGAGTGAAGTCATTGGACGATTTAAGGATCTGGTTCCCATGTTAGAAAAATCTCTCGATTGCTCCATCAATTCTATTCGTTCTGACCGGTACTGAGTTCGAAAATGGAGAATTTCTAACCTTTTGCAGTGAGCATGACATTGATCACAACTTCTCTGCACCATACACTCCTCAACAAAATGGAGTAGTAGAAAGGAAGAATAGAACCTTAGAAGACATGGCTCGAACTATGCTCATCTCAAGTGGACTCTCTCAATCATTCTGGGCTGAGGCAATCAACACAGCCTGCTACATCATCAATCGAGCTATGCTTCGCCCAATCACATAGAAGACACCCTATGAACTTCTAAGAGGAAGAGTTCCCAACATTTCACATCTTAGGGTGTTCAGATGCAAATGCTTTGTGCATAACAATGGAAAGGATAATCTTGGCAAATTCGACCCAAGGAGTGATGAAGGGATCTTCATTGGATATGCCTCAAGTAGCAAAGCATACAAGGTCTTCAACAAAAGAACTAAAAAGGTAGAAGAAAGTGTCCATGTTGTTTTTAATGAGAAATCACTTGGTAGAAATATGCAGAACACCACCAGTCCCTTTGAAGATCCATTTCCCAAGCCACCTCAAGAAGATCCAGATGAAGACATCACACCTCCCAGTTCCTACCCAGCTGCACAAATTGTTTCGCCAGTTCCTCCACCAGTTCCCATGGACAATCAACAACAATTCATCTCTGGGAACCATGAACATGAAGATAATACCTGTGGAGACATCAATGATTCATCCTCTCACATGTTCTTCAATGGAGAAGGTGATCCCAACATAGAAGTTGAAGCTGAATGTTCAAATCAAAATGCATCCACATCAAATGCTCTAGCCCCCAATAGAGAAAGAAGAACCATCAAGCCTCCCGTCAGGTTCAAACATCTAACCTTCTTTGCTTTCATTGCCTTTTTATCTATTGTGGAACCAAAGAACATAGGTGAAGCACTGAAGGATGTAGACTGGATCCAAGCCATGCAAGAAGAACTTCATTAGTTTGAAAGAAACAAAGTGTGGCATCTAGTTCCCCGCCCCAAGGATAAGCATATCATAGGAACTAGATGGGTTTTCAGAAACAAGCTCGATGACTCAGGAGCTGTAATTAGGAACAAAGCAAGGCTTGTTGCTCAGGGATACAATCAACAAGAAGGAATCGACTATGATGAAACCTATGCTCCAGTGGCAAGGATTGAAGCAATAAGGTTATTGATTGCCTTCGCATCACACAAGGGTTTCAAACTATTCCAAATGGATGTAAAGACCGTCTTCCTCAATGGCATTCTTCAAGAGGAAGTCTATGTCAAGCAACTACCTGGTTTTGAAGACAGTGATCATCCAGACCATGTCTATTTCCTAGACAAAGCCTTGTATGGTCTCAAGCAAGCCCCTAGAGCTTGGTGTGATCGTCTTGCCCAGTTCCTACTCTCCAATGGTTACAGGCGTGGCATCATTGACAAGACTCTCTTCATTCTAGAAGAAGAAGGTAACATCTTAGTGGTTCAAATCTATGTTGATGATATCATTTTTGGTTCCACTAACCTGTCCCTTGTAGATAAGTTCAAAGACTTGATGAGCAGTGAATTTGAAATGAGTCTAATAGGGGAACTCACCTTCTTCCTCGGATTGCAAATATCCCAAAAGAAAGATGGCATACAAGTTCACCAACAAAAGTATGTCAGAGAACTGTTGAAAAAGTTCAAAATGGAGTCCTGCAAGCCTCTCTCCACTCCCATCTCTACCATCGCCCATTTGGACAAAGATCACTCAAGTCCTCTTGTGGAAGAAAAGCTCTATAGAGGTATGATATGTTCTCTCATGTATCTAACAACTAGTCGTCCAGACATTGTGTTTGATGTTTGCTTGTGTGCTAGGTTTCAATCATGTCCAAGAGAAACACACTTAGCTGCTGTGAAAAGGATATTCCGATATCTCAAGGGAATTGACTCGCTCTGCATTTGGTACCCCAAAGAGTGTCCCTTTGAGCTGATGGGTTTCACTAATGCTAATTATGCTGGATACCTGGTGGATAGGAAGAGTACTTCTGGAATGGCACAGTTCCTAGGCCCTTGCCTTGTGTCATGGGGCTCAAAGAAACAAATCTCAGTCTCCCTCTCCACCACAGAATCTGAATACATTGCAGCCGCCTCTTGCTGTTCCCAACTCTTATGGCTAAAGCAACAACTCGCGGATTTCGGTATGTCTTATGGTCCTCTCACTATTCTTTGTGATAATACCAGTGCTATAAACATTTCTAAGAATCCTGTGCATCATACTAGGACCAAACACATAGATATAAGACATCACTTCCTTAGAGATCATGTTGAGAAAGGGAACATCATTATGAAATTTTGTAGAACTGAAGATCATGTTGCAAACATATTCATTAAAGCCTTGAATAGAGTTCCCTTTGAGAACCTTAGATTAGAACTGGGAATGATTCCTATAAACTAGCAGTTCCTTTAGTTTATAGTTCCTCTCCAGCTCCCTTGATTGACTAGTTCAGATCTTTTTACTTGTCTTTGTCTTGGAATCTTTGTGTTATCTCTTTTGCAATAGACCCTCATATCCACAATGGTTACTCAAAAAGGCCTTGACAAATTTTTCTAGTCTTCTCCTTGAATGTTCATTTTTCATTAAAATTCAATCATTGTCCAAGTTTCTTTGTTGGCCCAAAAGTCACAATCTGATCACATTCTAACCTGACAATACAAGCCGAAATGATGATTGTGTACTATGACCCTCCCTTGCCTCATTGCACAATCTAATTCCCTATGATCCTTCTCTTAACCCTCTTTGGGAATTAGTGTGTGATGCGATAAATGGCCTTCCCCGATTTCTTTTATGGGAATGTACTTTCAGGTCCTATGTCCTCAAATTCCCACATCAAAGGTTCCCATATATCCCTCTAGCACACTGAAAAAATCACCAGAAAGGAACTAGGTATTGACAGCTCTCCAACGACTCGTAGAAACTCGCTCCTCCCAAGACAACATTTATGGCAATTTCACAGCGTCAGAGATGTCTTCTCAGCATTGAACATTTGCCATTTCTGAGTATTTGATTTTTTTAATCTGTGACCGTTTCAAAGCCGAAAAAACTGCCATCAATTGAGCCATTCCCAAATGTCAGAGTTCCCAGAGATATCTCTCTCCTCAACGGCTCCAAAATTTGCTCAAGGGTTATTTAGGGTCTTCTGTTTGATTGAGCCGAGCACTCTGCTTTCTCTCGCTTTCTCTCAATCTCTTGTTCACCTTTTCTCTCAAACCACAAAGCTCCTCAAATGGCAAACAAAGACCTCAACCCCCACCTTGCTCAAGATGAGGGGGAAGCTGCCCTCCTAAGAGCTTTCAGAGAGAAGAAAGAAGCCTCCTCCTCCAAATCCCCTGATCTCACACCCACAAAAGAACCCATACCCAAGAACACAGAAGAGGTGGAAAAGGAACTCCACCATGGATCTGCATCAGCCACTCTCACTATCTCTGAAGGCGGTTCCCACGACTCTTCTCCAGACAAGGAGACCCTGGAGATTCACAACTCGGATCCCTCGCCTGTCAGCCTCAAGTCCAAGCCTGCTCCCTCAGTTGCAACAAGGCTCAAGCTTCGCAAGCGAAGCTCACAGGCCCTGGTTCCCTACAACCCTGTCTCCAAAGAACCGACCTCCTCCAAAAAGCCCAAATCAGCAACCCTCTCTTCCTTGTCCACCAGAGCCATAACCTCCACCTCCACTCTAGGGAAAGTCTCTTCCTCCTTCGCTAAGAGGAAGATACTCAAGCCCCTCATCATTGGTGAGGAGTTCTGTAATATCCCTCAATTTTTAGTAAGGATATTCGGGTAATTTTTCCCAACCTTCACTAATTAATTATTTCGCTTTCAGTGGAGTTTGAATTTTCTGAAATATCTATGATATCCGAAATAATTCCCTGAGTGGTATAATATACATTCAATTTATTTTCGGAATTTAGAATATTTGTTTGGAGACAAACATATAATTTCTGGGGTTAAATACCCATCCCCATTTTTATATTCTAAACCTTGTCTCCCCTACGCTTTTCTCGAGCCTTTCCCCGGCATAGCCTTCCTCGAGCTCCTCCCTGCATGCTCACCTTGAGCCCCTCCCGGCCATGCTTGCCCGCGTGCTGAGCTTGGAAGCTGTCGGAGGCCATGAGGCTATTTAAGGCCGATCCCGTCTCGCCCCGATCTCCCTCCTTCCTCTCACTCCCCAGCTCCCCTCTCGGTTGCCTTCTCCTCCGGCGAGCCGCGACCAAGTCGACGTTGCTGCTGCCGCTGTCGTGAGCTGCGTGGTGCTGTGCGTCGCCACTGCTGGCTGCTCATCCTCCCCGACGAGAAGGAGAGCCACTTCCTTCCCGCCGGCGAGACCGATCGAAAGCCGAAGTCGACGAGCTCCTCCCCGGAGAAAACAGAGCCGCTGCTCCGACAACGAAGGGGCGGAGATGTCGCCGCTGTCGTAGCACCGTGCTGCTGCTCCTCCCTGCCGCCGCTGGTTGCTGCCTCCCTGGCGTCGAGAAGCCCCGGCGAAGCCCCCGCGTGGTCGTCGTTGTGGTTGTGCCCTGTTGCTGTGTTGTTGTTGTTCGAACAGGGAAGAAGGAGGAACAATGTTGGTGGGGCCCCCTCCTCTATCTTGTTGTTGTTGGGCCGAGAGGCCCATAATTCGTTTCCAGTCCAAATTCAACCCGAAATTATTCGAGCGGTATAATTTCGATCCCCTTTCGTCCGTATTTTTTCTTAGGAAAATTTAATAAATATTTTATGATTTAATATCATAGAAATTTATTAAATATAATTCCTTAAATTCGTCCAGTCAAATTAATTGATAGATAAGTAATTTGTCAATTAGAACGTGATCGGCTGGATTGCGTGTGGACTCGTACTCTGGTAGAAATATTCTGAAGCTTAAGCCATATCCTCGGAAAGGATATTTTCGGTAGTCGTCTCGTCCAGATTCATCACTGAATCTATTCCAGGCAAGTGGCAGTTCGCTCTTGCTCATCGTTCCATATTTACATTAATTATCAGTTGTTTATCTGAGTAATTAATTTGGAATGATTATTGTGTTCATCTGGAAACGGTTTTGTTAACTGTTTTGGAAAACTAAAATATGATATTATAATAGGTTGTATATCTGTTAGAACAACGCTATTATATATATATATGTGAATTAATACAGATATTATAATAGGTTGTATATTGTTAGAACAACACTATTTTATCTGTAACGGGCCTTGAGGGCATTGTTATGAGTTATTGCTGTGTTGAACTGTTTAGTTAGCACGAGTATTCGTAGGAACGCTACTGTGTATCTCATTGCGAGTGCTAGTCATTTCTTGATAACCTGGTGGTTAGGATTTAGTTCCTACCATCCTTCTCTAATGCCGTTTGTAGGGATTTAGTTCCCGACTCCGCCTTGAGGGATTTAGTTCCCGCGGGATTTAGTTCCCGATTCGACTCTTGGGATTTAGTTCCCGAGTCAACTCCGCTCCTAGGGATTTAGTTCCCGCGAGACTTAGTTTTCGATTCGACTCTTGGGATTTAGTTCCCGAGTCAACTCCGTCCATGGATTTAGTTCCCGACGGTATCTCTTTATCTCAATGGATGAGATGATTTAAAAGCCTATAACGTGATGTGCGTTTTGGAATTAAATAAGATAAAGTGCCCGAGTGCACATAATTAATATATCTTTGGCGAGTAGTGCAGCTAAGTTATAGTGCAGCTAGGAAAACTCGTCTCGACTTTGATCATAGTACGTTCTCTTTCCAATCTGGATTCGCTGTATGCGATGAGGTTGGTCGTGAACCGAAGCATCTCAGTCAACTTTTAAATCATTGTTGTATGATGTTGTAAACGTTCCAGATTTGTCATATTTCCTTAAAGACTCAATCTCTTGGAGTCTCTTTTCGAGTCGATTTCTGTGAAGATGAAGTCTTCCAGAATCTTCTCTCATGCATACCTCTTGTTGTTATTCCGTGAAAGTGCCGGGTTATGTATCGTCCCTTCGGTTATTATTCGAGGGACAATGATAGTAAACGGTTACGATCACTCGAACCACTCTGCTTTTTACCCTTGCTAGTCTATTCAAGTAGACTAACCCACGAACATTATTCTCCGCATGTGGGCTGGTGTCACCCGTTCGATTCGGCACATCAGATAGAGCGAAGATGAGGAGACTAGATTGACTATGAAGACGACGGTTGTTTTTGGATGTTTTAATAATTACTTTTAATCAGGTTGAGATCCTTGGGCAGGTGATCATTACGATCACAACCCTTTTTGTAATATCTTTTATAAGTCTTCCGCTGTACTTTGTTTAAACTCTGTGTTTGGCCTATTCAGGATTGAGTTGTAATCCCGTAACTCATGTTTCATTTGATTGAGGTTTTGTTTTGGATACTTTGATCATTATGTATCATTGTATGCCTTAAATTGTATTTAAACCGGTAAAGCCTTGGGTGATCTCGGTAAGGAACACTGGGGTCACTGGCGGTAATACCTTTCCAAATGGGTTAAGATTTAGGGGTGTTACAAGTTCTGGACCCAACCCCTAGAGGAAGAAGATGAAGCTCAATTCGGCGAAGCCCTCAGTGAATTCCACTCTCTGCTCCAGTTTCAAGGGTGAGACCAGATCTTGGTGGAACCCTTCTCAGTCTCCGACGAAGTGGTGCGTCTCTTCTATCAGTCCATGACCTTTGTGCCAGCCAAGGAGAACTCTCCCTGTAATGATGCCATCCTCCAATGGAAGGGAACCATGTTTCCCTTGTCCCCAAGCATCATCGCCTCAACTCTAGGGATTGAGAACAGATCAGGCTTTGACATTCTGCATCAAAAGAAGACTTGGCCCAAAGGAAAAGGCTACAAAACCAAAACTGAGGTAGTCAGCAAGCTCTATGATCGCGACAATCCAAAGAATCTGCTGACGAAGGGGCTCTCTCTGTCCAACAAGCTCCTGCACTTCTGGATCATAAGGAATTTGGTTCCCAGGCAGGAGCACCGAGCCACAGTTCTCATCACTGATGCCATCCTCATGGATAAGATCCTGTCTGGTGACCAAGTTGACCTCCCCAAGGTAGTGTTAGCTCATATGCAGTTCTGTCAATCCCATGAATCCCATGCCTTGCCCTTTCCTCACCTCATAAAAAACCTCCTCTCCATGCTTAACCAATATCCAGCTGATCTCAATGAAACAACCTACAACAAGTTCTTAACCATGGCCACTGTAAAGAAGCTCAAAACCAAAGATCATTTGGATGCTCCCTCTGATGTACAAGCAGAATTGCCTAAGGAAAAGTCAAGTTCCCAAGCCACTCCAAGCTCCTTGCCTCCGCTCTACCCCATTCAAGACTCCTCTGCGATCCTAGCTTCACTGGGTCGTATTGAAAAATCCATCACAGAAGGAACCATTGCTATCTCTGGTGCCATCCGTATCAAGTAACTGAACTGGGAAAGACCCGAAAGGTTGTATCTGGTCTAATGGATGTGATTCAACAAACCTTGGAGGCTGCCATTGGAGGTGATCAAGCCGCTGAGATGGCTACAAGCCAAGAAGAGGAAACTGAAGAAAGGAAGGAAACTGAAGAGGAGGCCACTACGCTGCCATAGGAATGTCTCTCCTAGTTCCCAGTGCTATAACATCACAGTGTGTTAGTAGTTCCCTAGGGTCCTACTCCCCTCTCCTATCCTTCCCTTGTCTCTTTCAAGTTAATTGTGATAGGAATGTGCTCTTTTGCTTCTCTTTCCACTATGCATCTCTGAACAATGTAATTGACCTTAATGATTAATGAACTATTTTGGTAATGTTTCTAATGCATCATTTGTCTTTGCCTTAAGTTTCTATTATGGTGACTGTCATGGGTTTAATGCAATTGTTTATTTCCCATTGATATCCTATACTTGATAAGTAAATTAATCTTTTCGATGATGTCAAAAGGGGGAAGAATGGATAAGAACCTTGAACTCTTGGAACTACTGGACTTATAGGAAATCTCAACCCGTCCTACTTCTGAGGGGGAACTCGAATAACTTAGTTCATTTACTTAGGGGGAATTTGCAACTATTGAATGTTCTCTCATTACTTTATAAAGTTGTAAATCTCTTAGCTCAACTGTTCTCATGAATCTCATGTCCTTATTATGTTGTCAGGTTCCTTATATTTGTCATCATCAAAAAGGGGGAAATTGTTAGGAAACGGAACTCAGGAACCTCAGTTCCCATGAGAGTTCATTTCCTCAGTTTCTCTACTTTTGAAGATGACAAATACTTTGATACTAATGTTTTATCTCAAAGATGTGTTTAACGGAACCACAGGACAGTTGTTGAAACCATGGAAGCCAAATAAGATAAAGAAACCAAACAAGCAAGCCAAAGGAACCCAGAAGTGCTAAAAAATACAACACGTGACTTTGCTCTTTCCGATGAAGCTGGGAACACAGAAACTCAGACAAAAGATGGTGAAAGCGACTTGAGCAAAGCTTCTAAAGTATGCCACCATCCAAAGGAAAGCTCCAAGATGTCTAGAACGCTGAACCTCAGACAAAGGTTGCTGAAAGCGACATGTCACAAGGCTGTCACCATCCAGAGGATAGTTCCAAAGTGTCTAGGTTGCTGAACCTCGGACGAAAGGAGTTGGACAACGACATGACAGACTTGTCTAAAGCAGTTGACCAACCAATGTGGATTCTGAGTTGCCTAGGTTGTTGGTACATGTCTAAGTCAACGTGAATCAATGATTACCACACAACCTAGGTCAAGCTTGCTCTATGGGAATCAAGAGAAGATCCAACCTCGAGGATCCACTATATAAGGAAGATAAGCTTCGCTGTTATCTTCAAGCACTACAACAAGAATCACACTCAATAGCAAACATCATAGTGTGAGCTTTCAAACAGATCGTCAACTCAAACCAAGATCAAGAGGAACCAGTCAAGGAATCTGAGAGCTGTGTGCTAGTTCCTGTGACTGTAAGTGAGTTAGTTCCTTAGTGCTTAGGACTGCTTCTTGGATTGATTATACTTGCTGTTAAGTTTATCTAGGATTGTCTAAATGTGTGTAAGACAAAGAAACTGTGTGTTTGTTCCTAGAGTAATCTATAACCGAAGTGATAAGAAATCAAGAAGTAGACCTTGAAATCCTTTCGAAAGAAAGGTAGTGGTTTTTATCCTAGATTGCTAGTTGGCAATCGAAGGTTTCCACTATAAGGAACTTGTTCATTTATATTTGATTGTTTATTTCCGCTGCGAAGGGAACTGTAATCTGTATTCTCAGTTCCCTTGTTCTTAATCTAACAATCACGATCCTACATCATGAAGCGGCCAAACTTCACGCTTATATAGGTAGATCCCTTAAGGGTAACATTACCCAATCGTTGACCTACAATTTGCACTTTTTCAAAGGAACTATTAAGAAGACTCTGTCTTCAACCTCCCTCTTGTAGAAACAGAGCACACACTTGAGGATTGTTCTTTAGTGCTCTTCAGTTTCTAGGTGTGGGCTTCCCACATTGAATTCGTCCCTAACGCTAGTTAGGTAGGAATTGGGTGTCCCACCACTAGAAGACTATATGGGTCTTAATCCCATCCCCTTAGTCGACTTGGAGATCAAGTCTCTCGCTAACCCCTTCGTCAAGTGGTCAGCCAAATTTTGTTGAGACCTAACAAAATCCACCGAAATCACCCTATGCGTAGTGAGCTCTCTTACCTCACTATGGCTATATGCCTTAGCCAAAGTTGCAGCGCTATCACAATGGATTGATATGGGTGAAATTGATTTCTCCTACAATGGTATTTCATAAACCAAGTTCCCTAGCCATTCCGCTTCTTTCCCAGCAGCCGCTAAGGCAACAAACTCCGATTCCATCGTAGAACTCGTGATACAAGTTTGTTTCTTGGAGGCCCATGAAATGACGCCACCACCAAGCAGAAACACCCATCCACTTGTAGAAGAATAATCCTCTTCATTTGTAATCCAACTTGCATCCGAATACCCCTCTAAAACCGAGGGGGAACCGAAGTACGTAAGACCAAAGTTCATGGTCCCCTTGAGGTACTAATGTACTCTACGGACCGCTCGCCCATGAATTACACCAGGATTACTAGTGTATCGGCTAAGTTTCCCCACTGTAAATACAATGTCAGGTCTTGTACTTGCCGTGTCATACATCAAGCACCCAATAACCCTTGAGTACTCAAGTTGTGACACGGATGTTCCCTTGTGAGGGAACAATCGTGCAGAGGGATCAAATGGAGTGCTAACCGGACAACACCCATCATAATTGAACTTCTTTAACACTTTCTGAATATAATGAGATTGTATTAATGCCAAACCTCCCTCTTCCCTTTTTATCCTAATCCCAAGGATAACATCGGCCTCCCCCATGTCCTTCATGGAGAATTGTGATGACAAAAATTCCTTTGCAAGGTCTACTTGCCCTTGATCCGTACCAAAGATCAACATGTCATCCACGTATAAGCAAATTACAACTCCATTTCCAGAATTATCAAATTTGCTATACACGCACTTGTCCGATTGATTCAAGTTGAATCCATTGGACAATACAACCTCATCAAACTTTTGATGCCATTGTTTTGGTGCTTGCTTCATCCCATACAAGGACTTGATCAATTTGCACACCTTATGCTCTTGACCGGGCATAACAAACCCTTCAGGTTGTTTCATATAAACTTCCTCCTCTAAATCCCCATTCAGGAACGCTGTCTTAATGTCCATTTGGTGTATATCCAACTTGTGAATAGCCGCTAGGGCAATCAACAATCTAATGGTGGATATTCGAGCAACCGGTGAATATGTATCAAAGTAGTCGGTTCCATACTTTTGTCTAAAGCCTTGGACAACCAATCGAGCCTTAAACTTGTCTATGGTTCCATCTAATTTCATCTTCTTCTTGAAGATCCACTTACGTCCTAAAGGTTTACAACCAGGGGGAAGATCAACTAAGACTCAGGTATTGTTACCCATGATGGAATCCATCTCATCATTTATGGCCTCCTTCCAAAAAGACACATCATGTGACTTTATTGCCTCAACAAAGTTTCTTGGGTCATTCTCAATACTGTAACAATACATATATTGAGAACCAATCTCATCCCTTGTTCCCTCAATCAAGTAAACTTGGAAATTAGGACCAAAGGATTTTTCCTTCCTTACTCATTTACTCCTTCTGATTTCAGACATCTGGTCCCCTTGAGGTAACGATACCCCCGGAGGAACAATTACCTCCTGATTTGCACTAGATCCAGGAACCAAGTCCTTTGGTACATGTGCTGATGAAAACCGTCTTTCGTCAAAGATGGCATCTCTTGACTCTATAACGGTATGAACTGAAATAAACTTGTTTGGTTCAATAACATAGAACCTATATGCCTTGGAATCCTCGGCATATCCAATGAATATACATTCAACACCGTTTTCACCCAAAGTCTTATGCTTAGGATCCGATAGTCTTACTACCGCTCTACAATCCCAAACCCGAATATAATTCAGATTGGGTTGCCTTTTGAACCAAAGTTCGTATGGAGTTGAATTGTTCCTTTTGTTAGGAACTCTATTCAACAAGTAACAAGCCATAAGCATGGCTTCTCCCCAAAATTCATCATTCAGCCCCAAGTAGGAAAGCATGGAATTAACCATTCCTTTAAAACTCAATTTTTCCTCGCCGACATACCATTTTGTTGTGGTGTATAGGGAGCTGTGGTTTTATGAATGATTCCTACAGATTGGAAGTAATCCGGGTAAAAGTATTCACCACCTCTATTGGTGCGTAACCTTTTGATCATAGTTCCCTTTTGAAGTTTAACTTCATTCTTGTAAATTTTAAATTTACTAAGGGCGTCATTCTTAGCATGCAGTAAAAATACATAACAATATCGAGAATAATCTACAGTGTATGTCACTACATATTTCTTATCCACCAAGGATGGAGAAGCATGAAAATCACATAAATCACTATGTATTAACTCAAGCACGGAACAATCCCTTTGTACCCCAGGAAAAGGTTGTCTAGATATCTTAGTAAGCATGCATGTTCTACACTTCTCTATATTCATATCAAATGGTGGAATTAAGCCATTTTTAGACATATCATGCATACGCTGATAATGAACATGTCCAGGACGCGCATGCCATAGAGAAGAAATAATTCCTTTGAGGGAACATATCCCCTTGAGGTAACAGAGCCTTGTGCACAAGTCATGTAAACAAAAGCTGCAACTTTACTAATACTAAGTTTAAACATGCCATTACATAGATAATCACGTCCAACAAACAAACCACCTTTCGATAATATAACATTATCGGCTTCAAACACTGGTTGAAAACCTAACTTGTTAAGGATAGTACCAGAGACTAAATGTTTCCAAATTTTAGGAACATACAACACATTCTTAAGAATTAAAGTCTTCCCAGATGAAAACTCCAACTCCACTTGGCCTTGGCCTAGTATGGGGGCAGTTGACTCGTTTCCCATGTGAAGGACACGTCCATCATCCACAGGAACAAATGACGTGAACATAGTTATGTCCCTACTCACGTGAGCAGTAGCACCCGAGTCAACCCACCATGCAATCTCATCATCCTGCACAAAGAAAGCTTCAGAAATGTTAGGAATATAATCCAAACCAGGAAATGTTACTAAACTGGGAACATTTTCCTCTGATAGAACAGTTCCTTTCTGACCTTGATGAGACTTCTGCCCCTGGTCCTTGGACCCTTGAGCAGAATGGTTGGGAGCGTTTCCCTTCTCCCCATTTAGGCAAACCCCAAGGAGTGATCTGCAAACCCTCAGACGCGGCAAACGACGCAACGGCGCGCCTCGAACGACGCCGGCGACCGGCGGGCAATGCCCACTGGACAATCACGGCGGTCGCCGTAATTTTGCCTGCGGCGGTCGTCGTAAATGCGGTGGTCGCCGTCGCTAGGCCTGTCGCGGCCAGCTAGAAGCTGACACGTTGACTTCTCGGCCCCAACCACGGCGGTCGCCGTTTCTGAACGGCGGTCGCCGTTTCCCCCTTTTCCCGCCCATTCGGCTTTGAACGAGCTTGACGATAAACCGGGATAAAAATTATCATACGCGAACGACAATTAAACTTCAAGGCATGATGTCTGTATATTATTTCACTGAGAAAAATATTACAGATACAGAGCACATTACAGAATGTCTCAAGCTACCTGAATTAAATCCGACGTACACAACGGGTACCCGGAAAAATTCCATAATTCCCAATATAACCTTACAAAATTACGGGGTATCACAATCATCACGTATTTATACGATATGTTTGCCAATGAAAGATCTCGGATGAGATATTACTTGAACGAATATATCCCATAAATCAGTGACGAGATATTTTATCTCTTACCTAGAATAAGATATAAAATATGCTCTCAACCGAATCCTAATTTACACAATCATATAAAGATACTCTATGTGTAAAACCGCCAAAGATCTTCAGTTGTTGGCTTCCGGATTTGGTGAGAAAATCTTCTTCAAAGATTCTATGGATAACGCTGGGAAAGTACAGAAGCGGTTCCCATCCAGTTCCCTCGATCTTGATCTTCGCTCATAATGGACTCGGTTCCCTTATCTTTTCAGCTGTATATAAGACACTAGAATAACCAGTTAAGTTCAAGTGTTTGTCATCGTCAAAACAAGAGAAACAAAGGAAGGGAACTTCTTGGGAACTGACGTTCCAAAAGTTCCATTCCAACAGTTATAATCTTACAACCAAATCAAACGAAGGCTTCAATTGTCTGATTAAGAAAAGGAACTTAGTTTTTCATAGTCTTGCAAAAACTCCAAAAATAATAGAAACGATTGTTCTCCAAAAGCAACATAATGAAAATTAGGTTTAGCAAAGTATTTATATCCTAGGCTAAAGATAACAGTTTCCATAAAAACGTAATTAAAACAATTAATAAAAACTGATAAAATAACTAAGGAAATCCGAAAAAACAAGTCCGCTGATTTTTCTTCAATGGCTGCGATCGCGATTTTTAGGCCGCGGTCGCGGCTTTGCTTGTCTTTGACTTCCGCATTTTCTTCAATGGCCGTACCCGCGACCCCTTGGCCGCGATCGTGGCTTTGCCTTTTCAGCACCTCTGACGCTCTAAAACTCCCTAAACTCCACCCTTTCATGTACTAATTCTTCCCAACTCCTCAATCATAAATTATCTCCTAAACTAGTACCAACATCCCCAATAGTCTACTAACGATTCCTAGTAATGCACTACAAAGTAGAGCGTATCAAATTCCCCCATGCTTAGACCTTGCTCATCCTCGAGTAAGCTAATGAAAACCTACTCCTCCAATGAAATACCCAAGGTCTCAGGAAGCACAACAAAATTCTCCACTAAGAACCGTACCTACTCATGAATCCCCAACAACACCAACACAAAAACGCAAGACACCAGCCTTAAGGGAAACATAGTATTTCCCCTAAGCTTAACCCGAACTCCCGATGTGAATGATAATTTCTAATCCTAGCTCCAGTCTATCTCCTTATAACTCCAGAGTAATGAATCCTAATAATCACTCCTCTTTTTTTCACTCATTTTGCCTAGGAGTCCTTTCGGGTTTTCACCTAGCCACTCATTTCATTTTTCACAGATGAGCTCACAAATCCTCACATCACTCTTCAACCTTTTATTATCCCAGCCTAATGCCGGCACTACTATAATATTGAACAAATGAAATAGTCAATTGCAGCGGTTATTTGTAGCGGATGGAAGTATTGCAGCGGTTGGGTGCAGCGGTCTTATTCAATTGCAGCGTCTATTGCAGCGGTTGTCTTAATAAAACCGAATGAAGCGGTTTTACGTATCTATTGCAGCGGTTGTAACATAAAAAAAATAATTACTCTATTGCAGCGCTTGTATATGGCGCGTTCCTAATTATCCCCGCCTTATTATTATTCCCTCCCCGGTTTATTTTTTGCCAAAAAAATTTAAACCTAAACTGGAAACAAAATACTCAGCTTGAAGCTATGGAGTTTCTTCCTAAAAAACTAGGTTTTTTCAGGCTTTGAAATTGGAAGGGGTCTCAATCGATTTGGTGGGTTGCGTTCTCAAATTCGAAGAAGAAGGCCATTTATTTGGAATGGCTGGTTAGGGTGATGCTCGTCTTGCATGTGCTGAATTCGAAGGATAATCCCGATTTGGTGTTCAATCGACTTGAATCAGTCGACTTGAAATCGAAGGTATTTTTTACCATCAATTTTGCCTTTGTTGCCTCCTTGTTTGTTAGGTGTTTTCTTTTTCAATCCTCCATTGTTTTCAACTTCTAATACAACAAGGGTTTCACTCTTCAGCAGCTTCCCTGTCAACAAACCGAGCCGAGCGTTTTCTTTCGGCTTCCCATTGTAAGTATGTAGTTCTATACTGACATGTACATTAACATTTAGTTGTCGAAGATCCACTGAGCCGAGCAGTAGATTAATAAATATTTCCTCTGTTTTAACTTTTCTTTGGATTTTTGTATATCTATATATGTATTTGATTTCTTCTGGTCTTTGCACAGAGGCTTCTCCATGATACAAATCAATAGCAAGGTCTTCACCTCTTAACAACAATATAAGATATGCCATTGTAGGATTAGAGAAAATAATAGCAGCACTAGATAAACAGTGGAATTGGAAAATATTAAGAAAGCAACACCAGACTGTTGATAGCCATGTACTAGTAAATTTACACAAAGTGGATTGCTGTATGCTTGAAGAGAATATGTGTAAATATAAACATATGGTTTCTAATTTAACAAACACATTGATGAGACTCTTGCTAAAAAGAATACAACACTCTTCCACTGAGCTTGATTACTTTTCAAAGAGAATTAATACTGCACTGACAGATTCCTTGTGGAAAATTAGCACAATATATGGATATTGAGAAACCATCTTCCACTGAGCTGATTTTTAGGTACATAATTCTTGAACCAAAGCAACATACTAAATTACTCATTTGTATCTTCCATTAATAAATAATGCAACATTTGCTTGTTATCATAAAACATGTGTCAAGTCCCTCTGCATCATGTATTATAACATTATCCATTTCATCCTCATCAATGAAAAAAATAAATCTTTCTCCAAAAGCTCCATCTTATCCAGAATCAAACACTGCATATATCTGCCATTTCATATATATTAGTTTATCACGTGTTTAATGATTATACACATTAAACCCCTTGAATTCAGAATGTTTAACAATCTGTCATATATGTAAATAAGTATCTGAAGCATCATGTTTATTTTCACAAGTGAAATAGAACATTATAACCCCTTGAAATCAGAATGTGTAATGATCATATATATGTAAATAAGTATCTGAAGCACCATGTATGATTGGCTTCTTCAGTCTCTTGTTAGAATGATGTCATTAAAGTTCCTGGATGAATTGGTTGAATCTAAATATGCCTTATTTTTTATGAATGCTTTTGATTACAGTTCAGTTAATGTGACATCTTTTTGGCCTAAGAGGAAACTCCCTTAAGCGAGTTGAAGCTGCTACTGAGGCGGACTCGCCGGGATCCGACAGCAGAAAGCAGAGGCGAGGTGTTGGTGAGAGGAAGAAGGGTACTCCTTGGACTGAAGAAGAGCACAGGTAATTTTATTTTTTCATAATTTTCAACCGTTTTTTGAACAAATCTGTCACAAGAAAAGGTAAATAATTTCTTAAATATGTGTAATGAACATGTTTTGTGAAAAATAATAAAGATGATAGTCTAATCCTGAGGGTTGAGTGGTCTGCACCGAGGACCAACTAAGTGCCAAACTTGTTATGCTTGGATTTTTCTGGTTCAATTGTGAGATTTTGTAGTGAGGATTCCCAAGTTATTCCTGGTCTCTCTATTCTTTATAAAGCTGCCTTGAATGACACTGAAAAATGACTACTGCTCAACTACACTTCTGAGTTGTTTTCTCTTCTTATCCATTACTCGAATTGCTAGCTCAATATATTCAGCTTCCTTGTTTCCTTGCTGGCAAGAAATTACGATTGATTAGCTTCTTCATTTGTCAAGATATTCTCTCCTGTCAAAAGAAACAGTCCTAAAATTGATTTGTAATCCCACAGGTAAAATAATACGGTCTTTTAATGACATAAGTTCATAATTCTTTTTCGGCGTAAAACCGCGCAGTCGCTTTTTTTTAGCCGCGCACTTCCCCATGGGCGGCTCGACATGCCGCCGAGAAAACCCGAGTTCCATGGGCGGCTCGAGGAGCCGCCCATGATGGGTTCAGTTTAGGGATTTTTTTTTGAAATAAATAAAAATGTGTTTTTAAAAACCGGTTCATTGAAACCGTGGTTGTGGGCGGCATTTCGTGCCGCCCAAGAAACTGGGTCAGTGAACCGGGTTTTTTGGGGGGACAGGGTTCATAGGCGGTACTTTCTGTCGCCCAGGGTTCATGGACGGCACGTGGTGCCGCCCACTGAGTATACGTTTCACTCCAACGGTCGATGTGGGCTGCACGTAGGGCCGCCCAGTACAGGTGTAGCCGGCTATATAAATTAGGGATGGTGGTATTGTATTGTATCCAAATCTAGAAACTCATTTTCATAATAAATGTCGTCGTCAAGCGGTTCTGGTTGGAGGGGATTGTCGGAGTCCTCTTCGAGCGCTAACACATCTGTAGATGATGAGGGTGATTTATAGGCACCAATTTCTCCCGAGTACTTCAAGGTATGTAATATTGTAATTTTTACTGTATAAAATAATTAGATCTTAAATGTACTTAGTCTTTGAAATGTTAAACTGTTTTGAAATAATATTTAATTTGTTGATATTAGTTTTTAGAAATTTAATTATTAATTAGTCTCTAATGTGGTAATTTTTGTATATAAATAGGGTGATTCTAGTGATGATGGATTTATAGCTATCGACTTCTCATCTCATTTTACTACTACTGAGATATTTCCTAGTAAGGAAGGATTGAGAGATTGGGTGCAAAGGGTAGGTTTTAGTCTTTTTATGGTGATCACTACTAAATCATCAAATCCTAAAAATATTATACTTCACTGTGAGAGATCCGGGTTACCTAGGTCCGGCAAGAAGAAGGTGTTAGTCGATGGTATAAAGGTCAGCCCGATACGAGTGAATAAAACTAGGTCAAAAAAGAAGGGTTGTCCCTTTTTGCTGCATGGTACTTTTAGGGAAGGAAATGTTATTAGAGATCCTGGGTGGACCTTATCGGTTGTTAGTGGATCCCATAACCATATGCTTTCTACCATCTTGACCGGCCATGCATTTGCTACCCGACTTACGAAGGAGCAGCGTAGGAAAGTGATGATTGATACTGCGGCGGGTGCAAGACCCAAGGTTATTTCTACACAGCTTAGGAATGAATATTCGAGTGCAACGAGTTCGAGGAATCAGGTGTACACTGTTAGGGCTAAGGAGAGGTTGAAATCCCTGGGCAATCTGAATGTGACACAATGGTCATTGGAATTTTTGAATGAGAAAGGCTATTTGTTGGACACTGCTACTAAGACGAGGGAAGATGAGAAGGATGTTTTGGCGTGCTTGTTTATTTCTCATCCAGACGCTCGACATTTGTTGTGCATGTTTCCTAATGTCGTCATTATGGATTCGACCTACAAAACCAACAGGTAAACCTTAGTCTTTTTGTATTATGTGTAGATAATGGTATTTTCTGCGGGTTTTAATTTTTTTTGTTGTTGCATTTATAGGTACGGTATGCCTCTGTTCCAGATTATTGGGTTTACTTGCACCAACTACACATATTGCATTACTCTTGTGTTCATGGAAAGGGAGACGACAAACCACTATGCATGGAGTGAAGGCTTGGTGCGATATGTGGAGCAAACTTGGTTTAATAAGCATAAGAAGAAGCTGGTTGCGGCATGGTGTGATGATGTTCTCCATTTTGCCACAAGAACATCAAACAGGTAACTTTCATACAAACATTTGCAATCAAATTGGGTTATAAAATTTATTTAGTTAATTGTATACGAATATATTATTTTCAGGGTTGAGGGTCAACACTCTATGCTTAAGGACATGATTGAGACATCCGTCGAAGGGTTCGACACACTTGTGCAGCACATTGACAACATGTTTGTTGATCAGCATCGGAAGATCCGATATGAGAGGACTAAGAACTGCACTGCCTTTCCCATGGAGATAGTGAAAGGCCCTGAGTGGGTTAAGGTGTTCTTCAAGCGCATCCTTGAAAAGTGCTCTGAAAAATGCTTGAGGATGTTGTATGCCCAAGCTGTGTTAGCAAAGGAGGGGAAAATTGGGAACAAATGTGCTGATTTTTGGTGGAGGTCCACACTGGGGCTGTCTTGCCCACACACAATTAAGGGGAGTGCCACTAAACCTGCAAAGCCGAAATCTGCTTCAACCAAGTCCAAGTCGGGTTCAAACAAGCCGGTCAAGTATCTCGGCTTTAACTGGGGGCACGAGAATATTGATCATTTCATGCTCGCCTATATTTCTGGAGTTCAAAATGTCAAAGGTAATGGTCATTGTGGGTTCCGTTCTCTTGCCGTTTTGCTGTGTCGCCAAGAAGACAAGTATATTGATGTCCGGTTAGGGATTTCGAAGCACGTCCAGGCACATGGAGCGAACTACGTAGCGATGCTTGCGGAGGAAGCGTTGACGTTGGAAGAATTTGTTAGGAAATTGAATTATATTCCTTCACCGTGCACGGCAAACTTCTGGTGTATAATGCCTATTACTGGGTTGACATTTGCAACGGAACACCAAGTGGCTGTTGTTGTCTTATCATGGTTCGGACCGCACACATGTCTTCCATTGTGGGCCCCCCCCGGGTGCCGAGCCTCCAACAAAGCTTTATGCGATAGCACATGTAGGCAGGAGAGACCATTACGTACCGGTACGTGGAGTCCTACTCTCTCGTATTTACTTATTCTTTCATAATTTTTTTAGTAACTGTATTGTTTACGTGTACAAATTTGGCTTGTTAATGACCATTGTCCCATTCCACCGCCTCCAAGACAGTGGCGCATTTACAAGGATCCAAGTGTTGATGGATGGGATAGTCATGAGCGCTTCAAGGATAGGTTCAAGAATTATGTAGAGGAGCGAGCATATCATGGGCGACCTGACATACTTACCTAGGTTTTTTGGATTGTAATCGACTTTATATATGATATTGTATTTCCTTTTGTGTGAAAGTTTGATTGAGATTGATCGTATATTGTGTTTTTAATCATTTGTTTTTGAGAATTGAAAAAAATCGGGAAAATGCTATATGAGACAACAATATTACTAATCATTAACAAAAACACGTTCACGAAAACTATAAAGCGTACACTAGTTTAACATGAAACATAAAAAAGCTATCTAATCCTCATCCGAATCGGCCTCCCCGCCATCATCATAGCTGCCGTTGTCCACCACAGATTCCAGATCTTCTAAAAGACTGGGGATATGGCGTCTCGGGTGTGTAGACTCTGTGTAAATGGGAACTGGAACACCAGGTCTGTAAAGAGCCATAATTTTAGCTATCTGATCCTCGTGTACCACCTCACAGAGTCGTGGAGGATCCACGCCTGCTGGAAAGTAAAAAATCCGACCAGGGGGAACCCCGTCTCCAGGCACGAGATGGTAAAATAACGCCAAGTACAAGAAACCTAATGACAATCCCCCCTCTCCAGGCTCGAGATCCCCCATCCGCAACGTGCGGACCTCGCCACCTTCGTAGCCATGGAAAAACATGTCCATCCCACTTCATTGGCGTATCATTCGATTGTAGGTGATTCGCCCATTTTCATAAACTTCGAGAACCAAAGGCGCCATTACCTTAAATAGAACCGAAGAAAAGTTTGTGAGGAGTGGAAATTGTGTGTATTTCGAGTGGTTTTGGGGCCGTATTTATAGGCTAAAATAGGACCATTGTGGGCGGCCCACAGAGCAGCCCATGAGGGTTCACTGGGCGGCACACAGAGCAGCCCATGAGGGTACTGGGCGGCATTGTGTGCCGCCCAGTAGGGTACTTGTGAAATTCTGGACCCTTTGGGCGGCACTATGAGCCGCCTAGACAGCTTTTTTACTATATAAGGAGAACTTTTGTTGATAGATTCATTACATTCGTAGGAAACCAAACACTATAACAAATAATGACATCTTCTTCTGAATCATCAACAAACCCCCCACATCAACTATGCGAGTGTAATTTGAAACCCGTTGTCTGTACTTGGGATTTGTAGTGGAACTACGGAAGGAGGTATTGGGGATGCCCGAGAAAGCAGTGTTTATACAGGAAATATATTGATCCTATGTACGAGGATAGGGCACACGCGGTTATTCGACAACAGTGGCGGGAAAAACAAGATCTTGTTAAGGAGAAACAAGATCTTGTTAAGCAAAATCAAAAACTTTTACAAGATCTGGGTAAGATGCGTAGGTATAACCGCAAACTATATAATGATGTACATCGTATACTGCCTTGATGTCGTATCTTTTGTATAATGTTCTTTACGTACTATCAAACTTTGTAGGGAGCAAGCCATTTTATCAAAGCAGAGATACGATATGCCGCGAACTTTTACCAGAGACTATCCTAATTTCTTCAAACGCAACTAGCCGATAAAATGGATAGTTGCGAAAGCAAGAACTCTGATGGTATTCATCCAGCGAAGAATATGAATGTACGGTTATATAACGTTCTGTATTGTTTTGGGTCATTAATTAATACTAAAAACAACCAATAATTTTGTCATATGTTGAATATCACTATTATAACACAAAAAAATATTGTATTAGCATGGGCGGCGTGACACGCCGCCCATATCATTTCATCACCACAACTCTGGGCGGCACGCTGTACAGCCCATGGGCGGCACAGTGTGCAGCCCATGGGCTGTACAGCGTGCCGCCCAAGATGCCTATAAATAGGCCATACGGGGTCCCCTTTCTACCAAGCTTGTCTCACCCAAAGAGGCAAGCTTCCACATCCAAGAGGAAGGAATGTGTTTGATCGCGGTAAGAAAAATAAATATATGTATTTTATTGATTATTTACGCTATTAGGTTGTAGTATTCATTGGAATCTAATTAAATAATGTTTTATTTCAGATACAAGAATTCAATATCGTGGGTTTCGTCGTCTAGCATTTTCAGAACTTCGGTCCCGGAGGAACACAGTCAACCGCCTTTTCCACCTTCACTAGTGAGCTTAAACCGAACTGTCTTGTATTCATTGTAGACTCACGTCATGTTGTGGTCATTTCCAACAGTGCGTTAAGATGGATGCGATTGCCTTGTGGTCATTATCCTCTTGACCGAGTCAAGAGTCCTAGGACGAACCTCCTTCGGCCATGTCGTACATGCTAATCTGCTCTTTTTTCCTCGCAGCAGCACAGAAAAACATGGGATCTTCAAATTTTGGTATTTGTAGGATTTCAAGTTTTTCTGTGATACAGCAAGAAAAAAAGAGCAGATTATCATGAACGACATGGCCCAAGGAGGTTCGTCCTAGGACTCTTGACTCGGTCAAGAGGATAATGTCCACAAGGCAATCGCATCCATCTTAACGCACTGTTGGAAATGACCACAACATGACGTGAGTCTACAATGAATACAAGACCGTTCGATTTAAGCTCACTAGTGAAGGTGGAAAAGGCGGTTGTTTGTGTTCCTCTTGACCAAGTCAAGAGTCCTAGGACGAACCTCATTGGGCCATGGCGTACATGCTGATCTGCTCTTTTTTCCTGGCTGTAGCACAGAAAAACATGGGATCTCCATATTTCAGTATTTGTAGGATTTCAAGTTTTTATGTGATGCAGCTAGGAGAAGGAGCATATCAACATGAACGCCGTGGTCCTAGGAGGTTCATCCTGGGCTCTTGAGTGAATGTATATGTATAGTGCAAGATTTGTGTATGTCATTTGTTCCAGTGTGTATGTATTTTTTTTAAGTGTGTAAGCCATCAGTGAATGTATATGTGTTTTTAGAATTTGTACGTGTTTTTAGTATGTGTATGTAATTTAAGCCATCGGTGAATGTATATGTGTTTTTAGAATTTGTACGTGTTTTTAGTATGTGTATGTAATTTAAGAATATACATGTGTTTTTTAGAAATAACGCACGAAAATCCAACAAACCAATAAGCAAAGAACTAAAACTAGAAACGACGGAACAAATATCTAAATACGAAACCAATAAAGCCAAAAGTCATACTTAATTTACTGGAATTTCAATCCCCAAAAACGTACAAACACAAAAGTCAAAAGTCATACTACGAACTCTCCGTCTCACTATCAGATGAGTCATCTAGATGTGGAGTGGAAGCACTAGCTAAGGACACACCTACACCCGAACCCACGCCCGGTGCCCATACTGGAGGAACAGAAGAGGTCGGCTGAGACGATGCCTGCTGAGCTGCTGCACGCTCTTCCGCCATCCTAGATGATTCGGCTCTCTCAAATATAGTAGCGTCTGCACTATATGCATGGGAAGGCATCTGTGAAGCCCGTACAAGCGGTGGAGCTACAGGAATGACGTCACTGAAAAGGATGTCATGCAAATGCTGAAAGTGCTCCCTACACCCTAAACAACCTCCTCCAGACATAAGCTCCTGAAGATAGGCCTGGCTCATCGCATGACGCTGCAAATGAAAACAAACATTTTAAAAACATAGACTTTCATAAAATAATTTAAAAGAATAAAATGGGAAAAAAACATACCCTTTGCAAGTTGATAGCCGGAGGTGGTCCTCTACTGATACGAGGCTGGATTGGCGCATGCGGACTCACGTAAGGATGCAACACCTGTAGATACCAGTCCAGGTACGCGTCGTGGACATCCCAAGCCATCGTCGCAGGAGGACTCGCCAAGATGTGGGGGCAAAGATGATGCTCACGCTGGTCCCACCTGTGCCAACGCGGGTCAAAGTGCAACTGGTATCGCCTCGTCTCCCTGAAATTAAGAGGACGCACTGCAACCAGAGGCTCTATGATATCCATCGGCCTGCTCTGTCGATAACCGAACTGGCATGTAAGCCGATCTGGCATGTAGGCCTCCTCTACACCGAGAAAACGAATAGTCCCTCGATAAGTGGAGGACCTGTGACGACCTCGAAAATCAAGACCCTCGTACGGCATCCACCGTATCTGCAATTAACAAAACACGATGGACCATAAATTAATTCATTACGCTTTCTTACTGTAAATTAAAATTGAAAAAGAATACGTACATCCTCTGGCCTATACTCGTCCAGAATTCGTCTGTAGCGTGACTGGTCACGGAGCGACCGGAGAGGTGTCCGGCCAATGCAGTATCGTCCAGCGCATCGTATGTCGTCGTCCGCACCTTCCTTGAGGTTAGGGTTGCCCGGGAAGTATACAAAGTACGTCCAAATCCAAACCTGCGTACAGAGAAAGACAACCACTAGTTATAAACAATTCAATAATTTATATTAATAATCTAAATTATAAGTTAACTATATTAAAGGCCTACCTCCAAAAGACGTACGCAGCCGGCGAACTGTGCAGCTCCGGCCCGAGAACCCTCTCCGAGGTTCCTATAAAGGAGAGCCAGAACCCCGGTACCCCAAGCAGTATGAACGACACGCTCCCAGTCCACAAAAAGAGGTAGCAGTGTGGTCTTCAGCTCGTTCGTTGACTTGTCAACGAAGATGCTAGCCGACATGGCGTGCCATAAGAAACCGGCTGCTATATCCTCTGGGTGGGCACCCTCCTCAATCATCCTCATCACATGCCTCCCAAGCTGGAATTGCTTGACCCAACCCTTCCTAAGGTCGCAGATCATGTCAGCATCATCCTCATCAAAGCTGTAGTCCGAATCTATCCCAAACAAATAGCCGAACAAAGCCTCACACTCTGCCAGCTCGATATCCTGACCGGTCCATGGCGACGTCACCTCAAATCCCTCGATCGGCAGCCCTAGAATCATCAGTATGTCATGTAGCGTAGGACCTATCTCGCCCCAGGGAAAGTGGAAGGTGTTCGTCTCTGGATGCCATCTCTCAACGAACGCTGAAATGAGGTTGTGATCAACATGGCCGAACTGGAAATCAAGTAAACCGGTCAACCCCGTCTGCTGCGCAATCCAAAACCAGGACCCCTCCGCAGGGACCCCTCTGGGAATACGATCCCTCCAAAATGCAAACTGCGAAGGGCGTGTCTGGACCCTCAAATTCCTAACAACGTCCTCGGGTGGGTCCAACGACGCCTTCGTCCATATCAGCTCTGCAATGTGCGTGTCAAAGTTCATCAACAAAGAAGGAAACTACTCAGCTGGCTCAGGAGGAGGTGGGTCCTGCGTGGCTGGCTCAGGCTGAGACGGGGCCTGCTGAGATGGAGTCTCCTGATGTGGCTCAGTGGGAGATGGGGCCTGTGTGGCTGACTCAGGCTGAGACGGGGCCTGTTGAGATGGCTCAGGTGACTCCTCCATGTGTAGCTGCTGCTGAGGGAGTCCTCAAGAGGTGGGTCCTCCTGATGTGACTGCTGAGGTGGGTCCTCCATAACCACGTCCTCATCTGAGCGGACGGGACCAACATCGTCCTCACTAGCACCCTCACTATCGGCCTCACTATGGCCCTGCGATACATCGTCAACCCTCCTCTTGCGAGCAGATGCAGTAGTAGGGCGACTATCTCGATCGGACCGTGCGATCTTACACAACACTTCCTATTTTTGCATTAAAAATATAGAAAATTGTTTTCTTACAAACAAAATCAATATATTAAAATTTTCATTACAATAACATATTTAATATTACAGTATAATTGTCGCAATTTACCTATAATATTTTTTATAATGATTAAATACAATAAAAACCAAATTTACAAATATAACTATATTCATTTTACCCACTATAACCTATTTACATATATCCAAATATTATTTTCATACAAACAAAATAATATATTACAATTTTCATTACAATGATATATTAAATATTATTTAACAATATAATTGAGCATATTACCTATACTATTTTTAACAGTATAATTGAGCATATTACCTATACTATTTTTTATAAGATAATGATTTAATAATCTAAAATCCAAGTATATAAATCTACAAGTGCAGAAACAATTTAATTAAATAAATTAGATTTAACGATTAGAAATTTAAAAAACACCAAACCTTTTCAGTTGCTCTCCGTTCATATTTTCGCTTTTCGCGAACTGGAATTTCACCCAAGTCTGAAATGGCCACCTGACCAACCGCGCATGCGACGTCGAAGGCATTCTCCGCCGCGATATCGCCCTCCTCGCCCTCGGTCCTGGGCGGCTCCGCAGGCGGCCCAGATTCCACCATAGTGGGCGACTCCGCAGGCAGCCCCGATTCCCCCATAGTGGGCGGCTCCGCAAGCGGCCCAGAATCGTCGCTGCTTCCCCCCGTCACACAAAGATTGGCCGCCGCCGCCAACGTCGAATCGCCGCCGTCTCCGCCTAGCACTCTCGCCGCCGCCTCCAACGCCTCTTGCTCGTCCAATATCACAAATAGGTCGTCCAATGAATATTCGTCGCCCGGCTCCATTTTTGTTCGAACGCTGGAAATCGCATCGGAGAAGACGACCCTGGGCGGCCTTATATAACGGCGACGTTTCGAATTTTTTGGCGGTTTAGGGTCTGGGCGGCCTACTAAGCCGCCCACATTTTAATTTCAAATTCCACTTTCGGCGGCCTGTTGAGCCGCCCACAATTTAGGGTTTACACTCGGCGGCTTACAGTCCCGCCGAGATTTAACCCGGTTTCCAGAAAACCATATTTTTTTTAATAAATAAATAAATAAAATTATAAAATCGGGTTCTACAAAAACCAATAAAACTGGGCGGCCCATAATGCCGCCCAGGTCCAAATTGGGTTCATAAAAAACCGGTTTGCATGGGCGGCATTAGGTGTCGCCCATGTGCAAACCGGGTTTTGGGAAAGCTATTCTGGGCGGCATGTAGAGCCGTCCAGGAGGAAGTGCGCGGCTAAAAAAAATCGACTGCGCGGTTTATCGGCCTTCTTTTTAAAACAAATTGTTACTCTAAATCTAAATGATCTCTTAAGACTTAAGGGCATAAACTTATTTATTAAAAAACTGTTATCCTTAAAAAGATTAAATAAACTGTTTCTTGAAAAGAAAAATTTTAACCGTTTTGTGAGCAAATCTGTCACAAGAAAAGGTAAATAATTTCTTAAATATGTCTAATGAACATGTTTTGTGAAAAATAATAAAGGTGACATCTTATATATAAAAGTGGTATATACGGAGTATTATTATGGACTAATGTAGCATTTTATTGGTAGTGGAAAAGGGATATTTTAGGTGATCACCGATTTTATCAGAATTTGTGGTTAGATTTATAGCATTGTCACATTTTAATTATTTGATCAATTTGTACAAGCATATTTGTGTTATAAGTAATACCATCACAGTTCTAGAGTATTACTTGGCCAATTTAGACATGAACATAACAATGTTAACAATTGTGTTATTAATACTTTTTAAAGTTTGTCTTCTAAATATTAGTTTAATTGATTATATAGTAGCAAGTAGTTAGAAACTTTTGACATTGATGGCAAACGTATAATAAAAAAGTTAGATAGGTATGATATCTGAACTTGGTACTGAGTTTTTTATTATTTAGTAAATTAAGTATCTTTCTATGCGCCGGTGTCAATCAATTTATGTATGTGAATTTTCGATAGTAATTGCATTTCATTTTAAAATTCTCTAATATTAAATTATTTTTTGTATCAATAAAACATTACAGTTAATATTATAATCATGGATACGAGTAACTTAAAGTGGTGGATGTATCCTCGGTGGAGCAAAGAATATGAAAAAGGAGTGGATGCATATATCCAAAGAGCATTTGCAACTGAAGGCAAAGGAAATGAAATTTGTTGTCCATGTAAAGTTTGTCATCTCAGAAATTGGCTATGTCGAAACAAGGTAAAAGATCATATGATTGCTAAAGGTTTTGTTCGACTACCAGAGGAACAAATAGAGGCAGTGAATCATGAAAGGGAGGTAGTTGATAACGAAGACATGAACAACTTTGATGATAGAATTGATGATTTGTTACATGATACATTAAGTAACGGTCTGAATGAGGATACAAATACTTTTTACAAGTTAGTGACGGAGGGCCAAGAAGAACTATATCCTGGTTGCAAAGATTTTTCGAGGCTTTCTTTCCTGATTCGATTATATTGGGAGGATAATACTCCAGCAACATGTTGTCATATATGCAAGGCTTCTCGCTGGAAATCAGATGACAAAGATGAGGAGACTGGTAAGGTTCGTCGAATTCCGGCCAAAGTTCTGAGATACTTCCCCATTAAAAAGAGGTTGCAAAGGTTATTTATGTGCCCAGAAACTGCCCGTTACATGACATGGCATGCAAATGGACGTCCAAATGATGGGTTTTTAAGGCACCCGGCTGATGGTGAAGATTGGAAGAACTTTGATTCATCGTATCCTTCGTTTGCTGAAGATCCACGCAATGTGAGATTAGGTTTAGCTAGTGATGGATTTGATCCATTTAATACAATGAGCATTGTGCATAGTACCTGGCCAGTCATGCTGAGCAATTATAACTTACCACCGTGGATGTCTATGAAGGCTGAGTTTTTAATGCTAGCCTTGCTCATTCCAGGACCTTTATCACCAGGAAACAACATTGATGTCTACATGCAACCATTAGTGAAAGATCTAAAAGAACTATGGGAGTCTGGCATAGAAGCATACGATGCTTCGAGAAACCAAATGTTTAATATGCGTGCAGCCTTGATGTTTACCATAAGTGATTTCCCTGCTTATGCGATGTTATCGGGATGGAGCACAAAAGGAAAATTGGCATGCCCTTGCTGTCATTACGATACTCGCTCACAATATTTGAAGCATAGTAGAAAAACATGTTACATGGATCACCGCAGATTTTTGGAAAAGAATCACCCATATCGGCGTAATAAACGTCATTTCAACGGGAAGTATGAGAGTGGAGATGCACCAGTCCGCTTGTCAGGAACTGAAGTTTTGGAGTTGCTATCTGATTTTAAGAATGAGTTTGGAAAGAATAAACCGAAGAAAAAGAAAAAGAAGAACAAGTAGCGGTGGAGGAGGAGAAGGAGGAGGAAGAGGAGGATACAAATGAAATCTGCCCTTGGAAAAAAAAATCAATATTTTTTGATTTGCCTTATTGGGTGCGTATTGGTTGTCGTCATTGTCTTGATGTGATGCATATAGAGAAGAACATATGTGATAGTGTGATTGGCACATTGTTGAATATTTCTGGAAAGAGTAAAGATCATTTGAAGGCACGAATGGACTTGCTAGAACTAGATATCATGCAGGAGCTTCAGCCTAAATTATCTGATGATGGTGAATGTATTGAAATGGCAAAGTCACGCTTTTGGATGACATTGGATGAGAAGAGCAGATTCTGTAGTGTCATTAAGGATGCCAAGTTGCCACAAGTTTGTGATTCCAACATTTCATGATGTGTTCAAATGAAGGACAGGTTACAAGAGCCATGATGCTCACTTCATGATGCAATATTTACTTCCAATTGCTGCGAAGACAAGTTTGCACAAGGATGTTGTTGAACCTTTGATGAGGCTAAGTGCTTTTTTCAAGGCTATTTGCAGTAAAGTTATTGATCCTAAAGATTTGGATAATCTGCAATCTGAGATTACTGAGGTTTTGTGTTAGTTTGAAATGATATTTCCTCCTGCTTTTTTCGACATTATGGTTCACTTGTCCATCCACTTAGTTGAAGATATTAGACTTGGGGGGCCTGTTTGTGTGAGATGGATGTATCCGATTGAAAGAAACCTTGGAAGGTTAAAGTCTTTTGTTCGGAATAAGAGTCGCCCAGAAGGATCAATTGCAGAAGCTTACTTAGCAGATGAATGTGTTACTTTTTTCTCTAGATATCTGGATCGTGGACACCCAATTATAGATGAGCATATGACGACTAATGTCTCTCATTCTATTTTTCCGAAGATGGGTCATCCTATAAAGGGCAAGGGAAATAGAAACAAGAAAGAACAAAAGCTTTGCAAGATTGATATGATCAAGTGGGGTCAAGCACATCGCTACATTTTATTCAATTGCCAAGATGAGGAAGTTGAGAGATACATTAGGTAATAGAACTATTTTATTTCTCGGTTTTTATATTTATTCTAAATCTTAGCTGCTGAATTTATTAAACTTAATCTATATTTCTATATAATGTAGTGAACATGAGGCACTTGTTAGTAACAAAAAGAAGAGGAAGTGGGATACTGCTCAAAGCCATGGTAATGATTTTGTTGATTGGTTTAGAGAGAAAGTTCAGCTCGAGCTTGGTCAAGGTCTACAAGTTCCAGACTTAATCAAACAGTTATTTGTTGGTCCTTCTTTCTTTGTAAAAAGATACAACGGTTATTTCGTCAATGGCTATAAGTTTCAAACTATGAGGCATGATAGAAATTGTGTGACTGAAAACAGTGGAGTGACTTTAACGGCATTAACTCCAAGCTTTGTAAGTACTAAAGATCAACATCCTATTATGGGAGATGTCACTTACTATGGATCAATTGAGGATATTATTGAGATTTTATATGAAGATCATTTTAGTGTCGTCTTATTTGGTTGTGTATGGTTCCAATCGGAGGAACGCATGGATGGAATTGTTCAAATTAACCATAAAAAGCTGATTTCTAAACATGAACCCTTCATCTTGGCATCCCAAGCTAGTCGGGTTTTTTATGTTGAAGACCCATTATCACCCGATTGGCATTTTGTTGTTCAAGAGCTTCATAGAGATCATTCAAATGCTAGAGATGAAGGAACTAATGGATTTGCTGACACATATTGGAGGGAATCTCATCGTTCTCGAAAGAGATTTACTAGCAATGATTGTGATATGGAGCTGATACGTACTAGAGAGGATGTACATGCAACAATCATTGACATGTCTGGAAATGTTCTAGATGAATAGCTGACCCCTTCCCAATTACTTATGTTTTGTTCACATTGTGTTTCAAGCCTTATGTTAGTGAAATATGTATTTTTTGGAAGTTTACTCTTGAATTTGTGTTTCAAATTGAGAGTTAATTAAGGCAAAAATGAAGTACCTTTTTTTATTGGTGTAGCTCTTTTTGATATTCTGTTGTGCTGACATGTTATTGCTGGTCATTTCTACATATAGCCGAACTAAAGCAAACAATATAGTATCTTTTAATTGATTGATGCTCTTCTATTTTTGCTAACTTGTTATTGTTTGTCATATTTACATTTATCATTCCTACTTTTGTGATATATGTGCATGTTACAGCTCCTTGAGTATTTAGTTGACCTCTTTTCCTCATTGTGATTGTAGGTAGAGCTTGATGCCCTTCTTCATGACATAGGTAAGACGTGTCTTCATTATTATGACAATGACTTGCTGCCCCTTAAATTTTCTCTTCTACTTAGCTTTAATGAAGTGCATCTCTTTGGTAAGGTTGTTTTCAGTAATCTCTATGCAGATTGCTTTTTGCAAAATAAGATGTAGTGCTAACTGTTGGGGAAAAGACAGAAACACTTGGCCAGTAGGTCAGGCCAACTGGAGGTAAACATAGAATCAGACTAAAGATTCAAGATAAATACCTTCTAGGACTGCGGCTCCTTGATACCCTTCGAGGAACCTGAAGATAATAAAGTTCATTATTAGCATCATTAATAATTAATAACTAACATTTTCAAACAAAAAAAATGCAGCACTATTAATAATCGAACATGGATAAGCCATATACCCTTCGAGACTAGGTGATTTAGAGTAAGATGATGACCTCCCACGTCTGCCTACAGGGGCTCTACCTCTGAGATGTATAAATACACACATGTCAGAAACTTTGTTACTAATGACAATGAATTTGTCATGCTTATACTAGAGGGTTAATTATTTAAATCCAATTCAGAAAGTTTGATGAGAATATAAATTAGGCAGCCCGAAATTAATTTGATTACATTTTTAACTACATATATAGTCAGAAGTTTTCCTCATTGTGATTGTAGGTAGAGCTTGTTGCCCTTCTTCATAACATAGGTAAGATGTGTCTTGATTATTATGACAATGACTTGTTGCCCCTTGAATTTTCTCTTCTACTTAGCTTTAATGAAGTGCATCTCTTTGGTAAGGTTGTTTTCAGTAAGGTTGTCTTCTACTTAGCTTTAATGAATTTTCTCTTCTACTTAGCTTTAATGAAGTGCATCTCGTTGGTAAGGTTGTTTTCTCAAACCATAAGCATGTTTGAGTTTCTTACATGTTTGTGTTGATTTTTAGGGACCTTGTCGATGAATTTGAGGGGACAGAAGCTATGTGAGTTGCTCAGTGGATGTGTAGAGAGGGACGATGTTACATGAAGGTATGTTTTCAAGTATTTCTTGAAACTGTGTGTATCCATTCATTTCAGTTTTCTTTTGAATTACATTTATCAGTTATTGGTGTTACTATTGAGTGAAATTTGTTTGTAGATCCATTCATTGGTTATTTATATTTGTTTTGTAGGTTTTTGATTTTATTGGATAAGCAAGAAAACATGGATATAGCTGTATATGATTAGCATGTCTACTTTGTAGGGTAATGATGTTATGATTTTGGTCCATAGTTTTGATATATTAGCAGCTCTAGCTAACACAACACATGCAAGCCAACTATATATGGACTTGGTTTTTTGGTATAATAGCTACAGACAAGCTATGCACTTATATTGTAACCCATGTTTCTTATATAATGAATGAAATTTTAGTATAAAATTGTATTTTTAAGCAGGAAACATATATATATATATATATATATATATATAATCACCAGGATTAATTGTCAATATATATATATATAATGCACAAATATCTGCAACCGCTGCAAATACGTTGCAAAAACATGAAACACATAACCGCTGCAATATAAAACAAATCCGCTTTATTAGATTTCAATCAACCGCAGCAAAAGGTTAACATAACCGTTGCAATAGGTAACCCAACTGCTGCAATAGAAAACCTAATCGATGCAATACCTAATCATAACCGCTGCTATAGGTCAACCAACCGCTGCAATAGGTATCTACAACGGCTATAATGAGTAACCATAGCCGCTGCAATAGGTAGACCAACCGCAGCACAAGCTAACCTCAACCGCAGCAATAGGTTACCAAATCCGCTGCAATAAGTTTAAAAACAACCGTTGCATTAGATAATATACTAGCGGTTTTTGTATCAAATGAAGTAGTTATGGTATTGCTACTAAAACCGCTGCAGTAGCATATATAACTGATGCATCAGGTCTAATGCAGCGCGAGCAGATGAAGCGGTTAGAAACCGCTGCCTTACATCTAATGTAGCGGTTTATGTACCTTATATAGCGGATGTTGACCGCTTCTTTAGGTCTTTATTGTAGTAGTGCGGTCCGGGCCCCTGAATCTTGCCTAAGTCGCCCTTTCGGGTTTTCAACTTAGCCATGTTTTTTTGATTTTTTATATTCAGAATTCAGCGAGTACAAATCCCTCCCACATGCTTAAATATTGCATTGTCCTCAATGTAATGAAAGACGAAAAAGAAAACCGGGGGGAGAAAGAAAAATACCCACTAGTGTTGCCGAGGTGGTCCCCGTCTCGGACGTCGGGGTTGGCGTGGCTGTGGAAAATCATTGAAACAAGAGTCGCTCATGTGATGGCGGGAGACAATGTTGTGCAGCATATCTTTTATAGGTCCTATGTATGATTGGAACCACAATTCTCCAAAGGCAGAACGAAGACTAACCGGAAACAAAACTCTCAGGTACTGGTGATGATGGTCGCGGTTCTCAGAAGAGAAGAAGCAGCGAGGAGAACGACTCAGATCTGATGGCGGGATGAGAGAAATAGGTGGTCGGTGGTCGCGGCTTGAAGGAAAGAAGAGATGGCCGGCCGCGAAGTGAAGTAAAGAGAACTCCAAAACAAATGACAGCAAACGAGGGCAAGGCCGCGATCGCGGTGTTTAGGCCACGGTCGCGGCTTGTACTTGGATTTTTTCATTTTTTTTTGAGATAGAGAAAGCTTACGGTGCATTCTTCGCGGATATGGCAAGGCCGCGATCACGGTTTTTAGGCCGCAGTCGCGGCTTCCACTTCGAAAACGCCTCTACCTGCAAGTTAGTCTAGAAAACGAAACAAGGGAAATAAATGATAGAAAGAGATGAGAAAATGACAAGAATAAACTTCATACCTCGGGTTACCTCCCGAGAAGCGCCTTGGTTAATGTCGTTGGCTCGACATAGTGTCATGGTGATCAAAATAAGTTACTCACATCAATAGAACACATAGAATCATCATTAGGAGGGTGTTTCGTAGCATCGTAAATGTTACTCTACCCTTTCCCCATCAAATTACATAGCAAGTGAACCACTACTTACATCAATTCTTATTTTGGCAGTTTTAAGAAATGGTCTACCTAACAGAATAGGAGCTGCATGCTTGTCATGGTCCATGTCCAACACAACGAAATCAATAGGAAAAATCAGCTTATTCACCTTCACAAGAACGTCCTCTACTATTCCTTTCGGATAAATATTGGAACAATCAGCTAATTGAATCACTACCCCAGTTTGAAGCAATAGTCCAAGCCCCAAAGATTCATATAAAGAGTAAGGCAACACATTAATAGATGCACCCAAATCTAACATGACTCTTTTAAACTTGGTGTTACGTATCATACAATGAATGCTAAACATGCCAGGGTCGTCACACTTCTTAGGCATTCGCCTTTGAAGCACAACAGACACATGCTCACTTAGTTTAACCTTTTTCTTGCTTTTCACTTTTTGATTCCTCTTAATTATACACAATTCTTTAAGAAACTTTGCATAGCGAGGAACACTTTTAATCAATTTAAGCAAGGGAATGTTTACCTCACACTTACTAAAGGTTTCAAAAATCTCTTTCTCATTCTCCAGCCTCCTTGTGTCTTTCAGCGCTTCAGGAAATGGCGGAACTGGCTTCTGGGAACCGAGCGGAGGAAAATCTAGCCTCACATATGAATTTGCAGCTTCTAAGGCAAGGCCGCGATCGCGGTTTTCTGGCCGCGCCCGTGGCTTTGCCTGAATGTCTCCTCCTGCTGCAATGTTCATTAGCCGCACCCGCAGCTCCTTTTCCGCACCCGCGGCTTCTTCAATGTCATCAGTTTCATCCATTTCAGCTAAGGGAACTCTGTTGTCCGCTCTGTCATCCAGCTGCTTCCCACTCCTCAACATAATTGCACTCACATTCTATCTTGGGTTCAACTCTGTTTGCGATGGTAGCTTACTCGCCTCCTGAGCCTCCAATCTGCTTACTGCTAGGGAGATCTGCCCAACCTGATTCTCCAAATTCTAAATGCTAGACTTGGTCTCATGTTGAAATTGCACTAGATTGCTCTACATGGTGATCATGTTTTGTGCATGAGCCTTGATCATGTCTTCTGTAGACATAGATGAACTCGAATTTTGCCCCTGAGGTCTATGATCATATGGTGGTCTGAATTGTTATTGTTATTGACCTCCAAGCTGCTGAAATTGCTGCTGCTGTTGGAATTGCTGGTTTTGTGGGTTCTCATATCTCAAATTGGGGTGATCTCTCCACCTAGGATTGTAGGTGTTGGAGTATGGATCATATCTCGGTTAAGGAGGTCTGAAACCTCCCACAATATTCACTTCAGCTGCAGGCTCTTGCAGTTGTGGGCATGCATCAGTAGGGTGCATCGTGTCATAACAGATGCCACAGGACTTAACTTGCTGTGGGTTTCCTTTCACCATAAAACGCTTCATCATCTCCTATACTCGTTCACGTCAGATTGCAGTGAAGATGATGGATGAGAGTCGGCTGTTGTGGCTGCGTGAAAGCTTGCTCTCTTGATGAATTGTCTTGAGCCTTCAGATAGCTTAGAAAACATCTCAAAAGCTGCAGCAGGTGTTTTGTTCAGAATATTACCTCCATAGGCTGCGTTCACCATTCTGCACTCATCATCAAGAAGTCCTCCATACAGATATAGAATGAGATCCTGATCAGAATAACCATGGTACGGACAACTTGATATTAGCCGTTTGAATCTCTCATAGTACTCATACAAAGTCTCAGTAGCATGTTGTTCAATGTTGCTGATGTTCTTCTTCAGGCTATTGAGCTTTGTTGCAGGAAAGTACTTCTCCAGAAAAGTTTTCTTCATCTTTGCCCATGTATCAAAACTTGTCGGAGCTAGATAGTAAAACCAATGATTGGCCGAATCCTTCAAAGAGAAAGGAAAGGCTCTCAGCTTGATTTGATCTTCAGTAACTCCTCTCGGCTTCATGTTGGTACAAACAACGTGGAAATCAGAAAGATACTTGTTGGGATCTTCGCCATTCATCCCATGGAAGAGGGGTAGCAAATGAATTAACCCAGATTTCAGCTCAAAATTCACACCATCAGCCAATTCAGGAAACTGCACAACAAACGGTTGTTGCTCTAAATTCGGTGCAGTTAACTGCCTCAAAGTCTGCTGTTCAGCCATCTCGAGTTGCTCACGAACTTCTCTGCGATTCCTGAAAAGTGTCCGCTCAATTTCTGGATCAAGATTTCAAATTAGAGGATTAGTAGCACGGGTGTGAACCATAAGACAAGTTCACACAAAAGTTGGTAACAATCACACAAACACGAAAAGATTAAAACATTAGATTCCCTGGCAACGACGCCAAATTTGACAGGGCTTTAGTCGTATGTACCTATCAAATAAACCTTAAAAACCCAACTAATGTAGTCTGACAAGTAAAGGCCGAACCCACAGAGAATCAAACTATCTATCCTGTTTGCATAAATCGTTTATCAATAGTAACAAATGGGGGTTTGGCTTTTTGTTCTAAACTACGTAACTAACTAACAGAATAACAAAGATGTAAACAGATATTGACGAAAGAACTTAAACAGACAGATATCCACACTTCAGTTTAATTGATTGATCATCGATTATCTCTAGTTCTTTAACCTAGTGAATGTTTCAATTCATTTTCTTAAGTTTATTAACAGGACAACCAGACCCTGATAACACTAACTACTAAACAATCAAGAAACTATCAAGATTCAATTCAATAGCAACAGTAAGTTCCAGGAATTTCAGTAGATACATGCAACATAAAACAACCAGTTTTACTTAGCATGCAAATCAATTATCTTCTACAATAAACTATCACAACTAGTTCTAGAATATCGTAGTTGCTACTCTGAATCAGATATTTCAACCAGAAATAATCCAACTCTAGCACAAGAATAATACCAATAACCACTAGTTGATCAGACTAGTAAAATCAGTAAAACTCAAAGAGATTAAGCACAAGAGAATCAATAACATTCAAAGGAAAAGAACAAGAGTTATAATCTTACAACCAAATCAAACGAAGGCTTCAATTGTTTGACTAAACAAAGGAACTTAGTTCTTCATAGTCTTGCAAAAACTCCAAAAACAATAGAAACGATCGTTCTCCAAAAACAACATAATGAAAACTAGGTTTAGCAAAGTATTTATATCCTAGGCTAAAGATAACAGTTTCCATAAAAACGTAATTAAAACAATTAATAAAAACCTATAAAATAACTAAGGAAATCCGAAAAAGCAAGTCTGTTGATTTTTCTTCAATGGCCGCGATCGCGGTTTTTAGGCCGCGGTCGCGGCTTTGTTTGTCTTTGACTTCAGCATTTTCTTCAATGGTCGCGATCGCGGCTTTGCCTTCTCAGCACCTCTGACGCTCCAAAACTCCCTAAACTCCACCCTTTCCTGTACTAATTCTTCCCAACTCCACAATCATAAATTAGCTTCTAAACTAGTACCAACATCCCCAATAGTGTACTAACGATTCCTAGTAATGCACTACAAAGTAGAGCGTATCAGCCTCCTTCCAAAAGGACACGTCTTGAGACTTCATTGCCTCAGTATACGTCTTTGGGTCATCCTTAATATTGTAACAATACAAGTATTGGGATCCAACTTCGTCCCTTGTTCCCTCTATCAAGTAAACATGGAAGTCAGGGCCAAAGGACGTTCCCTTCCTTACTCTTTTACTCTTTCGGATCTCTGGTTCATTGTTCCCAGGTTGGACATCCATGTTAATGTTGCCACTTGTACTGGGAACAATGTCATTGTCTCCATTATTACTGGGAAAATTGACTTTGTGTAAATGTGTCAATGAAAATCATTTTTTTATCAAAGATGGCATCTTTTGACTCTATAACGGAGTGTACCGAAATAGACTTGTTAGGTTTAATAACATAGAACCTATATGCCTTGGAATACTCAGCATATCCAATAAAGATACATTCAACACCTCTTTCACCCAAAGTCGTTTGCTTGGGTTCGGGTAGTCTTACAACCGCCCTACATCCCTAAACCCGAAGATAATTTAGATTTGGCTTCCTTTGGAACCAAAGTTCATATGGGGTAATCTTATTCCTTTTGTTAGGAACCCTATTCAATAGGTAACAAGTCGTCATCATGGCTTCCCCCCAAAATCCGTCATTTAAACCCGAGTAGGAAAGCATGGAATTGACAATTTCCTTAAGAACTCGATTCTTTCTCTCCGACACACCATTTTGTTGTGGTGTGTAGGGAGCCATGGTTTCATGAATGATCCCCACGGATTGGAAGTATTCTAGGTCAAAATACTCACCACCTCTATCGGTGCGTAATCTTTTGATTATTGTTCCCAACTGAAGTTCCACTTCAGTTTTATAAATTTTGAATTTTCCTAGGGCCTCGTCCTTAGCATGCAATAGAAAAATATAGCAATATCGGGAATAATCATATATGTAAGTAACAACATATTTCTTATTTCCCAAGGACGGAGAAGCATGAAAATCACATAAGTCACTATGTATCAAATCAAGTACTACACTATTTCTCTGAACATCAGGGAATGGTTGTCTTGTAATCTTAGTAAGAATACAAGTTCTACACCTCTCTATATTCATATCAAATGGATGAATTAAACCATTTTTAGACATATCAAGCTTGCGTTTATAATGAACATGTACTAGTCGAGTATGCCATAGAGAGGAAACAGTTTTCCCGGAGGGAATAACACCCTTTGAAGGGGTCGTTCCCACTGAGGGAACAACATGTTCAAAAGAAATAGAACCTTGACCACAAGTCATATAAGCTGAATTCATAACTTCATTAATACTTAGCTTAAACATACCATTACATAGGTAACCACGTCCTACAAATACACTGTCTTTCGATAATATATATTTATTGGCTTCAAACACTTGCCGAAAGCCTAACTTGTTTTAGGATACCACTAGAGACTAGATTTTTTCTTTTTCTGGGTACATACAACATATTTTCAAGAATTAAAGTCTTCCCATATGAGAACTCTAACTCCACTTGGCCTTTGCCTAAGATGGGGGCAGTTGACTCGTTTCCCATATGAAGAACACGTCCATCATCCAAGGGAACGAAGGTCTTGAACATTGACTTGTCCCTACACACGTGTGTGGTAGCACCCGAGTCTACCCACCATGCTATCTTATCATCCTGCACAAAGAAGGCCTCAGAAATATTAAGAACAAAGTCCAAACTAGGATATGTTACTAAAGAGGGAACAGTTCCGTTCGAGGGAACCATTCCTTTCTGACCTTGATGAGATTTTGGCCCTTATCCTTAGAACCTTGAGCAGACTAGTTGGGAACGTTGCCCTTCTTGCCCTTTACAGCCCAATAATCCTTCTGAAGATGTCCAGGATTCCCATAGTTCCAACACCCCTTTAGAGAAGGTTTCTTGTTGGGACCGGTGTTTGTGTTGTTGTGCGGCCTTTTCTTGCCCTTCTTGTTGTTACCCTTATGGGAACCTTCTTCCATCATGTTGATGGTGGAGAAATTGGGAGTCTCTTTCTCCTTTCCTTTCTCTTGTGAACGAAGGCCCTCTTCAATACGCAAATGGCTTCCAAGTTCCACAAAGGAAATACCTTCCTTCTTGTGCTTCAACATGTGCTTGAAGTCTTTCCATGATGGAGACAATTTGTCAATAATGCTTGACACAGAAATGGACTCATCCATATTCAATATATGCTGAGCAAACTACCCCAAGATACGGAGTATCTCATTATATTGCTCCATCACCGGTCGTGAGTCAACCATTTTATATGCATTGAAGTTGCTCACAAGGAACTTTACGCTTGAAGCGTCCTCAGCCATATACTTTAACTCTAGAGAGTCTCAAAGTTCCTTGGCGGATTCATCAATTTGGTATACAGCAAAGAGAGAGTCGGACATACCATTTAAGATCTGGCCTCGACAGATTTAGTCATCGTTCTCCCATTTGTGGGCCCAAAGCATGGGACTGGATAGAACGTATACCACCTTGAGGGTGGTCAAGAAGAAATGCATCTTCTTTTGCCAATGGCGAAAGTCCATCCCTTCGAATTTTTCCAACTTCTGGAACTTCGTTGTCATCTCACGAACAATCGTCATTGATCAAAAAATTCTGATTTCGATTGTAGGAACAATGTATGTTGAATAAGGTAATGGTGTATGCTGAGGCGACTGTTTCCTGCAAGTCTTGATCTTCACTTGATGTAGACTTTGGCTTCAATAGGGAATGATCAATGAACGCTGTAACTCGGATTAGATATGAATCGTGAGAACACTTTCCAAAATCAGAATTTTGCCCCTTACTAAAGTCTTAGGAAATCCGCAAAATCTGAAGTGAGATAAGACAAACCCTCTAGTTCCCTTCATGGCTTTTGATGGGAACTAAACTATGTTCATGTATTAGTGGAGTATGACTTCAACTCAGATAGAGAACTTGTGTGTTCAATCTGGTGTCCCAACACTATCACCGAAATGCCTTTATATTGGCTTTTCGGCGGTTACAGGGAACAGTTATGACAGTTACAAGAGGTTACTAACGGTTACCAACCGTTCCAACTGCCATCAACCGTTTCCAAGGATATCCAACTACTTCTATCAGTTATCAACTGATTGAAGATAGTTAAGAGACGGTTATTCCGACGGTTACCAAGGCGGTTACAACACATTTATCATGTGCTGAAACTTTAACCATGCTTTAGGAAACTTGACCTTCCCACCTAGGGAACAACTCATCCCTCCAGGGAACGACCACTCGTTCAACCTTACGTAACGTCGATCTGTCTTAAAGACACATTAACCTCTCTAATGCACTGTTGCCATATGGGTAACGTCACATATCCTTAATGTCTCCATCAGAATCTCAAGTATGCTTACACGAGTGTGTACTCCACACTTCCAAACCCGTGATGTAGCTAGGTGAGTGTTGGGCCTAGATTCGTTTAGCCCATCACGATTAGGCCATAACTCTGACGATAGGACTAACCAACTCAGCGAAAAGAAAGCGGGGCTGAACCGAGGAGAAGAGACGTTGACGAAGATCTCGGAAAGTGGGTAAAACAGTTTGAAGACTCCTGGGAATCTCAGAGGAACGGCTAGTCTAATTTCGATCTCTTGTAAAGCATAAATACGAGGCTGAGAAAGCACTTGTAACACACGACCTTACTTACTAAATACAAGCAGTTTATCACTTTCTCTCGTTACTCATTCTCGTCTAGCTCTATTTCTTATTCTTTAAACGATCGATAAGCAAACTCTTTGGGTCAATTTGGATTATTCATACTCTTTTAGTTTAACCGTTGTCTAGTTGCCCTTCATCAGGCGATTCAGATCAGTTTAATCTTTTCGCCCCAAAACAATTTGGCGCCCACCGTGGGGCATCTAGTCAATTAGCGATCCAATCACCAATCCAACTTTTTCATCCTACCATGGCCAATTCCGAAGACCTCATGGTCCCCGTTGAAAGCCAAATCCAAGCCAACGCTCCGGCCACGAATCAAGCTGAAGACCACAACGATCAACCGGTCTTGGACGTTCAAATCCAAGAGTTGGCAAAAAACATGAGCATCCTCCAGGAGGAGCTAGCTCAGCAACGTTCCAGAACCGAAATGCTAAGTACTCAATCTGAAGCTGAAATTGCATGACTAACCCGTGAAAATGAGTTTTTGAGATCGCAGGTAAACTCGGCCGCATCAGCCCTCGGAGGATCAAGACGCGTGCTCAACATGGAAGGACTTTCGACGTGACTCGACCTGGATGGAGTAGCCACAACGCCCGTGGCGGCGATCAACCAGAACGTTTCCCAACCTACTGGTACGTTTCAGACTCCTCCGGTCACTTTCCTCATGACTAACGTGTCAATTCTTGTAACCTAGCCCCCGGAAGCTCGAGTAATCCCTCCATAGGTCACAAATCCGACCGATCTTCAGGCCCTCATACAGCAAGCTATCAGCGAATATATGAAGGCCTTGGATGATCACATTGCTCGGATCCCAGGAGTCTCACAACCAATCGAGATGGAAGTAATCGACGGATGTTCGAGGTTGGATCTGCTCTTGGTTCCCACAGAGCGAGCTTGCCCTAGGATGTGTGGTGATCCTTGATTCACGCTATCTTTTACATGTAACAACAACCTGGGCAGCTCAGAATCCACATAGGTTGGTCAACTTCTTGGGACAAGTCGTTGTCCAACTCTTTTCGTCCGAGGTTCAACAAGCTGGCACTTTGGAACCGTCCTCTGGATGGTGACATCTCTATGAGCTGTCGCTTTCAGTGCCTTTGTCCGAGGTTCATCATTCTAGACATCTTGGAGTCTTGCTCTTGGATGGTGGCAGACTTTTGGATGCTTCTATCAAGTCGCTTTCACTTCCTTTTGTCTGAGGTTTAGTGTTCCCAGATTTCTCGGGAAAATCAAACTCACGTGTTGCATTTATGGGCACACCTGGGTTCCTTTGGCTTGCTGCTTGGTTCTTTTGTCTTGTATGGCTTACAAGGTTTCGACAATTGTCCTGTGGTTCCTTAACACACATCTTTGAGATAAAACATTAGTAACAAAATATTTGTCATCTTCAAAAGTAGAGAAACTGAGGAAATGAACTCTCAGGGGAACCGAAGTTCCAGAGTTCCATTTCCTAACACTATGCCTGACTATTTTTCTAAGTGGATAGAAGCTGAAGTATATTGAGAGGTAAAAGAAAAACACGTCATTTCATTTATAAAGCGTAACATTCTATGCATATTTGGCGTCCCTTCAGAAATCGTATGCGACAATGGCTCCCAATTCATCGGTAGCAAGACACGATCATTCTGCAAACAATGGAACATCACATTGGTCACATCTACGCCGAGATATCCACAATCCAACAGCCAAGCTGAGTCCAGTAACAAGATCATCATAAACAACCTCAAAAACACCTCATAGGGGCAAAAGTAAGATGGACCGACGAACTCTCTCTAATATTATGGTCCTGTCGGACCACACCAAAGAACGCGACTGGACAAAGTCCCTTCTCACTAGTCTACGGGAGCGAAGCAGTCATCCCCACCGAGCTACTTATCCCAACTGCCAGATATGGGTTTGTAGGATCGTGATTGTTAGATTAATAACAAGGGAACTAAGAATACAAATTCCAGTTTCCTTCGCAACGGAAATAAACAATCAAATAAATGAACAAGTTCCTTATAGTGGAAACCTTCGATTGCCAACTAGCAATCTAGGATAAAAACCACTACCTTTCTTTCGAAAGGATTTCAAGGTCTACTTCTTGATTTCTTATATCTTTGGTTACAACTTATCCTAGGAACAAACACACAGTTTCTTTGCCTTATATACAGTTAGACAATCCTAGATAACTTAACACAAATTATAATCAATCCAAGAAGCAGCCCTTAGCACCAAAGAACTAACTAACTTACAGTCACAAGAACTTAGCACACAGCTCTCTGATTCCTTGACTGGTTCCTCTTGATCTTGATTCTATTTGACGATCTGTTTGAAGCTTCACACTTTGATATTTGCTATGGAGTGTGATTCTTTCTGAATGCTTAAAGATAACAGCGGAGCTTATCTTCCTTATATATTGGATGCTCGAGGTTGGATCTGCTCTTGGTTCCCACAGAGCGAGCTTGCCCTAGGATGTGTGGTGATCCTTGATTCACGCTATCTTTTACATGTAACAACAACCTGGGCAGCTCAGAATCCATATAGGTTGGTCAACTTCTTGGGACAAGTCGTTGTCCAACTCTTTTCGTCCGAGGTTCAACAAGCTCGGCACTTTGGAACCATTCTCTGGATGGTGACATCTCTATGAGCTGTCGCTTTCAGTGCCTTTGTCCGAGGTTCATCGTTCTAGGCATCTTAGAGTCTTGCTCTTGGATGGTGGCAGACTTTTGGAAGCTTCTCTCAAGTCACTTTCACTTCCTTTTGTCCGAGGTTTAGTGTTCCCAGATTTCTCGGGAAAATCAAATCACGTGTTGCGTTTCTGGGCACACATGGGTTCCTTTGGCTTGCTGCTTGGTTCTTTTGTCTTGTTTGGCTTACAAGGTTTCGACAATTGTCTTGTGGTTCCTTAACACACATCTTTGAGATAAAACATTAGTAACAAAATTTTTGTTATCTTCAAAAGTAGAGAAACTGAGGAAATGAACTCTCAGGGGAACCGAAGTTCCAGAGTTCCATTTCCTAACAATTTCCCCCTTTTTGATAATGACAAATATAAAGAACCTGGCAACATAATAAGGACATGAAATTCATGAGATCAGTTGAACTAAGAGATTTACAACTTTATAAAGTAATGATAGATCATTCAATAGTTGCAAATTCCCCCTAAGCAGATGAACTAAGGTATTCAAGTTCCCCCTTAGAAATAGAACGGGTTCAGAGTTCCTATAAGTCCAGTAGTTCTAATATTTCAAGGTTCTTATCCATTCTTCCCCCTTTTGACATCATCGAAAAGATCAGTGAACTTGTTAAGAACATGGATATCAAAGGGAATGAAAACAATTGCGCCAAACCCATGACAGAAACCATAATGGAAACTTGAGGCAGAGACAAATAATGCATAGAAACATGGCCAAAAGGTTCATTAAACATTAAAAACTTAACACATTGTCCAGTAGCGAAGTAGAGAAAGACACAAAAGATCACAAACAAGTGGAACCAACAAGGACATCACAAGTAACTTGATAAAAGACAACAAAGGGATAGAAGAGGGGAGTAGGATCCTAGGGAACTACTAGCACACTGTGGAGTTATCGCGCTGGGAACTATAAAAGACGTTCCTATGGCGTAGCAGTGGCCTCCTCTTCATCATTCTTCTTGTCGTCAGTTCCTTCAATATGGCCGGTTTCCTGAGTTGCTCCAGGAGCATCCTCCCAGGTTTTCTGAAGCACCTTCACCAGACTTGAAACAGCAGCTCTGGTTTTTCCCAGTTTAATCACTTGATCACGAAGGGCGACCGTTATGGCAGTCGAGCCTTCCGTGATAGCTTTTTCAATACGACCCAGAGAGGAGAGGATCGTAGAGGAGTCTTGAGAGAGGTTGAGCGGTGGCATATAGCTTGAAGGAGCTTGGGAACTGGCCTTTTCCTTAGGCAATTCCGTTTGAGTTACAGAGGGAGCGGTCTGTTGATCTTTGGTTTTGAGCTTTCTGACTATGGCAATGGTGAGGAACTTGCTGTAGGCGGTTTCAGGGAGATCATCTGGATATTGGTGGAACATGGAGATGATGTTTTTTATGAGGTGAGGGAAGGGTAGGGCATGGGATTCATGAGACTTACAGAATTGCATATGGGGCAACACGATTTTGGGGAGATCAACTTGTGCACCAGACATCACCTTGTCCATGAGAATAGCATCAGTGATGAGAACCGTGGCCCTGTGCTTCTGCCTGGGAACCAAATTCCTGATGATCTAGAAGTGCAGTAGCTTGTTGGAGATGGAGAGTCCCTTAGTCTGCAGGCTTGTTGGATAGTCGCCATCATAGAGATTTTTCACCACTTCAGTCTTTGTTTTATAACCCTTTCCTTTGGGTCAGGTCTTCTTCTGATGCAAGATGTCGAACCCGGATCTGGGCTCAATCCCTAGAGCAGAGGCAATGATGCTGGGGTACAGGGGATACATAGTTCCCTTCCACTGAAAGATGGCGTCGTTGCAGGGAGAGTTGTGTTTGGCCGGCACAAAGGTTAATGACTGATAGAAGAGGCGTACGACTTCATCAGAGACGGAGAAGGATTCCACCAAGAGCTGATCCCATCCTTGGTACTGAAGCAGAGAATGGAACTGACTGAGAGCTTCACTGAACAGATCTTCATCTTCGTCCTCAAGGGTTTGGGTCCAGAATTCTGTCCCGATAATGAGTGGCTTGAGTATCTTCCTCTTAGAGAAGGAGGAAGACACTTGTCCCAAAGAGGAGGAGGAGAGGGTGGTGGATTTGGACCTTTTTGAGGCAGGGTTGTAAGGAACCAAGGCCTGGGAACTGCGTTTGCATAGTTTGAGCCTTGTGGCAACTGAGGGAGCAGGTTTAGAGGCTGGTTTGGACTTGAGGCTTTGATGAGTGCTATTTTGTAGCACATATCTAAGGATTATTACCAGGTTTGAGGCGCCATTTGGATGGATTTTATGCACAATTGGAGATTATGGAGTTAGAGTGGAGAAGTGAAGAAATCATGGGATTTATAGAGGTTTGAAGTGTATTGAAGAGTAGAAGAATAATTTGCTGAATTCAAATGGTTCGTTCTCTCTACTCAGATGTCCAAATAAAGTGATTCCAATTCTAGGAGTTAGATCTTGAAGTCTACTGCAAGTCCTCAAAATATGAGTACAATCGCAGAAGCTGAAAAGTCACCGCCCCGCGGTGGAAATCACGCCCCGCGGCCATCAGCGAGAGCACGAGATTTATTTCCAAATTTGGATTGTTTATTTTACTATTACTTTATTATTATTTTATTTCCTTGTAAGATTGGGTTTGTGATCTTGGGCTTTAGGTTAACTCTATTTAACCTAATTCCCACATCCTCCATTCCATATATAGAAGATTTAGTTTTAGTTCGTAGTTTCGCCTCCGGGGTTCCAACCCATGGAGAACTAAACACCTTGTTCTGCTAGACGTTTGAAGCAATACAGTTGATTATGTTGTGAGATTTATATCCCTTGTTCTTATTCTTATGTGTGTTGGTTTGATTCTCTTGGTTATATTGATTATTGATTTATTGTTATTCTTCATAGTCTGACCAGCTAGGTTGAATACTTTTTATCAATTGCTAGGATTGCATATAGGGGTTCTGAGTGCATATCTAGTGGCAAACACGTTTGTGCGTATAGGGGTTCCGAGCGTACACTTGTGTGTGAGAATCAATTTCATGTTTAGTAGGGGAGTGAGTACTTGTACGTCTTTCTACTTGCATGTATCCTATATCCTTGTGTGCATTGCTATTGCTGTGTTGGTGCTAAAGTACGCTGACAACTGTGAGAATCAGTTGTACTTTATCATTGGCATAGTAATAAGTCTATCGACAACTGTGAGAATCAGTAGTACTTAAGATCAGGGTGGGAACAACCATAAGAATAGTTAAAGAACTTGGATTTATAGATTTCAGTGATCAACTTGCATCTCTGTATTGTGGATCTCGTTCTAGTGGAACTACTTTCCTCATTATATTTCTTCTCTTGTTAAAGCTTGCATCTTTGTTACTCTGTGATCATTCAAACCCCCCTTGTTACTTTACACGCTTGTGAACACGTAGATTGATTACTTCCTCCCTGTGGATTCGACCCTTGCTTGCCTCTACTACTTGTTTAGGTCCACACCAGTGCTACTGATTTTTCTATTTGCTTTTGATACAGATATGGATTTCTGGGGAAAACCGCAATATGACCCATACTCCTACGCATACACTCCAGGGTGGAGAGAGCACCCCAATTCGAGTTATGGGTACCAACAATTCAATCCGACCTATGAGCATAGTCCGCCTGAGTCCAATCCAAATATCGCAACTGCAGCGATGCTCAAGAACTTGACTCAGCACTTCTCCTCTCGTGCAAGCACTTCAACCGAAGCGATGCTCAATGTCCTAACACGACACTTTACAACATATGCGCAAAAGACAGATGCTAACCTCCAGCGCATAACAGAGGCTATGGTCGACCTCAAGGAGGAGGTTATTGAGCTAATAAAAGAGAGAAGGAAAGAGGCTGCAAATGCGGTAACCCTGCGAAATGGCAAGGAATTGCATGTCGCTCCTACTGCTGAGGAGGACGAATATGAGATGGAGAACGTCGCCCACCGCCCCGCGTCACCTCTCACCGCGACCCGGCGTGAAGTCCCAGTTATCTCACCGCCCCGCGACGAGACTGACCGCGACTCGGCGGCATGCCTCAGTTTCTCCACCGCGACCTCAGCGCCCCGCGGCAATGACCACCGCCCCGCGGTGGGACCAGAGCAACCCAGCGTTCAAAATCCTAGCTCTGCTGATGAGGTTTTGGTTGATCCTTATTTCCGCCCAGAGGTGCTGACTGAGGAGGAGTACTTTTTGAGATATGAGGAGGATTGGAGCGACGATGAGGAGGAGAACTGTGACCGTGAATATACTCCAGAGACAATCGCCCTGGCAGCCCCCGACCCTCTGGAGGCTGCTTATGATGAGTTTATGCATCTCAACTCCTTCCCGCTTATCTCGCCACAACCTGCTACACCATTCCCTGAGGCTCTGAAGGACACCCAAAAGGTGGAGAGCGACAAAGGCTTATTTGACACCTTCAGCGGCTGCAAGGCAACCACCCCTCTGGTCCATCTGGCGGACAGCACCCCTCGCTGCAAGGAAATATTAAAGGTGCTGGGCATAATCAAGAAGAAGCCGAAGGGGAAGCAAAAAAAGGAGAACTTGACTCAAGTGGCGAATTTTTATATGCTGGATACGGGGCAGGACAGACATGAAGCCCCTGAGATGCTGGGTAGACAATTTTTCAAGATGGCAAGTGCATTCATGGATACGACAAGTGATCCAGCCATCAACAATTGCACAAGCATGGGGAAAAGGCTCCATAGGGAGTATACAAAGAGGCATCCCCCTGATTTTGATCCCAGGAGTTTAGTTGCTTTGAGCAACCCGAGTTGAGAAGACTGAGTAGGATGTCAAACCATGACAATAACTAAGGCGTTGTCCGGGAGGCAACCCGAGGTATGTTTTTCTTTCTTTGCTTTTCATTCTTTGTTTTTGCATTTTCTTTAGTGTGTTTTTGCTTTGTTTTTGTTCTTGCTTTTTGTTTCCGACTAACCTGCAGGGAAGAGACCCATGCCTATTGAAGAAGGTGTTTACCACCAATGTAAGTCTTCTCTTCCGTGCACTAAGTCACCCCCCGAAAAAACCCTAAACGGGGGGCAAAAAAAAAAATTCAAAAAAAAAAAAGAGTTCTACCGAGGCCAGTTGTCCAGAGTTCCCCATGGAGATGGTGCGCATCATGTTGTCAAGGAGGAAACCTTAGCACTATACATTATTTGACAACGATATTGGCCCTACATTCGACAGCTGAGGAGGAGGAACACTAGAGCCCCATCAAGATCATATCTGGGCCCCACCATGTGTTCCTAGAAGGCCGTGCGACCCCGCCATACTATGCTACACCACTATTCACCAAAGTGGTTCCCTTTTGGTTGCACGGTAGGAGAAGACGATGAAGTTGAAGAAGACACCCGCCCAACACTAGAGACTTGGGCATTTTTTGAGAAGACCGCCAGCGACACCTACAGTGTCCAAGCAGCTTGACAACGTTTGTGAGTTATTTTTTGCTTTTCCCTCTGCTTCTATTCTTTTGTCTTTCATTACATCGAGGACAATGCAATGTTTAATCATGGGGGAGAGTTCTATACTTACTACGTTGTTGAGGAGAAAAAAAATAAAAAAGAAAAAAGCCAAAAATTGAAAAAAGGCATACATAAAAATCATGGGATAGGTCGAAAACCCGAAATGGCGGCCTAGGTAATAAGCAGGTGGCTTGGACCAGCATTAGGCTCGGGTAATATGTGGTCAAGAGTGATGTGAGCTTATGTGAGTACATCTATTGAAAAATGAAATGAGTGGCTTGGTGAAAACCCGAAAGGGCACCTTGGCAAAATGAGCGAAAAAGAAGAAGAGTGATTTTAGGATTTCTCATTATTCTTGGCGAGGCGTCATAAGAAGAGGAGTTATAAGGAGGATTCGGGTAGGTCACTCTAGGAGGCATAAGAAGATAGATGGGAGATAGGATTAGATTTTTTTCACTCTATGGTATTTGGGATAAGCTTGGGGGAAGTACTCTGCTTTCCTTTTAGCTTGGTTGTGTGGGGTATTGATTGATGTTGTAGTTTATTGTGCTGAGCTTATTTGTATTGGTTGCCTGGAGTTTATTGTTGGGTATGATTCTTGGAGGTTGAATTTTCTATGCTTCCTGAAGCCTTGGGGATTGATTGGAGGAGTAGGTTTACTTTAGCTTACTCGAGGACGAGCAAGGTTTAAGCATGGGGGATTTGATGAGTGCTATTTTGTAGCACATATCTAAGGATTATTACCAGGTTTGAGGCGCCATTTGGATGGATTTTATGCACAGTTGGAGATTATGGAGTTAGAGTGGAGAAGTGAAGAAATCATGGGATTTATAGAGGTTTGAAGTGTATTGAAGAGTAGAAGAATAATTTTCTGAATTCAAATGGTTAGTTCTCTCTACTCAGATGTCCAAATGAAGTGATTCCAATTCGAGGAGTTAGATCTTGAAGTCTACTGCAAGTCCTCAAAATATGAGCGCAATCCGAGTTGGAAATCAAAAGTTATGACATTTTTACTAAAGTGTCGCAGAAGCTGAAAAGTCACCGCCCCGCGGTGGAAATCACGCCCCGCGGCCATCAGCGAGAGCACGAGATTTATTTCCAAATTTGGATTGTTTATTTTACTATTACTTTATTATTATTTTATTTTCTTGTAAGATTGGGTTTGTGATCTTGGGCTTTAGGTTAACTCTATTTAACCTAATTCCCACAGCCTCCATTCCATATATAGAAGATTTAGTTTTAGTTCGTAGTTTCGCCTCCGGGGTTCCAACCCATGGAGAACTAAACACCTTGTTCTGCTAGACGTTTGAAGCAATACAGTTGATTATGTTGTGAGATTTCTATCCCTTGTTCTTATTCTTATGTGTGTTGGTTTGATTCTCTTGGTTATATTGATTATTGATTTATTGTTATTCTTCATAGTCTGGCCAGCTAGGTTGAATACTTTTTATCAATTGCTAGGATTGCATATAGGCGTTCCGAGTGCATATCTAGTGGCAAACACGTTTGTGCGTATAGGGGTTTCGAGCGTACACTTGTGTGTGAGAATCAATTGCATGTTTAGTAGGGAGTGAGTACTTGTACGTCTTTCTACTTGCATGTATCATATATCCTTGTGTGCATTGCTATTGCTGTGTTGGTGCTAAAGTACGCTGACAACTGTGAGAATCAGTTGTACTTTATCATTGGCATAGTAATAAGTCTATCGATAACTGTGAGAATCGGTAGTACTTAAGATCAGGGTGGGAACAACCATAAGAATAGTTAAAGAACTTGGATTTATAGATTTCAGTGATCAACTTGCATCTCTGTATTGTGGATCTCGTTCTAGTGGAACTACTTTCCTCATTATATTTCTTCTCTTGTTAAAGCTTGCATCTTTGTTACTCTGTGATCATTCAAACCCCCCTTGTTACTTTACACGCTTGTGAACACGTAGATTGATTACTTCCTCCCTGTGGATTCGACCCTTGCTTGCCTCTACTACTTGTTTAGGTTTGTTAGGATTATTTTATTTGTTTAGGTGTCTTGACGACAAACGCCTAGCAGGCTTGCAGGCGATGGCTCTGAGCTTAGGATTTCCTGGGTGGTCTTGTCTGGAGAGGAGTCATGGGATCCTCCTTCTGAGACAGAGTGGGTAGCAGATGCGGACGCAAGAGTGAGTTCCTTTTATTTCTCATTTCCTTTCTCCTCAGCTTCCGGGGCTATAGGGTTTTGAGAGGGGGTGATCTCAAGAGATTTTGTGGACGAGGCTGCTTTCTTTTCTCTGAAAGCTTTGAGAAGAGCAGCTTCTTCTTCGTCTTGAACAAGGTTAGGGTTAGGGTTCTTGTCAGCCATTTGAGGAGCTAGGGTTTTTTTAGTGGAGAGAGAGACAGAAATGGGAGCAATAGAGATGGAGAGAATTGAGGGAAGCAAATATGGGTTCTTAGTCCGATCAACAGGACCCCTTTAATAATTGTTGAGAGCTGAAGAGACCGTTTGGAGAGATCTAGCCGTTGAGAAGAATCGTGGGAGATCTGAAGCATTGAAGCGGCTTCCAAGGAGTTGCAGCTTTTTCGAACGGTCATAAATTCAAACTTCACCCATTCAGAGAAGGAAACTGTTCCAGCTGACAAGACGTGTCTGATGTCTGAAATTATGCCATAAATGCTGTCTTGGGAGGATCAAGTTCCTAACTAGCCGTTTGGAGGTCATTCCATCCTAGTTCCTTTTTGGCGATTTATTTAGTGTGCTAGAGGGATATATGGGAACTTTGATGTGGGTTTTAAAACACGGAACCTGAAAGTACGTTCCCATACTAGGAATCAAGGAGGCCATTTATCGCATTGTACAATAATTCCTAGAGAGGGTTAAGAAATGGATCATAGGGAATTAAATTGAGCAATGAGGCAAAGGAGGGTCATAGTACACAATCATCATTTCGGCTTGTATTATTGAGTTAGAATATGATCATATTGTGACTTTTGGGCCAACAAAGAGACTTGAACAATGATTGAGTTAAGAATGAACAATGAAGATTCAAGGACACGAACTAGAAGAATTTATCAAAGCCTTTTGATTAACCATTATGGATATGAGGGTCTATTGCAAAAGATATAACACAAAGATTTCAAGACTGAACAAGTAAAAGATCTAAACTAGTCAATCAAGGGAACTGGAGAGAAACCTCTAAACTAAAGTCACTGCTAGGTTATAGGAATCATTCTCAGTTCTAATATAAGGTTCTCGAAGGGAACTCTATTCAAGGCTTTGGTGAATATATCTGCAACCTGATCTTCAGTTCTATAAAATTTCATAATGATGTTCCCTTTCTCAACATGATCTCTAAGAAAGTGATGTCTTATGTCTATATGTTTGGTCCTAGTATGATGCACAGGATTCTTAGAAATGTTTATAGCGCTGGTATTGTCACAAAGAATAGTGAGGGGACCATAAGACATACCAAAATCCGCAAGTTGTTGCTTTAGCCATAGGAGTTGGGAACAGCAAGAGGCGGCTGCAATGTACTCAGATTATGTGGTGGAGAAGGAGACTGAGACTTGTTTCTTTTAGCCCCATGACACAAGGCAAGGGCCTAGGAACTGTGCCATTCCAGAAGTACTCTTCCTATCCATCAAGTATCTAGCATAATCAACATCAGTGAAACCTATCAGCTCAAAGGGACACTCTTTGGGGTACCAAATGCAGAGTGAATCAGTTCCCTTGAGATATCGGAGTATCCTTTTCACAGCAGCCAAGTGTGTTTCTCTTGGACAGGATTGAAACCTAGCACACAAACCAACAACAAACACAATGTCTGGACGGCTAGCGGTTAGATACATGAAAGAACCTATCATACCTCTGTAGAGTTTCTCTTCCACAAGAGGACTCGAATGATCCTTGTCCAAATGAGCAATGGTGGAGATAGGAGTTGAGAGAGGCTTACATGAATCAATTTTGAACTTTTTCAGTAGTTCCCTGACATACTTCTGTTGGTGAATTTGTATACCATCTTTCCTTTGAGTGATTTGCAATCCGAGGAAGAAAGTGAGTTCCCCTATTAGGCTCATTTCAAATTCACTGCATATCAAGTCTTTGAACTTATCTACAAGGGACAGGTTAGTGGAACAAAAAATGATATCATCAACATAAATTTGAACCACTAAGATGTTACCTTCTTCTTCTAGGATGAAGAGAGTTTTATCAATAACTCCACGCCTGTAGCCATTTGAGAGTAGGAACTGGGCAAGACGATCATACCAAGCTCTGGGGGGGCTTGCTTGAGACCATACAATGCTTTGTCTAGGAAGTAGACATGGTCTGGATGATCATCGTCTTCGAAACCGGGTGGTTGCTTGACATATACTTCCTCTTGAAGAATGCCATTGAGAAAGGCAGTCTTTACATCCATTTGGAATAGTTTGAACCCTTTGTGTGATGCGAATGCAATCAACAGTCTTATTGCTTTAATCCTTGCCACCGGAGCATAGGTTTCATCATAGTCGATGCCTTCTTGTTGATTGTATCTCTGAGCAACAAGTCTTGCTTTGTTCCTAATCACGGCTCCTGAATCATCTAGCTTGTTCCTGAAGACTCATCTAGTTCCTATGATATGCTTATCCTTGGGACGGGGAACTAGATGCCACACTTTATTCCTTTCAAACTGATGAAGTTCTTATTGCATGGCTTGGATCCAGTCTACATCCTTCAGTGCTTCACCTATATTCTTTGGTTCCACAATAGACAGGAAAGCATTGAAAGCAAAGAAGGTTAGATGTTCGAACCTGACTGGAGGCTTGATGGTTCTTCTTTCTCTATTGGGAGCTAGAGCATTTGATGTGGAGACATTTTGATTTGAACACTTAGCTTCAACTTCTATGTTGGGATCACCTTTTCCATTGAAGAACATGTGAGAAGATGAATCATTGATGTCTCCACAGGTGTTGTCTTCATGTTCATGGTTCCCAGAAATGGATTGTTGTTGATTATCCATGGGAACTGGTGGAGGAACAAGTGGGGGATTTTGTGCAGCAGGGAAGGAATTGGGTGGTGTGATGTCTTCATCTGGATCTTCTTGAGGAGGTTTGGGAAATGGATCTTCAAAGGAACTGATGGTGTTCTGCACATTTCTACCAAGTGATTTTTCATTAAAAATAACATGAACACTTTCTTCTACCTTTTTGGTCCTTTTGTTGAAGATCTTGTAGGCCTTGCTGCTTGATGCATATCCAATGAAGATCCCTTCATCACTCCTTGGGTCAAATTTGCCAAGATTGTCCTTTCCGTTGTTGTGCACAAAGCACTTGCATCCGAACACCCTAAGATGTGAAATGTTGGGAACTCTTCCTCTTAGAAGTTCATAGGGTGTCTTCTCTGTGATTGGGCGAAGCATAGCTCGATTGATGATGTAGCAGGCTGTGTTGATTGCTTCAGCCCAGAATGATTGAGAGAGTCCACTTGAGATGAGCATAGTTCGAGCCATGTGTTCCAAGGTTCTGTTCTTCCTTTCAACTACTCCATTTTGTTGAGGAGTGTATGGTGCAGAGAAGTTGTGATCAATACCATGCTCACTGCAAAAGGTTAGAAATTCTCCATTTGCGAACTCGGTACCATGGTCAGAACGAATAGAGTTAATGGAGCAATCAAGAGATTTTTCTAATATGGGAACCAGATCCTTAAATCGTCTAGATTTTATGAAAATTGTCCAAGTGAAATGAGAGAAATCATCAACAAGGACAAAAATATACCTGTTTCCTCCTAGGCTTTGAACTCTCATGGGTCCACAAAGATCCATGTGGATGAGTTCAAGGGGCCTTGAGGAACTTACCATGTTTTTGGACTTGAAGGAACTTTGAGCTTGTTTCCCTTTTACACAGTCTGAGCACAGTTCCGTAGATGTGCCACTTAGCTTTGGAAGCCCTCTGACTAGCTCTTTTGAGTGTAGCATTTGAATTAGTTTGGTGCTAGCATGACCAAGACGTTGATGCCACAAGTCGGCTTGATCATTCACAGTTGAGAGACAGAGTTTCTCATTGGGAACAAAGGATGGGTCAACAATATACACATTGTTGAACCTCTTACCTTTTAGGATTATTTGTCCCGAGGAGTCAAGGACCGTGCATTCATTTGATCTGAATCTAACTTCATTGTCTCCTTGGTCACACAGCTGTGACACACTTATTAGATCAAAACCAAGATTATCAACAAGATTAACTTTGTTTACCTTAATGTGATCATTGAGTTTCACAGTTCCTATTCCACAGATTTTTCCTTTGCTTTTGTCTCCGGAAGAGATGTTCCCTCCTTGGAGAGGTTGAAGAGAGGTCATTTGATTTCTTCTTCCGGTCATATGGCATGAGCAACCACTGTCAATGTACCATAGTTGAGGTTGCCTCTCTTCTTTCTGCACATAAGGAAACTAAGATTTCTGAACCCAGTGAAGCTTGGCTTTACTCGGGGGATTAGCACTGTGAGTCTGTGAATAACCAGGAAACTGGTTCCTTTCATGGTAATAGGCTCTTTTCTCATTTTAAAAATTCCGTTTCTTAGGACAATCAGTGTTGTAATAACCATTCTTTCCACAATAGTAACACAAGCGATTGTAAACAACATGTCCATATTTTCCCTTTCCTGGCCTAAAAGGTTTCTCAGTTTTTCTTTTGTTGAAGTCAACATTGTTTCTAACCTTATCATGAGCCATGTTCACATACATTTTGTGAGCAAAGGAATTGGTGAACCATTTGTTTTCAGGGAATGCCTTTTCTTTTCCCTTAGGTTCCCTCTTTGGACTTTGATAATTTTCATTGAGACGCTTGGCAACCTCAGCCTTGTTCTCAAGAACCATGATCTTCTCTAATAGGAATTGATTCCTATCTCGAGAAGTGGCAAGAGCAGTACTGAGGTTCTCATTCATCTCAACAAGTTCTCGTCTAGTCTTTTCATCTTCAGCATCATTATTGGCCTTGTTATCAACATATCCAATTCCATGACGTTGTCTCACGAAGACAGTTTGATTGATCGTTTTTTCATTTATAGAGTCAGTGAGAATGTCTAACCTATCAATTATAAATTGAAGCATTTCATTTCCAGGTAGGTTATCATGCATAGGAACTTTAGCTGAGTCTATGCTAGTTTCATCACAAGATTTGCAGATTTTAAGGTGACTAGCATGCACATTTCTAATATCAATGAGTTTGGAGTGGGTTCCAGCTAGATCTTTCTCAGCTTCATCAAGTTTCTTACTCCACACAGAATTCTCAACAATCAAGCAAGCAATTTCATCTTCACAATCATCAAGTTTTTGTTGAAGGGAACTGATTTCCTTTCCTAGTTTCTTTATGATCTTTAGAAGTTGTTTCTTATCACAATCAACTAGAGTTTTTAGTAAGTCGTCAGAAGTTACCTCAAGGTCTTCTGAGTTGCTTGAATCTCCTTTTGCCATGAGACATCTTCCTCCAGAGAAACCACTCAGATCCAGTTCCTCATCTGAGTCTTCTCCCCATGAGGCCACAAGAGCCTTCTTCCTCTGAGGTCTTTCATCTTCTTTGGAGTCTTCCTTGTTGGGACAGTTCTTAGCGTAGTGTCCATTTTCTTTGCACTCATAACAGGAGACTTCTTTGAGATCTCTCCTTGGTCTATTGTGAGAGGAACTGCCTTTTTGGAATCTTCCTTTCACAAAGAATTTTTTGATATTTTTTGTGAAGAGAGTTGTAAGTTCGTCCTCCTCTTCTTCTAGGTCTGAGTTCTCCTGCTCCATCTCAAGTCTTGAGAAGGCTTTTGAGATCTTGAGGGCAATTCATTTCTCCAGTTTCTTGTCGGCATTGGCTTTGTTGTGTTCTCCTTCTCCAACCTCCAGTTTCCCTATGATCTAAGTCAAGGGAAGCGATTGGATGCCTGGGGTGTTCTTCATGATTCCCTTGATGAGGGTGAACTTAGAATTGAGTCCATTGATGACCACCAGTGACTTGGAAACTTCATCGAGGTTGACACCAACGGTTGTTAGCTTTCCAATCAATCTGTTGAAGCGAGAATAGTATTCTGAGATGGTTTCGGTTTCCATCATTTTGAAGGTGTGGTATTCTCCTTCCAAAGCAAACTTTCTGCTTTGCTTCAGTTCGTCACTTCCTTCATGCATATCCTTGAGTGCCTTCCACATCCCCTTCGCCGTCTTGATGCATATGACTTTGTCCATGTCTTCTCTGTCTAGTCCATTGAGGATGAACTGCCTGGCCTTGGCATTCTTTTTCATGATGACATAGTGCTCAGGTTTCCAGTCTTCTTCCTTCATTGTGAGATCGACATAGCCATCTCCATTTTCGACTATCCTCCAGCATTGGTAGTCATTGGTCTTGATGTGGCTTTCCATGCACTTTTCCCACCATGTTTCTTCTCCCTTCTTTCAGAGATGTGGCTTGTTGGTGGAGATTTCGAGCTCAAACTTGCTTGGCTGAGACATGATCTGCAAACTTAACAAAGATCTAGAGTTTTTCCTGCTCTGATACCAATTGTAGGATCATGATTGTTAGATTAATAACAAGGGAACTAAGAATACAGATTCCAGTTCCCTTCGCAGCGGAAATAAACAATCAAATAAATGAACAAGTTCCTTATAGTGGAAACCTTCGATTGCCAACTAGCAATCTAGGATAAAAACCACTACCTTTCTTTCGAAAGGATTTCAAGGTCTACTTCTTGATTTCTTATCTCTTTGGTTACAGCTTATCCTAGGAACAAACACACAGTTTCGTTGCCTTACACACAGTTAGACAATCCTAGATAAATTAACACAAATTATAATCAATCCAAGAAGCAACCCTTAGCACCAAGGAACTAACTCACTTACAGTCACAAGAACTTAGCACACAACTCTCCGATTCCTTGACTGGTTCCTCTTGATCTTGATTCTATTTGACGATCTGTTTGAAGCTTCACACTTTGATATTTGCTATGGAGTGTGATTCTTTCTGAATGCTTGAAGATAACAACGGAGCTTATCTTCCTTATATAGTGGATGCTCGAGGTTGGATCTGCTCTTGGTTCCCACAGAGCGAGCTTGCCCTAGGATGTGTGGTGATCCTTGATTCACGCTATCTTTTACATGTAACAACAACCTGGGCAGCTCAGAATCCACATAGGTTGGTCAACTTCTTGGGATAAGTCGTTGTCCAACTCTTTTCGTCTGAGGTTCAACAAGCTCGGCACTTTGGAACCGTCCTCTGGATGGTGACATCTCTAAGAGCTGTCGCTTTTAGTGCCTTTGTCCGAGGTTCATCGTTCTAGGCATCTTGGAATCTTGCTCTTGGATGGTGGCAGGCTTTTGGAAGCTTCTCTCAAGTCGCTTTTACTTCCTTTTGTCCGAGGTTTAGTGTTCCCAGATTTCTCGGGAAAATCAAACTCACGTGTTGCGTTTCTGGGCACACTTGGGTTCCTTTGGCTTGCTGCTTGGTTCTTTTGTCTTGTTTGGCTTACAAGGTTTCGACAATTGTCCTGTGGTTCCTTAACACACATCTTTGAGATAAAACATTAGTAACAAAATATTTGTCATCTTCAAAAGTAGAGAAACTGAGGAAAGGAACTCTCAGGGGAACCGAAGTTCCAGAGTTTCATTTCCTAACAGGGTTACAAACCCCAGAACAAAATGACGTTGAGTTAGCTCACAATCTTGACACCGCAAATGAAATCATAGAAAAAGCCAGAATCCGAATGGTTCAATACCAACAACAAGTCGCTAGGAGTTACAACAAAAACGCATGTGTCAAAGTCTTCAAATTGGGAGATTGGGTCTTGAGGAAGACATGCCAAAATACCCGAGATCCAGCCGACGGGAAGCTAGCACCCTAGTGGGAAGGACCTTACCTTATCAAGGAGATCATCGAACAAGGAGCGTATCGATTAGAGACTAAAGATGGACAACCACTTCCACGAAGCTGGAACGCAACCCACCTAAAGTTGTATCATTTCTAAATCCTTGTATTCTTTCATATTTCCGTTACATTCATTCGATTACGTTTGTTTGAATCATTTTACTGACTTAAGCATGGGAGGGCCGTTGGGCTCACCCCTAACGGTCGCCCCTAGATCTTTTCTTCCATGCTTTAAGACAACTCAAACAGGGACAAGAAGCCTCGAAGATGGATACAACATTCAGACATACAAACATTTTTACACACAAAAGCGCTTACAAGTACACGATTGATCGGTACACATGGAATAGAGGAACAACATTAAATGTTTTATTTACCAGACGTGTCCCACATAAGGTACTCGTCTCTACTTAGACATTACAATTTCTCTTCCCTGGAAACATAAATCATGCTACACCAAAACACTTAAAAATACAGGTCGCTTCGACCAACTCCCACGCGTCCCGGCCAAGGCGCAACCGACAAGTCAACCTGAACAGACAAACAAACACAAGGTACGCAAATACGAGAACATTTCACAAAATATGCGACCCGCGATGATGGACGGGTTGCCAAAACATTATCCATCCCATCTCCACGATGAGGCACCATATGTCACTTAAACGTCTAAAAACAGAATGTTCACAAAAACAACACACACATAACATCATCATTACATTACTAAGATTCGCCTGACTTCTCGTTAACATCCGCATGGACGACCTCCTTACCCTTGGTTACTTCAGGATCAGCCTTCAACACGTCCTCAACAACCTCCTCGGTTGCCTCGGGGTCAGCCTCCTCCCTTTGCTCGTCTTCTCCCAGGCCAACCAGCTTGAACAGATCATCGCCAGGGTTGCCATTGGGGTATAGGAGATCCAAGTTGGCCTTCTCATCTTCAATCTTCCACTCCACGTGAGTCCCCGCAACAAACTCTTCCATCATCTCGATACGCGACTTGAGGTAGAAATACGCCCCCACGTCGCCAGCAGTATGAGCATCTTGTTCAGGGAGCTTTTTAGCATCAACCTTCACTTCCTCGAGGTGAACCTAGAACTTCTTCTTAGCCAAAGACATCTCGCTCTCAAGGGTCTTCACACGATCCTTAGCGGCCATCAGCTGACCCTCTACATGGGCGATTTGTTTGTCTGCTCTATCACTCAACTCTTGTATGGTCGAGAAGGCGACCATAGAATACTGGAAAGCCTACACTCGACACATCATGTAAATCAATCCCCGAATAATACAAAGAGAAAAAACTTTTATTCACATGTATAAATATCTTCTCACTCACCTTCCAGGCACCAACTACGGACTCATCCATACATTCGATAATGTGAAGATCGCCGATTTCATTCTTGGCCTCAGGGTCCACAAACTGAAGCAGGTCGCTCGCCGACCTCTCCCTCAACATACCTGGCGAAGGGTCTAGAGCGACCGTCGCCTTCCTCTTTGCTCCAGATGTTTTCGACGAAGGAGAGTCTAGAGCGATGATTCCAGTGGATGGGGGAACTTTAGCAGGGGCCCTCACCGAAGAAGACGCCTTAGCGGCTGACAACCTCTGCTCTAGAAGGCTCTTCTCAGACAGACGAGCGCTAGATCTTCCACCTCTCGACGCTTATAACATAACGCAGTAGAATAAGAAAAGAAAGACCCTAAAAACCAACCAAATGCATACCTGTAGGAACGAACAAGTGCCTCTGGTGACGGACGTTGAAGGAGTAGACATGTCGACGGGCTCGGGTAGCAGAAGGTTGACGTTTCTAAACGATCTGTCCGCTTCAGGGAGAGCAAGCAGAGTAGCAGTTACGACCTCAAATCCTTCAGGTTCTCCCGGATTAGGTGTTACAACAAAACACATGTAAGCAAAGCTTTAGAAGATATCCGACAAGAAGACCGAAAAAAGGATGAATACAATACTTGTTTTTCTCTAGTTAGAAAGAAGGAAGGAACAGTCAACACCCCTTTCAAGAGACCTATGCTCTACGAAGAAAAACCGGGATCTCCATCCACGGTCATTGACATCTAGATTCAAAGCTATGGGATTTCTACCCCGATGAAAACACAATTGGAACCTCGAAGAACCACGACTGCTCAGATAGTAAGAATACCATAAAGTGTCGAAATCAAATTACACATTTACACCCGCAGCTAAAAGATCAATCGCCATGAGCAAGCGCCATGTATGAGGCATAACTTGGCAAGGCGCGAGCTTTAACACGGCCAAGAAATTTCGGACGAGATGGGAAAAAGGAAAAGAATGGCCGATTTTGAAGGGTATTCAAAGAAACAGACCCATGCATCTTTATACCAGTCCGCTCACTCACAAGGAAAGGGAAGACGCGCTATGGTACCCTCAGGAAACTCCTCAAACTCTAAAATCCTATCTAGTTCGGGCTGGGTTTTGGGTTCCAGGCAAAGAATCTTCTGGATTTAGAAGTTTCAGAGGGACAAAGGTATCTCCTTTCCCGCTCGAGTCATCTGCAATGGCTTTGCCCTTCCTCGATCTGGACGACGCCATGAAAGAAGCAAGAAGAAAGGCAGTGAAAATCTGAAAAAGAGAAGAGAAGTTACCTTGATAAGACTTGAAGCGTTGTAGTGAAATGAAAAGTAATTGATGGTTATTTAAAGAAGCAAACCGCCTTACCTATGGTCAAACCGTTGGGCCAACCACGAGACGCCACGTCATCCAAACGACTGCAAAAGAATCGAAAGGAAAAGATTTTACAGAGGGAAGATCAAACCGCCCCAGAAATCGTTCCTTTTCTGGCCCATTTTGATCTTGGGGCAATTGTTGGGCCTAGATTCATTTAGCCCATCACAATTAGCCCATAACTCTGACGATAGGACTAATCGACTCGGCGAAAAGAAAGCGGGGCTGAACCGAGGAGAAGAGACGTTGACGAAGATCTCGGAAAGTGGGTAAAACGGTTTGACAACTCCCGAGAATCTCGGAGGAACGGCTAGTCTAATTTCGATCTCTTGTAAAGCATAAATATGAGGCTGAGAAAGCTCTTGTAACACACGACCTTACCTACTGAATACAAGCAGTTTATCACTTTCTCTCGTTACTCATTCTCGTCTAGCTCTATTTCTTATTCTTTAAACGGTCAATAAGCAAACACTTTGGGTCGATTTGGATAATTCATACTCTTTTAGTTTAATTGTTGTCTAGTTGCCCTTCATCAGGCGATTCAGATCAGTTTGATCTTTTCGCCCCAAAACAGTGAGATCTTATTGTGCCGTATGAATCCCGATCACACTAAATGTTCCCTATATGGGAACATGTAGGATCGTACGTGTTAGAAATCAAAGGGAACTGAGAGTTCAGTTCCTTAGCAGCGGAATATGTAAATAACACAGAATCAAAACTAGTTTCTTAGAGTGAGAACCTTTGATAACCAACTAGTTATCTAGGATAAAACTCACTACCTCTCTTTCAAGAGGATTTGAAAGTCTACTTCTTTTATTAATGCTTCGATTACAATCAACTAGGATAGAACACACAGATTAAAGACTTAAGACACACTTATGACTCTCTACCTAGTTCGACCAAATCAAGCACACAACAAGCAAGTGACTTACACAGTTCTTCTTCAAAGAACAAAGCTCTGTTTTCTCCTTCGCAAGCAATGAGTGAATGCGTTAATGCGTTTTTGTGAGAGAGTTTGATTATTCTATTTATGCAGCTCAACCATGTAGAATCAAGATCTACAGCTGGTTGATATGCACGAATAAAATAACCAAAAAGAAATCGGAAAAGATAAGATTTGTTACCAAATATTATCTTTAACGATTTTACAGATTTTGTTTCCATAAAAGATATACAAGGAATCTCCTAAAATATGGAAACGGGAATATCTTTATCTTCTCTCTCCAAAATAAAGATCTACCCTAAAGTGCCAACCGCCACTCTAAATATTGCTTCCCAGCTAGCGCGGCTCCATCGTTTCTCAATTTGTGTGCCAGTTCCCAATTCTGGCGCCTTGGTCTCTGTTCTTCATTCCTGATACATGAGTTCCCTGTTTAGCTAGACATATGAAAATATTAATAGTAAAGTGTTTGTCATCGTCAAAACTAGAAAAATTGAATGAGGAAACTTATAAGGGAACTAGAGTTTCAGTTCCTGAAAGTTCACATCCTAACAGAACAGTCTCTTGATGACACTAAAATCACCAATACTTTTGTTATCCTAAACAATATTATCTTTGTTTTATCCGAATGATTTTAGGAAAGTAATAAAATGTTAAACACGTACAAGAGTTTTCAGATTTGAAAACTACTTATAGAGTTGCATGAAATCCATCGCATGATTCCGACTCAAACACTATTGATCAAGTCTCTGTCTTGTTCTACGAAACCCTATCTCCAAAAGAATTGAATATTCATTTTATTCTCCTTTGTTACGTATTATTAACTACAGTATAGTACTCCGTATATATTAATACAGAGTTTGGATCATATGCGGAGCACTCTTCCCGTGCGGACGTGCGGAGCATGCACTTTTGGGTCTTATTTGTGCACTTTAATGTCTTATTTGTGCACTTTTTCAAAAAAAAAAAAAAAAATTCTTTTTCAAATTTTTTTCCAAGCATTTTTCAAAATTTTTGCAAAAGTGCACAAATAAGGCTCAAAAGTGCACAAATAAGACCCTATAGTGCATGTCCGCACGTCCGCACGGAAAGAGTGCTCCGCACCGGAACCGCACTCTATTAATACAACCTTATTTATTCATAAATACAACCTTATTTGATTCATAAATCAATGGAGTATGAGTTAAATCAACCTACGACAACCTAGAGATAAGATTAAGCAAATAACAACTGTAACGTCTACGTTTATACTTTACAAATAAAAAAAGGACGGCCCAATCAAATTACAGCCTTCTAGCTAACAACTTCTAACTACTGATAACGATTATCACTTCTCTCCTAAGTGCAGAAAATTAACTAACTATACCAAATCAAAAGAATTTTTGTTTCATGATTGTATTAAAAAAAGACACTACAACAGTTTTCATTTAAGAAATAAAAAAACCTAAGGAATATGTTTAATTAAATAGTGTTTTTATACATTTTGAAATCGATCATCAGAATGATTATTGCCCGCATTCGACCGTTAGAATCGGGTTCAGTTGTAGTCTGTTCAAACCGGAATCTTCGTGAGTTAGATCAGCACACGGAATCCAGTACACGTGTGATAAACAGGTGCTCTGTCGCTGAGTGCAGGTCACCATCACAGTTGGTGGAAGCGGCGGGGGCCCCACCTCTCAAACACAGAGCCACTATTGGTTGTTCAGGGGGATACGTGGCAGTTGATCAATGGCTTTCAACAGTTCTTGGCCGATGAATCGTTAATCAGTTATCCTTTTCCGCCTTTCTTCCATCTTTTCCCCACTCCTTAAAAGTTTACATCCCCTATTGCCATATATATATATATATATAGTCAGGCTCCGGTGAAACGGATGCTTACGGTGAAACGTGAGTAGGAATGAGAGCCAAATATTTTTGGGACAATGGAAGGCTATGATGGAACATCCATCATAGCAAACATACACCCTCCCACATACAATCACACCCCATGATCAACATCTGACCATTGACCGGTCAACAGTCAATGGTCAATGGTCAACGTTGATCGTTGACTGGTCAAACTGACTTTTGTCCAGTTTTTTTTTTTTTTAAATTATTTCTAAAAAAATGAACAATTTCCTATTAAATTTGAACAATTGTATATTAAAAGTTGAACAATTTTTTTTGAACAATATATAAAGTTGAACAATTGTACGAACAAAGTTGAACAATTGTATCTTAAAGTTAAACAATTTCATTGTTATGGTTAGACGATTGTTTCACTAAGCAAATTTTATTTTTTATTTTATTTGGGCAAGTTTTTTTCTTCTTTTTTTCTTGTTTTTCTACACGTTTTTATCATAAAATTGTAATTAAAAAAAGTTGAACAATTGTATGTTAAAAGTTGAACAATATTTTTTGAACAATATATAAAGTTTAACAATTATACCAAAAAAGTTGAACAATTGTATCTTAAAGTTGAACAATTTTATTTTTATGGTTAGACAACTGTTTCAGTAAGCAAATTTTATTTTTATTTTTTTTGGGCAATTTTTTTCTTCCTTTTTTTTCCCTTGTTTTTCTACACGTTTTTATCATAAAATTATAATTAAAAAAAGTTGAACAATTCCTTATTAAATTTGAACAATTGTATGTTAAAAGTTGAATAATGTTTTTGAACGATATATAAAGATGAACAATTGTACGAACAAAGTTGAACAATTATATCTTAAAGTTGAACAATTTCATTTTTATGGTTAGACTGTTTCACTAAGCAAATTTTAGTTTTTTTTTTGGGCAAATTGTGTTTTTTTTTTTCTACATGTTTTTATCATAAAAGTATAATTAAAAAAGTTGAACAATTCCCTATTAAATTTGAACAATTATATGTTAAAAGTTGAACAATGTTTTCTGAACAATATATAAAGTTTAACAATTATATTAAAAAATTTGAACAATTGTATCTTAAAGTTGAACAATTTTATTTTTATAATTAACTAGCATGTGTCGTATGAACATATATTTTATAATAATGAATCCTCACGTAGGCACATCTCTTGCTTAGTAATTAACTAGCATGTGTCGTATGAACTTATATTTTAAGAATGAATTTAAATTTGTTTATTATATGTAAAATATAAAAGAAAATTATATGGAAAAATGAACATGATTTATCAGAAAGATAATTTATTGATGAAAATAATTTATAAGGTATATATTGTGTGATGTAAATTGAAGGTAGATGTGTGAAATTTTTTTAATAGAAGAAAATATAAATTAGATATTTTATATCATTATTAAAATCAAAACTGCACTAAAATAAAACTGTATATTATATTCTTTATAATGGAGTTTACTAACAATCTATTCACCCTTATTAAATCATGAACACTAATTAAGTATGATAATAATGTTTTTGGTAAGTGCATAATTATATATATATTGGTGGATGAACCGTATAACGTTAACTATTTACGGGCCATCTATCTATATACATATCTTTATAAAGGAGTTTAAATACAAAAAATGTACATATTATATTATAAACACTAAATAAGTATGATAATAATGTTTTTGGTAAGTGTAGAGTTATCATGTACAATGGAAATTATTTTGGGATGGTATTCTAGGAAATTTGTATAAATAAAAGATAAAATTAATTGTAAATAGAATAAGGGTGAATAGGTAAATGTACATAATTATTTGATGACGTGACATACTTAGATGAACGACATGTATGCGAGATAATTGCGTCTTTAGTAATAGTATATAGATAGATTAGGACACTTGTCTATTTCTATACCGGTTTTTCTAGTGTGTGCCCATGAACACATGCTAACAAACTTAAATAGGAAATTTATCTTTAAAATATTCCCTAATAGAGAATTGATAAACTCTTAGCAAACAAGATTAAACTAATGGCTAACCAAATAATTGTCAAAAAAAGAGTTCTTAGAGTGTGTCCATGGACATACACTAGAAAAAACCTTTCTATACTTGTTCTTTGGAAAGTTGTCATGAACTCTCGCCGTGTGATAATCACATTGAAATAATATATAATTTTATTTAATATATAAACGGACAATAAATCGACAAAAATGATTGAAAACCCATCATATATAAAAAAAGTCGTGTTCGGATTACACAAGCTAATGCATTAACACAATGACCCAAATGCACCATTAGTCTTTTAGATTCTTCAAATAAAATATGTTGCATTATCTTGTGTAAACCAAATACAGTTATAGTATGACATTAGTTATATATTGTAAAAACTAATTTGATTTGTCTGTGGACTGATTTTATAGAACACGTGTTGCTATATCATTGGTCGCATGTAACCGTACGTAAAGTTGATTGTTGATAGTATGACATCCAAAGGTTAGAGATAGACCTGTCAAAACCGACCCGACTCGAATTTTCTTGGTCGAGATTTGACCCAAACGTCACTGAGTTAAGAAGGACCCGAACCCGAACCCAAATCTGACCCGATTCAAACGCAAATCTGAGCTCGCGAGCCCCCGTTATTTCGTATATTTTATTTTATTTATATTAATATTTTAATATATTTTTTGAATAATTATATATTATTAATTATATTATTATAATTTTTTATTAAAGCTAAAAATTATAATAATAATCATAAAAAAAAGATATGTTCGACCCGACGGGTCAACCCAAACCCGACCCAAATTTTTTTATCAACCCGAACCCCACATGATCCGACCCGAACCCGACCCTCCGACCCAGTTGACAGATCTAGTTAGAGATGATGAATTATTTGGCCTATTTTTGAACTTTGAAGAATTCAAATTGATAATTGCCCGTCACTTTTAGGGATATGATTTTTGGGTAAGGGGTGAAAGGGAGATAGATGGTCCCTCGCACCACCTCCCCCACTTTGGTTCAAGGATAACATGGTCAAATTTACTTTACAAAAATAAAAAATAAAAAAAAGTAGAAGAATAAAAAAAATTGGTAAAATTTCTTCCTCTTTGGTTTTGTGTGTTTCTTCTAATGTTATCAATCTTATGATACCAAGTTTGCATTGTTAGGCTCAGATGATTGGGTCGAGTAGGCCCGATAGTAGGTCTACGTGTTTATGGGTCATCCTTCTTAGGGGTCCACCATATCATGTTTGTAAAACAAACACGATGAATCGACAAATATATATATATATATATATATATTTTCAAGTAAACATATCGAGAATGAGGATCAAATACAGACTCTTCTGCCTCCTCTGGGAGCTCCCTTTGGGAGCCGGCCCTAGAAATCTACTGATGTACCCAACACCAGCCCGACTTTATGGCCATCGGAGCTTCAACCCTCCCTGCGAGCCACCCGCGAATCCCTTCCTACACCAGGCCGGCCCAGCACCACACAACCGCCCTCCTGAACCCAACCACCTCAGGTCGGCCGCGACCTGCTCAAACTCCAACCGCGTTTTCGCCGGAGCTGCTGCTCTTCATCGGCTCCAACCAGTCCCGCACCCGAACCCAACCGAGCCCACACTAGATCCACTGAACCAACCAAACTCGACCACACCACACCTCACCTTGCCGTGCCCAGATCCGTCGGCGTCTCCCCTCCAGTCCAGCGTCCCACTAGACCGCCGCCGACCCATCTTCCGTCCAGACCACCGGCTTCAACGGACGTCGCTCCGACCGAGCTGCAGCTTTGGGGATTTCATCCCCCCACCGCTCCGACCGAGCCCCCGATTTGCACCGCTCCCCAGGACGTCGTCGAAGACAGCATGGTCCGAGAGAACCATGCCCAGATCCCGCCACTATTCCCTCTCGCTCCGACCGAGCCCCGCTCCGCACTGAGCCCCCGCTCCGACCGAGCCCCCGCCGAGGCCGGACCCCCTTCCAAGGCCCCGCTCTAAGGCTCCCGGCTCTGCTGAAGTTTTCTTTGCTGAAGTGTTTTTTTTTTTTGCTGTCACTTTCCTTCTTTTTTAGTTCTGTTTTTTTGGTTTCGTGTTTTGTGTGCAAGCTTGTGTATTGTACTTCCTTGCTTTTGTTGAGTTGATTCAGGGTGGAGATCGAGTTGTTCCAATTATGGTCGTGGTTGTGTTGAGGCTCCTGAAGATCCCGAAGGCAACGTCAGGGTAGTCGAGACTCCTGAAGATCCCTCATCTAGGTGGGGACAACGTCATGGTTGTCCATTCAACACTTTCCAGGATTGTTTTCCTGTTTAACTCGTCGTCTGGTGACACGTTTCGTTTGTGATGGACTCACTTCTCTCCCTAGTCTTGTAGCTCGCTTTTGCTTTGTTGTATTTTCATTTGCTTGTCTGTATTGTTATTTACTGGTTTTTCAGTTACCGATTTATCGGCCTCTCGAATTGTCTGACATTTTATGTCGGTAACTCAAATTCTTACCTTATCAAAATAAAAATAAAAATGCAGACTCCTCTTATAATAAAAAATACGGACAACTGTAGGCCGTTAGATCGGCATTATTCAATGGCTGAAAAAACGCATGTTTTAGATCCTTTTTTAAGTTGTAAGGGGTATTCTTGTATTTTTCACACTGAAACCCTTCTTCCTGAATATCACCCCCAAATCGAATCAACGCTTCTCCTATCCCTACGACTTTCCTCGCCTTCGCCTTCGCCTTCGCCTTCGAGCACAACGACACCTCACTCCCGGCACCGGCTATGGTGGCGGCGAAGGGGGAGCCCGGGGACAGACTTTCTAGTTTCTATAATCTGCTATAAGAAATTACATGTTAATGGAGTGGCTATTTTGTGAGCTTTGTTCACTGAAAAACCTAATTTCTGTTTGTGTTGTTGAATCAATTCGCAGATGATTAAGGATGCAATTACAACGCTGAACGAGAAGAACGGATCGAGCCCCTACACGATCGCCAAGTACATCGAAGCGGAGCACAATTCCATCCTCTCTTTGAACTTAAGAAGATCTGAGCCTTCAACTAAAGAACTTAACCGCTAGAGGAAAGCTCATCAAAATCAAGGCCTCGTACAAGCTTTCTCAGGCTGGGGAGAAGGAGAGAGCGACGACTACTAGATCCGCGAGAGCCAACCCTATGAAGCCAGAGGAGACCGTTACGAAGAGGCATCGGAGCTCGCGGTCAAAGTCTATCAACCAGATGTAGATGGAGGCGGCTGTGAAAGCCAAGGCGACGACCGCGGGAGGAAGGAGGATGAGGAAGTCGGTTCTGGCGACGAATCCGAAGTCAATCAAGTTGGCGGTGAGGAAGACTAAGAAGGTGGCGGCTGTTTAAGGAAGTAGCTATGAACTTTAAGGAGCTTGAACACTAATGGAAGTTCGAAGCTCATTCAGGCCATCGATTTACTTGATTTTGCCATTTTTCTCGAGTTATATCAATTAAATGTTGTCTTCTGATTGTTAAGCTGCGAGGCTTCTATATATCTCTACTAGTAAGCCTTGAGTTTTAAAAGTTGTTGGACACTTGTCACTAGACTCACTATTGAAGTTGTGTTGTAAGTTTCATTTGTTTATACTAAAAATAAGGCAACTCATAATGGGAAAACCAACGCCATATAAAAGAGTGTTTGTCTATTGCTCTGTAGTCATAATGAAGTTTAGTATTTGTATTGGATGCATACTTTGTGTTGGACTGAGATGATGATCATTTTATGATGACAATGTACTGCATTATGAAAATGAAAAGTGATTTGGTCTTGTAGTCAGGTAGCCATAATTGCTTTTATGTAGTTCACATTGTTATTTTTCACTTAGATATATATGTACCTCTAATTCACCAGAGATTCATAAATAATACACTATAGATTCATACATAATAGAATATAAGTTCACATTAAAAAGAAAATTCTAAGATCACGAATTCATCTTTTAGCTAGATATGTCACTAAAGGTTCATAAGTAATACATTGAAGGTTCATACATAATATAAGAAATGTTCAAATTAAAAATAATCAAAGATTATGAGTTCATTTTTTAGGTATCTATGTGTGAGGTTCACACGTAACACACTAACGGTTCATACATATATAACAAAAAGGTTCACATTAAAAAATTACAGGATCATCAGTTCATCTATTTAGCTAGATATGTTGGATGTTCATTAGAGTTCAGAGGTAGTAGTATAGTACAGTAAAGATTCATACATAATAGAAGAAATGTTCACATTAAAATGAAAATTCCAATATCATGAATTCATCTTTTAGCTAGTTATGTCACTAAAGGTTCATACGTAATACACTAAAGGTTCATACATAATATAAGAAAGGTTCACATTAAAAAATTCAGGATCATGAGTTCATTTTTAGGTATATCTATGTTTGAGGTTCGATCATATGTAATACACTAAAGGTTCATACATAATATAAGAAGGGCTCACATTAAACAAATACAGGCATGCGTTAATATTTTTTGCATCTATGTGTGAGGTTCGTATGTTATACTCTAAAGGTTCATACAAAATATACGAAAGTTTCACATAAAAAAAAATAGGATCATGAGTTCATCTACTTTTAGCTAGCTATGTTTGAGGTTCACTAGAGTTTATACGTAATACACTCAATATTCAAACATTCAAATTTGGTTTCATAAGTTTCTTAACCTATAGCATAAGGTTCTTTAAACCTTAGTGTAAAGTTCGTTTATAAACCTTTTAGTATTAAGTTTGTGAGCTTCTAGTTTAGTTTGTGCAAATTCCAGTAAGAAAATATTTGTGAAGATTTCTAAGTTTATGGCAATATGGCTTCTCTTTTTTGTGTGCAGCTTGAGTATATGTGATGGCTCGTAGACCATTGATCAAACGAGCGAAGTGTATTGTGGTGTGGCATGGTTTACTTGCGCAGATTTGAATGATCCTTTTGGGGTATTATTTTGGATATATACACAACCTCCCACTCTTCAATTCATGTTTTACGGGGTACTGGTGGATGAAACAACTATTGGACTCTGAATCTGATGTGCGCGTCATTAATGCATTTCCTATGGAATAGTACGTACTTTTGAATTTGTGTAGCGTGCTCGAAATAGACATGGATTTAGAGCTTCTATGAATATGCATATCCTTGAAAAAATGGATATATTCTTATACACCATAGCTTTTGGAATGTCAGACCGTGATGTATGTGAAAGATTCTAGAGGTCAAGGGATACTTGTAACACCCCCGATTTATGTCGGTAGTGCCACACGCCAGTAACCTCAGACGTTACTGTCCAAAATCATCATAGGCTTTAATCGGAATAATTAAGCTTAAATAAGTATATTAAATAACGAAATATTTAACAGCGGAAGACATTTTAAATGAAACTCAACCTTTTATTAAAAGATCTCTCATTAAATGAGAAAGATGATTTTACAACAGAGTGAAATTACAACGGAAGATTTTTATAATAAACCCTATTACATGACTTGGTTATATATTAAAGTAATACTTAACAACCTTTAAAACACTGACACTCAAATCTTCAACTGCAAGCCTCTTCTTCGATTGGTTACTTCAAGTCTTCGGGGACCAACCACTGATGTGCCGTATAGGACGGATGACACCAGTCAACCATGCAAGGAATAAAACCCGGTTGGTTAGTCTAATGAAAGACTATGTAAGGGTACAAACAAAATGGTTCAAGTGATCGTAACCGTTTACTATCATTGTCCCTCGAATAATAACCGAAGGGACGATACATAACCCGGAACTTTCACGGAATGATTAGAGTTAGACATGCACTGAAAAAAAGACTCCAAAGGAATTGAGTCTTATGGGAAACATATGACAAATGTTTGGGAACGTTAAGTTTTCACACAACTTTTAAAACACGACCTTGACAATTTGGGTCAACGACCAACCTCACCGCGCAATGTGAATCCAGATTGGAAAGACGACTTACTCTAGCAAGAGTCCAGGCGGTTTCCACGTTGTACTACTCGCCCGATGGTTTATTAATTATGTGCATAACCGATCAGCGCTACTTTGTAGGGTTTAACTAGGAGTTATTACCGGTGTTTTGGGTACCATTTGGAGATGTTTAGAGCGTATTGTAGAGATCAGAATTGAGGAGTAGATGTGTGCAGATATGGTGGTTTGGAGAAGCTTAAATGAAGATATATTGAAGAGAGAAGGAAGCCACCCAAGAAGACGAAGAAGTAGAACCAAGTGGTTCTACAGCAGCCAATCCGCGGTCGCGGGAATCAACAAAAGGCGAGAAGTGAAGAACGCGAAGATCCACGATCGCGGAAGTCCAAGTGCCGTGGTCGCGGAAAAGCCGAGAGCAAAATTGTATTTTCCGCGATCGCGGAAGCTGTAGCCGCGATCGCGGAAATCTGTGTCTTCAGCGCGTCCGAGGAGTTCCAAAGTTTTACTTTATTTTATTTTCCTATTTTATTTTATTTCTTTATTTCGTTCCATTATTTTATTTCCTTTTAGAGTTTGATTGTTATCTTTTAGTTTTAGATTTTGGGTTAGGATATTTAACCTAATTTTTCCCAGCCACTTTCATACATTCAGATTCAGTTTTACATTCAGTATTCACTACTGGAAAACGCGGCTATAGCCACAAACGTTTAGCCACGAAAAGTTTTGAGGGTAACTTTTTGGGTATTGGCCACAAAGTTAACCTTAAAATGTCATTTTATGGCTTTTTAGCCTGAAACAATATTTTATGGCTAATTTTTATGGCTATTTAGCCTAGAAATTATCTTTCGTGGCTAAACGCGATGCTATATTACCACCAAACCCATTTGCATCTAACTTTGTGGCTAAACTCGAAGGTATATACCCATAACTTAACCTTCGATGCTATATTTGTAGCCACTTACCCATCGATACACTCTCCCGTAAATTTTCGGGCTAAATTCAAAGCTAAAATACCCTTAAATACATTTTATGGCTAACTTTGTGGCTAAAGTCAAAGGTATATACCCTCAAATCCAATTTGTGGCTAAACTCGAAGCTAGATACCCATAAAGTAACTTTCGATGCTATATTTGTAGCCAATTACCCATCAATAAACCGTATGGTAAATTTCCTGGCTAAATTCGAAGCACATTTACCCTTAAATACATTTTACGGCTAACTTTGTGGCGGTTTTCGTGGCTATAACCCAGCATTCATTAAATGTTGCTCGTACCAACCTTGTTAACCATGCATTAACTTTCTTTTTACTTTACCAATCCGCAAACTAACACACTCGGCCAAATCCTCAAACTCAAACCCTCACTCAAGTTTCAAACCCTCCATTCCACTAGATCTACAATAAGAGAAATTCGATTTTGAAGTTCGTTAATCGGGTAAGTTTCTTATTCATACAACAATCATAGTTTATTATTACAAATTTGTACATTTGTATTTCGTTTTGTAATCACACTACTTATATGAAGGATTTTGGTTTCTTCTTAAACTTATGGATCTACCTAACTACAAAAGAAGAAACAAATAGCCAAGAGTCCATGCTTTATATGTTGAGTAAGATATTTTATAAAAAAATACCCATAAGTTATTTGTATCATGATTTGATTCATTATTAAATACTAGTTTGCATGTGAATAATCATTCAATTGATTATGTAAGTAGACCCGAATGCTCTTGCCAATCGTTTTTCTGCATGGTTTAGTGATTATGTAAGTATTATTACATTTGCTATTTTGAATGAAATTATGTTATGCATAAGAGACACATTCAGAAAACATATACTTTTTATTGTATTGCAGGTTTTGACTAAACAAAACCTTCACCCCCCAGATGTTGATCATGATTTGATACGTAGTTTGGCCTGGGGCCCTTCAAAAAAAGTTCTATCATGGCCCGTATACGTCATTTTTTATTATAAATATGAAACTCTGCAACGAGGAGAAGGAAAATTAACAATGAATAGTGGTGTGTGTGTACAAGCTTTCAATGGTGATACTCAATTAGATTTCTTTGGGCTAATAGAACAAATTTTGGAGTTTAAGTTCACCGGTTTGCCGTGTAAGAAGATTGTCCTATTCAAGTGTTTGTGGTTTGACCCTTATATTAGAGGAACGAGAGTCCATCCACAGTACCATTTCCAAGAGATAAATTGGAAGAGACGATATAACAACCACGAACCTTTCGTCTTTGCCCAACAATGCATCCAAGTTTATTATGCAGACTACCCTGGCGTATGTCGTAGTCGTGCAGAGTGTAGGTTCGTGTGTAAGACAAAGCCTCGAGCAAGAGTGGAGCAACGATGGACATAGAGCACAGAGAATGTTGCTCAATCAATGGATTTTGAACCACTATAACCAGACGACTTTGAGGTTGATGGATTCGCAGGGTCGTCAATTCATTAATTGCCTACAAATCTAAATGATCCAAATTCTTTTGAAGAAGGAGCATATGATGTCAGAAGTAATGAAGATGACTCTGATATCGAAAATGAAGATGATGAAGATGATTTTTAATCAAATTCTGGTGAGTTATAATTTCTTGCCTAAATTTTAATAAAATTCTGACAATAAATAAGTGAGTTTTAATTTCTTGCCTAATTTATAAAAATTGATTTAATTAGTTATATATAATTAAGTTAATTTATTAGTAAATTTATAAAAATACATATTTAAAGGCGGGAAATCAAAATTGGATGATAATATATATTTCCCTCCAATCAATATGACCCTAAAATATTTCCCTCCAATTGGCGAAATTTATACCGCCTTTTTTTTAACTGCTTAATTTTTTGAATGACTCGGGCCTTGTAACCCAAAATCCTCTCCCATTTCTTATTCACTCATTGTGGGTCTCTTCACATCTAACCCTAGTTCGTCATCCTCATTCACTCCCCACCGTCTCCGCCTTATTCACTCCCCTCTCTGCATCACACCGTCCGTCTTCCTCATCGTCTCGCCGTGCTCTCCACCGTCTCCGCCTAGTTCCTCACCGTCTACCTGCCTTCGTCTTCTAGTGTTGGCGGTAAGTTTCTTCACTCGCTGTTAACAGTCAATCGATGGCTTTATGTGCTTGATTAAGATCGTTGTTAACAATCAATCAATCGACGCCTTCGTCTTCTAGTGTTATCTGCTTAATTTATTTTGTATGCTGCCTCTAAAATTGGTTCCAGAGTTTAGTAGTTGTATTTGTTTCTCTTTTCTTTGGGGATTTGTTGTTATTTCAATCGATGGCTTTATGTGCTTGATTAAGATCTGTATACATCTTTATTGGCTACCCTTGTCAACATGTTTAATTCGATGGTATTATTTGACCTAGTTTTTCAGACTGCTCAAGGCATATTTTTTATTATCTGCTAAATTGGATGATTTTTTTGCGGCAGTTTCAAATTTATAATGGTACAAAGTTTGCTTATAGCAGTGCAATAATTAATGTTGTTAATATGTTCTGGTGAGACATATATCCAATTTGAGTTTGGTATTGCGCATATTAATTAAGTGTTGAATATGAATTATCTGATATCCCGTTTGCATTTGTATTTGGCTATATATAGAGAGACGACTAAAGCTAGAATTGGTTAAATAGGTGACTTGGGTTAACATTTGTATTTGGCTTGGGCTAAATCTGAACTATCTAGTATCCAATCTGGTCTTGTGCACATTTGTATTTGGCTTGGGTTAACATTTTCCTGTTGCTGACTTGGTCGAACAATCCATATCTACCTACTAATTTATTGTTTGACTTAGTTTGACCTAGTTTAACTTCATTACAAACTCATGAATATACAAACTAACATGAGATTGCATTACAAACTCATGAATATACGAACTAATTTGTTATTTGGCTTAGTTTAAATTCATTACAAACTCTTATATACAAACTGACTTAGTTTGACTTAGTTTAATTTGATTTTTTCCTCTAAAGCTTATTGTTTGTCTTTTTTGCTCGTCTTTTTTTTCTACAATACAAAAGGTATTAATTTATGCTTGTTATTTTTTTACAGGTTTTCCTCTAAAGCTTATTGTATTAAACATCATGCAACATGGCAGATTTACACGGCGCTCATCTCAACAACTTTCACGACCTTCAAGTTGTAACTTTGCCCGTGGCGTTTCTCACACACCTCTTGAAGAAGATGACCGTACTCCTAGCCCAATTACCAGTCCAATTGCATATCCATTGCCCAATGAGCGTGCATCGCCGGAAACCCAAGAGCAGCCGGAGGAAGAGCACCATGAGGCAACAGAGGGTGATGCCTCAACACCTACTCCATGTGTTCAGGGATCTGATGCAGGCTTAGGTGGTCTGTCCAATGTTCCACAAGGAAAGATACTGATAGGAATTGAGTCCAATGCCGTTCGATTAGCTTCAAACTTTATCTCTTTAACCTTAGTTATAATTACAAAGTACTAATTGTTTTATTATTTTGTAGTGATTTTGTACCACGGAAGTGTGCTTTTGCCAAAATGACAGAAATTGTCCATGGACACTTTAATGGCCCTTGGACGAGTATTTCAAAAGTGCCCGATACTGTAAAAAATATATGGTTTGAAGAGTTTGAGGTAATACATTTCACATTTTAATGCACAATAATTACCCATCTCTTATTATGCACAAATACTTGCTGATTTTTGTATATCAATTATGCAGAAATCTTTTTGCTGGACAGTTACTAATGATGCGATGAAAAGGGTCTTTGTTTTCCAAGCTGGATTGCACCTTAGAAATACCTTTAAGGTATATCGTAAAAATGGGACAACACCCTTCTTTGTGAAAGAGGATTTGTGGCAAAGCATGGAAAGGTTAAGGAGAACAGACGTAAATATGGTGAAGCAAGCTGAGGTGAACAAACAAAACAGATCTTCAAAGAGAGCAATTGATTCTGGGGCGTATCGAGGGGGTTCTAGAAAGGTTTCAAAATGGATGCTAGAGATGACAAGTGTATCCTACTTAATTTATTTCTTTTTCCTTTGGATTTTTTAAGTATTACCATGAAATTAATCAATTATTTCTCCTATACAGAAGAAAAAAAAGGGATACAAGCCAATGATTTCTGAAGTTATACGAGATTTGTGGTCAAAGCCGGATGGGACTGGGATGGGGGCACTACCTGCTTCATGTGTAGTAAGTATTATGGAACAACTTTCTTAGTCTAAAATTTTCTTTTTGCATGGTCTTTCTGAAACTGCGTGAATTTAGGGGGCTCTCTGAGGTTTTCGAGCCTGAAGAACTTGTGTTACCTGATGGAGAATGCGTTAGGTGGTGCAAGGCTGTAACAAATTTGGAATTTTCCTGCAAACTTGATTGATTTGATTGTTTGTGATGGTCATCAGTGGTTTAATTGCTTAATCATATAAAAATATATGAGATTGGATCTCTTTGCTATTTAATTTGACTTAATGTTTTACTTATGTATGTGACACCTTCCTCTTGCTATTTGTGTGTTTTGAGTTAGTGGAATTGTGTTAATCTCTGTAACTCTTGATATAAGTTTGACACTAGTCTTCTTATTTTAAAAAAGGAAGAGTTTGCGGTGCATGTTAAAATAATCTCAATGTTTGACATGTTCATTCTAAAGTTAATTAGTTGACTGATCATGTATTCTAATAACATTAAAAAAGGAAGAGGATGTGTTTCATGTTCTTCTTCATAGTTCATACGTTCGATTATTCATTTTAACTGAATTTGTGTGCTAGATTCTAATACATGCTGCAATTTGTGCTAGATTCGAATATAGGTCGCTGTGATTTTATTTATGAACATGTGTACTATGATTTGAAGAGTTTGTGATTCTAATACATGTTGCAATTTTGCTATTGTGTCACTAATTGCCTTTTTTCCCTAAGGCTGAGTTCGATCGACTTGTTGCCGACAATCCAACTTCAGAACCAATCTCTAGGCTCAAGGAGACGGAGCTATGGATACAAGCATGCAATGGTCCTCACAATGGTAGGATATTTGGGCTAGGTGAAGAGGGGATTGCCCTTGTTCGTAATGGGATGGTTGACAATCTCAAAGGCATCCCTTCACCAAGTATAATCCATACACAAGAACACATGGAGCCTTTTAAGGATGAGGTGAGGGAGATGCGGGCTGAGTTGAAGGAGATGCAAGCCCAAAACAAGGCACTAAAAGATATGATGCAACGCTTGTTGGAACTTCAAGGAGGCGCCGGTACTTCTACCCCTCGGGACTCTAGCCCGACTCTATAGTATTCTTCTTCTAGCAACTCTTTGACTAAGTTAATACAAACTTGATGCCTTTAACATAGTATTGCATTTGGTTGCTGGCATTTTGAATGTTTAAAGGCTAGCAACTACATATTAGTAGGCATGTAGATCGTTTAGGAAGGATGGGGTATACTTTTGGCCTTTAAACATTGGCATTTTGGATAGTTTTTATGCCTAGTAAGTTAGGAACTGAATGTTGTTGAACTTAATGGTAGGTGATGGTTGATATACCATGTGCATTATTTTGAGAATTTGGTTATGCACATGGAATGATGCCAACTTTGTAATATTTGAAAGATTAATGTTATTGTAAATCTTTGATTTTTGTATGGTACAAAACAGGTTTATTTATAATTTGGTGTAGTGGTCAATTAATACAGGTTTTTATAAATATTTTACTGGCTATTTTTGGAAAATATATTTAAAACATGCCATAAATTTAACCTCAGAAGTATTTTGAGGGTAAATCACTTTCTTAAGCCAGTTTGCATTAGCTTCATACTTAACATCAAATTTAGCCATACATCAGTCGTGGCTAAAATTTCAATATTCAGCCACGAATTGGTATAGCCTCGATTTTTACCTCGAAAATTTTTAAAGCTAAAGGATAGGAAGTTTTACAATTTTCCTAACATTAAACTCGTATTTAGCAACAAACTTGTTTTCTGGCTAAATGCCCCAAAATTAGCGACAAGTTGTTTTGTTCCTATTAGACGCGAACTTAACCACAAATAAGCTTGTGACTATTATTCGTAGTTATTTAGCCACAAACGGTAAATTTATGGCTAATATTTGAGGTTAAATTTAGCCACAACCTTTTTAACCCTGAATCAAGTTTTATGGGTAGTTTTGTTGCAAAATTTGAGGCTAACGCTATTCGTGGCTAAGTTTGTGGTTATGGTCGTGACTAACCCCGTGACTATGACCGCGTTTTCCAGTAGTGATTGTTTTCCCTTTGAGTTATGAAGAACTAAGCACCCTTTGCTTAGTCCGACAATTGAAGCCTTCATTTGATTCATGATTGTGAGGTTATAACTCTATTTCCTATTCCTTTGGATTATATCTTTTCTCTTGAGCATATTCCTATTGATTCTTATTGATTTGATTAGCCTGACCAACTAGTTGATATTAGTACTTGTCTATTGCTAGAGTTTGGATATTTCGGGTTGAAATTCCTTATCTTTTGTAGCATCCATGATATTCTAGGACTGGTAGGACTAGTTTATTATGAAAGAGAATGGATTATGTGTTAAATGCTGCGAAAAATCGGTGTTGCATGTATCCTGGCTAATTCCTATGCGTCTTGCTGCTATTGTTCTAAATCTTGATGGTTTCTTGTGCGTTCGATAGTAAGGGTTGCCTGGACTGGTAACTATTTCAGAATAGGGACATGAATAATCAAAGGAATGAATAGAAATAACCTAGGACCAATCAATCGAATGAATGGTGGATATTTGTTTGGCTAAGTGTTTTTCCCAATTTGATTACAAACCTTTGCTTTTATTTACTTTGTTTACTTACTTACAAACAACCAACCAAAATCCCCCTTTGTTACTTTTGCATGCAAATTTACATAAAGAAAGACAACTCCTCCCTGTGGGATTCGACCCTTGCTTGCCTATTCTACTAGTTTAGGTTTTTAAGGCTTACTTTGATAAGGCGATACGACTTTAGCCTCCGTCAAATTGGCGCCGTTGCCGGGGAGGCAAGTTTTGATTTTTCTTTGTGTGTGTTTGTGTGCTAATTTTTTGTGTGGACCTATCTTATGGACCACACCCGTACTACTAACTCTCCCATTCTTGCTTGTGACACATAGATTGAGAGAACCCTTTCTAGGAACCGCAAGACAAACAGAACTTTGTGTTTTGATAATCCTTGTTTTGAGATGGCTAACGAAGCACCCACGTTCAGGCAGCTGACTGCTCCTAATCTGCAACAGCAACCGCTGGCTGTGCAATTCCCTGAGCTGGCGGATGGCGTGAACTTTGAGCTCAAGTCTGGGTTAATCCACTTACTCCCCCACTTCCATGAGATGAGTGGAGAAGACCCCAATAAGCACCTTTCGGAGTTCCATTTCGTCTGCACCAGCATGAAGCCAAAGGGCGTGACTGAGGACCAGATCAAGCTGAGGGCCTTCCCTTTCTCTCTAAGGGATTCAGCCAATGATTGGTTCTACTACTTGGCACCAGGGAGCATTGACACATGGGCCAAGATGACAAAGGCCTTCCTGGAGAAGTACTTTCCTGCGACCAAGCTCAACAGCCTGAAGAGGAGCATCAGCAACATTGAACAACAGGCTGTTGAGTCATTGTACGAGTACTACGAGAGGTTCAAGAGGATGACTTCTAGTTGCCCCTACCATGGGTATTCCGAGCAAGACCTCGTACTCTATTTGTACAGAGGACTTCTTAACGAGGATCGTCGAATGGTGAATGCAGCCTGTGGAGGAAATATTTTGAACAAGATGCCTGCTGCAGCTTTTGAGGTATTCTTTGAGCTATCTGAGGGCTTAAGATAGTTTAGTAAGAGGGCGAGCGCCCAATCAGTCAAGGCTGCAGACTCCCAGCCAAATTCCTCACTAGCTTCTGAGTTGACAGAGATGAAGGAGATGATGAGGAGATACATGATGAAGGGTGTCCAACAGTAAGTCAAATCATGTGGGATATGCTATGACACGATGCATCCAACCGATGCATGTCCCACGCTGCAGGATCCCACTGCTGAGGTGAATGCTATTGGAGGATACGGCCCTTCAAGGCCAAGATATGACTCGTACTCCAACACGTACAATCCAGGGTGGAGAGATCACCCCAATCTGAGATATGAGAATCAACAGAGTACTCCTCAGGGCCAGGAGAATTAAGAGTATCAACAGAGGCCTCCACAATTCCTGCCCCGCCCACAACAATATCAGCAGCCTGAGGGTCAACAACAACAATTTCGAGCTCCATATGACCAAAGACCCCAAGGCCAAAGCTCAAATCCATCTATGCCCGGTGATGGCATGATCAAATCTCTTGCTTAGAGCGTATCAAACAACCAAGACATGATCAAATCTCTCACCCAGATCGTATCGACATTGGCTAGCACTATGGCCAAATCAAATCAAGAGATGGGACAACGTATTCAAGATGTGGTCAAACATCAGGAGACTATAGCTCAGAATATGACAACGCTTGGAAACACGATATTCCAGCAGACTCAAGAGATGCGGTCTAGCATTCAGAACTTGGAGACGCAAGTGGGACAAATCTCCATCGCAGTGAGCAGACTGGAAGCCCGGGATTCGGGGAAACTACCATCTCAAACGGTAGTCAACCCGAGAGAGAATGTATAAGCCATGACGCTAAGGAGCGGAGTCCAAGTGGAGGAAAATCGAGAACAACAGAAAGTTTTCCGCGACCGCGGTGAAGATACCCGTGACCGCGGATTGGCTACTGACGAAGAGGAGAAAATCGGCGTTTTTCCGCGACCGCGGACAGATTTCCGCGATCGCGGAAAAATCTATTCTGAAGAGGAGCTGGTCGATGATAATTCGCGACCGCGGATAGAATTCCGCGATCGCGGAAAACTCACTGGAGACGAGGACATGATCGAAGACGATCCGCGACCGTAGACAGATATCCGCGATCGCGGAAAAGCCCCTGGAGCTCCAGATCCTCTCAAAGACACCCACGATGAATATGTGCGACCCAACTTCACTCCGCTCTGCACATTGAAGTCTCCCGCTCCCTTTCCCGAGGCTCTGAAGGACACCAGAAAGGTGGAGAACGACAAAGACTTATTTGAAACCTTCAGCCACTGCGAGGTAAATATTCCCTTGATAAAGCTTGTTCAAAGTATCCCTCGCTATGCCAAATTCTTGAAAGAGCTGTGCAAGATAAAGACAAAGAAGGTGGTAAAGGAGAAGAAGAAAGTCCAGGTCAACGAGAATGTATCCGCTATGTTGCAAAAGCGGTTACCTAAGAAGGCCAGTGATCCAGGCATGTTCACCATTCCCTGCAAGATTGGTGGCACCTTGTTCGAGAAAGCTATGCTGGATTTGGGTGCCTCTATCAATGTGTTACCTCTATCACTTTATGAATCTTTAGAGGTCGGGCCGTTAGAGAAGATGGGGATTGTGATCCAGCTGGCGGACAATTCCTATGTCTACCCCAAAGGAGTGGTTTAGGACGTGATGATAGAGGTTGACAAGTTGATCTTCCCTGCGGACTTCTTTGTGATGGATACAGGCAAGATAAGGATGCAGCCCCTGTGATGCTAGGAAGGCCATTTATGAATACGGCGGGGACAAAAATTGATGTGAGCAGCGGTTC